>CM062811.1:1119680151-1120320621 GCA_031772625.1 Pinus tabuliformis | reverse complement strand
GACTCCAGCGTAGTGATCCACTCTGTGGGCCATTGTTGTATATGTGTTTGGAGATAGTCCCATGTCTCTAAATATGTCAGGGGATGCCATGTATTCCTTGTGTCCCTGCGAGCCTGTATGTAAATTATGTGGAAGTCAGCCTTAAACTTCGCGACAGAGCTATACTACTCGTATAGGTTCGTTGAAAGGCAAGGGTGTTGGTTCACCAACATGTGTAAGTCCACATGGTATAAAACAAAACAAAAATATGTTACCCCTTACTCGCGTCGGTTCAGTGGTATACCACAGTGAGGCATATCTGTGACTTCACAAACATTCGAGGGTGTCAAAGGGAACTGCGAATCTTCTTGCTCTCTCCATGCAAGCATCACAATTATTAGAATTAACCATGTGTAGTGAAGCTGATTACCTTTCTCTTGAGCCTCGTAAGTCATCCAGAAACTCTTGGCATAGATATTCGGCCCAGTTGTACTGAACCCCATTAATGCACTACACAACTAATGAAACCACAGGTGCAGGGACTTCATTAGCCTGACACTACCTCATGATTTTTCCAGCCAATATATATGCTGCGAAGTGAACTCCCTAGTCATTGATAAAGTTGATATCATAACTTCGCTTCCCTTTCATCAGTCTAAACCTCTTCTTCATGTTGTCTACTATGGCTCTGTCCTGATCTTTCCCAAAAAATCCTCTGTGGGGTTCAGCCCTTGTTAAGGAAGTCTTGTAATTATCCATATTAACATTGGGCCGATAGGGATCATCTTCCCCATCCACAGGCATCCATTGTGCACCAGCACGAGCAGTTGTCTCACACAAGTTGTGCTTCTTGGACTTCTACTGAAATGCGACACATTCAACATATTTAACAAGATCGACTGTGCCAATCCAGCCGCGCATTGTTGTGGTTCTAAGCTTGTCACACAACTCTTAGGGTAGTGCACTTGTTTTAAATACTTTGGTGCGAACTGCGGATATTTATTTCTGTCATTGAAATCATTGTCCGATAACTTCAGCTGCAAAATATTCCCAAGGTTTTTTCCAGTAAATCGCACTGACTCCGTCAATAAAGGTGTGAAGGTCCCATACTTTGTGTCCTTTGACTGTGTCATTGGTTTTGCATATGGTTTTATTGGTGGAATATACGGTGGGAGAGGCGATGGAAATGTTGCACCATCTGTTTCCATTTTCCCTTGCTTTTCTTCTTCCTCACTATCTCTCACCTATTCAGGCTCTTTTAAGGCTCAACAGGTCTCTTTTCCTGTTTGTTCTCCGTTCTCTCCTCTCTGGTCATTTTCTTTCGCAGGGATCTCTGTTGCGTGCGTTATGATGCTATTACGGGTCATGATGCTGCTGCGAGCATATCAGATACTACCTTCATGACTCCGACTAATCCCTTCTCACTAAATATACGAATAAATTCTTCAGGCGTCAGGGCATCCATGCGAAAATTTTTGCAACTTCTTTGAAATAGCAATATTCGAACTCTCAAGACAACGAAGTGCCAAATCTAGGCGGGATGCGGATTTTTATAATAAATCTAAATTTGTAACCCCATCATTAACTCAGATTGTGTTCATTAATTTCATATCTATCACTAGATCCAGTCAATTTGTCCTCATAAATGTATCTTTCTGTGTGTTCCAACGACAACTTTCCTTTTTAACAGTCATATTTTTCCCGGTGAACTTCGATGCATCCCATATTGTAGTAAAGAAACCCCTGTTATGTCAAGGCTCCTACAAACTTTGACATAATCCAAAATGTAGCGAATTAACTTCCTACATCAAATATCTCTCTGCAACGTAGTTTATAGTCCAGGGTCCACTTTCAACTGCATGTGGCACTAATACTTTCCTCCTTTCTTCAGAGCAAAGTTGTAGGGGTAGGGTTGTCCCTGTACAGCTTCAACCTACTTCCATTTAATCTTCGTTGAACCAATTCTCCATCTAACTTTTCTAATTGAATTGTGCCTCCATCAGTAATATGCTTGCTAATGTATGGGCCCAACCAATGCATCTTGAATTTCCCTAGAAATTTTACAAACTTACTATCATAAAGGAAAACAAGGTCTCCTACTTGGAACTTCTTTTGCTTAATATGTCAGTCATGTCAGGCCTTTTCTCTTGCTTTCTGTACCTGTTGATGGAATCCTACTATAAATCTATCTTCCTCCAAAGCAAGTAGCCGCGACATTCTTTCCCCCATTATATCAGGGTCTGCCATATCTGTAAAAGTTGCAATCCTCAAGCTAAGCAGTTCATTGACTGTAATTTTACTGACTCTAGTCTCCTATTGTTGCAAACTTGGTTTCCTTCTCTAATCCTATGTTCACCTTCTTAGTCTTCAGTGGCTTCATTATGTCTGGTATCTCTAGCTCAGGTCTAGTTACTCTGCGGTATCCTTCTGACTCTGCTATGTCAATGTTGAGATGATCTTCTCTTTCATCTGTAGTAAGGTTATAGAACTCTAGTGCATTTTCTATCTATGCAGCCCAATCAGGTTGTTGCCATGTCAATGGGGTTACATTCTCAAAGATCCTCTTCTTGATTGTCTGAAAGGTCAAATCTATGTATGGGAAATCATCCTCAAAGTTGAATATTAATATGAAGCCATCAACCATGTCTGCCTAGTTCATGGTACCATGTCGAAGCTCCATTTCTAGGTACCAGTTCTTAGGGATTGTCTCTAATGTATGAAGGAATCCATGTAACCATTCTTGCTATGGAATTTCCTTCCATGTTGTTATGCATAGCTAGATATGCTTCCTAGGATTAGTTTCACCATCATATTTTATCTCCATCTCTGTATCTATTTGTCCAAAAAATTTCCCCATTAGTCTTCGACATTCCTGCCAAGCTCCTATATTTTTCTTGTGTGCATTCCACCATCTAGCAGGGGTAGATTTCAGGGCTATATCTAAGGCTAACAATCTTTGATTTTCTGGAACTTGTTCTTCATAATGATTAAAAAAAATATTTACATCACCTAAGCCATCATAAGAAGGCAGGTTACATACCTCATATTTCATACAGCGAATTGATTTGGTAATTCTTGCACAACACCTTGTGGGTACTTCATGCAACCTATTCTGCTAGTTCTCCAACTCTTTTTCTGAGTTTGAGGTACAAGAACTATCACACTCCCAACTCAAATTTCCTTATGCAGTAAGGTTAACACAATCATGTTCCTTTGTTGTTATTTGATAGATATTGTCTATGTCAGATGCACATTATTCCTCTTTAACTAGTTTTGTGTATCTTAATCCTTCTAATGGATCCAAGGGAACAATTACTCTGATATTGTTTCCTTCAAATGTCATTTGTCTCTTCTTCAAATTAATTATGGCCATATTGTCAAATGCCCAGTTAATTCCAAGCAATGGAGGATAAGGGTTACTGTTAAACACACACATGGCGGAAACAACATAGGGAAGATAAATAAGAGAGTACATTTATTATTAAAAAATGATATACATTTATAGTACATGGTGTGACCCTTGGATTCATATTCCAAGTGGTCTCTTGGACTCCTTTTGGTTGTTCAGCTTCCACACCAACCCTTAGAGGATTAGGTGTCCAACATTCCCTCCCTTAATCTGAAGGGTTATGTATGAGTCCAAGAAGAGAGTTGTAATACAAAATGTGCAAAAATGCATGGCAGCACTAGGCTGAATGTGCTCTCTGAAATGTTGGTATAAAGGGAGATGGTTTAAGGATGACCACCAACAATGGAATGCTTAGTGCAGTTACCAAAACTCTTCCAAGTTTGGCATGAAGCTCAGGTCTTCTGCTAGAGGAAGTGCTCCTGATGTTTTGAAGAGGGAAACCTTCAACCAATAAAGGGAGGTCTCACCCTGCATAAAAGGGAGAACCTCAACCTGAAAAGGTAGGTCTCAACCTGTGAATGTTTAAGGATTACCACTAAATCTGGAATGCTTAATGAAATTCCTGGAACTCTTCCAAAACTGGCAAGAAGATGAAGTCTTCTGCTAGAGGAAGTGTCCCCAATTCTTTGAAGAGGTATCACCGACTGAAGGCATGCTCACAGGCATCTTTGTCTCTGGCTACAACTCTGAATCTGGTATGGAAGGGTGTGGCTCAGGCTCGCTTGATGTGGCTTTGAAGCTTGTAGATGACCATCATTTCCCCCCCTGTCAGATACAAGGTGAGATGATGGAGAAAACTCAACTGCAAGACCGTTCAATACTCTAGAACAAGTTCTAACATGTGACTGGAATATCTTCTTGGTTGTTGATGCCCATTGCTAAGAAGCGATCCATCCAAGATGAATATTTGTTCTTGTAGGAGGTTTGTTTTTGAAGCATCTGTTTGAAGAATGACTAGTTTTATGATAGTGCTTACATGGATGAAGATCAAAACAGTGATCTTTCAGATGGCCAACTCGGTCACAGTGTTGGCATTTCACAATCTGTTGCTGTGGAAGAGGGGCAGAATCTGGAACAGCTGGAGGTGAACTGTCATGAAGGAATCGAGCACTCTGAAACTGAATGGGCTTTGAGTAATCTGGAATATGAAAGGACACGTCCTTCTCATATCCAAGACTAGTTCTGTGCTTGTTGTGGACAAGCTCTTCCCAAGGTCTGATGATGGGCTTGGGAAGTGCAAACTGAACTTCTGCTTGTGCATGCAATTTTGCTGCTTTATTGGGAACTTGATCTAAATCAACTTCAACAATATGACTTGTTGTTTATGGGTGGTTGTCTCAATGTTCTGAATAGGTTAAGAATTACTACACTTCTGCTGAAGCTCATCTCGCTGGAACTGAGATTCTAGTTGCAGAAAATCAATCTTTTCCTGTGCATTCTGTAGACAATTTATGATATCGAAAAGATTGTCCTTGTTGATGTTTACCATCCCATCGTCATTGGACTGTATCAAAGTATTTAATAAATCTAATACATCATAAATTAGAGCCATTTTGACTTACGACAAAAGAGTACTGAAGCAGCTCTGCTTTTTGTAAGTTAGAGAAAAATGGAAATGAATAGAGTGGCTTGGATATAAGTCTTCTAGAATATCAAAAATTTGCAGCAATGTCTCTAAAAAGGGACCAAACGATCATACAACTTGTTTGCAGTTATCTCAAAAAATAATGTTGGAATAAAGCTTCAACACAACAACCCATATATGTAGGACTACTCAATATATAAGCAATGGCAATTTTGTTATCAGAATTTTAACATACAAATTTCAATGCATTTAGGACTCCATGCATTGAAGAGCTTGTCGTTGATGAATCAAGTTGGGGTCGTGGTGATATCAATATACATGTGCCATATCATATTCGATATGCAGAGCCCAATATTCTTGATTGGCGAGGTCGGTCACCACTACCTGTGCCTTCTCCTGAGGAAAGGTCCTGGGAAACTCTTTGTGAAAGCAGAGAATATGGTGCTCCGATGTCAAAACAATAGGAATCCGATTATCAGTTTGCTCATCAGGGACAATTATTTGGATTGGAACGTTCCTCTACCTTGCAAATCTCGTCAAATACATGAATTGATTCGCTGAACAAGTTGCCTCTTCTTATAGGTCCATACGATTCCAATGCATATTGGAAAAATGGTGTCCACACTTCCTTTCTTCGATTCAATTAGATTCCTTAGGTTGAGGAGTCCCCAGGTCATATAAATGGTACACAATCAATTTCTTGTAAAAACAACCACAACGTGCCCTCGATTTGGTTATTTCTAGACAAATAACTTAAATGTGACTTAAAAAAGTGCGGCCATTCCCCTCTATTCTTGTTGATGTCATTCAATACTACAACTCACGGTGTTCAATACCACAATGCACATACACAAGAGACTGATTTTTTTTTTTTCAAATATAATTCAGTGCAGAGATTAAACAGTTCAACAACGCACCAGAAATAAACTAGCGCATTGAGATTTAACGCATAGAGACGTTCAACCTCCCAAGATTTCAATCAACCCACAATTCAGTCAATCAACACACACGTATACCAAACTCATAACATTCAACCTTTTCTTTCTACATCTGGATTGTGCCGAACTCTTAAATGTATTGCATGGAAGAGAGTAGTCATTCTGGATTGTGTCCAACATATAAGAAGTCATTTTAGCATCCTATTCTTTGCATTACTCAATAACAAAGTCAGGTTTTTGAGATTTATTACTTTGACTGTTCTTTTCACCCTTATAATTGGGAGCGGATTTTTCCAACAAGCCCTTTTAAAATGACCTGCTTTTCCGTAATAAAAACAATTTTTAGAATCTAAACTAGAAACGCATCTATTCTTATTGTTTGATTTCCTCTGCTTAGTAAAATACTTTGTTTATTTTCCTGTTACCATCAATGCTCTGTTGGGAGCGCCTTCCTTCTCACAGAAATTCAATTCTTCCTACATTAATAAACCAAAAAGTTCTTGGAATGTTAACTTATTTGCTCTGTCAGTTGGCTTGAAGAAGTTTTTATAAGAGGTTGGTAAGGTAATTAGTGCCAACGTTTTCCAATTCCTTATTCTTCATAACAACACTGGCCAGTGGCCACTGCTAGTTTATAACCTAAAGAAGAGATAATTTACAGTAATTTCTCTACTTTACTTCCTTCACCCATCTTATGTGACATGCCCGCGCGCACACATATACACACTCCAATCATCACCCATTCCTAAAACAAAAAATCATTTTTTCCATGCAATTTAAGCATCTTTCACTTTTCTGGGATGTTTGATCATTGGTTTACGAACAGGCAATGTCAATACTAGTGTCTCATTATTTTTGTTTTCAAATTTGGTTATCACATCCTGATCTACTACACTGGGGGATTATTTTTGGTTCCCCTCGCTAATCCCCAGAATCCCCATAAATTTTTTAAATGTAATAGTGCTTTCCGTTAGTAAAGTACATGAGGCACAGTTTTTACCATTCAAGTTCTGTGATTCAGAAGAGTATATTGAGCTCCTAGCATGTTCAAAATTCTAAAGGTAAATTGATTTACTGATTACCTCTGTTTCGTTGAACCCACAAACTATTCAGCCCTCAGGCATTCTCTGTCTCACCACTGCCAACAGCCACTACTGACCCAAAATATTAATTTATTTCTACTCTTTAACTTGAATTTATGTTCAGCGATGCCTGGGCGAGTTCCAACTTCCTCCCAAAGTCTGGCTGCAGGACTGACATGTAAGGAAGGCCACAAAACAAAAAGTTCACATAAACAAGTGGCTTATAGAGCAGGAGATCACCAACAGCTCTGATACCATGTTAAACACACACATGGAAACAACAACATAGGAAAGATAAACAAGAGAGTACATTTATTATTAACAAATGATATACATTTATAGTACATGGTGTGACCCTTGGATTCATATTCCAAGTGGTCTCTTGGACTCCTTTTGGTTGTTCAACTTCCACACCAACCCTTAGAGGATTAGGTGTCCAACAATTACAATCATCAACGATATCTATTACTTCAAAATCAATAGTAGTGCGAACTCCTTCAATATCCATTGTGACACCTGGTAGTCTTCCCAGAGGGAAGATATTTTGTTGATTTGACATCCTTAACTGAATAAGTGACCACTGTAGCTTCGGCTTACCCATTATTTCCCATGTCTGCTTCATCAATACATTAACATCAGATCCCAGATCCAAAATAATTTGATCCATCTCATACTCTCCTATTTGCACACTAAGCCTCATTTCTCTTCTGGCTCTCTTCTGTTGATGTAAATTATTGAATGCGCACATCTCACTTCGCAGTGTTCCTTTTGATGCACAAAAATCTATCAACTCCTGAATCCCTTCTACAACCTTTTGATCTCTTAAAAATTTCATACAAGTATGCAGAAAATATTTTAAAATTCCTAGTTGATTTGTTGAATCCTGGTCTTGTGTTGGAGCTCGATCATGTGTCGAAGTTCGGTTCTGTATCAAAGCTGGTGACACGTCGCAGTTACTTTTCTGATTAGGCTTTGGCTGTGCACTGGAGGTCAAAGCTCCAACATCCATAAAAATTTGCTTTGCTTCCATAAATACTTCTTTTTCTTTCTGAATATATAAAAAAAAGAACTTTCTCAATAGTCTTTCTAACCCATGCACTTTCATATTCTTTCTTTTCATCCATTTTATCACTACCGGTCGCAGCTCCACTTCTAGTGACAATACTAATTTGAGGTTCGTTGGTCCTCCTTTTAGTAGTCATCATTTGAATATTTTGTGTCGGCTATTGATTCCTTTTTTCTTGCATCTTCGCCATAAGTACAGGACATTCTTCAATTATATGGTCAAAGGATTTACAATACTTACATGCCATTGTGGGGTTCTGGTAGTCTCACGCAAAATGACCTGGCTGGTCATAGTTATAGGAAATGATCTTTCCATGTCCTCGACCAGCTCTACCACCTCAACCTCTTCGTTGGTAACCTCCTCGACCACCGCACTGTCTATTTTCCTCATGCTAGTTCTCTTCTTCTTGCATGCTATAAGCGTCAACACAATGCTCCATCATTAGTTCGTAAGCCTGACAATTATTCTCATCATGTCCTACTGATTTATAGAATTTGCAATATAGATTCCTCGGAGTCTGTACATATTTTTGTAATAAGTAACAGTCTTTTGAACGATGTTGGCCTCTAGTCTTACATATTTCGTACCATAGGTTGGATCCTGCATTCAAGGGATTCGGTGCCCCACCAACCATGTAATCCCTGAAGATAGGGCATTGTTCTTTAGAATGGCCCTCCGATCTGCACTTCGTACACCATACTTCTTCTCTAACTTATTTGATTTTCTTGATGTATTGTATCTGTAGGGTTAGGTTTTCCAATTGATTTTGAATATGTTGCATGCCTGCATTAGTATCTCCTATAGGCGAAGCTTCCAATTTCATCGCAATTTGTAGAGCTTCGACTTGACTTTCTATCTTTTGTTGCATCAATGGCAATCTGATATGCGGTAGTAGCACAACTATAAACCATTCTTGATGTTGTTGCAGAGCTATGTCGAAGCTTAATTGATCCAATAACACCTTAAGTCTTTGATCAAACTCCCAAACAGACTTAGTAGGTTTATGTTTGATCTCTTTCAACTCAATGATGCACTACGACTCAGACTTCGGCTTCTTAAACTCTCTTATCAGTGTTGTTTTAATATATGCAAATGTTCTGTTATGATTATTTGAATACTTCATATACCATGTCAATTCTCTATCTCGTAGCGTCGTAAAAAGTTGCACTTGCATCCATACAGCTTCACATAAAAACAAAAATTGTTCCAGATCCTCCAATCCAGTTCCTTTGAAAATGGGTAGCTTAATATCATCAACCATACTTCTTCTTGGAGGGGGAGGGGGAAAGCCAAAAACACCCTGGCTATTATTGGATTTTGGCTTTTGCGAACTCTCAGGCTGGAAGGATGAATACTATGAAGTTACCTGGGGATTATCAGGGTGGATTTATTCTCTTTCACTTTCAAATCCACTCAAAAAAGGACTATAATCAGTCTTTACAAAGGTCTTCGGGTCTTGTCCACGAGACCTCTTTTTGGTATTTACTCTATATCTCTTTCCACTTCGCGTTACTTTGATCTCTTGCTCATTATTCTCTCTTCTTCCAAACATAAGTAAATTAGCAATCTGATTGCATCCATAAAACTCCCTTTTCACACAGAAGCATCTTAATCCAAATTTTCGGAGATTTTAAATACTCATCTCGCGGTCCTTTGAAGGATCGTTGTTCCGCTTCACTGTAGGACACAACTGAGTCTACGACGAACTCAATAATGAATCTTCCCAAGATGTTATCAATCCATAAATCAACAACCCTTGAGATCCCATTGTTAGTGCTCTTGAGTCGTTGTACCAGTTCAGGAGTCCACACCGTAGCTTCTTCACCCTTAAAACAGTTCTTCCTTCCGGTCAACCTCGATATCCACTCGTACAACTCAATAGGAAAAGAATAAAAGAAAATTTCATATTGATCTGTAAAAATATAATAATGTAACCAAGCTTCGGATGTCAGATGAGGGTTTTTGTTTCCTTGATCGCAAATTCTCACTCTTTCAGGTCTATCCAATCTTGAATCTCTTTCTTTGACGGGTACCACATCTACATATCCCTCAAATAGATCCCGGTTCCGACATCGGAACCATTTTTTGGCTTGATTTGGGCTAACCCAGGTTTGATCTATACTGTGCACCAACAAAATCCTTAATCACTGGCCCTTTCAGCAACGACCTGTAAGTAGATCGCAGTTTCACGCGAAGTGACTATGGGAGGATGCAGAACCAGGTTTTTGCAGCCTTGAAGGATTAGGAGATATGGTATTATTATGTTATCTTATTCTTAGAATTTATAAATCACTTCGCCACATTAGATTAATCACTTAAACATGCCATATAAAACCATAAACTATCACTGTGCTGAAGTAAAATGCAATTGTAATAACTGCTACTCTACAATATATAATAAGAAAATATACACATCAAACACCAAATTAACGTGGTTCACCCCATTCTAGGGCTACGTCTAGAAGAATTGTTGCTTAATATAATAAATCTTTGAAAACCAAACAGTTCTTGGCCTCCGCACTCAGCTGCAGACTCTTCTCCAAGCCTCTGTGCACTCAGCTGTAGAGCCTCTCCTTTACTACCAAATTACAGATCACAATAATTCATCCATAACACTGATTAATCCTGATCCATTGATCAATTTCCCTTCTTATTATTTAACCCTATATATAATATTACATTGTAGGGTTACATCATCAAAATACCATGGTCCAAATACCATGGAATCCTTAAAACAAGTAACTATGGCCCCAAAACCACAAAATTGCGCGCTTTTACAAAAAGGATGGGCTTCGACCCACCCCGAAGCCCTTACAACACCGCGCGGTATTTTTAATTCCTCAAATGCGCTTCGCTCCTCCACTATGCACTCTACTGCGCACTCCGCCCCACAAAATGCGGAGTCTTTGCCAAAATCTAGGCCAAGTTGTGTTGCGCCCAACACAGTGTAACATCGGTTATAGAATAGTCTTGAGTGTATAGGTGTTTCATGCAACGAGATGATAAAATTTGGGAATTGCGCAATCAATTAGAAGAAAAATCCTAAATAATAGGGGCATAATTCCTCAGGAATTGTGTAAGGAAATAAGGGCTAACGCAGAGGCATAAATTGACTAAGTCTTGGTAAGAGCTTCTCATTTAGCAGAGAGATAAGTTATTCATTTGCAGGTTTAGCTTAGATTGAGATAGAAATTGTAATACGGTCTTTATTCATCTGATTAATGCAAGTAGGCTTAAGGTGTTTTTAGCAGGTTTTTCCCCTAGATAAATACTGTGCATGTGTGTTATTTCTGATTGCATGTCTGAGATTGTTGTTCTAAATTGTAAATTAATTTATGCATGGCAGTAGAATAGAATTGTGTCTCTTGATTTAGATTAAAATTTCTTGAGCAGTTTCAATTCTACACTATATTTTTATAACCTCCACCCAAGAATGTCAAGGGAGTCCAGACGAGCAAGTATCCACCCTTCAAGAAAAACACAGTGGTTCCACCCACTTTGGAGAATCCAGAACCCGATGCAAAATTGAAAGCAAGAAAGGCTTTAGATTTCTTCCATCCAGGAATCCAAGGAAAAATCCTCCACCCTAGCCATCAAGGGAATCCAGAGAAGCCCATATCCACCCTTTATCTACACAAGGAATCAAGAGGCCCTGTCCCTCACCAATGAGATACTTTTTCCATGCCAATCTTGCCAGCCAAACTTGTGTGATTGTCTTCTATTCCCCTCGACAATACTTCATGTTGTTCCTTTCCCCTTGCGCTCTTCTTCGTCTAAATGAAAAAAATCGCCCCTCCCCCCCCGAATGGAGGTTGAACCCTCTCTTTTTCCCTCCTACACAGGGATTGACTTTACCTTGTTCTTGCTGCTATCACAGTCCATCCTCATAAATTCCCTATCCCTTTTTGCCTTGTTATGGCTCTCAAGAAACATGGCCCTGTGTACTTCTCTTGCATCCCAATTTAATTTAGAAAACCAACTTATTAAAATCCCACCAAATAACCTTTAGTAGCTATTGAAAACAATTTAGATTTCTTGCACAAGGAAACCTTACTCATCCCAAGCAAGCCACCTCCTTAGCTCTAGAATTCGTGTCCCTTTTGACTCAACTTTTTTTTTAATATCTTTTGTAAAATATTTACATTTCATTTTCATGAGGAAATCTGGGTTGGGGTTATCACAATAGATCTATCTTAACAGGATCTAGCATGTGACGAGAGGATCAAATTTCATAATGTGAAAACCTCTATTAGAGTGCAATATTTGATCCCTCTTGGTACCCGATAGATCCATGGTTAAGATGTATACACACACACACCATGTGTAATTTTCCATTCTTTAAATTACATTTTTTAATACATAAATGGATTTAACATCTTGAAAATTCCCTTGAGCACTTTGATTGTGTAGACTATGCAGCTTAAACTTGCAATTTGAACAAATCTTTACTCGACTTTAGACAAAAATGACTTAAGAATATACTCTTAAAAAGGGCCAAATATTCCCTGATGGGGTTGACATTCGAGGCAATTGGTGGGTTAGGGGGACGAGCCCGCCACCCTACGAAAGAGAGAGAAATAAATGACGGGGGTGGTCCCTGCATGCACCAACATGTGTTTAGTTTATATGAGGATGTTTGCTAGATACAATGCACATGGCCTTAATTTAGATTTCCATTCATAGTCATAGTGTTAAAGCAAGGGGAAAAGGCTTCTTCCCTGTTGTAGGAGGGTTTACTTGGGACATAATGGAACATTGCAGGATCTGTGAAAAATGGTTCGTCAATAAATCTGGGAAGCCTTGCTTTGTATATTATGGGAGCGTTTCACATGGAATTACTATTAGTTTGGTTTTGTTTCTAATTTGTCTGCGTGATAGCCCCACGCTATAATTGAAGGATCTTGGGTACTGGGAAGCAACGAAGAGGTGTGGCATTTCAATAGAATATGATTTCATCCCTGACGTTCATCGAGAAACTGTCACATATGAAGCTTCTTCAATCGCCCAACACTTGAGTGCAAATGCCATAACGATCACCGAGTCCTGGGTATTATGATTTTTTCTCTAATTTCTATTAATTTCTACTCCAACATCTTGACTAGGTTTTGGCATTGGTTTTGGGGTGGTTTTGTGGTTTGAGCTATATTCATAGTTATAATATTAGTGGGTTCCGACCTATTCACTTCAGTGAAATTCCTATTATGTTAACCATTTATTTCTTAAGAATATGTCAAAATTTCAGTTGTTTCTTGTTACACTTGGTCCTAAGTCCCCTGCCCAAGAGCCGACTTTGGATTTGTTTCACATTTTCCTTCAGTCCCCAGCCATTGTAACTCCTTAAGGGGACATTTAGTACAAAACCTTTCTGGTTAACATGCAACCTCAAAGAATACGCAGTCGACCTGGAGGGGGAGGACGTAGCCCCCAATGCAGAACCCAAGCCCAACAAAAGGCACAGGAAGCAACATAAACTTATCATTCAAACACCCCCGCCCCCTCAAATCCGTAATGAAAACTTTTAATTGGAATCCCTTGTAGCTAGAGACTAACAAGATTTCTCATACTCTAAGATACTAGAGGAAGTATCTAATTAGGTTCCTTACCTTGGTAATACTAGGGAAAGAAGGAAACAATATCTTAATGCTTTATCTTTATATTGGCATATGAAGACCTTAATATTGGGCAGGGTCTTAAGGGATAAATGGGAAAAAAATATATAATATCTTTGCAAGTTTGGAGGACATCAAACATGTCTAGAGAAACCAACGGGTGTGCTTAAAAATACTAGATGCTAGGTTGGCTCATATAGAGTTCCACCTCCAATGTGATCTTGCTCCCTCGGCTCCTCGAGGCTCTAGTGCCAAAGATTTAACACTTGTCACCTCCTTAAACTCTTAATTTTCATAATATTAGTTTTCAATTTTTTTGCTTTACAATACTGTGATAGATACATTAATCACGTTAAAATTGTTAAAGATGTTATAATTTTGGACCACTTACTCAATTTGTAGGTGGTAAAAAATATTTGGTTTCCCAATGGGAAAATTGAGATTACCTATTGATAAACATGTTTAAGCTAGATGGTTGTCTAATGTACTTGGTTTTCATGATATTTTGAGGTATACAACATTAACTTACAAAAAAAATGGGCCAAAATATAGAAGAGTGGGACTACTTGAAATGTTTTAACTATAAGAATTTACTTATTTTTCTAGTTACTTTATATAATATATATTGTTCCTTTTTAATCATATAAATATATACATGGTTGACATTGAAATATTTTATTTATGGATCACATTATTGATCCAGGTGGATGTTGGTGGCCACCCACCTATCCCATTTGGACCCCCACAACTGTCTCTTTCAGTTTTTCAGTTTCCTTAATTATAGCACAATTTACTATTTTTAGCAGTTTTTCGGGTCCTAAACTTCCGGAGCCGTTTTGAGGCCCTAAACGACGTTTTTTGGGAAATCCACCACCAGCGATTTTTCTGATAAAAATCGTCTTTTCTGTCGTAGTCCTCGGAGAGATCTTTCCAACGGGCTATCATGCGCGTCAAATGGAGATAATACGACCAATTCGCGACCCCGGGAAGTTGGCTGTCCAACTCACCCCAAAACGGGGCCCACAATTTGGCGTTTCATCTTCTAGGGTTAGGTTTTGGAATGTGAAGGGTTTTCCATTGTTTCTCAATAATAAATAGGCCTTCGAGCCTCATTGTAAAGACAGTTCGAAATAGTTCAGAGGCATGTAGCCGACACATCTCTTCTCAGAGATAAGCTACCATCGCCCTAGCTGGGTTATTTATATTTGTAAGCATATTTCAGTATTCTCCATTAATGAAATGAAGTATTATTTCCGCTGCATCTCTGTTTTTATGGTTATCACATCTCTGTATTTATGGTTATCTCTGTAATCTATTGCGTTCCTGCTTAAATCCGGATCAATTATGCATGTTAAAATAATTTTTTTATTATTAATATATTTTTAAATTACGTCAATGTTACTTAACCCAAATATTTTATTTATGATCTACATTGATTTTATTACTAATAATAATAATTTTTAAATTCCACATATCCTTCTTATAACTCTTATTATAATGTTTTTTTTTAAGCTTTTATTTACATTTTTTTGGATTAAAATATTTTATTATGGTTAATATTAGTGTTTTGTTTTTGTTTTTTTTAGCCCTCCATGAAGTTGATATTGAAATAAATTAGTTAAAGTAATTTATTTAAGTTTTATAGTTAATCATTTTAAAACAATATAAGAATCATACAAAGTGAAAATATAAGATTTTTAATTACTTTTAATTATTTTATCTCTCTTTAAAGTTGGTATAAAATTATGTTACTTTATATGGACATGGAGATATTTTATTTATGGTCGAGAGTGAGAGTGAAATATTTTACCACATCTCCTTAGCGCCGAATTATAATACAACAAACGAACCAAGTACAGTGAGAATGAGATAATGTTTTATAAGGTTTTTAATTAAAGATAACCAAACATGTATATTCATTTTTGTATATTCATATATAACCTCTCACATATCTTTTAGGCCCTCAGGTTGTAACCCTAACTCCCTATCATCCAATCATAGGCTCTCCCTTCTTAGTATCCACAACAAACCCTCTTCGACTTCTGGGGATGTGTTTCTTTCGATTGGTCCCTTCTCTCCCCCCACTAATTCCCCTATCATATCCCTCACTAAATTTTGCAACGACTCTCCCTGTGGACCATCCACTGGTTCATCGAGTCCTTCGAATTCCCTAACTAAATAGGGGATTGGTCATGATCTCTTTCCCGTCATATCTATTAACGAATCATCCACTAGATCTACTAATTCTTCCTTTCAGCCTTCGAATCTTCTTTCTACTTCTTCCTTTGAATCCTCCTATGTAATTTCCATTGATATTTCCATTGGATTTGATGATTCCCTCCATAGACCATCCTCCCTTACCTCTCGACCCCTCATTTCCTTACCCACATATTCCTCTAAATCATCTGTCGATCCTTCAACTTCCATCGAATCTTCCAATGGATTCATGGTTTACTCATTGATTGACTCCAACTGTGGAACCTTCTTTCCTTCCACTCATACTCCTTCTCCACCCCTCGCTCCTAAATTCCCTCCCTTGACCTTGTTCCCAATCCCTCCTCTCCCCTACAACCCCTTATTGCTCCCCTTATTATTGAGTCGACCTTCCTCCCTGTTATAAAACTCGCTTCCATTTTCCCTAATCCCCTCCTTTTTCTCTAACCCTCCCCCTCAATTAATTTTTCCACTTCCCTTTTTCTTCTCTCTAACTCTTCTTCTTCCTCTTCTCCATTGGTTTCTTCCTCCATCCTTTCTTCCCCTTTTAATCCCTAGGCTATTCCCTCCATGGTGGTTAATATTTATTTTGAACCCCTTAACCACGACTCCTTGAATCTTTTAGAGAAAGGTTTTAACTCTGTCATCATCCCTCGTAGCCTTCCCTTTGAAGAGATCCTTTATGCAGTATAATCTATTATCCCTCATCTTTCACCCCATGATGTTGAAGAAATTAGGAAAAAAAGTGGGTGCATTCTTCACTTCCAAATTTCCCAAACCCAACATGTCCAAAGAAGAATCTTTAGCCCTAAAAAACCTCAATAATAATTCCAAATTGCTTATCTTGAAAGTATATAAGGGTAATTCCACTATCATTATGAATTCCTTTGATTATGAATTAAAAATGCTTGAACTCCTTTCATTGTCCTCCTATAAGCTTCTTTCTAAAAACCCTATCTCCTCCATTATTGATGTAGTGACCAAAGGAATTAAATCCTCTCCCCTTGATCCTGCTATTCAAAAATTTATTATCCCCCTCAACCCCCGTAATCCTAAAATCTATGGTCTGCCTAAAATACACAAAAAATATATCCCCCGAAGACCCATTGTTAGCACCATTGGTGCTCCACTTATGCCACTTATGCCTTATCTTGATACCATGCTCAAAATTTTCGACCCTTCATAGGGAAAACCTCCTCATTTATCAAAGACTCCTATCGTTTTATTAATAAGACTAAACACCTCCATCTTGATTCGCATGATGTCGTGGTTATTTTTTATGTTATCTCTCTTTCTACCAAATCCCAACCCATGAAGCCATTGAAATAATTTTTAACCTTGTTGATGCCGAAGCCATTAACCTTATCAAAATTTATCTTTCCTCTACCTTATTTTCCTTTAAAGGTGTTTGCTATGAACAAATTGAAGGAACTGTCATGGGCTCTTCCCTCTCCTTGGTAGTAGCCAACATCTTCATGGAATACTTTGAATCTCGAGCCTTAAACAACTTACATTTAAAGCCTAAATGCTAGAAGCGGTTTATTAATGATACCTTTGTTTTTTGGTCTCATGGAATCCCTACTTTGTAGTCCTTCCTCAACCGCCATAACCAAATCTCCCCCCATATTCAATTTACCATGGAAATGGCATTCAACAACTCCTTACCCTTCTTTGATGTTCTCATGTTTAAACTTCCTAATGGCTCCCTCTCCTGTCAAGTTTATTGGAAAAAGACTCATACTTATAGATACCTTTAAGCTCATTTCCATCATCATCCTACTCAAAAATATGTTGTTCTCAATACCTTAGTAGCTTAATCCATTCGTATCTCTGATCCCTAACACTTTGAAAAGGAATGCCTCCACCTTACCTAATCCCTCCAAAGCAATTCCTACTCCTCTTCTCAAATAAAAAAAGTGTTTCACTCAACCCTCCATCATAAACCCAAAACCATTCCTTCATCTCCCCCTTATCCAAAATTACCCTTCCTTACATTCAAGGTGTTATTAACCATATTGCTAAGATCATGCGAAAGAAGAATATTCAAACCTCTGTCAAATCCCAAACTACCCTACTACAACTCTTCATATTTGTTAAAGACAAACCTAATCCCCTGGTTTCCCTTGGGGTTTATGAAATCCCTTTCGCATGTGGAAAATCTTACATAGGCCAAACAAGAATATCCTTTAAGGGTCATACCAATGAACACATGGTTGAAAACATCCATAACTGGGTCTCCAAATTGGCCATTTCTGAGCACTCTCACAATACTAAGCACCTCATCTGCTTTGATAAAGTTAAAATTCTTGCCTTTGTTCCCTTCCACACTTTTCGTCTCATTGGGGAAGCCATTGAAATTGAAAAGAACCCTAACAATTTCAACCGAGAAGATGGGTTCAAGTTTAATTAGTCATGGCAACCCTCTATCCATTGTCTTTGTCATAAACACCCCTCTCGCCCCTGACTTATTCCTTTGTTCCTTCCCTCGTTCTATCTTTATTCCTTATCTCTTTCATTTTTATCTTTATTCTCTCTTAGGAACTTTACTCCTTAATAATTTATTATTTTAATAATATTATTCATTCGGTTCCTTCTCTATATTCCTAATATTATATTAATAATTTCAATTAGAACAATAACTTTATTTAATTAAAATTCTGAAGAATAATAATATTAATCATTCTATTATTATCTTAGCTTAATATTATTAGTCAGATTACTACTATATATTATTATAATATCAATTATTTGTTTCCTTTAACCTCTTAACAGTAAATATTTAAACTCTTACTCATAAATTAACATTAAGAATAATAATAATAAAATTTTAAATATTTTTTGTTATTTTATTTTATTGTTCCCTGGAGGGTAATAACTTCTTAAAAAAAAAAATTGATGTCGACACTAAATCTAAGTTGTCCAAAAATTTATGAAACTTTTCCAAAGTTTAACATTATAAATTAAAATTTATTTTTTTTAAACCATATTTAAATTCATTTATCTATAATATTATTGGTTCAATTCTTTCACCTCTTATTATGTAATGATGGCAAATGTACTTCACTATTAATTAATATTGTACAATTTAATGTACAACTTCCACTATAAAATGACAGATGTACTCCATCACTAATATGACAATTGTTGCTGCTATAAGAAAATAAATTTTCTGTCACCTCATCCATCCAATCAAAAGAGAAATGAACATTGTGTTGGCGAGTTTGCTTCAACTATGGGATGTCCCTTTGCTGGCATATCTATCTCTTTAATTATTGCCCTTGCTTCTGGCTATGCTGCTTAAACCACTGCTTGGATGTTTCTCATCCTGTTCCGGGAGGTTCTGAATAAAAAGGTAATGTTGCTTCCATTGTTTCGTTCGAATTTGGAACTAGAGGATCTCAAGCTATGGCGTGATGTGGCGGGCTTTGATCTTCCTTCAAAGTACTTGTACTTTAATAAGCTTACATATACTTTAACAAAGCCGCATAGCTAGCGTTCCCTGCCGCTTAATTTAGTTATTGAACTTTAAACTAAAAAAAATAAAGACATGCATGAATGGATAAACAAAGTGTTTTTGAGCAACCATACAAGATTACTAATGACCTCGAACTTATAGTATATAGACCATGGAATGAAAATCATAGAACCAGAAAATGTTTCTACCTTATTACACTAAGAGAATATTGAAAAAGTGGCAAAAAAATATTGTTATGTTGCATTTGAAATCTGACAACTAGAATTGCAAACAAACAAACATATATTTATAGACACACATATTACTCCTCATCAAATTCTATTTTTTCACAATATTACATATGCATGAATACATAAACATAAATATTACAAATATATGATAATCATAAAGATAAATATAATTTCGTTTTTTTGTAAGAAAGGAAAAGAAAAACAAGAGAAATAGGGAAAAATCTCGATGCTAAGATTATGTAATGTTCATTTAAAATTAATGAAAAGTCAGATACCCATGACTTTCGTATATAATATTTATTGAAAATTTATCTAAAATTTATGTTTAAACAACTTTAATTATATTAAAAAATAATATATAAATATATACATTGTAGTAATTAATTACAAAGGTTTTAGTTATTATTTTAAAAGGGATGAATATATAATTTTATTTTCAATAACAAGAAGTTCAATTAAATTATGTTTAACCAATTTATTTAATAGTTTATTAAAATTTAATTACCAATTTAATATTGAAAATAGTTATTATTAATTTCTAATTATTATTTATAAAATATAAATTATAACAATTATATAATGAAATTTTAATTATCATTATTTAAAAATAAATAAAATCAAAGTTTAATACCTTTATCAATATGCTTTGCATATATTGAATTTATGAAGTGAAATATAAAACTGAATAGGAAAGCAAAGACGATTGATGTTCTATTTTTGAGGTAAAGTTGTCATGAACATCTTGTATGTTAATGAGACTACCAACATGAACCAATTATTTCTACCAGGAAATTGTGTTCATTCATTTTTTTTTGCTGGGAGAGTACTGTGGGTTGAGGGATAGTAGGAAATTTGGAATACATTGGTGAACAAGATACACCCATGTTTAACTGATTTGATTTGAATGATTTGAGTGGGTCATAGATTTGAGGTTGTTCTTCATTGAGAGGGTCCAAAACTATTGAACTATTTACTTAGTTTTGTTTTTTTGGTCTTCACCTTCATCCTTATAATCATAATTAAAATTTTATTCTTATAATCATAATTAAAACTAAAAGTAGGCTAGTGTTTAGAGAACACAAAAATTTCAAATAATTATGTCTACCATCAAAAGAATTCATACTAATTGAAATCTAAAGATGAAACTTTTACATATCTTAAATCAAATCCTATATGTAATGCAACACGTGTAGGTTATTGAAAATTTAGTTACAATATGACCTGTAGACTGCTCAGTGTGGACGGTGGTATACTTTTTTGCATGCCACCTCAGGCACCTAGACTGCATAAAATTTTACTTTTTTGCATGCCACCTCAGGCACCTAGCCTGCATAGAATTTTTTTAAGTCGGTTGTGAGCACAACAATAGACTGCTCAGTGTGGACGGTGGTATACTTTTTTGCATGCCACCTCAGGCACCTAGACTGCATAAAATTTTACTTTTTTGCATGCCACCTCAGGCACCTAGCCTGCATAGAATTTTTTTAAGTCGGTTGTGAGCACAACAAATAGAGTTATGCCTCCGTGGCATAGGTGGAATTTGATGTATTTGTGAAATTTCAAAACATATATGCTCGTACTATCTTCATTGAATTTTATGATCTTCATTAAATTTTCTCACTGCTAGAAAAAAGTACAATGATTACATAAAAAATCCTGATTGCTTTTTACCAATAAAAATAAAAATAAATAAATTAAATTAACAATAAACAAAAATAAAACGAAATACTATAATATTAATTTTGAAAATACTATAATATCAACACAAAGTCAATTAATAAATTGAAAATTAAAATAAATTTGAAATAATCCAAAACATAAAAACATTATTACAATTTAATTTTACACTCAAAATAATTTTAGTCTCTCACTAATATCATACTTCAAATTAAAAACACTAATATCACGCTTCAAATTATTTTGAACAAATATCATATTTTAAATTATTTTCGACGAATATCATACTTTAAAATATTAATTAATTTTTTTATAATATTAAAAAATACTTTAAATTATTATTATTATTATTTAAATTATTATTATTATTATTTTTTTGTAATGTCAGAAAACACTTACGTTTAATCCTGCACATCATCTTTCACATTTTTACCCTAAATAAATATAAGTGTAAATCATAGTGCCTAGCACCCTCGGACGAATTAAAATATAAACCAATCTGCATTGAATTTTCTGACCGTTGGTAAAAGTAAATGATTGCATAATAAGATCTGCAAGATCCTATTGTTTAAAACAAAATACTATAATGTTAATTTTTAAAAATTTTGTTTAATTTTTGGTCAGTAGCAGAATTAACTGAAATTCAAATCGATTGCATTATTCACCGAATTGATAGTGATTGCATTATTCACCGAATTGATAGTTCTTTACACTAGTGTATGGTCACAATATATAAATATATATATATATATATATAATTTGGTAATAATAGAGCCTACCTTATAAGCTATATTGGTAATAATTATTTTTAAAGAATATTTTTGAGTGAGCAAATATTTACTGGATAAGGGTTCTATATTCATAGTCAAAAGAGTATTGTTTTTAACATTATTGGATAGATTCAAGTTTATCATTTAAAATTATTTTTATTATATTTATTTGAATATTATAAGTTTATGGCTTTATTAATTTTACTTTTACTATTATTATTTTATTTTTATTTAAATTATAAGTATATAAAAAATTAAATATTTTTGTATATTTAATTTTATTATTTATAAATATTATTATGGTTCATTTTAATTAATAATATTAAGATAAATTTATTTTAATTTTATGTTTTTTAAATCAATATATAAAAATTTTAAAAATGAATTAATAATCAGATGTATGCTTTACAAGTTACAAGTGATGATTATACAAAAATCTTAGAGGGGCAAGTATAATAAGCATTCAATCTTTAGTAATGTGTTAGTTGATTACAATAATTTATTGGTGTTTCAAATTTATCAAATTTTTTGAAATCAGTGTTTCAGTGGAACCATTAATGTTCATGTACAAATAATCGTAAATGTTATTAACCGTTTACTTATAAGTTATTATTTATTATTGTGCAATCACGAATTAAGTAAGAAGTATGGAATAATAAGATTTTTAAAATTACAGCAAATAAATGTTGATTAAAAATATTGCAATAAATAAAAAAGTAATTGTTAAAGTTTTACTTTGTAAAATTGAAAATTATTTAACATTTTTTACCAAAATAGATGGTCAAACAAAAACCTATTGCATAATATCTGCCAGAGACAGACGTAATAGACGATTCCATACTTAAACGCATATAATAGCCTACAAAGATAATAATATTATAATATTATCACTATCTAATGATATTATTGTGTTTATGTACAAATCAGCGAAAGTACATATTCTCTTAAACCATGTATAACTAATGGTTAATTTACTAAAATTCCCGTTAAATTATTTAATATCTATTATTTGATATTAATTTACTAAAATTCACGTTAAATTATTTAATATCTATTATTTGATATTATAATGTTATTTATAAACACTTTCAAGTTATTAGGGCTTTACGTATAAACAAACTAATTTAATATTTAAAATTAGGTGGGCCCTAGTCAACGTTTATAACATGTGTTTATGTAAGTTTATTATAATAATACATTTGATAACATTTGTGATATGGGCCTCTAATTTAAGGATACTTAAAATAAGCAAGAATATCTACAAAGTAGCCCTTGTTCAAATACAATACTTAGTTTATACATTTCAAAATTCAATAATTAAAGTGTAGGGAAACACTAGCTATTCAGCCTTATTACTATTATGAATTTTATCATTAATAATATTTTTATTAATATTACTAATTATTCTTAAACATCAATTTTTAATATTAATTATTATATTATATTTCCCTATATCAAGAAAATTTAATAATTAATATTAGTAATTTAATAATTAATATTAGTAATAGTTATTATCATAGTCGTTAATACAATAATATTATTAATTGTAATACTTAGTAACAATATTATTATTAATTTTAATTATTATTATATTACTATAATAATATTAATTATTAATAATAATAAATTTCAAACCCGTTGATTTTTATTTTATTAATTTCCTAATGTCTTTATTGATTATGTCTTTTTCTCTTCACCTTTGTTTATTGTTTTTTGTTTTTATGATGGGTGAAGTAAAGTTGACTATTTCAATTTCTTTTAATATAACAATATTATTTTATAAAAATAAAAATTATTTACTTAATTTTTTTTATTTAATTCAGATAGATTTCATAATCAACCATCATTAAAGTTTTACTTAATTCAAATTCAGATAGATTCCATTATCGAAGAATAAAGCAAGGCTTTGTCATTGTCACACTTAGAGTTGATTTTTGTTTATAATATGTTTGTATTTTGTGAATTGATTTGTGTTTTGTAATTGTTTTATGAGGATAAATTAAATGTGATTCCTAGCTGAAATATAAAAATAATAGATTTTTTTTAATAATATTTATTTCATTAAAATATATTTATATAAATTTATAGGTGAAATATATTAAAAAAGGGTGATATGTGTGGGGGCGATCTTTAACTTTAGTGGTAAAAGTGTAAGGGATGGTTACAAATAGTGTGGCAAAAGGATATGTATGTAAGGAGTAATATGCATTATTGTAAGGATTAATATATATTATTATAAAGACTTACAGATATACATTATTGTAAGGACTTACAGATATGCATTATTGTTATCCCTGTGCCCAAGTTTGTGTATTGACCGGGTCATGTGTTAATTCTCTGCACAACCGAGAAGTGAAGGTTGTTTTATTTCAATGAATAAGGCATTGGTGTGTGTGTAAACTCGGCCATGTGTTTTATATGTTGGCTCATATGGCATTGTATTAAATCATGAGAAGTGGATATGGCATGTGATAATGGGATGCTCTTTTGAAAAGTTATGCTTTTAAAAAGTGTGATGGAACATATGGTATATAATATGTGGGTGGTATTTATGGCGCGAAGTTATATAATACAAAAATGCTTTATGTCCTTTTTGAAGATGAACCCAAAGTGTATGTATGGAGTAATAAGTAGCACATGTCATAAATTATATGAGTGAGGAGATACATATTATATTAAGGAGTGGTGACATTATATTTTATATTTTATAAGGGGAGGCCATTGATATTGGAAATCAAGTTAGAGAGAGAAATTTATTATGTAAATGATTGTTTATAAAGATAGAGAAATCAATTTCTGAGTTGTGTGATGTGTATAATTAATGGAATTATAGTTGTGTGTGAATTAGAGTAATTTTGCATAGTATGTGTAGCAGGTGGAATTAAGCAGGAGGCAGAGACGAAGTGCAGGAAAGAGTGTATCAGGTTTACACACAGAGAACGTTGGAGGAAACCTTTAATGTTACAGTGAAGGTATATTGTAAGGTTCTTAAAACCTAGGGAGTTACGCAACGAAAGCATAAAAGAGTGAAGGAATAAAGAACGAAGCTGAAGATCGAAATCAAAACAAGTGAAGACCAGAAGGTGAGAACTAATAGACAGGCAAAAACCCGAAAAAATGGACTATTACAAAATAAGAGACAAAAGAACATAGCAGCGGAGCACAGTCGTTGGATCAGCCAGATCAACAAACGGGAGTGATGGAGATAGACAGCCAAGATTCAGTCACGTAGAATAAAGTTAAGAAGATGAATGGTGGAGATTAAACCTACGTGTTAGAAAAAGGATGAAGCGGTCTCGCAAGGGGTAAGCAGTTTCTCGCGCGCCCTCAAAACGGTAAACGATATTTCTATGAGTTCACGCGATTAGCCTTATAGGTTGACACGTAGCACACGAAGGAAAGAGAAAACCACTTTTCTCGCGTGCTCTCGAACACCGTTGGATTGAGGTCGAAGAAATAAACAGTGGAGATCTAATGCGCTAAAGAGTTAGTATGAAGAAGTGAGCGGACGACGCGATAACTGTCGAATCTGCAGGAGTGAGATCGACGGCGGGGACGTAACGTGATAAAGGTTTAGCATCGATAAATGTGTAAAGTCATGTGAATCAATGGAAAGGTAAGGTTAAGTGAGGTTTATAGTATATTTCTATTATATGGGAATTATAATAGAAATGAGCGGGTTTAATGTATTAGGGGTTAAGTTCGAGTTAACCAAAGTATAAATCCATGGTATGGTTGATAAGTGCGGGTGACTAAAACCAGAGTTAAAAGGGTATGGTTAATATGCGCGGGTAATAAGACTTAACCAAAGCTTATGAAAGGTTATGAAGGGTTCCGCCCAAAGGTTAATTAAAGTTTAGACTTGGGATAGTTAAATGAAACGATCCTGCTTAAGCATTTAATTAAGGGGCCTTAAACCTTGATTTGTGAAGGTTTCCCTAAGTATGTTATTTTAGAATTCCTGGGACATAGTATATCATGCAAGCTTAGTTTTCATAATGTGGGTATTGTCGGCTTAGGTTGGCATCATTTGGTATCAGAGCTGAATAAAAGAATTCTGTGTGTAAAAAAATTATTTGAGAAACTTAGAATAGAGTTATGTTTTGAAGGTGTGTATACAAGTGAATGGTAGAACAAGATCACGCAGAGGTCTTGAAGATAGAAGGTGAGAAGATTGCAACAACCTAGAGCAAGGAGTGCTCAATTGGTTCCAAAGGAAAGAACCAGAGAGATGCCAAAAGACTGAGCTCAGAGGAGAGAAGCTTAGTGAGGCATGTGTAGCAAGAAGGAGACTTGTTACTGCAGAGGTATTGTTGCAGCTCATAGGAAGATCATAAAGGCAATTCCACAGAGGATGTGGGTAGAATTGCTAAGGGATGAAGAAGCTGGTAAGAGTTTTTGAATGAAAGCAGAATGTGGCAGAACCTTGAAGAATTCCAACAGAGGTTGGATAAAGAGGACAATTGTGTTCTTAAAAGGTGTAGATGAGTTGAAGCCTAGAAGGAGCAGAGAGAAGTGCTCAAAGAGGTTCCAGAGATAGAGAACCAAGTGCTTGCCAAAAGACCAAGTACAGAGGAAAGCTTGGTGAGGTAAGTGGCAGCAGGGAGGACTTGCTGTTGCAGAGGCTTTAATACAACTCATAGTAAGTGAGTGAGGAGCTCATGAAGATAGAGGAGAAAATGACTACTGATAGTCATAGTAAAGGTTCTAAGGAAGACCACAACAAAAGACAGGTGAAGGAGGATGCCAAGGCAAATGGAAAGAGAATGAGTTAAGAGGAACGTGACAAGGAGATCGCAGAGTTAAAAGAACAACTCGATGCATTAAGGATGCTACTGGAGGAAAGCCAAAGACAAGGTTGGGTCTTAAGGAAAAAGGCAGTGAAGTGGCATAAATTACAAAGAAGGCTACAACAGAGGCAAGTGAAGTGGCTGGTGGAAAAACTCAGAGAAGTTGAGCTGGAAATGGAAGTTTCTATTTGTGAAGTAGAACAGGGTGAAGTTCTAAGTGAAGATGAAGAATGGAGATCAGTGAACTATTTTGATAGTTCAAAGCAACATGAGGAAATGTGGACAAAGGTAGTAGAAGAGGCTATAAAACCTTATATTTTTTAATCTAATAGTTTTGGTGTGCTTAGGGTTTTACAGAGGATTGACAATCTTATGAAGCTATCATAAAAATTGATAAAAGTCACCAGAGTTCAGAGGAGAATTTGGATCAACATACTGATGTGCTGACAGAGGATGAAGAGTACTTCTCAGAAGATAATTATTCCAGAGCAGAGTATGATGGAGAATGCCTCTTGAATGAGGAAAATAGTGAATTTTTGCAATAGAAGAAAATTATTGATGAATTGATATTTGGATCTGTTACAAAACAAGGACAATTCCCTGTGGAAGAAGGAGATGAAGTTCAACCTGAAGAGCTGATATGTGAAACATTAGTTGAGGTTGTTGAGCCTTACATTTTTCAAACTGACAATTATTGTATGAATACAGGGATTATAAGTGTTGAAGGAGGACAATTCTCAAATACTATTATACAACATGGATTTGATGAAGTATTCATTTTTGAAAACATAAGGAGAGAACAGAAACTTATTTCTGTGAAGATGAATGAGACATACTTGTCTATGGAAGACAATCCGATTGACTCATTGAGAAATAGTGACCATGTAAAGGATGAAGCTGGAAACGAAGAGAATTTTGATAAAACACTTGCTAAATGTAAAGAGGAAATTGAATTGCTGGAGAAGTTGCTAGGATAAAATGGCAATAGAAAGGAAATGGTTACAGCAGTACTTGATAGTAGCAGAGAGGCTCTAAAAGACATAGAGACAGAAGAGTGTTTTAATTCACAGACCAATAGTTTGTTTGCAGGAACAATGAATAGACTGATTGAGTGTGATGCTGTGATCGAAGAAATTGAATAGAGGTTATTTGGAGATGAGATGAAAGTTCAGAAGCAACAAGAGGATAAGGATGTAAGGGTGGTAGTAAGGATCCAACAACTACAAAGTGAAGGTAACCAACAAAAGATTAAAAGAAAACTTGAATAAGAGACTATGTTAGCTGAAAACATAGTAAAGGATCATCATTCCATCATGATGATAGGCACAGTGGAGATAACCAGGGAAGTTGTTGAGGCAGTCAATAAAGAAGAAGGACTAAACTCTCATCAAAGGATCAGTGAATGGGAGAAAGAATTGGAGCTACTGGAGAAATGGCTGAAAGCACCAGTAGGGAAGAAAGAACTTGATGAATATTGGAAAGGATATGTAAGAGAGGAAGAGGAAAAAGTCCAACAAAGAAATTATTTGGACATAGAAATTGAATTGATGAGAAAAGTGTCTCAAAGGGAGAAGACAACAGGAAGAATGATCAATCAGAATTTGAAGCTGATTGACAAGGAGAAGAAGATAAAATAGAAGATAGCAGACATACAGTAGCAACAAAGGTGCAGAGCATTTGGACAATTACAAATTAAAGTTTGGGACCCTGGAGGTTTTATATCAACATATGGGAACACATGATCAAGAGATCATGAATGTTTTCAACCTTGAGAGTCTGATGCAGGAGCATTCGGTTTAGAAATATCATTGTATTTTTGTAGACATAGGGGGTCTGGTGTTTTCAAGGAATTTGGTTTCCTATGTATCAAATTAATGTAATTGTTAACCTTTTGAGTGATTTTAATTAGAGATACTTAGAATAGTATTTAATTAAGTATTGTGAGGCATATTTGTAAATGTTCTCGAATATTGGAGAACATGAGAGATTTAGGCTAGTTAAGATTTCATAGGGATTGAGAGATTTGGAAATCAATTGTAAATCTTAGATTAGGAATTAGTTCATGATTTTGTGGATTATAGAGGATCCTTAGAGATAAAGAAGAGATTTTAGGATTTTGTTGAGAATGTTATGGACCTGTTGTGGCCACAACCACCACCCTATCAATTATTTTTGTTTTCAAAACCTGTTTCTATTGGAGATAAATAAATGAATCTACTTTCATTTCCAATTTGAATCATTCGAATCCGTTATCAAACGAAACATTTTGCGAGTGTTTTTGTTGTTCCCTCCAGGGAACAAATGATGTTCCCTAAAGGGAACAACACCTTTTTGGAGTGTTTTTTTCTGTTCCCTCAAGGGAATAACACTTTTTGAGTTTGTTGTGGCCACAATCACCACCCTATTAAAACTTGCTATGGGGGAAAATTTGAATGGGTCCCCTAAGAAGTTTGATCTTCGTTTCTTCGAATGATAACTGGAGTTGTTAGATGGAATTATGGCTTCAAAGCTGAATGGTTCAATGGTTTATTAATTATGGTTGCAATCCGTTTTTAATCATCAGTCCCCAAAAAATCACCGCACCCTCTTGAGACTTAGAGCTCGAAGGACTCACAAAGCTCCCAGTTACAGAGTCTGTCTCTTTATGAAAGTTTTAATGAAGGCAAGGTTTGTTTTTGGGTGTTTCTATCATATCTCTCATAATCATAGCTAATGTTAATTATTTCTGTAGGCGAGGACCAAGAGAAGAAAAGCGAGGTCAACGAGCTGATGCATAAGCATCAGGAATGGCTGTAGGGAAAAGATGCAAGCGAGACCTAGCCGAAACAGAGGAATTTATGACAAGCAATAGGGAAGGCATACACAGTGGGGAGCTACGCAACAGACTACAGTGATTTCTTGTTGCTTATCCTCCCTCCAGCTCTTCCACTCTTCTAACAGAGCTTTCAATTACAACTGCTGACTTGCAAAAGGATCTTACATCCTGGAATACCTGTCCAAGAAAAGGAGGTACGGGCTCAAAGATTTGTTTCATATGTACAATGTTTTGTGGATCCTAGAAAATGCCTTCATTTGCTGGATCTGTGCAAGTTTGATAAGGCTCGATGGACGGAAACAACCACATAGCACTCTACCTCGCAATCTATCGAAGAAATGTATGAACACATCGAAGAAACTCTGAATGAGTACGAAGTCATTGTTGATTGCTGGCCTAAATGCTCGGTTGATTTGAAAAATGCAATCACAGTCATAGAGAGGTAAATACACATGGACAACATATAGCTAAACTCTAAAGAATTCTTCGAGATTCAAAGGGATCGGAAGGTGGTAATGAAATTCGAGAATGCAACATAGCCTTTAAATGATCATAGCATGAACAATACGCATAGTCCACATGATACTTCTACCAGTTGGATTTTGTTGCCATGTGCCGTGGTTTTGGGACAGAATGGGGTAGGACGTCTTAAAATTTTGAGAAGACAGGAAGTAGAAAAAATGTTGGTATAAGGGTTCTTGTGTTGCTTTGGGGACTCTAGATGACACCTTTGCATCATCGATGTCAGTGTTGCAAAGACATACTCCGCAAGAAAGGGATATGGAACCACCACATTGTATAATGGAGGCACACCCTATACTAAATGAAGGTACTCCTAATATCGCAAATCCATCAAGTTATTATTATCTTAGGATACACCTTAAATCAAGCAAGATGTTGAAAAATGAGCACACTGTCTGCATTTGCCTTCAGGGAATAAAAAGGAATAACATTCAGTCAATACGTGTGCAAAGGGATGGCATGCAATCATTCCTCCTTCTACCAAAATCCGTTCATTTTTCTTCAGGAAATAGAACGCTCCAGTAGCAATGGCTTCAACGTGTTCGTTGTTTCATTAACCGTTACATTTTGTATATTTTAATTTGAATATGGAAAGGAAGAGGGAAGGCCAAAGGTCGAGAGAAACCGACGGTCAGTTCTCTTTCTCCATAAGTATCACCTCTGGATAGAGGAAAAGGACTTTTTTTTGGCAGAAGAGGGGTCGATTTTATTATGCTAATAAAGAAGACTGTTTCGGTCAAGAAGAAGCCTTTTTTTCAGATTCATTTTCCTTTTCTTTTATGTTTGGAATCAGGGTGTTGTGACTGGCATGAGGATATATATGTTTTTTTTTGGTGCATAGTGATAAGAGACAGCTTATGACTAGTCTTGGTTATCTGAATATAATTCGTTATCATGGTTAACTCATGAGCGGTCTTCGATTCGAAGCTATATTAAACATCAGTTGCAAGTTTTATTTGTAGAAACAGGAATGTGTATTCTCGTATGAATAATTAGATTGAAATTAAGCTTAAATACAGCCTTGTTCATCAGTGAACTCAGTAATTGATTCATTTGGAATTCGAATCTATATATGATGTTTAATCTCTTTTATTATGCTCTTGCAGGATAGATTAGAATAGTTAGGACTAGCATAAGTAGGTAGAATTAGTATAGATAGGACTTGATACATATAGGTTAGCTATTTCTTTTGTTGATTTAATGGAAGTCTTCCTCCGGGGAGCAATCTTTCAACACCTATAACAATTTACGGGATCCTTTAAAACCCGTCGGAACTAGCCATTCCAAATGAAAGCAGATCTAATTGGGGTCTGCAATCAAGTTGGTTCCCCTTTGTTGGCACACGAAAATTCGTCGTGTCAACAAATTGGTGTTAGAAGGAGGGCCTGAACCGTCGTCCACAGCTTTCAGGATTTCATCTATAAACGTCGCGCATGGATTCAAAAAGATTGATGTATGGATCATAAAGGTCAAAAAAATCCTTCCGCCCATTTGGAAGAGCCTCACTTCGAAGAAGCAGAGGTCCCTCTAAGTCCCGTGTTTGGATCACCCAAGGAAGAGAGATTGTGGGAGTATCCTGTCACTCAGGGACAACCAGTCAGAGTACTTACTCGTGCTTACGCTTGTTCCCTATCTCAGCTCCCCATCTTTCATTCTTTACCTCTGACAACTAAAAGAAAGCCAAGGATCTGTCCCATAAACAAAGAGACATCTACAACCCCTTCCCTTGAAGATATTGTGCTAGAGTCCTTGCAAAGTATTGACACTCCTTGGGAAGAAATTCCTGAGGATCCCCTCTCTAAAGGTAATCCCTGGCTCGATTTGGGAAATCCTAACAAAGACCACCCAGGGGAAAACTTCAACTAGAACCTCCTCAACCATAATATGGCTAACTTTCCTCCTCTAGGTGGGAATCAACCCCCCCCCTCTGGGAGGAACCCCTCCCTGGCTTGCACAGGATGCTGTCGCAGTACATGGGTAGCAATATGCCTTACCCAAGAATGCAGAAAGAGTATTGCCTAAATTTGACCCTGAGCGGGGAGACACTGCTGATAACCATATTCACTCTTTCTTCCTAGCCGTGCGCATGTTGGGGGTAGCTGATGAAGATGTGGTATGTCGCTTGTTCCCTTTTACTCTGATTGGTACGGCTTCCACATGGTACTTTAGCTTGAGAATAGGATCGATCACCTCATGGGGTGCCTTTCAGCAGGCCTTCTTAGACAAGTTTAGCGATGACAAAACACCTGCGGCCTTAGTTTTAGAACTATCCCGTTTAAAAATGGAAACCAAAGAAAAGGTCAAGGATTTTAACATCCAGTTCAACACTTTGTTCAACAGAATCCCGGCTAACGCTAGACCTACTGATGAGGTGCTCATGGAATTCTACATCACTGCTCTCCCTGTCCCTACCGCGATGTGGGTTAAAAGGAGTAACGCACAAACCTTACAGGGTGCTATCGATGAAGCAGTAAAAGTCGAGAATGAAATGATCAGTCTCACAACATGTCATCATATGACCGAAGGAAAGAAAGCCTCTCAGTCATCCAAGAAGAATAATGGGAGTGATAACAAAGTGGCTGAGATCAAGGAAAAGGACACCACAGATGTGGAAGGTTTGCATCAGATCATTAAGAAATTGACGAACACAGTCATCGATATGAAAAGGAATTCTGGAGAGAGTACAAGTGGGAATGGAGGAGATTATAACAATAGAAAACCCTTCAAACCTTTCTATCGTAAGAAGACAGAAGGTGGTCATGGTCAACTTGCATTGCCTGCTCCACCCAACGAAGGGAATTTAAATATGGAAGAGCTAGCTCTTATCAGATCGCTTCTTACCAAAGAAGAACCTATAGTAGAGCTGGAGCCAGAACAAGAAGATGAGGAAGAGTACCAAGTAGAAGAGCCCTTGGACAAGGCATCTCAAGTCAATGTACTATGGGATTTCTATACAAATGGGAATGATGACGACGAAGAAGATAGTACAATAGAAATCCACACTAATGAAATCCACACATGAAGTAAAGGGCCACTTGTAGGCGTGATGAAGCCTGTAGACCAGACAAAGAAAGATGTTCGCCCTTCGAAGGCATCCGCTCCCAAGTTTCTTGTTGAGAAGAATAAACCTAGTGTTGATTCCAAGAGCATTCCAGTCGTGAACTATCTAGAGAAAGATAATACATCTCCAAATGCAACGAAGGTGACTCAAAATGGTAAACTCCCACCTAAGAACGAAAAAACCGGTATGTTTACTCTGCCCTACCCTATTTATAACATTGATTACAATATTGTAGATGATCTTAAGAAATCTCGAGCTAATATCACATACTTCGATTTGTTAAAGTTAACGCAGCAAAGAGATCTGCTTTTGAAAGCTATGAATGAACGGAATTGCAAATCTCCCACCAATCTGAGTAGCCAAACCAAGAAGTCGGCATCCAGACCTGTTAGAACCCCCAGTACAGCCCAAACACCATTAGCCATGGAAGCCACTCTATCAAAAATGAATTGAACGCCTCAAGATGTCAGTGCAGCCATGATAGGAAGGAAATCAAAATCCATGACTCCACCTTTCCTTATCACATTTGAAATCTTCAACATGAACGTATACAATTGCCTGGTAGATTCTGGTGCCTCATCCACTGTTATGCCTTACACTGTTGCTAAAAGACTTCATGCAATGCCCGAGAAAACTGGAACTCGAATTATGCAACTAGACAAAACGAATGTGAAAGTAATTGGAGAATTGAAAGATGTGCTGATTCGGATGGCTGCCAAACCACAGTACACACAAGTCATTGACATAGTGGTAGTCGACATACCCGAGGCATATGGAATGCTGCTTAGTAGGGACTGGTCAGCAAATCTGAATGGGTATTTCTCAACTGATTGGTCCCATCTCTTGTTGCCTCAGAAGGGAAAAGGTGATATGCTGAGAGTTGATCGAGAAAGATACATGAAGTATGTAGTGACAGAACTAAACGACCCCAATGAACTTGTAATGTTTACCAACTCTATCCTTGGGAATTATAGTTTCGACGTTTGTGCCACGGAAACTTGTTTTGGAGAATTCCATGCAGAGACAGTTGAAGAAACTGCAATAAACACACAGTTGGAAGCTCTCCCCCGTAGTCCGACTGATGAGCTACCCTGTAATATGGTAGATGATAGGGCCAATTTCGTAGAAGGCAGTTCATTTGATATAACATCAGATTCTATGTTTTGGACACTCTATTTTGATGGATCTAATTGCCTAGAAGGTGCAGGTGTTGGGGGCATTCTCAATGACCCGCAAGGGAACCAACATTTCAAGGCTAGCCGGTTGGAGGTCGCGTGCACCAACAACACAGCAGAATACAAAGGCTTGCTACAGGGCTTGAAGAAAGCCATTGATATGAAGGTGAGAAATCTTAAAGTTTTTGGTGACTCACAGATAATTGTGGACCAGGTAAGGAAAAGGATACATTGCAATTCACCACACCTAGTAAGATACCAACATGAGGTATGGAGCTTAATTGACAGTTTTGATTCTTTTAATATCACACACATACCTCGATGGCAAAACCAAGATGCCGATCTGATGGCTGGTATGGCTGCAAAACTTTTTCCTGATCTTAGATTAAACAAGAATAAATATTATGTTGAATTGATTTTTAGACCATCCGTACCTGATAACATCTCAAATTGGTAGGTATTCGAAGGTGACGAGAAAATCCTTGAGTTCCTGCATTGCGAGAAGACATTCAAAAATGCACTCATTGATGAAAAAGAGCATGACAAGCTTATGAATGAGAGTGAAGATGAGGAAAAAGATCAGTCCAATATAATTCCCAAGTCAGTTGTTAGATGGAGCACTTTTATGACCGACATGATAAATTTAAAAAGCCGACTAACTGCAAAATGCATAGCTCATCCATGAAGTATGAGTTGGTCAACCTTGGAACCGAAAAAGACCCAAAAAATGTCAATTTGGGCTTAAGATGCTCTCCACAAGAAAAGGCTGTGTTTGTTAAGTTGTTTAAAGAGTACAAGGACATCTTTGCATGGACATATGGCGACTTAAAAACCTTCAAAACTAGCATCATGCAGCATGTAATTCCTTTGGAAAAGGATGTTAAGCCCTACCAACAAAAACTTCGTAAGATGCATCCAAGCCTGGAACTGTTGGTAAAGAAAGAATTAAACAAAATGCTGGATGCTAAAATCATTTTTTCGGTTAGGCACACCCGCTGGATAGCCAATCTCATGCCAGTAAGAAAAAAAAAATGGAGACATCAGATTATGTATCGATTTTAGAAACCTGAACAGAGCATCGAAGAAGGATAACTATCATGTCCCTTCTATGGAACACATTCTTCAATGTGTTTCTGGGTTTGAAATGTTGTCCCTATTGGATGGGTTTTCGGGATATAATCAAGTGTTGGTGTCGAATGGAGATCAACTTAAGACAACCTTCAACACGAAATGGGGAACCTACAGATTAAAAACTTTACAGGGAGAAACTGAAAAACTCCTTGTTAATGGCCAACATCTTAAGAAGTATTTCCAGTAGCCACCACATGGTGGTTACCTCCTGAGTAGGTTAGGATTTATTTTATTTGTTGTTAGCTTAGTTATATTTTTCTTTCCTTTTTTCCTTTTTGTTTTATGCAAAGTTTTATCTTCCTTTTGTTTTGAACTTCAATCTCTTTCAGCCATTTGATTTCGGTCTTTCAATTTCGTTTTCACCTTTTGTAACTTTCTTTTGATTGCCCTCATTCGTCATCTTTAGCATTTTGCTTCCCTCACTGGCCTGTTGATGAGTCTGCAGATCCTAAATTCATTATTTCTTTGCAAGTCAAATGAACCTTTGATGATCCTTTGAGAACTGGAAAAATTAGGGGTAAAATTCGAATAGAAGCCACTCATTGGCATCTACTGGGAACTAGGTAGGCTCTGTTGATAACTTGGATACCCTGAGCATGTAGGGATATCTTTATAACACGAAAAATGTGTAACCACAGCCTGACGGGCATGGCGAAACGCTGCATTTTAAAAAAAAAATCCCACCTAGACCTAGCCTATACTTGCCTATGAGATTTGTAGTCATTCTCCATTGGTTCCGTCCACCACACTAAATTTCCAATATCTTTCATCTACAAGTAAACCTCCCTTCATGGGCTAAGCTCGCTGTCGTATATCCTGTGGCAAATTTAATTGTGCTCTAGTCCTTGTGCCCAAAACTGGAAGGACTTATTTAAAAGAAAATGAAATGTCTAGTCCTTGTGCCAATCTGGAAGGACAGGTTGTTTGGGAAGTTGGTTGGAGTAGGGACTATTGCTGGACTTAGAGTACCAGTTGACACAACAAGCCGAACCTTGCTTAAGTAGTTTAGAAATATGGCATGATTCATGACTGCGCCCCATTCGATCATACGAAAGTATAACACTAAAAATTCTTACATAAAGTTTGGATAAACATATATACATATATTCATCAAGCTTGATGTGCGATAAAGAGCTGAGGTACACACCTAAACATGTATTGACAAATCAGTGATGGCCCCAGAAGGATTTTGAAAGTAGAAAATAGGTAGAGGAGGGTCAATAAATCCAATAATACGACGATTGGAGAATGCTTTGTCAAAACCCTATCAGTAAGTAGAAGTTATTTGTCTTTAGCCCACCTAAAGCGATTAATGCTGAAGTGGAACCCATGCCTATCCGTCTATACAGTTTGCATTTTGAGTTTATCTTAACACCCTGATGTTCTACGGATCAAATTTTATTGGGTAACAAAGATCACTGGTTCGCCCAGCGGTTCACCATTTTGTTGTGGCCACAACCACCACCCTATCAATTCTTTTTGTTTTCAAAACCTATTTCTATTGGAGACAAATAAATGAATCTACTTTCATTTCCAATTTGAATCATTCGAATTCGTCATCAAACGAAACATTTTTTCGAGTGTTTTTTCTGTTCCCTCCAGGGAACAGCTGCTGTTCCCTAAATGGAAAAATACCTTTTTGGAGTGTTTTTTGCTGTTCCCTATAGGGAACAACTGCTGTTCCCTATAGGGAACAACTGCTGTTCCCTCAAGGGAACAACACTTTTTGAGTTTGTTGTGGCCACAATCACCACCCTATTAAAACCTGCTCTAGGGGAAAATTTGAATGGGTCCCCTAAGAAGTTTGATCTTTCATTTATCCGAATGATAAGTGGAGTTGTCAGATGGAATTATGTCTTCAAAGTTGAACAGTTCAATGGTTTATTAATTATGGTTGCAATCTTGTTTTAAACATCAGTCCCCAAAAAATCACCGCGCCCTCTTGAGACTTAGAGCCCTAAGGATTACATAGCTCCTAGTTACAGAGTCTGTCTCTTTATGAAGGTTTTAATGAAGGCAAGGTTTGCTTTTGGGCGTTTCTATCATATCTCTCATAATCATAGCTAATGTTAATTATTTCTGTAGGCGAGGACCAAGAGAAGAAAATCGAGGTCGACGAGTTGATACATAAGCATCAGGAATGGTTGCAGGGAAAAGATGCAAGTGAGACCTAGCCGAAACAGAGGAATTTATGACAAGCAATAGGGAAGGTATACACAATGGGGAGCTACGCAATAGACTACAGTGATTTCTTGTTGCTTATCCTCCCTCCAACCCTTCCACTCTTGTAACAGAGCTTTCAGTTGCAACTGCTGACTTGCAAAAGGATCTTACATCCTGGAATACCTGTCCAAGAAAAGGAGGTACGGGCTCAAAGATTTGTTTCATTTGTACAGTGTTCTGTGGATCCTAGAAAACGGCTTCTTCTGCTGGATCTGTGCAAGTTTGATAAGGCTCGATGGACGGAAACAACCACACAACACTCTACCTCACAATTTGTTGAAGGAACATATGAACACATCGAAGAAACTCTGAATGAGTACGAAGTCATTATTGATCGTTGGCCTGAATGTTTGGTTGATTTGAAAAATTCAATCACAGTCATAGAGAGGTAAATACAAATGGACAACATATAGCTAAACTCTAAAGAATTCTTCGAGATGCAAAGGGATCGAAAGGTGGTAATCAAATTCAAGAAAGCAACGCAGCCTTTAAATGATCATAGCATGAACAATATGCCTAGTCCACATGATACTTATACCAGCTGGATTTTGTCGCCATGTGTTGTGGTTTTGGGACAGAATGGGGTAGGACGTCCTAAAATTCTGAGAAGACACGAAGTAGAATAGATGTTGGTATAAGGGTTCTTGTGTTGCTTTGGGGACTCTAGATGACACCTTTGCATCATCGATGTTGGTGTTGCAAAGACATACTCTGCAAGAAAGGGATATGGAACCACCACATTGTATAATGGAGGCACGCTCTATACTAAGTAAAGGTACTCCTGATAGCGCAAATCCATCAAGTTATTATTACCTTCGGATACACCTTAAATCAAGCCAGATGTTGAAAAATGAGCACACTGTCTGCATTTGCCTTCAAGGAATAAAAAGGAATAACATTCAGTCAATACGTGTGCAAAGGGATGGCATGCAGTCATTCCTCTTTCTACCGACATCCGTTCATTTTTCTTTAGGAAATAGAATTCTCCAGTAGCAATGGCTTCAATGTGTTCGTTGTTTCTTTAACCGTTACATTTTGTATATTTTAATTTGAATATGGAAAGGAAGAGGGAAGGCCGAAGGTCGGGAGAAACCGACGGTCAGTTATCTTTCTCCATAAGTATCACCCCTGGATAGAGGAAAAGGACTTTTTTTTGGCAGAAGAGGGGTCGATTTTATTATGCTAATAAAGAATACTGTTTCGGTCAAGAAGAAGCCTTTTTTCAGATTCATTTTCCTTTTCTTTTATGTTTGGAATCAGGGTGTTGTGACTGGCATGAGGATATATATGTTTTGTTTTTGTGCACAGTGATAAGAGACAGCTTATGACTAGTCTTGGTTATCTGAATATAATTCATTATCATGGTTAACTCATGAGAGGTCTCCAATTCAAAGCTATATTAAACATCAGTTGCAAGTTTTATTTGTAGAAATAGGAATGTGTATTCTTGTATGAATAGTTATATTGCAATTAAGCTTAAATACAACCTTGTTCATCGGTGAACTCAATAATTGATTCATTTGGACTTGGAATCTATATATGAAGTTTAATATCTTTTATTATGCTGCTGCAGGATAGATTAGAATAGTTAGGACTAGCATAAGTAGGTAGAATCAGTATAGATAGGACTTGATACATATAGGTTAGCTGTTTCTTTTGTTGATTTAATGGAAGTCTTCCTCCGGGGAGCAAGCTTTCAACACCTATAACTGTTTACGGGATAACTAGCCATTCCAAACGAAAGCAGATCTAATCGGGGTCTACGATCGGGTTGGTTCCCCTTTGTTGGCACACGAAAATTCGCCATGTCAACGGGACCTAAACCAGGAATTGGTTATAGAATCCTTTTGTATAGATGTAAGCCTAAAAGGCACAGAAGAGGGTTAGCTAACTAGGAATTAGTTTGAGAGTTAGATAGGTTTGATTGTAAGCCTACGAGCATATAGGAAAGGAAGAGGCCATTGATATTGGAAATCAGGCCAAAGAGAGAAACTCATTATGTAAATGATTGTTTATAAAGACAGAGAATTCAATTCCTGAGTTGTGTGATGTGTATAATTAATGGAATTATAGTTGTGTGTGAATTAGAGTAATTCTGCATAGTATGTGTAGCAGGTGGAATTAAGCAGAATGCAGAGACGAAGTGCAGGAAAGAGTGTATTGGGTTTACACACAGATAGCGTTGGAGGAAACCTTTAATGTTACAGTGAAGGTATATTGTAAGGTTCTTAAAACCTAAGGAGTTACGCAGCGAGAAAGTAAAAGAGCGAAGGAATAAAGAACAAAGCTAAAGATCAGAATCAGAACAAGTGAAGACCAGAAGGTGAGAACTAATACACAGGTAGAAACCCGAACAAATGGACTATTACACAATAAGAGACAAAAGAACGTAGCAACAGAGCACAGTCGTTGGATCAGCTAGATCAACGAATGGGAGTGATGGAGATAGATGGCCAGGATTAAGTCGCGTAGAATAAAGTTAAGAAGATGGACGGTGGAGATTAAACCCACGTGCTAGAAAAAGGATGAAGTGGTCTCGCAAGGGGTAAGCAGTTTCTCGCGCACCCTCAACGGTAAACGATATTTCTATGAGTACACACGATTAGCCTTATGGGTTGACGTGTAGCACACGGAGGAAAAAGAAAACCACTTTTCTCGCGTGCTCTTGGGGTAATATCAGTTGTGCATGTAATCCGCACGAGATTACACGATCACCGTTGGATTGAGGTCAGAGAAATAAACGGTGGAGATCTAATGCGCTAAAGAGTCAGTCTGAAGAAGTGAGCGGACAATGCGATAACCGTTGGATCTGCAGGAGTGAGATCGACAGCGGGGATGTAATGTGATAAAGGTTGAGCATCGATAAATGTGTAAAGTCATGTGAATCAATAGAAAGGTAAGGTTAAGTGAGGTTTATGGTATATTTCTATTATATGGGAATTATAATATAAATGAGTGGGTTTAATGTATTAGGGGTTAAGTTTGAGTTAACCAGAGTCTAAATCCATGGTATGGTTGCTAAGAGCGGGTGACTAAAACTAGAGTTAAAAGAGTATGGTTAATATGCGCGGGTAGTAAGACTTAACCAAAGATTATGAAAATGTTACGAAGGATTCCGCCCAAAGGTTAATTAAATTTTAGACTTGGGATAGTTAAATTAAATGATCCCGCTTAAGAATTTAATTAAGTGGCCTTAAACCTTGATTTGTGAAGGTTTCCCTAAGTATGGAATTTTAGAATTCCTGGGACATAGTAGATCATGCAAGCTTAATTTGCATAATGTGGGTATTGTCGGCTTAGGCTGGCATCACAATGCACCTAAAAAACCCACTTTAGATAAAGAGCTTGCCATCTGGGAAAACAAGAATAGCAAGGCCTATGCCTTGATTACAACATCTTTAAATGAAGAGGCAAGTCAACATATTTTTCCATTTTCAAATGCCTTTGAAGCCTTAAGAAGTTGAAATAATTTGATGACTCACACTCTAAACTTGAAGTTGTTCAATTGATGATCAAGTAATTCAAGCTTGAGTTGAAAAATGATGACCCTCTTGCCTTAGCATCATAAATAATATCCATTATGCATGACATAAAGGCCACGGATGTTGAAATATATTTTCCTCTCATAGCCTATCTCAAGGCACTATATCCCACCTATTCACATTATCTTGAGTCATTGCAAGAAAGTGGAAAACTTAAGGAGATTTCCTTTGACTCCCTTGAGAAAATTTTTGCTAAAAGAGAGAAGGATTTTGAGAAAAAGACAACTCCTCAGTCTTCCGAAGAAGTTGTGTGCCTTGCAAAGAAAGAGAAGAATCAAGCAAAAGATTCTTCTAGAGGGAGAGGTGGCCGAAGAGGAAGAGGAAGGAAGAATTTGAGAGGTAGGGGGGGCAGACATTTCCAAGGAGAAAGCTTTGATCTTCATTGCATACGATGCAATAGAGATGGACATGATGCTTCCACATGTAAGTTGCCTAAAAGAAATGAATAAAAGGGTAAAACACTTGGTAAAGGGAAAAGAAAAGCATCGGAGTCCGCTCATTATGTTGTGGAACATTGCAACATTGGAGTAACTGGAGACTTATTCAATGCTTCACTTGCTTCATGGAAAGATGTTTGGTTGCTTGATTCAGGAGCAACTTTCCACATGACTTTCAGAAGATATTTCTTTGAAGAATTCACTGATAATGTTGATGGAGCAGTATACTTTGCAGACAAGTCAAAAATCAAGCCATTAGGGCTTGGCACCATCAAGCTCAAATTGCCTGGACTTCCTTACTTTCTTCTACATGATGTTCTATACCTCTCGGAGTTGAGGAGAAAATTGTTGTCTTTGGTCTACATCTGCCAGTAAGGACACTCCATTCATATATTTGATGGCAAGGTCGAGGTCAAAAAAGCATCAGATCACTCACTTATCATGACTGGGATAGAAGAAGAAAGACTTCTAAAGCTGCAAGGAACCTCTGCTCATGCACATAACTTTTCATACAATTCTCACTGTTAGTGTCGGTGTTTCACACTGCCATCAATGATCAAAATTTGCTCTTTTGCATTTCATAGTAGGAGTCCCATACTGATGAGTTTTCATTCCATTAGGTCATGGATTCATTGATGGTAGGGTTTACTTCAATTTTGCCTCATGATATGTACTTGCTGATCCTCTTCCATATATTTCAGTCATGGCTCATGTTCCCTTTGCAATTCATTTCATTAGGTCTTAGGGTTTGGTCTCATTAGGTTTTAGGGTCCCACCATGGTCAAATCCAATAATTACATGCCAATAATGATCAACAAGGACATGAGGAGGCCAATAATGATCAGCAAGGACATGAGGAGGCCAATAATGATTGGTAAAGCCATAATTTATCATTTTGAAAGCTGAATGCAGTTCTCACGTCAAAACTTGTTTTGAGGTGAAAACAAAGTATTTTGTTTTCATCTTCATTTATGATGTAATTTTATCTTTTCATATGTAATATTGGTTCCCAGATGCTCCTAAACATCTTGTGATGTTGCCAAGCACCTGCCACTGCAAAAATCAAGTCATCTTGAGCACCAATTCACTTGCAAAAGCAAAAGAGAAACAAGCACTAAAACCCTAAATTCCTCTCCCACTGAGCTAGGGTTGGCTATGGGAGAAGAGATATCTGAGTAGAGGAGGCATGAGAGATATCAGAAGGTATGAGGCCATTTCATATCATCAAACATCAGGTCTCCATCATTTGTCAAGAAGTCATTCCAAGGAACAAGCCATTCACCACACATAAGGGACAATTTTTCTTCAAACTGTGTTTCTGAGCAAGAAAAGATGAATTTGACAAAAGTGAGAGAGGTTTTTGTCCATCATAGACCCAAGAAGAAAAACCTCCTTCATTTTGTACACAGGTCTCATGGTTTTAGAGAAATTTCAGAAATACAGTTGCTACAAGAGAGTTGATGCACTTCTAGAGTGACCTTGGGGAAATCAAAATTTCTCCTAGCTAAGGTGACCAAATGACTTGATTGATGAGTCAAATGATAACTAGACACAAAGAGATTTCCAATGAGCTATCATGAGCTCAATTTGGAGTTTAGGAAGACCTCCAAACATTGACTGAAACAACACTCTACATTTTGGTAGCCTCATTCTGCACATTTTGACCAGTCTTGGGAGATTGGACTTTTGATAGGTCAAATGAACTCCAAATTAAAAAATTAAAGATTTTCTAGAAATCAGACTCGACAAGCTTTCCAATGAGCTATCCCATGCTCAATTTGGACATCGGGAAGATAGTCAAAAGTCGTCCTAAATTGGCGCTGCGCTTAGGGCAAGGCGCTACGCGTAGGGAGTTTTTTGCCAGTGTATTTTTGAACGGGCGCTGCGCTTAGGGCATGACACTACGCATCTGGGCAGGAGCACTGCGCTTAGAGTAGACAACCATCCCATCACTCCAAACTTCAAATTTTCGCCCAAATTGCCTCCAATCTTGTATTTGAAAGTAAGTACCTGCTCTTATACAGTGTTTAGATTGCAAACTTCATGTTGTAGACCTCTCCTCCATTCTCATTATTAAACCCTAATCCTCTTCCATTAAAACCCTAATCACTTGGTCCATTTCACTGTCTAGCTTCATAACTAAACCCTTTCATTCATCATTCCCTCCATACTCATTTACTTTTCATCACTTATCTTTCATTTCCATAACCCTCCCTTCACTCTCATAGCCTATGCTCTATTTATAACTACATACATTCACTTACAAACCCTAGAGCATACCCATCATCCCATTTACATTGGCCCATCTACATTGTCAACATTTGTGCAACTAAATAGCTAGTTCAATGGATAGAGGAAGCGATTTTTATTATGATGATGAGACAACAAATGATAGTTCAGTGGAGAGACATAAGCAGCAGAGAAAGCCTCATAAAGGAGGTAAAATCATAAAAGAGGAGCCAAACAATCTAAGAGAATTGCAAGCTTGTCCATTAGTAGTGTCATGTTTTAGAAACATTGGATGTTATGAATTTTGTGAACTAGTGGAGAGGGTCCAGTTTCATCATGAGCTTGCTAAACTTTTTGTGCTCACTTACATAACTATGAAGTGACACTAGCTGGAGTAACTTTCACAATATCACCATCTATTATTTCAGAGGGCCAACGAGATAACCAAATGATGAGGCACATGGCCTATCACTACAGGACACGGAACAAAATTTGCAACATGAGAATGAAGAGGATGAAAGCTAGGTTGAGGAGAGCCTTAGAGGGCAAGAAAGAGAAAGATAGACTCAAAATGTTGGTTGAAGCCTCTTTGGCCAACCAAAGCACTTGATGGTGGTGCTCCATGCCAAATTTGGGAAAATTTTGAGAAGTTTTTGTATTTTTGAAATTTTGAAATTCACAACACAGAAAATTTGTCCAGAAGCGCAGTGCCACCAGTGCTGCACTTTTTCCTGGGGCATCCATTGGAGAAAAAGTTGACATTTTTGGATTCATAATGATGAGGACATGCACCCTGGAAATTTTCAGAAGTTTTGGAGTAGAACTGGTCCACCAAAAGGTCCAAAAACTCCCCAAAAATGACCTTTTTGCCTCTTTTTGGACACACAGAAGCAGTCTTGGGAGATTCAAGTTTTGAGGGGGCAAATGACCTCCAAATTCAAAAATTCTAGGTGTTCCAGAAACTAGACTTGAAGACCTTTCCAATGAGCTATCATGGGCTAAATTTGGCTAAGGGGAAGGCCTCAAAAATCAGGTGGAAAGCGGAGCTTCACTTAGGACCAGTGGTGCTGCACTTAGGACCAGTGGCGCTGTGCTTAGGGCCATTTTGCTTAGGGAACTAAAATTCGTCTGTTTTGACTGTGAATTTGATTTCTCTCTCCTCATGGATGATTTCACTAATGTAATTGATGACATGGCATGTAAATGTAATGGTAAAACAATGTTAGAGGGTAGATTCATTAGTTAGAGGTGGTTTTGAGGCAAATGAATCAGTTTCCCCTCTTTTAGAGGAAAGTTGTTTGACTGCCTATATTCCAATTCTTTGTTGGGAAATGGTTGAAATAGCCCCTATTCTCATGGATTCGACCCCTGAAGGTTAGGATGAGTAGTTTAGATGTCTATATTATGTGTTTTCTTGGTCATTTGGTGGGGTTGGACTCACTTGGATGCTCTAAGCTTGATTGTACACCATTGTAAGCAGTTTGGCAAGGAAATTAATAGGAATTGCAGCTATTTTTATGGGATCCTTGTGGTATGGTGTTTTAGCATAGTTTCTTCTTTTGTTATCAGTTGTTTACATATTTTATGTATGCCATCATCTATTTCACTGTTTCTAATTGAATGATATCAAGATAGATAGGTAGAATCCATTGTTTGCAGTGCTCTACCTTGGGAAATCATTCAATACTCTATGTTTTCTGTTGTTTGAGAAGGACCCATGACTATCACATGCCCTTCTCAGCTCCTCACCGATCTTAGACACGCCACCTCATTAAATTTCAAGTGCTAAAGCCTATACCTACCTTGCCCCATAGAACACCCTGCATTTCTGACCTAATTTCCTAGACCCTACTGCCAAGCTCCATATGATCCAGCGAAACCTCTACAAATTCAATCAAAACCTGTGAGCTACTATACCTAGCCTAAAATCTTGTCCCTGATCCAGTTATGTTAACTGAGATCCTTATGGAGAGAGCCCTCTCCTGGCCTAGTAGGGATAGCTACTAGGTTAAGCGTGGTTTGTGGTTACCCTGGCTTGCCTCCCTTCAGCCTGAGGTCAATCTAGGTGAAAACATAGTGGCGACCATACTGGGGAAAGTAGTTTTATGTTCCTCAGCAAAATGTATCAATTTTAGATCTAATTGTTAATGGTGGACAATGATCAGACACAAGAAGGCTGAAATCATTTACCTGGCAACTCCAAATCAGTTTCGAGATCAGATCCAAGGACTCCACTGGAGGATGAACCCGACCAGCAAAAACATGAAAGGACAATATGGAAATATCAGGTATTCAAGTTGGAATTTCATCCAAGACATTATGTTCTTTGTTATAAATTATTTCTTCTCTTTTCCCGAGAATGTCAAGAAGGCTTTACAAAGTATATTGTATTCGAGAAAAGATCCTAGACCTGCATTTGATTCTTTCCCTTTGAAGATTGTGAATACAAAATATTCGCATGCCTTTGATCTTGATCAAGACCCTTCTTCTGAATCTTATGATGACCGTCTTCAAATTGATGAGCCTAAAGAGACCAAGACTGATTCTACAACTTTTGTATATACTCCTATACCTTGTAAAATTCCGGATAGATACAAGCCTCTGATTTTACCTCCTATATCCCATGCTTTCCCTAAAAATCATTACCTATATCTACCAAGATTTGATGGTGAATGTGACAACATCACTGCTGAGAGACATGTACTGAATTTTGAGTCTTTTCTTGACCTTTTTGAAGTTGATGAAGAGGATGTCAGTATTAGGCTTTTTGCTCTTTCTTTGCAAGGCAAAGTCAAGAGTTGGTTCAAAACCCTGCCTGATGCAAGCATCTCAGATTTCTAGCAGTTCGTCAAAGTTTTCCTCGACAAGTGGGTGGTCAAACAGAACCCTTTCTTGATTCTAGAAGAGTATAACCAGCTGAAAAGACTACCAGGGGAGACAGTACAACAGTTTTCTACCAGGTTTAACCAAGTCTATTTTTCGATGCCGATTAATATAAGGCCTCCTCCTGGATCTGCTCTCTTGCACTACCCGGATGCCTTTGATCCGGAAATGGAGTTTCAGCTAAGAGAAAGGAACCTTGCAACACTTGAAGAGATGCAAAACAGTGTAGTAGATGTAGAGGCTAATCTGCTGATCAGAAGGGCAAAGTTGAAGGAAGAAGAGATGAAGAACATAGATCCAGAGGAATCAACATCTTTAGAGGTAAAGCTCGACATTTTGGTAAGTGCAGTGGAAGAGATGATGCAAAATATCACCACAAGGAATGAGTATGATGTTCAAGACCATGGCTCGCTGATTGAACAAGAACAAGTGGCTGATCCAAAAAAATTTGTTTCTTGTCCCAATTGTCATAGATTTGATAATGATTGTTTTATAGATCATCTTGGAGAAGATAGATCTGTTGATATTACATGTATGCTTGATGATGTGTTTTATACTGATGATTTGCCTCAGTTTGATCAGTATGATGATGATTATGTTCTCCAAACAGAAGCTAGTCTTGCAGACAAATTAGCAGCTGGTTTGTGGAAGGAGGAAGTTCACTTTCAGCAGCTCGAATACAGTGATCAACCGATGCATATCAGCTATGGAAGTGAGGAGGAAAGTGCAACAAATTTTGAAGTAAGTGAAGGATCTTTGCCTTTTTGTTTTACTTCGTTTCAGTTCATCAGAGACAACTTTTGAGCAATCAGAAGACAACTATCGACAAGTTTTGATCTAGACCATCTTGAGGGCAATGAAATCCTTGTTCAAGACTTCTCAATTATAGATTTGTAGCCCCCGAATGCCATTGATTATCAAGTTGTAGATGAAGACTTGGAAGATGGAACATAGGATCAAATGATGCAAGAGGATTCCGTACCATTGTATTTTGAATCATTTCAATTTTTGAAGGGAAATTTGCATAGTATATCTTCAAATGAGAAGACTATAGAAAATCATGCAATCTCACTAGAACCAATAGAAAATGGGTTGCAACAGTCCTTTCAAGTTTTTCACGATCCAATAGCTGATGTGTTGGATGATGTCTGCAATCAAAGTCCTTCTTCATTAGCTAACCGTGAGCTTGAAAAAAGTATTGATACAAACTTGATCCGGCAGCCGGTTTCTTTGTCATTTTCAGTAGGAGTCTCGTCATAAAGCTCAGATGAAAGTTTGCATTCATGGTATGAGGAGAAGAAAAGTAATCCATTGGATGAGCTAAGTCCCAGTGCACATGAATTTCAAGATCCTTATGCAGTATTTTTGGAGTCAGATAGAGAATCCATATTATTCAATCTGGGAAAATTTGGATCTGTTTACAAGTTTTCATGGGAGTTGCCTTTTAGTAGTTCTCTCTTGTTGTTCATAAACAAGCACTTGCAGAGAATTAAAACAGCAGCTAGAATGCTTACTTGGTTGCATTGGTTGTTTCATTTCACTTGATCAGGTGAGGAATGGATCACTTAGAGTAGGGTGTGATTAATAAGCTCACAGAAGTGAGCATGGTTCAGTCAGTTTCAGAGTTAGTTTGTGTCGTCAAGTCGTCAATTTTCAGTCATGTATTTCAGATTGAGATTTTGTTTTACTCCATGCCCAATGGATAAGGCTACTTGGTATACGATGTTCTTGGAACCTCCAAGGAGCAACCATCCCCAATGGAGCCAATGTTAGTGTCAGTGTTTCACACTGCCATCAATGACCAAAATATGCTCTTTTGCATTTCATAGTAGGAGTCCCATACTGATGAGTTTGCATTCCATTAGGTCATGGATTCACTGATGGTAGGGTTTACTTCAATTTTCCCTCATGATCTATACTTGTTGATCCTCTTCCATATATTTCAGTCATGGCTCATGTTCCCTTTGTAATTCATTTCATTAGGTCTTAGGGTTTGGTCTCATTAGGTTTTAGGGTCCCACCATGGTCAAATCCAATAATTACATGCCAATAATGATCAACAAGGACATGAGGAGGCCAATAATGATCATCAAGGACATGAGGAGGCCAATAATGATTGGTAAAGCCATAATTTATCATTTTGAAAGCCGAATGTAGTTCTCACCTCAAAACTTGTTTTGAGGTGAAAACTGAGTATTTTGTTTCCATCTTCATTTATGATGTAATTTTATCTTTTCATATGTAATATTGGTTCCCAGTTGCTCCTAAACATCTTGTGATGTTGCCAAGCACCCGCCACTACAAAAATCAAGTCATCTTTAGCACCAATTCACCTGCAAAAGCAAAAGAGAAACAAGCACTAAAACCCTAAATTCATCTCCCACTGAGCTAGGGTTGGCTATGGGGGTAGAGATATCTAAGCAGAGGAGGCATGAGAGATATCAGAAGATATGAGGCCATTTCATATCATCAAGCATCAGGTCTCCATCATTTTTCAAGAAGTCATTCCAAGGAACAAGCCATTCACCACACTTAAGGGACAATTTTTCTTCAAACTGTGTTTTTGAGCGAGAAAAGATGAATTTGTCAAAAGTGAGAGAGGTTTTTGTCCATCATAGACCCAAGAAGAAAAAAATCCTTCAGTTTGTACACAGGTCTCATGGTTTTATAGAAATGTCAGAAATACAGTTGCTACAAGAGAGTTGATGCACTTCTGGAGTGACCTTGGGGAAATCAAAATTTCTCCTAGCTAAGGTGACCAAATGACTTGCTTGATGAGTCAAATGATAACTAGACACAAAGATATTTCCAATGAGCTATCATGAGCTCAATTTTGAGTTCAAGAAGACCTCCAAACATTGACTGAAACAACACTCTGCATTTTGGCAGCCTCATTCTGCACATTTTGACCAGTCTTGGGAGATTGGACTTTTGATAGGTCAAATGAACTCCAAATTGAAAAATTAGAGATTTTTTGGAAATTAGGCATGACAAGCTTTCCAATGAGCTATCCTGTGCTCAATTTGGACATCGTGAAGGTAGTCAAAAGTAGTCTTGAAGTGGCGCTGCACTTATGGAAGGATGCGCTGTGCTTAGGGCAAGGCGCTGCGCGTAGGGAGTTTTTTGCCAGTGTATTTTTGAATGGGCACTGCGCTTAGGGCACGGCGCTGCGCATCTGGGTAGGAGCGCTGCGCTTAGAGCAGACAACCATCCCATCACTCCAAACTTCAAATTTTCGCCCAAATTGCCTCCAATCTCGTATTTGCAAGTAAGTACCTGCTCTTATACAGTGTTTAGATTGCAAAATTCATGTTGTAGACCTCTCCTCCATTCTCATTATTAAATCCTAATCCTCTTCCATTAAAACCCTAATCACTTGGTCCATTTCACTGTCTAGCTTCATAACTAAACCCTTTCATTCATCATTCCCTCCATACTCATCTACTTTTCATCACCTATCTTTCATTTCCATAACCCTCCCTTCACTCTCATAGCCTATGCTCTGTTTATAACTACATACATTCACTTACAAACCCTAGAGCATACCCATCATCCCATTTACATTGTCCCATCTACATTGTCAACATTTGTGCAACTAAATAGCTAGTTCAATGGATAGAGGAAGTGATTTTGATTATGATGAGGAGACAGCAAGTGATAGTTTAGTGGAGAGACATAGGTAGTGGAGAAAGCCTCATAAAGGAGGTAATATCATAAAAGAAGATCCTAACAATCTAAGAGAATTGCAAGCTTGTCCATTAGCAGTGTCATGTTTTAGACACCTTGGATGTTATGAATTTTGTGAACTAGTGGAGAGGGTCTAGTTTCATCATGAGCTTGCTAGAATTTTTGTGGCTCACTTGCATAACTATGAAGTGACACTGGCTAGAGTAACTTTCACAATATCACCATCTATTATTTCAGAGGGCCAACAGAGATAACCAAATGATGAGGCACATGGCCTATCACTATAGGACACGGAACAAAATTTGCAACATGAGAATGAAGAGGATGAAAGCTAGGTTGAGGAGAGCCTTAGAGGGCAAGAAAGAGCAAGATAGACTCAAAATGTTGGCTGAAGCCTCTTCGGCCAACCAAAGCACTTGATGGTGGTGCTCCATGCCAAATTTGGGCAAATTTTGAAGAAGTTTTTGTATTTTTGAAATTCACAATGCAGAAAATTTGTCCAGCTTTTTCCTGGGGCATCCATTGGAGAAAAAGTTGAAATTTTTGGATTCAGAATGATGAGGCCATGCACCCTGGAAATTTTCAGAAGTTTTGGAGCAAAAATGGTCCACCAAAAGGTCCAAAAACTCCCCAAAAATGACCTTTCTGCCTCTTTTTGGACACACAAAAGCAGTCTTGGGAGATTCAAGTTTTGATGGGGCAAATGACCTCCAAATTAAAAAATTAGGTGTTCCAGAAACTAGACTTGAAGACCTTTCCAGTGAGCTATCAGGGGCTAAATTTGGTTAAGGGGAAGACCTCCAAAATCAGGTGGAAAGCGGCGCTGCGCTTAGGACCAGTGGCGCTATGCTTAGGACCATTTTGCTCAGGGAACTAAAATTCGCCTGTTTTGACTATGAATTTGATTTCTCTCTCCTCATGGATGATTTCACTGATGTAATTGATGACATGGCATGTAAATGTAATGGTAAAATAGTGTTAGAGGGTAGATTCATTAGTTATAGGTGGTTTTGAGGCAAATGAATCAGTTTCCCCTCTTTTAGAGGCAAGTTGTTTCACTGCCTATATTCCAGTTCTTTATTGGGAAATGGTTGAAACAACCCCTCTTCTCATGGATTCGACCCCTAAAGGTCAGGATGAGTAGTTTAGATGTCTATATTATGTGTTTTCTTGGTCATTTGGTGGGGTTGGACTCACTTGGATGCTCTGAGCTTGATTGTACACCATTGTAAGCAGTTTGGTAAGGAAATTAATAGGAATTGCAGCTATTTTTATGGGATCCTTATGGTATGGTGTTTTAGCATAGTTTCTTCTTTTGTTATCAGTTGTTTACATATTTTATGTATGCCATAATCTATTTCACTGTTTCTAATTGAATGATATCAAGATAGATAGGTAGAATCCATTGTTTGCAGTGCTCTACCTTGGGAAATCATTTAGTACTCTATGTTTTCTGCTGTTTGAGAAGGACCCATGACTGTCACATGCCCTCCTTAGCTCCTCACCAGTCTTAGACACCCCACCTCACTAAATTTCAAGTGCTAAAGCCTATACCTACCTTGCCCCATAGAACACCTTGCATTTCTGACCTAATTTCCTGGATCCTACTGCCAAGTTCCATTTGATCCAGCGAAACCTCTACAAATTCAATCAAAACCTGTGAGCTACTATACCTAACCTAAAATCTTGTCCCTGATCCAGTTATCTTGACTAAGATCCTGATGGAGAGAGCCCTCTCCCGGCCTAGTAGGGTTAGCTACTAGGTTAAGCGTGGTTTGTGGTTACCCTGGCTTGCCTCCCTTCAGCATGAGGTCAATCCAGGTGATAACACTCACTACGATAAAGGTACACTTCCATCAAGTATTTTATGGCATGCTAGATTTGGACTTTTGAACTATGACAACCTTCGTTTGTTGAAGAAAAATGGTGTTACTAGTTTGCCAACTATTCCTAAAAACTTAAGCAATGTGATGCTTGTATGTTAGGAAAGCACAACAAACAATCTTTTCATGATTCTCATTCTAGAGCACATAGAAACTTGAACTCATTCATTCTGATTTATGTGGCCCAATGCCTGTTCCTTCTGCAAATGGTAATAAATATATGATGACATTTATTGATGACTACACCAGAATGTGTTGGGTTTATTTATTAAAGAATAAATATTAAGCCTTTGAAACATTCAAGAACTTTCACGCATGGATTGAAAATGATGCACAATCTCATATTGGATCTATTCGTATTGATAATGGAATACATCAAATTAATTTGAAAACTATCTTCGCCAACATGGGATCAAACATCAAACATTTGTGCCTTATAATCCCCAACAAAATGGAGTAGTTGAAAAAATGAACAAGACAATCTTAAATATGGTACGATCAATGATGTTTTTCAAGAATGTTACGCTGATGTTTTGGGCTGATGGAGTTCTATGTGTTTTGTATATAACGAATAAATGTCCATCTCATGCTATAAAAAACAATACTCGCTATGAAATGTGGTATGGCCACATTCCTTCGGTGAGGCATCTCAGGGTTTTTGGTTCCACCTGTTATGCCTTGATACCTAAGGAACATAGAAACAAACTCAATGCAAGGAGTCAAAAATGTATCTTCTTGGGGTATTTAAATACATCTAAAGCATATTGTCTCTATGATGAAGTGAATAATAAGTTTATAATATCTAGATTCAGACATGAAAAGTCTTTCCAAGAGTTTGATAATGAAATTCCACATCTTTAAGGGTGGATCCCTATACTGGATCAATCTATGGAATCTTCTTCTGAAGCACTCTCTCACCCTGCATGAAGCTCCAACCACTGATGACACTTTGAGTGATGTGTTTGACAGAATTGGGAGACTAAATCTTGATTCGACCCCATCTCAATCAACTGAGAAACCTGGGGCATCTCAAAAATATCCTCCGAAATGGTTGACAAAGACACTTGAAATTATTTATCCTAATGAGGTTGGAAAGACAAGAACAAGAAGCTCAACCAGACATAATGGAGGCGATGTAGATGATCCTGATTCACTTCTTGATATGGATGTTTATTATGAATGTGAATTGAATTTATCTACAGATTTCAAATCGACTTCCTTCAAAGAAGTCGCTTCTCATGATGAATGGAAAGAAGCGATGTAAAAAGAATATGATGCTTTGATAAAAAATGGCACCGGGAAGCTGATTGATCATCCATTGGGAACAAAACCAGTTGGCTGCAAGTGGGTCTTCAAAAACAAGTATAAAGTAGATGGTTGACAAGCACAAAGTTAACTATAAATAGGTCTTTTCCATATTGCTTAATAACATTATTCATAAATTAACATTATTAATATTTTTATTGTTTCATTTTATTACTATTATTTCATTTTATCATTAGTAATATTTTTATTAATATTATTAATTATTCTTAAACATCAATTTTTAATATTAATTACTATATTATATTCCCCTTTTCCATAACCTTAGTTTTGATTTAATATTAATAATTACAATTATATTTATTAATAACTATTATTAATATTGTCAAGAAAATTTAATAATCAATATTACTAATAGTTATTATCATAGTCATTAATAATAATAATAATAATAATAATATTAATTATTATTATATTATTATAAAAATATTAATTATCAATTATTACTAATAATAAAAAAATTCAATTGTATTTTTATTTTACTTTATTAATTTCCTAATATCTTTATTAATTAGATCTTTCTCTTCACCTTTATTTATTGTTTTTTGTTTTTATGATGGGCGAAGTGTTCACCCAAAAATCAAATATTTCAATTTCTTTTAACACAATTTTTCTTCAAATTTTTTCCTTTTAATATAACAACATAAAAATAAAAACTAATTACTTAAAAAAAATATTTAATTAAATAATTTTTATTTTTATTTTTAATTATTAGTTTAATTTATTTTTGAACTTTTCTCAATATTTCTTCAAAAAAAATCACTATGAAATAAACCACCACCGATGGAACCGGGTAAACCTTTGGTCGGCGGGGTTATGGGTGAACGGATGGATAAACTAAAATTGGTTCTAATAGATAATGAACCTTACCCCTATTATAGATAAAACCACGATATTACTTTTGCAATCACAACTTTACCTCATTCTTAATATTATTTTAATACTCTTTCCTTTTTTTATAAATATACTTTATATTTATATAAAAAAATTATCCTTATTCATCGTCAAATTAATGGTTCTTGGAGATAAATCTCAAGTCTCGCCTTTAGAGATTTGTCCCCCTCATTTATGGAGGTCATCAAGTGTTGGTTGAATTTATTGAAATGTTTGTTGAATTTAATCAACCATCATTAAAGTTTTACCTAATTTAGATAGATTTCATTATTGAAGAATAAAGGTGATAATGGGATGCTTTTGAAAATGCTTTGTGTTCTTTTTGAAGGACCATAAAGTGTATGTACTACTAATAAGTAGCACATGTCATAAATTATATGAGTGAGGAGTGACATATTATATTTTATACGAGGAGCGGTGATATATTATGTCACATTAAATTATTAGTGTGAAGTTTTTCGATTCACATAATTAAATTAATCTTTTATTTATGGGATGATATGAAGGAAAGTTGTGATTTTGAATTAAAAGTAGATAGCTTTTTTTTATGATGCATTCATTCATATCAATAGTTGGAGTAATTCTCATTTGCAAAGAGAATTACCATGAGTGGTTTAGGAAAATAAAACATGCCTTAATTTTTAATGAGTTATTGAAAGGAGTTTGTGAAGGACAATGAGACAATGCACCTGAAAAACCAACTTTAGATAAAGAGCTTTTCATCTAGGAAAACAAGAACAACAAGGCCTATGCCTCGATTACAACGTCTTCAAATGAAGAAGCGAGTCAATATATTTTTCCATTTTCAAATGCCTTTGAAGCCTTAAAGAAGTTGAAGGAATTGTATGACTCACACTCTAAACTTGAAGTTGTTCAATCTTGAGTTGAAAAATGATGACCCTCTTGCCTTAGCATAAAAAATAAGATCCATTATGCATGACATAAAGGCCACTGTTGTTGAAATAAATTTTCTTCTCATAGCCTATCTCAAGGCACTATACCCCACCTATTCACATTGTCTTGAGTCATTGCAAGCAAGTGGAAAACTTAAGGAGATTTCCTTTGACTCCATTGAGAAGAAGTTTGCTAAAAGAGAGAAAGCTTTTGAGAAGAAGACAACTCCTTAGTCTTTTGAAGAAGTTGTGTGCCTTGCAAAGAAAGAGAAGAATCAAGCACAAGATTCTTCTAGAGGAAGAGGTGGCCGAAGAGGAAGAGGAAGGAAGAATTTTAGAGGCAGGGGGGCAAACATTTCCAAGGAGAAATGTTTGATATTCATTGCATACGATGCAATAGAGATGGACATGATGCTTCCACATGTAAGCTACCTGAAATAAATGAATAAAAGGGTGAAACACATGGTAAAGGGAAAGGAAAAGCACTTGAGTACGTTCATTATGTTGTGGAACATTGCAACATTGGAGTAACTGGAGACTTATTCAATGCTTCACTTACTTCATGGAAAGATGTTTGGTTGCTTGATTACAAAGCAACTTGCCACATGAATTTCAGAAGAGATTTCTTTGAAGAATTCACTCATAATGTTGATGGAGCAGTATACTTTGTAGACAAGTTAAACTCAAGCCATTAAGGCTTGGCACCATCAAGCTCAAATTGTTTGGACTTCCTTACTTTCTTCTACATGATGTTCTATACCTCTCGGAGTTGAGGAGAAAATTGTTGTCTTTGGTCCACATCCGCTAGCAAGGATACTCCATTCATATATTTGATGGAAAGGTCGAGGTCAGAAAAGCATCAAATCACTCACTTGTCACGACTGGGATAGAAGAAGAAAGAATTTAGAAGTTGCAAGGAACCTCTGCTCATGCACATAACTTTTCATACAGTTCTCACTATGATGAAGGTACACTTCCATCAAGTATTTTATGGCATACTATATTTGGACATTTCAACTATGACAACCTTCGTTTATTGAAGAAAAATGGTGTTACTAGTTTGCCAACTATTCCTAGGAAAATTAAGCAATGTGATGCTTGTATCTTATGAAAGCACAAAAAACAGTCTTTTCATGATTCTCATTCTATAGCACATATAAAACTTGAACTCATTCATTCTGATTTATGTGGCACAATGCATGTCCCTTCTGCAAATGGTAATAAATATATGATGACATTTATTGATGACTACACGAGAATGTGTTGGGTTTATTTATTGAAGAAAAAATATGAAACTTTTGAAACATTCAAGAACTTTCATGCTTGGATTGAAAATGATGCACAATCTCATATTGGATCTATTCGTACTGATAATGGAAAATAATATACATCAAATTAATTTGAAAACTATCTTCGCCAACATGGGATCAAACATCAAACAACTGTGCCTTATAATCCCCAACAAAATGGAGTAGCAGAAAGAATGAACAAGACAAACTTTATAATATGGTACAATCAATGATGTTTTTCAAGAATGTTAAGCTGATGCTTTGGGCCGGTGCAGTTCTATGTGTTGTTTATATAAAGAATAGATGTCCATATCATGCTATCAAAAACAAGACTCTCTATGAAATGTGGTATGGCCACATTCCTTCGGTGAGGCATCTCAGGGTTTTTCGTTCCCCTTGTTATGCCTTGATACCAAGGAATAGAGAAAAAAATTCAATGCAAGGAGTAAAAAATGTATCTTCTTGGGGTATTTAAATACCTCCAAAGAATACTGTCTCTATGATGAAGTGAATAAGAAGTTTATAATATCTAGATTTAGACATGCAAAGTCTTTCCAAGAGTTTGATAATGAGATTCCACATCTTGAAGGGGGGATCCTTATACTGGATCAATCTATGGAATCTTCTTCTGAGGCACTCTCTCCTCCGCATGAAGCTCCAACCATTGATGACACTTTGAGTGATGTGATTGAGAGAATTGGGAGACTAAATCTTGATTCAGCCCCCATCTCAATCAACTCAGCAACCTGGCCCATCTCAAAAATGTCCTCCAAAATGGTTGACAAAGGCACTTGAAATTATTCATCCCGATGAGGTTGGAAAGTCAAGAACAAGAAACTCAACCAGACATAATGGAGGTGATGTATATGATCCTGATTCACTTGTTGATATGGATGTTTATTATGATTGTGAATTGAATTTATCTACAGATTTCGAATCGACTTCCTTCAAAGAAGTCACTTCTCATGATGAATGGAAAAAAGTGATGCAAAAATAATATGACGCTTTGATTAAAAAATGGCACCTGGGAGCTGATTGATCATCCATTGGGAACAAAACCAATTGGCTGCAAGTGGGTCTTCAAGAACAAGTATAAAGTAGATGGTTGACAAGCACAAAGTCAGGCTTGTGGAAAAAAAATTTGCACAAGAGGAAGGGGTCAATTATGAGGAGACTTTTACTCCCACAACAAAATGGGCTACCATCTAGACACTCTTTGCCTTAGCAACTTAGAATGGTTGGAAAGTCCATCAAATGGATGTAAAAACCACTTTCTTGAATGGATATCTGAAAGAGAATGTTTTTATGTCCCATCAAGAAGGATTTATTGTGAAGGGTCAGGAACACAAAGTATTCAAGATTGTAAAATCCTTGTATGGCCTCAAGCAAGCATCGCGTGCCTGGTACGAGAAATTAACTGAGCATCTTCTGAAACTCAATTTCAAACATTGTGATATTGATGATACAACTTTGTCTGTCAATAAAGTTGGAAAAATAGTTGTATATCTTGTGTTGTATGTAGATGATCTTTTGATGACAAGGAATAATAAGAACTACATTTCATCCATAAAGAAGGAATTGAGGAAATGTTTTGAAATCATAGATTTGGGATGTGTTCACTACTATCTTAGTATTGAAGTAACCCAACATCTAAAGTTTATATTCCTCTGTTAGAAGAAGTACATTGGAGATTTGTTGAACATGTTTGGCATGGCTAAGTGCAATCCTTTGACTACTCAATTGGAACATAATTTAAAGCTCACATCCACTGAAGGAAAAGAATGTGAGGACATAACAAAGTATAGACAACTCATAGAAAGTCTCAACTACTTGAATACTACCTGACTGAACATTTCATTTTCTATTGCAATCCTCTCCAAGTTTATGCAAAAGCCTTATGAGGGTCATTGGTCTGCTGCAAAAAGAGTTCTAAAGTACTTGAAGGGAACACAAGACTTTGGACTCAAGTATACACAGGTAGGTGACTTCAGCTTGATTGGAAACTCTCATTCAGATTCCAATGGAGATAAAGAAAATGGGGTATCTACTTCAGGATATGTTATGAGTATTGGATCAAGAGATGTCTCTTGGAGGTCACACAAACTATCAGTTCCAACAGATTCCATAATTGAGGTAGAATATGTGGCAGCAGCTGAAGTAACAAAGGAAATTGTGTGGATCAAGAATATTCTAGAAGATTTGCAGGAGAAACAAGTGCATTCAACTCCTCTTTTGTTTGACAACACTTCTGCAATAAAGTTGGCCAAGAACCCAAATTTCCATGATCGAACCAAGCACATCAATACAAAATGCCATCTAATTCAACATCATGTTGAGGCCAAAACAATCCACTTACGACATTGTTCCACAAATGAGCAGATTGCAGACATCTTCACCAAAGCGCTTGGAAGGGAAAAGTTTGAAAGATTCAGAATGATGCTTGGACTCACCAACATCCCTTCAATTTAAAGGGGGAATGTTGACACCCTATCTATGGGATTAGGTAAACCTATGTAATAGAAAAATAAAGAGAATTGGAAGATGAAGAGACATTGGGAGATGAAACCCAATAATCTCCCTCTCCTTGTATATATCCATGTTCTATCTTAATGCAAAACAACAATTACATGCGTGGAGTTGCTCTTGGACTGACAAATATCAAAGAAATTGGATGATGTTAATGTTGATGATTTGTTATAATCTTATCTTAAAGAAATTTGTCAACAAGAGAACATTTGAATAATCATTTTGAACACCTCCTGATCTGAGTTGACTCAACTCCTGGATTTAACCAAGATCTTTTGCTTCCGTGATGTTGTTAGCATTGCATTTAAAATAGCATAAAGGACTTTATATGCATGCTGTAAAGAAGAAGGAACACGAGAAGATGCAACAACATAAAGCACAAGACGTTGATAACGAAGTTCGTCTAGGAGGGACTACGTCTCTGGGACCCGGTGTCAAGATGGTGTAGGCTGTTGCATTAAGTGCTGGAAAGAGTGATGATGTACATGCATGTGTTTTCTTTATCATACAATGAATATGGCCTCACGCAGGAGTGGCTCCAAGAGATGTTCTGGTACAGGAACTCTCATTCAAAAAAGGACTCCTATTAGCATGACATAATTTCACGTATGTTAATAATGAGCATCCCGCCAACATGGCATCAAAGGGATCTCAATTCAAACATACATGGCGACACGTGATGTTGAAATATGGCAACAAGAATATTCCAATTTAATTTGTCCTTGAATTAAATTGTGAATTAAAATCGAATTTAGTCTTAACAACTACTTGGTAATAATTAATTAATTATTTTAAATTAATTAGTTGGAGAAATTCAAGTCAGAATTCTTTCTGAAGTCATGCAAGAGTTATCCCTTAAATTAAGGAGATAAGATTGAGTTATATTTGAGTTGTAATTAGTTAACTCAATTTATTGAGTTAAGTCTAGTTAAATTAGTTCCAAACTGTTTGAGGAACTAATAGTGAGTTAACAGTCAGTTGATGCATTAATGCACTCAACTAGTGCTACTCCAGTTAACTGAAGATACCCTCATCAGAAACTCATGCATGTCTATTCTGAAAAAGACCCAGTTGAGATTAATGTTCAAGGATAGTGTACTATCAGATGCATGTGTTTTCTCATGGAGAAAACTCATGCATGCAGTCAAGGAATCATCCTTGAGGATTGCACAATTTTTAAGGGAGGTTTTCCACTTGGTAATAGGCAGATCATCCACAAGGAACAACGCAAGGAAATAGGAGCTTGGAGGGCAGAGAGGAAGGCTAGAGAGAAGCCAAGATTTCCTGTGAGCATTTGTGAGGATTGTACTAAGAGCTGGCTAGCTGTGAGAGCTAAGGCTTTGTATAATTCCTATGTATTTCTATAATGTATGATAATACAATAGTGTGGGGTTTTTAGGTGAGGCTTTCCCTAAAGTATTTTCATGTGTATTTTGCGATTGATTCTTCTTCTTCTGGTTATATTGTTCAACTCGATCTTTAAGCTTCCCCAAATTGATAGTAGAAGTAGGTTATAATATTCTGCTTTGATTTATATTACATTATTGGGTTAACCTACATCATATTTTCTACATGGTATCAGAGCTAGATTTGTAGAAATTTCTACATGGTATCAGAGCTGTGAACAGTATATTGAGAAGAGAATTCGAAGTTTGAAGTTCGGTGCTGCAGGTGCAAATCAAATTCATATCATACTTCAATGTTGGCCAATGGCATTCTATGGCTTGAGACTTGAGTATGCCTTGGAAGGTAGCTTGAATTACATAGCATGGAAAGATAGAATGGAGGCTGTATTAGAAGACAATGGCTTGAAGGAATTAATTGATCAAGAAATCCCAAAGCCAGCTTCAACTAATGCACAAGAGTTGGCTGAGTGGAAGAAGTGTGTGGCGAAGGCGAGACGGATCATCCTTGAGGGAGTTTGAGACCATTGTCTCGAGTCTCCATGGGAAGGATACTCCATTGTCAATGTGGAAGACATTGAAGGACCTCTATCAGAACAGTAGTGACCAGAGGAAATTGGCGCTCAAGTATAAGCTTCGAAGAATCAAGATGGAGAAGGGCGATACTATTTCCACATATCTGAACAAGCTCACCACCTACAGAGATGAGCTTGGCAGTGTGGGAATAAATACTGCCGATGATGATATGGTGAGCCTCGCTCTCCTTGGCCTTCCAAAGAGTTGGAATAGCTACTAGGACTCTATGAATGGAAGGGAGAAACTTCCGGATTGGGAACGACTGTGGTCGAATCTTATGCATGAGGAGATCATGAGGAGCACATGAGATGGCTCTTCATCCAAGAATGATGATGAAGAAAATCTGGCCTTAGCAAGTAAGGCAAGGAAATGGAAGGGGACGACTTCCCATTTCAAATCGAATTCTTCTCATGGAGGGAAGAATAGTGACATGTCTAAAGTAAGATGCTTTAATTGTCACAAGATGGGACATTATGAGACTAATTGCCCATCGAAGAAGTCCAAGAAGGGATCCTCATCGCATGCATGGTGTCATCGATGATGGGTTGTGTTTGGTATCTTGACAATGGAGCCTCATTCCACATGATAGGTGAAAAAAATTTATTCAGTGCCTTGGAGGAGAAAGACCTCAAGATGTGCATAGAGATGGGTGATGACAGAAGGTATGGTGTTTCAGGAGTGGGCACGGTTGCTTTTCAGAGGGAGCATGGAGATCCTCTCACCTTGACGGATGTGATGTATGTGCATGGACTGAAGAAGAACTTGGTATCGGTCGTGATGTTGGACGACAAAGGCTACGATGTTGTCTTTAGTAAAGGAAAGGCGTTCCTAAGACACATAGCCACGGGTCAAACCAAGAGGATAGGCATTCGTGTGAAGAATCTCTATAAACTAGAAGTAGATGATTGTGCAACATTGAGTACGAAAACAGAATTGGTGCAAAGCCAAGATATTGGCGAGTTATGGCACAGGTGGTTGGGCCATTTGCATCATGGGGCTTCGAAGATAATGCAATAGATATCTACAGGACTTCCTGGTGAGCCTCAAACCTGCACTTCTTCACACATCTTCTCAGCCTCCTTTTCCTATTCATTTCCTTCTTTTGCCACTCATTCCCTCCATCAAATTGCTCAAATCATTGTATTTTAGGACTTTTTACATGGTTTGCTAATTATGCTAATGACTGTTGTTGGTTTAGAAGTTTGGTTCAAAGTGCTGCGTTTCCGCAGCTCACACAGGGTTTCCGCAGCTGATCCCGGTTTCCGCAGCCAACCCCGGATTCCGCAGCTGTTTTATTAAATGATATGTTCCAGGTGTCCTCAGGGAAGAAGAGCCACATGGGCAAGTTCATGGAACCAAGGACATGGTGTGTATCCTGCCAGCTCACCCAAACCGGTCATAAAAACCCGTGGTCAACGAGGAGGCAAATACGGTCAACAGAAGTCATTAGCGGTGGCACGGCTCTGCGTGTTCTGTTTTGGAGCACGTAAAGAACAGGTGGCATCTTCCTCAGCCACGAAGACAGTGGGAAACACGAATTCAACAGAAGATTGAATGCCCACAACGACCGTTGCCTAAATCCGAGGACGCAGCCAGATTACGTGTTTTTACACAGGTGTTTGAATAGCTTAGTTTTCGTTAAGTTAGTTTGCTTTCCTCTGTTATAAATAAAGCGTCTTTGAACGCTGGATAGTTAGTCATTGCTGTAATCATTTTGTAATTTTGAGCTCCCCACTGTACTTGACATTTTGATGATTAATATATGAGAACACTGTTCTGTTTCTAAGCGTGTAACTGCTCTTTGGATTGGCTAAAGTAGGCAGAGGGCCCCTGTTTGCGGCAGCCACTGTACAGTAGTTTTACTTTTAATTTCCAACATTTCTTTTTTTTCTTGTTTCATGTATAATAGCTGTACAGATGTCTTTTAATTGCTGCGTTTTCAACATGTATAATAGCTGTACATAAACTTTGAATTCTGCTGATTTACATTTCTGCACTTTTGTTCATTACTGATCAGTGTGTTATGCAGGTTTCTTAGGCGAGCTCGGGACAATTTTCTTTCTTTTCTTTGTACAACTAGTGGCATGTGTGATCATCTTGTCTAGGCTGCTGACCTTTATTTTTCTGCAGTTTGATTTTCATTAGTTTCATTTCTTTAACTTGCACTTTACTTTCTGCTCAGTAGTTATCAAGTTGTTCATCTATTGATGGTTCTTTTTCCATAATCCAATATCTTTATTGAGAGCCAAAATATCACTTAGTGCAGCTTGGTTTATTTTGCTTTAAGACTCACATTGCTGACCTGTTCATAATTGTTCTCACATGATTAAGAAAAGGTTAAAATGGTGTGATTTGTCTCACTTAGATTTCACATTGATTAGATTTTAATGCAAAGTTAAAATAGTGTAAAGTAGTATAAAGTAGTTGTTCTTGCTTTTCATTGAGTTAATATAGATTTCATTTTCATTTTCATCAGCAGCAGAGATACTGGGCCGATGCCATTAGTCCTTTATTTGATTTTAAGCTTTGATTTTATTTCAGTTATTGTTCAAGTTTCCTTTTAGAATACTCTTTAAGTTTCAAGAAATCACTTAGAAATCATCACAATCACCCACATTCACTCGCTTTATTACATCTCCATCACATCACATTAGGAAAGATACAATCAAAAACAAACTAAAAAGATAAAAACGACAAAAGATTAAGAAAACAGTTACCTAAGTACATATAGTACACCTCACTTCATCAGCTTACGAGCCCTGGGTTGACATTTAAAAGTTGCAATTTAGACATCACTAAATTGACCAAACATTTTGGCGCCGTTGCCGGGGAAGTGAAATTAGGTAGCCAATTCTTAAAAAAAAAACAAGAAAATTTCAAGGAAGGAAAATTAATAACCTCTCAAAGTATGCTCTCCTCTTGCACCTAGAGTGACCTGGAGGATCAGAAAAGAGAAAGTTATTGGTTTAATAGTTTCTTGAGTATGCTCTCTTCTTGAACCTAGAGTGACCTGGAAGATCAGAAAGAGAACTATTACCCCGACTTGAAGAAAAATAAAAAAATGACATGCATAGAGCAAGAGATTCTAGGGGAAGGTTTTTAGCTAGAGCCAAGAGTTCGATTTTTACAAGTCCATCTACTTCAAGGAATAGACAAGAGACACCTCCATCATCTCCAACTTACACTCCTAGCCCTAGGATTCCTGGAATTCAAGAGGCAATAGTTGACTCTCCCACACCATCTATCGAATCTGAATCAGAAAGGGACCCTTTTCTTCCTTCCATAGGAGGACAAATTGAAATTGAAGAAGTAGAATCATCTGAAGAAGAGGGAGAAATTCCTTCTCGTTCACCCTTAGTAGAGGAACCGGAAAACTCTGAAGTCTCCGGGGAGACTACCATGACAGAAGAAGGAGCACCTGGATTTGGTAGAGGTAGAGGTAGAGGAGGAGGAGGAGGAGGAAACAATGGAGGAGGTCGAGGTAACCTTGGGGGAAATAGGGATGGAGATAACTCATTCGGATTTCCTATAGTCGATGAGGACTCCCAAGCCACCATGAAAAACATCCCACCATCTGTCCTCCCAAACTTCCATGGGATGAGGAATGAAGACCCTGAAACATTTCTATTTGAGTTTGAAGTCGTTTGTCGAACTTATGACTATCTGGAAGACTCTCAAAAACTCAAACTGTTCCCTTCAACATTGAAAGGAGCAGCCTTGAAGTGGTTCATGGGATTACTCACTCAGTCCATTAGGTCTTGGAATGATATGAAACAAACATTTTTGGATAGGTACCTAGACTATTGTATGCCCACCAATCACAAGGATGAGGTATTCAAAATGATGCAAAAAGAAGATGAAAATTTAGAGGATTTGCTTGAAAGATTTCAATACAACTTGAAAAGAGCAAAAATGAACGACTTAGATGAGGAGACCTTAAAATCCCTTCTACTAAAAGCCATTAGAGATGAATGGATAAATATTTTGAACATGATGGGAAAGGGAGATATATCTCAACTTTCACTCAATGATATAGCGGAACTATGTGTCCATCTCTCAAGGGGGAAGTCTAAAACTCAAAAAGGGCCTAGAGATCCTTCTCTCATCAGAGCAAACAAATCTGCAACTGGATCAGTAAGTAGGGCTGAGATTGGCAATATGCTTGATGAATTTAAAACTGATATCTTAGGAAGTCTTAGTGAACAATTAGACACCCTTAAGATTCACAATAAGCAGAAAGCAGAAGCGGAGGATTTGGCCATCTTTTGCCCAAAGTGTAGAAAGAAACATGCTCTAAGGGAATGTCCCTTGGATGCCAAAGTTGTAGAGACATGTGTAATTTGTTCAGAGAATCATGAGACCAAGGATTGTCCTTCAATCCCTGGGCTCAAAGTTGTCTTTCAAGAAGATCCAAATACACTCGAATCTCTCTGTTTTGTTGCAAGGAGACCTTGGCAGGGGCAACAAAATCAAGGGTTTAACAACTATATGAATTTTCAACCCCCACCAAATTGGAATCCTTGGCAACAACCTTGGTCCCAACCTCAAAATCCTTTTCAATCATGGGTACAAGGTATGAAAAATCCTTATGGGAGATTTGCTCAATTTTACCAATATCCTCCATCTTTTCAAAACCAACAAGCTCCACAACTTCCAAATCAAAATCCACAACTATCATTTCCATTTCAACAACAACAACCTTCTCAACAGAATCCAAATTCTCAACTCTTGCTTCCATTCCAACAGAAGTCAAATCAACTTCCTTCTCAGCCATTGCCAAACCCCAATAATAAAAATCCTCAAAATGCTTACATGTTGGAAGGTCAACCATTTCCTACCTATATGATTGTTCCTCTCAATGAAGTACAACTCAGATCAGGTAGAGTCTTAGATAAGCCTTCTATAAATGATCAAAAGCAAAGCATTTTTGAGGAAGAATCTCTTGAAGCCAATAAAGAAGCATCTCTTCAAAACCCAAACACTCAAAAAGAAAAAGAAAAAGAATTAACCCCCACAACTCCCATAGTTGAGCAACCTGCATCTTTATCCACACCTCCTTTTCCTGAAAGATTACAAATTGACAAAGGAGTAGAAAAACAAATTTGGTTGCCTGACTATAATTTTCTAGATGAATTGAAGAATGTCTGTATCAAGATTCCCTTGTTACAAGCCATTAAGGAAATTCCTATTCTAGCAAAAACAATAAAGGAGTTGAGCCTTAAAAGACCAGGAATGAAACCAAGAGATACCAGAAGGATCCACCTGGTAGGAAAAATTGCAGATATCATGATGGGAAAAATTACTATGCAGAAATATGTAGACCCTGGTAGTCCAATTGTCAAAACACATATCAATGGGGTAGAAATACCAAATACTTTGATTGATTTAGGGGCTGCTATTAACATTATGAGTAGACAGACTATGGAACAACTAAAACTTCCTAATCTTCTTTTTACACCTACTTTATTGCAATTGGCAGATCGATCAATTATTAAACCAGATGGTGTATTAGAAGACATTCCAGTCTCCCTAGACTCTTGGGAATATCCAGTGGATTTCATGATTTTAACTCCCAAGAGTAATCTAGGAGGACATCCTCTTATTTTAGGAAGACCTTGGCTAGCCACAGCTGATGCTTTCATAAGTTGTAGGTCTGGGGATATGTATATTTCTGATGGTAATTCGACAAAGAAGTTCAATCTGTATCCTCCAGCAAAAGCAATTACAGAAATAGGGGATAATGAGTGGATTGATGATGAAGATACTATACAACCTGTCTTTACCATTTCTGAGGTTAGTGAAGATAGTCAAATTCTGAACACATTAGAAAATTTTGAACCATCTTCAGAATATGACTCCACACAATTTCAGATGGATTCTGACATTGAGTGTCTATCATCTAGACAAATGTCTCTTTTCTCTATGGAAGAGTTTGGTAGTTCTGCCATTGAGATTTTTCTAGGAAAAACATTGAATATCAACAGAAACTTGGAAAAATCACAACAAGGGGAGCTAACCAAAATCTTGCAAAAACATTCTACTGCATTTGCATGGGATTATACTGATATGAAAGGCATTGACCCTAAGACTTGCATTCATCACATCTACATTGAGGAAAACAGTAAACCAATCAGACAACCTCAAAGAAGGATGAATCCAAACCTTAGGGAGATAGTGAAAGAAGAGCTCCAAAAGTTACTTAATGTAAACTTCATTTACCCCATTTCAGATAGCCGGTGGGTTTCTCCTTTGGTTATAGTACCTAAAAAGAATGGTAAATGGAGGGTTTGCATTGATTATAGGGAATTAAACAAAGCAACTTTGAAGGATCACTTTCCTTTACCCTTTATTGATCAAGTATTAGATACTTTAGCAGGCAAAAAGTACTTCTCATTTCTGGATGGTTTTAGTGGTTACAATCAAATTCAGGTAGCACCTGAAGATCAGGACAAGACCACATTTACCTGTCCATGGGGAACTTTTTCTTACCGAGTACTTCCTTTTGGATTATGTAATGCACTTGCAACATTTCAAAGGGCAGTATTAGGAATCTTTTCTGATCTAATTCATGATTGTGTAGAGGTCTATATGGATGATTTTATAGTTTATGGTAATTCATTTGAAGAGGCATTAGAAAATTTGGAAAAAGTCCTTATAAGATGTAAGGAAACAAATCTTTCATTAAGTCATGAAAAATGCTTTATGATGTTTACTGAAGGGATTGTTTTAGGACATCATATTTCAGGAGATGGAATTAAAGTTGATAGATCAAAAGTTGAAGTCATCTCCAAGTTACCTATTCCAAATTGTCAAAAAGATGTTAGAAGTTTTCTTGGATTTACTGGATATTATAGAAGATTTATTGAAAACTTCACCAAGATAGCATCTCCGCTCTTCAAATTACTTACAAAATACTATGAATTCAAGTGGGATCCTGACTGTCAATCTGCATTTGAAACTCTAAAAACAAGAATATCTGAAGCACCCATTCTGAGAGGGCCAAATTGGAAACTTCCTTTCCATATTTCTACAGATGCTTCAGATACAGCTCTAGGAGCTGTGTTGGGTCAAAAGGATTTAGTTCCTTATGCCATTTATTACACCAGTAAAAATTTGACTCCCACTGAGTTAAATTATACTGTGACTGAAAAAGAGTTCTTAGCCGTTGTTCATGCAATTAACAAGTTTAGACATTACATAACTGGCTATGAAACTTTTGTCCATACTGATCATTCTGCAATTAGATATCTCATGAACAAACCTGTTACTAATGGCAGAGTCACAAGATGGCTTTTACTTTTACAAGAATTCAATATTACTGTGTTAGATAGACCAGGAAAACAAAATACAGTAGCTGATTTCTTGTCTAGAATCCAAAATACTAACGAAGATTCTCCCGTAGAGGATAAGTTTCCAGATGAATATCTGTTTGCAGTAACTACTAAAACTCCTTGGTATGCAGATATTGCTAACTATTTGGTTACAGGGAAGCTACCTCCACACTTATTTCCTAATGAGAAAAGGAAAATCATTCAGGAGAGTTCAAAGTATTCATGGATTTCTAATGGATTGTTCAAAACAGGGCTAGATTGTGTGATCAGAAGATGTGTTCGGGAAGATGAAATGCCTGACATCCTTAAGGCATGTCATGATGAACCGTGCGGTGGACACTTTGCTGACAAGAGGACGGCCTATAAAATCCTTTCTTTAGGATATTATTGGCCTTCTCTCTTCAAAGATGCAAAACAATATGTTAGAAGGTGTGACAGCTGCCAAAGAGTTGGGAGACCTACTCTTTCAAATGAAATGCCATTACAGCCACAGGTACTCATCGAACCCTTTGAGAAATGGGCTTTAGATTTTGTTGGACCTATTAATCCACCATCTAAACAAAAGAAGTATATATTGGTTTGCACTGATTATGTTACTAAATGGGTAGAAGCCAAGGCATTGCCTTCTGCCACTGAAAATTCAGTTGTTCAATTTCTTTTTGAGGATATTTTCACTCTTTTGGTGTCCCAAGAGAAATTGTGACAGATCAGGGAAGTCAATTTACCTCTAATTTGATGGAGAAGCTGATGGAAGAATACAAAATCAAGCATAGAAAATCTACTCCATACCATCCGCAAGAAAATGGTCAAGTAGAATCCACAAACAAAGTTCTTGAGAGCATCATCACCAAAACTGTTCATCTCCACAGAAGAGATTGGGCAGAAAGGCTTCCTGAAGCCTTATGGGCCTATAGAACTACATGGAGGAACACAACAGGACATTCTCCCTATGAACTTGTTTATGGGAAAGAAGTCTTGCTCCCCATTGAGTTCCAAGTCAAGACCTTCAAGATGGTAGTTCAGTTGGGGATGAGTCTATCAGAAGCCCAAAAGCACAGAATGGAGCAGCTGAATGAGCTAGATGAAATAAGACAAGATGCAATTTTAAGGACCGATCTAGTTCAACACCAAAGAACTAAATGGCATGACATATATATCAAAGAGAAGAAGTTTCAAAAGGGAGATTGGGCGTTACTGTTTGATTCAAAGTTTAAAGACTTCAAAGGGAAATTTCAAACTCATTGGCTTGGGCCATTTGAGATTAATGAAGTCTTTAGCAATGGAGCAGTTCGAGTCAAGACTATTGATGAGTTTCAAACTCCTCTTATTGTGAATGGCCACCGATTGAAAATTTATCATAAGCCACTCTCAAAAGAGGACTTTGTCAAAATGTTTCAAGAGAATTCTGCAATGAGACTGGTGGAGAAGAATTCTTCTCCTCCATCAGCCTAGTCTTTGTTTCTTTCTGAAAAAAAAAAGAAAAAAAAAAGAAAAAAGAAAAAAGAAAAGAAAAAAAATATGTGTATAAGCCTGAAAACCAATCTAAGATTGGCGGTCTTATACTGAAAATATGGAGTGAAAATCAGGGACACCTGACACTCTATATTTTCCAAAAAAAAATCTCTTTCTCTCCATCTTCACTCCACCTCACTTGTCATTTCCATCTTCACCTCCATCTCATCTTCATCTCCATTCCACTTCACTCCATTCCATTTCCATTTCATTCCATTCCATTAATAAAAGTCCCTCTCAGGACTATTTCATTCAGTTAGTTGTTTTTCTAACTAAATTTGTGCAGCTAAAAGGGGAGTTGTCTTAGTTTCCGCAGCTGGGAACCGTTTCCGCAGCTCGCACTAGTTTCCGCAGCTCGAAATGATTCCGCAGCCAGCACACTCTGTCTCTACAACAACACTCTGTTTTCAAAAGTCATAGTCAGAGGTATCATCATCACCAAGAATAGCAAGGATATGAGGCATCTGCAAGATCAAAAGCAATAATGGGTCAGCAACCTTAATCAACAAATGGCGAACTTATGAAGGTATGATCAAAATCTTTTCCAAACAACAATTTAATGTCATTTTATGCATAGCTATTAAATCGTGGAAAGAGCCACTAAATGCAATGATTCGGCAAGATCATCCCATTCTTCCTCCACGATAATCCACCTCATACCTTTCTAACGGTTCCATAATCACTCTTAATTCAAACTCGAAATGGGGTTGCGCTTTCATTTATTGGCCGTACCTCTGTGACGTAACCCAATGTACCACGACTCTCCTTACCATCATTTCCGCAGCCAATGCTGAGACGTGTGCGTAAGCCACCTGACTCTAAAGGATTCGGCCGTTATTCCGTCCACTTATCACTCCATTTCCGCATGCGTTGAACTCATTTCTCGTGTTTGTCTTCTACTCCCTCGTACTCACACTATTTCCACTCTCATTTCTGCCGCAAACACCACAGCTCTGTTTCAAACCCCGATTACAGTTCTGCAATACGCCTTGCATTACGTTACGGCTATTCCACTTACAGCCGTAATCCACTTGTTTTTCCCGTGAGCATCCTCCTTGAGCATCCACACACAGTCAAAGCTTCAGCCGAAGTTGAGAGCCGAAGATGGGGAAGCTACTTAGAGCTGAACCTGAGGGTCCGAAATATTTAGAAGGGTATCCACAGACGAAGGAAGCATTAAAGAAGGCAAAGTGGTTGAAGTTTATTCAAAAATTCAGAGGGTATAATAAGGAGGTCACGAAAGCATTTGCTCGATCCTTTAATGGACACACCGTGGAAGTTGGGGACCTGAAATTCACAATAACAGAGAACACCATAGCAGCAGCAACCAGTTTACCACAAGAGGGAGACAGATGGTTTAAGAACAGAGGGCTGGAAGATCAGGGATGGAAAGACATGCTTAAGAACCCCGGTATGGACACTTCAATATTCACTAAAGGGATTCCTGTGCATGTAATTAAGGAAGAATGGACTGCATTGTTATTACTTGTTCAAAAGTTTATCACATGTGAGGGCCGCTTTGGCATTATGTATATGTACCATGCAAGGATTATGATGAATTTCATGGAAGGCCATGCCCTCAATTTACCCCACTTTCTGTTAGCAAGCCTAAAGAAAATGAGTTCCACTGTCCAAAAGAATGTAGGCCATATTGAACCCCACTTGTATCATCACGGGTTCATTAAAATTCTCATAGAAGAGCAATTGAAAAATAGCAAGGATACATGGGAAAAGTTTCTAATCAGAAACCATTTCCAAGAGGTGACTGAAGCCTCTAGCAATTCCCCTAGAATCCCAAAAAGAAGTAGGAGAAGAGAAAGAAATGTTGCATCCCAAGATCCTTCTACAGTAGAAACTCAAGAAATTGCTCAAGAAGAAGAGGAAGAGGGAGATAAAACCAAGAAACAGAAAAAGGATAAAGGGAAAACAATTGTTCAAGAATCATATCCATCACCTGAACCTTCAGTAGAAGAAGACTCTCAAACCTTGGCTGATAGACTAGCACAACTTCAAGCTGCTGCCCTCTCAAAGAAGAAACAAAAAGAAAAACAGGGTGCCCAGCAAAAGAGCATTAGTGCACAAGTGAGAAGAAGCAGTAGACTTAAAGAAAAAATGAGTGTGACTAAAGGAAAACAATCACATTTCATTGATTTGGGAGAAGGTACACCTGAAAAGGCTCCAACTCAGCTTGACCTTGAGTCGAGTCCTCCACGTGTTGAGACCACTCCTCCACATGAAGAGAGCCCCTTTCAGCCAGAACCTCAAACAGAATTTGATTTTGAACATAGCCCAAAAAGAACACCTGAAATTGACCCTGACCAGCAGGAGGTATACAATTATTTGGAGACCTTGGAGCAATCAGTTGCAGGTCCAAGCACTATATTGCCTCTTGATGAACAGGTCCAATCTTTAAAACAAGAGGTGTTTGAGTTAGAAGTCCTGAACCGGCATATTAAACAAGAAAACGAAGCATTGAAAGAACAAAGCAAGGTGGACAAAATTGTCCATGACAATACCATGCTTCACTTAGGACTCTGGCAGAAGAAGAACAGAAAATTGAAGAGAAAATGTAAGAAGCTGAGCAGGGCATTGATCAATTTGAAATTCAAGTGTTTAGTCAGAAAACCAAGGACAATTTTGGCAGCAAGGAGAAAGAGAAGAAGGCTAGATGTTTTGGCAGAAGCATCTGAGCAAATGGATTGAAAAACAATGACAAAGTTTTGGTTGCATGAGGACATGCAACACCTTCACAGTGGGGGTATGTTGAGCCTCAAACCTACACTTCTTCACACATCTTCTCAGCCTCCTTTTCCTATTCATTTCCTTCTTTTGCCACTCATTCCCTCCATCAAATTGCTCAAATAATTGTATTTTAGGACTTTTTACATGGTTTGCTAATTATGCTAATGACTGTTGTTGGTTTAGAATTTTGGTTCAAAGTGCTGCGTTTCCGCAGCTCACACAGGGTTTCCGCAGTTGATCCCGGTTTCCGCAGCCAACCCCGGATTCCGCAGCTGTTTTATTAAATGATATGTTCCAGGTGTCCTCAGGGAAGAAGAGCCACATGGGCAAGTTCGTGGAACCAAGGACATGGTGTGTATCCTGCCAGCTCACCCAAACCGGTCATAAAAAACCCGTGGTCAATGAGGAGGAAAATACGGTCAACAGAAGTCATTATCGGTGGCACGGCTCTGCGTGTTCTGTTTTGGAGCACGTAAAGAACAGGTGGCATCTTCCTCAGCCACGAAGACAGTGGGAAACACGAATCCAACAGAAGATTGAATGCCCACAACGACCGTTGCCTAAATCTGAGGACGCAGCCAGATTACGTGTTTTTACACAGCTGTTTGAATAGCTTAGTTTTCGTTAAGTTAGTTTGCTTTCCTCTGTTATAAATAAAGCGTCTTTGAACGCTGGATAGTTAGTCATTGCTGTAATCATTTTGTAATTTTGAGCTCCCCACTGTACTTGACATTTTGATGATTAATATATGAGAAGACTGTTCTGTTTCTAAGCGTGTAACTGCTCTTTGGATTGGCTAAAGTAGGCAGAGGGCCCTTGTTTGCGGCAGCCACTGTACAATAGTTTTACTTTTAATTTCCAGCATTTCTTTTTTTTCTTGTTTCATGTATAATAGCTGTACAAATGTCTTTTAATTGCTGCGTTTTCAACATGTGTAATAGCTGTACATAAACTTTGAATTTTGCTGATTTACATTTCTGCACTTTTGTTCATGACTGATCAGTGTGTTATGCAGGCTTCTTAGGCGAGCTTGGGACAATTTTCTTTCTTTTCTTTGTACAACTAGTGGCATGTGTGATCATCTTGTCTAGGCTGCTGACCTTTATTTTTCTGCAGTTTGATTTTCATTAGTATCATTTCTTTAACTTGCACTTTACTTTCTGCTCAGTAGTTATCAAGTTGTTCATCTATTGATGGTTCTTTTTCCATAATCCAATATCTTTATTGAGAGCCAAAATATCACTTAGTGCAGCTTGGTTTATTTTGCTTTAAGACTCACATTGCTGACCTGTTCATAATTGTTCTCACATGATTAAGAAAAGGTTAAAATGGTGTGATTTGTCTCACTTAGATTTCACATTGATTAGATTTTAATGCAAAGTTAAAATAGTGTAAAGTAGTATAAAGTAGTTGTTCTTGATTTTCATTGAGTTAATATAGATTTCATTTTCATTTTCATCAGCAGCAGAGATACTAGGCCGATGCCATTAGTCCTTTATTTGATTTTAAGCTTTGATTTTATTTCAGTTATTGTTTAAGTTTCCTTTTAGAATACTCTTTAAGTTTCAAGAAATCACTTAGAAATCATCACAATCACCCACATTCACTCGCTTTATTACATCTCCATCACATCACATTAGGAAAGATACAATAAAAAACAAACTAAAAAGATAAAAACGACAAAATATTAAGAAAACAGTTACCTAAGTACATATAGTACACCTCACTTCATCAGCTTACGAGCCCCGGGTTGACATTTAAAAGTTGCAATTTAGACATCACTAAATTGACCAAACACTTCCCAAAGGTAAACATGAGCAAGTTGACACATGCAAAGGTTGTACCTTGGTAAAGTACACCAAGTCTTCCTTTCATGATCGAGACAGTGGAGCAGAGGCTATCTTAGAGCGAGTTCATACTAATTTGTGTGGACCATTCTCGACGGAATCCATAGCGAAGGAAAGGTATTATGTGATTTTCATTGATGACTATTCTCGTAAATGCTAGATTTATTTCATGCAGAAGAAGGACCAAACCTTCACAAATTTTTGTGAGTTCAAAGCTTTGGTCGAGAAAGAGTCAGGGAAGAAGATCTAGGTCTTGAGAGGCGACAACAGTGGAGAATATGTCTCTCAAGAGTTTAAGGACTTTTGTGCAGCGGAAGGAATTAAACGAGAGTTGATGGCACCTCATAACCCATAGCAGAATGGGGTGGCTGAGAGGAAGAACAAAACTATTGTAGGGGTAGCACGGGCAATGCTGCATGACCAAGGCCTACCACTTCACTTGTGGGCTGAGGCATGCAACACAACAGTCTATTTGTAGAATAGAATCCCACATCACATACTTGGGATGAAGACACTAGAGGAAGCTTTCTCCTGTAAGAGACTAGATGTGGGTCACTTCAGGATCTTTGGTTCACCGATATATTTCCATGTGACAAAGGATGCACGGAAGAAGCTTGAGCCGACAACAGATTTGGGGATATTTGTGGGGTACATTGATACACTTCACAACTATCGGGTGTACTTGCCTACCAGTCGGAGGACAGTGGTTCACAGAGATCTCAAGTTTGATGAGCAGAAGGCCATGCAGGTTTCCCTTGAGAGGGAGCTCCAACTACAGGCTGTGGAAGAATTATTGGTTCCTAAGGAGGAGAAGCCTCAGATTGATGCGGAGCAGCTGCATGCAGAGGTTCCAAGAGTGGAGATATCCACTCAAACAGAGTCTTCCAGAGATGGATGGAAGCGCACACAAGAAGTTGACAGATTGTTGGAGGATGCGAGAGAGAATGTGGGAGCAACATCTTCTCAACGCAGACAGAGGAGGTCACCTGAGAGGTACATTGGATACATGGCCCTTTCTGGGGAATGTGTTGAGACCGAGCCATCTTCCTTTGAGGAAGCAGTACAGCAACCGATTTGGGTTGATGCTATGGTGGAGTATGACTCCATAGTTCATAACAGTGTTTGGGACGTGGTTCCGAGACCGGAGAACAAGTCAGTTGTGAGTTCCCGTTGGCTTTACAAGGTAAAGCAAGCTACTGATGGTAGTGTGGAGAAGCATAAGGCAAGATTTGTTTCCCGTGGCTTTTCATAGGTCGAGAGGATCATGTTGCTGCAGTATATTTTGACAGAGGAGCAAGATGCTGACATTTTGAAAAAGGCATTGTCAAAGTGTAAATTTGAGTTCCATAGAGACATGATCGGGGTGGTAGATAATCCCTTTCTTATTGAGAGGGAGCGTTGAAATATGGCAACAAGAATATTCCAATTTAATTTTTCCTTGAATTAAATTGTGAATTAAAATCGAATTTAGTCTTAACAGCTACTTGGAAATAATTAATTAATTTATTTTAAATTAATTAGTTGGAGAAATTCAAGTTAGAATTCTTTCTGAGGTCATGCAAGAGTTATCCCTTAAATTAAGGAGATAAGATTGAGTTATATTTGAGTTGTAATTAGTTAACTCAGTTTACTGAGTTAAGTCTAGTTAAATTAGTTCCAAAATGTTTGAGGAACTAATAGTGAGTTAACAGTCAGTTGATGCATTAATGCACTCAACTAGTGCTACTCCAGTTAACTGAAGATTCCCTCATCAGAAACTCATGCATGTCTATTTTGAGAAAGACTCAGTTGAGATTAATGTTCAAGGACAGTGTACTATTAGTTTCATGTGTTTTCTCATGGAGAAACTCATACATGCAATCAAGGAATCATCCTTGAGGATTGCGCAGTTTTGAAGGGACGTTTTCCACTTGGTAATAGGCAGATCATCCACAAGGAACAACGCAAGGAAATAGGAGCTCGGAGGGCAGAGAGGAAGGCTGGAGAGAAGCCAAAATTTCCTGTGAGCATCTGTGAGGATTGTACTGAGTGTTGGCTAGCTGTGAGAGCTAAGGCTTTGTATAATTCCTATGTATTTCCACCATGTATGATAATACAATAGTGTCGGGTTTTTAGCTGAGGCTTTCCCCAAAGTATTTTCATGTGTATTGTGCGATTGATTCTTCTTCTTCTGGTTATATTGTTCACCTCGATCTTTAAGCTTCTGAAAATTAATAATAGAAGTAGGTTATAGTGTTCTGCTTTGATTTATATTGAATTATTGGGTTAACCTACATCAGGTTTTCTACACGTGAGTATCCCGTCAACATGACGATAAAGGGATCTCAATCAAAACATGCCAATAAGTACATCTCACATCAAGAACAAAACAAGATCCCACATCAAACATCAAACATGGATCTATACAGCACAATGCATCTCAAGCAAAGAGATAAAGAAGTACATGATCACACTGCATATACCTCACATCAAGGAGTTATTTGAAGAAGAGGATGATAAACTGTTGAATCTGGCCATACCATTGATCATGCGGCTTCGAATACTATGGAAATGATTGCTCACTCATTGAATGCTGACACCTGCACTCCACTTTGAAAAGTGGCCGAAAAATGAAGTGATCAAATGGAAAATATGATTACACCATCAGATTTGTGGTGTCGAGTATTGTAAAATCGACTGTCAAATTTCTGAATTCTGACAAAGTGAAAATATGGGGCTACATGAATCTTTTAGATTCCTCCTAAATTCCTTAATATTCCCTCCTCTGGGTCATCTGAAGATCTGCTACTCAGATCAAAATTCTAATCTCGCCATCAAGATCCTTGCGAAATTTTGAGAGGAATGAGTATGAAGTTGGATGCATTCTGGCTCTGGCGAATTTTAGCCTCCAAGGAATCTGGAAGATTCCCTCAGATTCTCAAAGATTCTCCTCCGCTAGGAATATGCAAATACGCTGCTCAAAAAGTGAATTCGACCTCGCCATAGCGTTCCCTATGAAAATCTGAGAAAATTCACTGTAAACTTCGTTACATTATGATAAAATGAATTTTTACCTCTTCATGGAATCTTTAAGATTCTCTGCAAAAATTTTGTCTCAAAAAACGTGCCATCATTTTGCCTCCTGGAACTGTGTCATGGTTCCACTACTCAAAACCCTGTTCTTGGTTCCTCTCTCCATTCCCCGTTCTGTTGTTTGGTCCTTACGTCCTCCGTTCTGCTTATGCAAATAAATGTCGGGTTTATATATTAAATTGGTGGCAGAGTAAACAACAAAGGTCGTTTGGCTGGTTGGTTAGGGCGGATGGTTTGAGGCATGGTGGTTGGGGGATCAAATCATGACCCCTCCAAATATATGCATAGTTCATTTTTTTTGGGCGCGTTGTATTAACTTAACAACGATTATGCATTTAACGTGGCAGTGGTTGGTGTATTAAATGGGATGTGATGTTTGGTTGGGCCGCCCGTGGTGCGGGCCGGCCACGTGGTTGGGCGGGTTCGATTCTTGCCGGCCCATATATATGTTTGGCACGTTGTTGGGGTGTGGGCCAGGTCCATTGGAGGTGGCTCGCCCACCCCATATAATATCTGTAATATGGTGGAGGTTGGGGGGTCCGGCAGGGTCATGGCTTCCGACCCATTTTAAACACAAATTTTGTTATGTGGTTGGTTGGGGGCTGACGGGGGTCATGGCCCGTTGACCATTTTTAAATAATTTTTGCTAAAAATATGTTGGTCGTTGGGGGGTGGCGGGGTTGATGGGCCGCCACCCCATAAAATATTTTTTTTTGATTTTTATAAAATATAGGATTTTTTTTGTCTAATATAGGAGATATTAGACAAATTAACGATCCAACAAATTCGCCCGCTTTCGGGAGCTAGGTTTCATGCCCCGGGGTCGATCAAATCGTAGGACACTTAAACCTAGCCCACTGCCCAACTTTGACCAAAACTTTGGTTGGCTCGTTCTCCCTTATATGAGCTCGGATTTGAGCACCGTTCACACTGTTGGAATCATGGCGACGAGCACTTCGATCTGGTGCTAGTTTGGGAGCAATCTGACCACTTGGAATTTTGACCCTTTCTGAGTCCTCTGGGACTTCGGCCTATGTCTGGAGCCACTTGGACCAATCCTCCCCACTGAGGAGATTTTGGTCCTCCAAAAGCATGAAAAATAATCTGCAATTTCTCTGTACCTTATCTTCACTTGAAAGTATCTGATATGTCACCTTTCCTTCTCCTTCACCTTTGTCCTTCGGAGCCATAAGCGATGAGCCGACACCTGCAACCTCTGCAAACCTATAGTACAATTCTGCAAATTACATGCTGAATTCATATGACCAACTAATGACCCAATCATCCCATACTTGCCATGAGTTTATAACACATACTCGGTGGTCAAGTTTACATCAAAATGGAAACAATACCCCAGCTACGAAAACAAGGCCAACATATCATTGTTGCTTCGACAAGTGATGGAAAACACATCATCACTGCAACACATGATTTACAAAAATAAGGCCAAACACTCTTTCTTCTTTGACAAGTGATGGAAACGTGACATCACTTTCACAGTTTATCATGCAACTCAAAATAAGACCAGACATCATTGTTGCTTAATAAGTGATGGAAAACACATCATCACTTTTACATTTTAAAATGCAACACATGATTGGAAAAAAATAATGCCATGACATTCTATCATGCCTAGAAGAACCATTTCTCATTTATCAAAGTGAATGGGTTGTTTCCTCGTGGCACATTCGTTGGTCAAACAACCGTTTCATTTGGTTCATGCACCGACACTTTGTCTTTAAGGCGTTGCTCTGGATGAAGCCTCCAACAAGTGGATCTTTGATGGCCACCTCTATTGCAATGACTGCAATACATCTTCTTCCTCCAGATCTGCTTAACATGTTTCTTTACCTGTTGTTGAGAGGGTCTTTCATGCCTCCTCCTTTTGTGTGCTACTATTCTTTTCCAACACTCAACAAATGTATGGTTATGTAATCCACAAAAGGTACATGTTTTTTGATGCCTTGATTTATGTCCATCATTAACAACATGATTATAATTGAAATGAACATTCGAATATCGAGACTGGTTATACCTTTCCTTGCTACCTCTGGTGTCATTATGGCGATGAGAGCTTGCCTCAGCTCTTTCCCTGCAATGGGCACTGCCATGGGATGATGGTGATGTGTTCCCATCATTCTCTTTCCTCAACGATTTCGACGATGTCTCGAAAGAATCTGACACCTTCGAGCATTCTCCTTTGGTGTATCCCAAGCTTGCAAATCGAGGTCTCTACACAACCTCCAATGGTTGAGTTATGCCTTGGTTATTAACACCAAGTTCTTCTTCCTCCTTGTACCTCATCCTGGTAAGGAGCCTCATGTTTTTCCCTGTAATTGGTATCTCCACATTTCCAACAGAAATCATACTATGTGAAGACAAAACTGAAGGGAATTCAACATCTTTTACCTTCACTCTTGAGTTGGAAAGAACTGATGAGGGTTCTCACCATCTGTTGTTGGTGGTTTGCTTGCAGTCGTGGCATATTCCCCAACTTCTTTCCTGACATACCCAAGTCCTGCCTGACGGGGTAATTCTTCTACTTTGATGGGGTTGATAATGCCTTAGCCATTAATGCCCAAGCCTTCTCCTTCATACCCCATTTTCTTCAACAATTTGGAGCCAATTCATGTGGTGTGATTTTCAAAAACAACGAAATCATCATTAGGAGACATACATGAAACCAGAGAATTACTTTTTATCTCACATGGGTCACGTAGCAACTTTTCCAAGGCCTCGTCCTTAGGTTGCAGTTGTCATAGCAAACTATGTTTCTTCTGTTTCTCTTCTTGTAGAAGCATCTTCAATTCAACGTTCTTTGTTTGAAGATTATGGTTGTTGTGCTTCAGTTATTCCAGGGCCTCTTCCATGGCTCGCAATTGAAGCTGCAATCGCTCCTTTTCCCCTAGCTCTTTTTGTAGAGCTTCATACATTATTTCCACCATTTTGGAAATTCTAAGCTTGGTCTCGTACATCGCTTTGTCATCCTCCGTCATTGCATGTTCCATTGTTCACGCTCGCAATTCACATCCACGTAAAGACCACTCTAATACCAAACCTGATCTGAGTTGACTCAACTCCCGGATTTAACCAAGATCTTTTACTTCCGCGATGTTGTTAGCATTTCATTTAAAATAGCATACATGACCGTATATGCATGCTGTAAATAAGAAGGAACATGACAAGAATTAGAAACATAAAGCACAAGACGTTGATAACGGAGTTCGTCCAGGAGGGACTACATCTCTGGGCCCCGGTGTCAATATGGTGTAGGTTGCTGCACTAAGTGCTAGAAAGAGTGATGATGTACATGCATGAGTTTTCTCTATCATACAAGGAATATGCCCTCACATAGGAGTGGCTCCAAGAGATGTTTCGCTACAGGAACTCTCATTCAAAAAAGGACTCCTATCAGGATGACATAATTTCACACATGTTAATAATGAGCATCCCGCCAACATGGCATCAAAGGGATCTCAATTCAAACATACATGGCGACACATGAGTATCCCATCAACATGACGACAAAGGGATCTCAATCAAAACATGACAATAAGTACATCTCACATCAAGAACAAAACAAGATCCCACATCAAACATCAAACAGGGATCTATACAACACAATGCATCTCAAGCAAAGAGATAAAGAAGTACATGATCACACTGCATATACCTCACATCAAGGAGTTATCTGAAGAAGAGGATGATAAACTGTTGAATCTGGCTGTACCATCGATCATGCGGCGTCGAATATCATGGAAATGATTGCTCGCACATTGAATGCTGACACCTGCACTCCACTTTGAAAAGTGGCCAAAAAATGAAATGATCAAATGGAAAATCTGATTACACCATCAGATTTGTGGCGTCGAATAGTGTAAAATCAACTATCAAATTTCTGAATTCTGACAAAGTGAAAAATCTGGGGTGATGAGCCTACGTATTGTAGCAAGAATGCTGCAACTCGCAGGGCTACCAACTTTACTTATCAACACGGGGTTCGTAAAAATTTGGAGGTGACTGTGCTATATACACAAGTAGAAGTGAAGGTACTGCCTGTTGTCACTGCTCGTCTGGCAAGAGACCTTAGGGGTTCCAAGCCAAACTTCTATAAGGTCAAAAGAAGCTTGATTTTGATGGAAGGAGAGCAAACCTAGTCTAGGGGAGAGCTATGCTACTATAGAAGTGATGAAAGCAATCATGTAATGCTAATTTCCTAAGTTGCAGAAGTAGAAACATCAAACAAATGATGGAAACTAGGCTAGGTTTGTGTCTAAGCGGAAGAACGGTTGGAGATCAGGCGGGTGGAAAGCAAATGAATGGCTGAGATCGGATCGCAGGAGGTTACGTAGGCAGATGGCTGAACATGGTCAACTAACGTGATGGACGACTGAGATTATATTGCAAAATCAATCGGCAGATGGACGATGGAGATTGCAGGCAAAAGGAACGTGCAGAAATGGTATCAGGTGAAGCGACAACCATCAGATCAGGAGATAGATTGACGACGGAGATGGAAGTGGGCAAAAGAAAATGTGTGAAAATGGGAGAGCGGGTTTAGAGGGCAGTAAGCAGAATATCGCGCGCCCTCAAAGCTGTAAGCAGTTTTATAGAATTTCACGCGATTAGCCTCCTCGGCCGACACGTAGCACGGGTAAACCGCTCATATATCGTGCCCTTAGCTGGATAATGGTCGGACAGGAGATCCACGCAATATCGCGTGAAGGCCGTCAGATCTGGCAAGGCAGATCTACGGTGGGGAATGGATCGAGCAGGTTGGTGAGCGGGTGTGCGATAGTCATCGGATCAACTGAGGAAGATCAACGACGGGGATTTAAAGGGCGAAAAGTCAAACGCAAAAAGGAATTTGAGCAGTGATTGGTCAGTTTTGTTGTGTAAAGCGATTTACCGACAAAAACCGTTTAAACATGAATTTAACAGCTTCTACTCAGGTGTTTCGTGCTGAAGGGGAATGACATGGGAATGTGAGTGAGGTCTGAATGATAGAAAGAGAGCGAATCGAGCTGATGACTATTAAAGGGGCAGAGTGACAATGAACTCAGTGACTGTGTTTAAATGACAAACCCTTTGTGAAAACCAAAACCCTGTGTTTTTGGGGTTGCTGCAGGGTTTCTTCCTCACATCATGGTCCCAGAGGGAGGAGGTGAGGCTGAGACACCTGTGAGCAACCTTGTGGATCTTTTCTTTTCTACCAGGCTAATTGAAAGCATAAATGAAGCAAACTAAATCACAACTAATCTGTTCTGCACTACTGTAATGAGACTGCAACTATTCAAGAAAATGAACAGAAAACAGGAAGTTGCTTAAGTACATGAACAGGAAAGCCATAAATCTGTGCTGAACCACTGTAATGAAAATGCATCTATTTAACCAAATGAACAATCAAACCATGCATCTATGCTACTGCTGCAATGGAAATGAATTGCTTAAGTAAATGAACAGAAAACAAGAATCTAAGCTAGGATAACAATACAATAAAGAGGATCTTTGGCTGTTAGGGTTGGGCCCTAACCCAAGAGCTTCAGCCCTCTGAGTTAACTTAGTGCTGGCTCAAATCAAAACTCATCTTCATTATAAAAGAACTGTATTACATCAAACTGTTACAAAGCAGAGTTCCACAGTAAAAGTTCGAATCTTGACTAGCTGACTGACTACTGGCTAACTGACTAAAAAAAAACGAGGTCCTAAGCCTCTCTATTTATACATCTGAAGTCTCAACGATTTCCCTCAAAATTAGGGAGGTGCAACTCCCAACTTAATGGTAACTTGTCCTTTCACTTTCACTTGTTTGTCTACCTTCTAGTAGGGAGGCTGCTTGTACTTCCACTTGCTTGGCTGTCTTTTAGTACTCCTGATTTGGCTGTTTGTACTTTTAGCTGATGGAGGGATATTCAAATGGATGGGCAGTAAATGAGGAGGATTTACCTCCTGTAATTCCTTTCCCTTGTCTCATATGAGTTTTTACCAAGGTCTTTTACCATAGTTCCTTGCTTTTACCTTTTATCCCGACATTTCCGTCGCTTTTATCCTTTATTCCTGCATTACATGCACATTAGACCACGAAGCAAAATATCCAACTCTAACTCATCTCATAAGAAAAATATAATCAAAAGTATGCAATAAGTTGTGAGAATAGTTGGTTTGACTAAGCTAGGAGGTGAATTAAGGCCAATTAAGGCCCATATAATTACTTAATGATGAGACTCATCATCACCCCCTACTGAAAGTGTTGCTCATCCTCTGAGCAACTTAGTGGCTCTGGTAGCCTCTCTGACATCTCATGCTTCTGCTGTGATATTTTCTTCTGGTTTATAGCAAACTACTTTCCTTTCTCTTTCTACCCACTGATATTCTCTGATCTTCAACCTATGTGGCAGTGTTTTCCATCTTTTTTAGCAGGCATGTATATTATCATTTCTTAGCAACATAAACATATCCTTAAAATGTGTACTTTCTTGCCTTTGGGTAGCAATATATCTAAGTGTCAGCTGAGGATAATTTGCAATGAGATTATGGGTGTTGATTAGGCTCATGGGATTTGATTGTTCAGCTGCTTCTCTGTCCCTGAAGCCACTTAGCTCTTTTGTTTCTTGCTGCTCTTTTTTTTTTTTTTTTTTCACTGCCTTCTTTCTCTTTTGTTTCAGCATCATGTTCCTTTGTGTTCTTCTTCATCATGTCCCTCTGTATTAGTTTCTTCTTTATCCATCTCATCCCCATCTAGATCTGTATCTTCTTTTCCTTGTTTTGTCTCCTCCTCACTGACAGAAGGACTAACACCATAGATGAAGGTTTTGATGTCATCCTCTGTTGGTAAGTCATTGAAGACTGCCCATGTTATAGGGATCTTGAGGTTTTGGAGGGCATAGACTTTTTTTTTTAGAGGAAAATGGCCACCTTTTTACTTACAAACCAACTACCTCTTAACCTTTACAACCTTTGATAAAATGATGTAGATGAGTGAGTGAGTAGGATACTTACATGTGGCCTTAATGCCACGTTGCAAGTGTAAAAGATTAAAGGTGCTGCTGATGGTCATTCTTCTTCCTCCTCTACTGTCTGCTGATGGTGTCTGTGACTGCAGATTTGATGTTGCTGCTGCTGTGTAGTCATCTTTCTTCCTCCCCTGCTGTCTGCTGATGGTGTCTGTGAGGATGCTGCAATGAATGGATAGAGGGAGTAGGAGTGTGTGTGGATGCAAGGATGATGGTCATGGATAAGGTGATTCTGTAGAAAACACAATCTTCACTTGAATTGAAGCAATGAAGTGAAAAACAATGGAACTAATGGAGGGGTGCATGGTAAGGAGTGGAGGTGATGAGTACATGTGAGGCAGGGTTCCCTTTTGATCTTCTCTTTTCTCCCTGATTCATCCACCTGCAATACAATTACTTTTTTTTTTTAATTATATTTTTTAAAAACACCTAGGCTGCCTCAGAGAGGTTTTCACCCAGGGATATTCTTTTTCTTTCCATTTTTCTCATCCTTGGGCCGGCTCATGGAGGTTTTCAACCCAAAGATGGGACTCAGGTGCCTCATGGAGGTTTTCACCTTATTTTTTATTTTATTTTTATCTAGTGACCTGATGAGGGAGGAGCTGAAACTTGCTCCACCATCATCACTGTCTTATTGATGCTGTTAGTGAACTCTTGTTTAGATGAAGCCATTCCATTAATGCCCAGTCTCCTTCTTGAAATAGCTTCTCCTTGATATGTCTGTCATGCTAGATCTTTCTCTGAAGCTGAATTATCTCTGTATGGAGGAGGGCCTGCATTCTGAATTCATCTAGGCCATTCAAATGAAAAAACCTTTCTTTTTGTGCGTGACTGAGATATAAATCTAGTTGGGCTACCATCCTCAATGTGTTATATTCAAATTCAATGGACAACAAAGACTTTTTTCCATAGACCAGTCATAGGGTGTAAATCCAGTGGTGGTATTCCATGTTGTATTATAGGCCCAGGTGGCCTCAACTAGTCTCTCAGCCCAGTCCTTTCTACTGCTGTTCACTACCTTGGTCAGGATGTTCTCCAGTGCTCTATTGGTCACCTCCACTTGCCCATTAACTTGTGGATGATAAGGAGTGGAGGTCCTATGCTTGATCTTGTGATGCTTGAGCAGTTCTTCAATCATGTTGGAGGTGAACTGGCTGCCTTGGTTTGTGACTAGTTCTCTAGGGTACCCAAATTTGTAGAATATATTTTCCCTTAGGAACTCAGCCACCTTTTCTTCTGTTGCCTTGATTGCTTTGGTTTCTTCCCACTTAGTCAGATAATTAGTGCACACAATGATGTGCTGTTTTTTCTTTGAAGGAGGGTTGATAGGTCCAATGAAGTCCATGCCCCACTTGTCAAATGGTTCGAAAGTCACTTGAGGTTGTAGGGGCATTTCATCTCTTGGAGTTGGCTTTCCCATCCTCTGGCACCAATCACACTGACTAACATACTTCTTCACATCCTGATGAAGAGTAGGCCAATAATAGCCTGCTTGCAACACCTTGAATGTTGTCCTTTTTGTTGCAAAGTGACCTCCACAAGGCCCATCATGACAGGTCAGAAGGATGTCAAAGACTTCCTCTTCCCTTACACATCTTCTCAAGATTTTATCTGGGCCAAGTTTGAACAGATTGCCCCCAATCCAGGTGAAGGGGACACTTTTCCTGATTATTTTTCTTTTTTCTCTGGAGGGCAGGTTTAGTGGGAACTGTGCTGACACTAGATAGTTTGCTATATCAACAAACCATGGGGAGAGCACTGAAATAGCAAACAAATTCTCATTTGGGAACTGATCATCCACCATTCCTTCTTCACCTGTAGGAAAATTCATTCTAGATAGAAAGTCAGCAACAACATTTTCCTTACCAGGCTTATCATCGATAGTTAGATCAAACTGCTGTAATAAAAGTAACCATCTTATGATTCTAGCATTTACATTTGGTTTGTTCATCAAATATTTAATGGAAGCATGATCAGTATGCACAAATGTTTGATAGCCTGTAATGTAATGCTTAAACTTGTTCAATGAATGCACAACAGCCAGGAGTTCTTTTTCTGTCATAGTATAGTTTAGCTCGGCCTTTGACAGGTTTTTACTGGTAAAATAGATGGCATAAGGAAATTTCTTTTCTACCTGTCCTAAGGTTGCTCCTATGGCTTTATGTGAGGCATCAACATGAATGTGAAAAGGGAGGGCCCAGTTTGGGCCTCTAAGGATTGGTGTAGTGGTTACCTTACCCTTTAGAATGTCTAGGGCCTCTTGACAACTCTTTGACCATATAAATTCAGAGTCTTTGGCCAATAATCCAAACAAAGGAGAGGCTAACTTGCTGAAGTCTTTATGAATCTTCTGTAATATCCAGCTAGCCCTAAGAAAATCCTAACATCTCTCTGCTTTTGTGGAGGTGGGACCCTTTGAATGATTGCTACTTTGTTTGGGTCCACCTGCAGTCCTTGCTGAGATATTGAGTGACCTAGCACAATCCCTTCAGTCATTAAGAATTCACATTTTTCTGGACCGAGAGATAGTTCATCTCAATGCATTTGCATAATACTTTGCCCAGGTTAGTCAGGGCCTCTTGGAAATCACATCCATAAGGTGTAAAATCATCCATGTATATTTCCACAACGTCATGAACTAATTCAACAAAGATACTTAGGACTTCTCTATGGAAAGTGGCAAGAGCATTGCACATGCCGAAAGGAAGGACCCTATAGGAAAAACTACCCCAAGGACAGGTGAAAGTGGTCTTATCCTGGTCTTTTGGGCAGATTTGGATATGGTTGTACCCACTGAATCCATCTAGGAAAGAAAAGAACTTCTTCCCTGCTAGGCCATCTAACACTTGGTCAATGAAGGGTAAGGGAAAATGATCCTTCTTGGTGGCTTTGTTGAGTTCCCTATAATTGAAAAAAATCCTCCACTTCCCATTTTTCTTGGGAACTAACACTAAAGGAGAGACCCACTCACTGTCAGAGATAGGGTAAATGAACCCTGCATCTAACAGTTTCTGCAGTTCTTCCTTGACTATGTCTTTGAGGGTTGGATTCATCCTCCTTTGTGGTTGCCTAACTGGCTTACAACCTTCCTTGATGTATATGTGGTGAGTACACACCGAGGGGTGTACTCCCTTCATTTCCTTGTAGCTCCAAGCAAAGGCTTCTAAGTTTTCTTTCAACAAGTTTCATAGCTGTTCCTCTTCTAATGTAGAAAGAGATGAATTAATCTTCAAGGTTCTTTCTGGGCCAAATTCTATGGTTTTGACTCGGATTGGGTTGGAATCGGCCAAGCATAAGTTAATTGGATGACTGTTTAGTGTTTCCTTTACTTCTTCTTCTAGTGATAATGGACTAGGAGTTGGACTTTGGAGTAGGTGTTCAATTACATCGTCCTCATCTTGCTGTCCTCCTCCTATGATGGCTTCCAAAGTATATAGTTCAGCAGAATAAAGCTCATCTTCTTCCTCCTCCTCCAACCATAAAGGTAAGTCATGTTCTAGGGAGGGTTGAGCAGGAGGGTATAGGACTAATTGTTTGGACATATGCCCATTCTTGATGGTCATATTCCCAGCTTTGCAGCTAATGTAGGCATCAACTGTGGCCAACCATGGCCTCCCAAGGATGAGAGGGTAACCAGTTAGCTTAGCCTTAGGCTGGAGAACTAGGAAATCTGCTAGGTACTCCCAGGAATCAATGGAGACCATCACATCCTCCACAATTCCCTTAGGGGTGACTGTGGAATGGTCTGCAAGTTGCAGTACTATTGTGGTCTTCCTTAATGACCCTTGGAGGTTAAGCTTGAGCATGGTGTCCTTGGTCATCACATTAATGGCAGCCCCAAGATCAATCAGAGTGTGTGGGACAATGGTGCCATTGATGTGGACATCGACTACAGGGCTTCTAGGGTCTAAGTATTTTGGACATATTTCCTGCCCCAGCATTAAGTCAGATAACTGCCCAATGACATTAATGGTAGGGGCATCCCTTTTTCTTCTTCCTGGATGCTTAAAGCACTTCTCCTTAATCAATTTATTGTAAATAGGCACATCTTTGATTGCCTGGAGAAGGGGAATCTTTACACATAGGTTTTCCAATTCTCCCAGAAGTTCAGTTTCTTCTGGGGTAGGCTGGTGTGGTTGGGCTAATCTTTCAGGAAAGGGTGGATTTGCTTTAAGGTTGCTTTCCTCTCTTTTTTCCTCAACCTCCTTATGTGGAGAGGGAGGTTGGTTATCTGGGAGAATTCTCCCAGATCTCAGGTTGATCTCTTGAATTTCAACAACATAAGTTGGGTATGATGTCTCTCCACCGTATGTTTGTTGGGCCTGCCTATTGTTTGGGTTTGGATTTGGCTGGGCAGGCATCTGGGGTTGCCTAGGTGGAGCAGAGTGCAGGAGTTGCGGTTGGGTAGGTGATGGAGGCAATAGAGCTGGAACATTGTTGAATTGGGGCCTCCACCCCTGGGGTGGGGTATTCCACTGATGTTGTGGCTGATTGTAAGGTTGAAATGACTGGTTGGGTGGTTAGGAATGATATTGAGATGCATAGGACCAAGGAGGGGGTGTAGACCAAGAAGGATGAGCAGGGGGTCCCTAAGAAGGTGTAGCTGTGGTTTGGTTGGGTCTGTAATATGCATGGGATGATCCTTGCATACCCTACTGGTATGGTCTAGGCCCAGGAGGTCTCCTTTGGTTAATGTAGCAAAGCTGCTTAGTGACCCCTTCAGCTCCTTGATATACAACTTTGAGTCCAGGTAAGGAAGGGCACTTGTCTATGGAGTGGTTTTCTTCACAGACTGAGCAAATCTCAATACAGCTTAATGGGCATTCATTCCTCGGATGCTTCCTGTTGCACCTAGGACAAAAGATGGCCAAGGCTCTCTCTACTTCCTCTTGCTTCCTCCTATTATTCATGGTATCCAATTGCAAGGCAAGGGTTTGCAACATCTCACTTTTGAAGTCTTCCAGCATATTTCCAATTTCACCCTTGATGGATGAGTTGGAAGATGGGGTACTCACCATAGCTTGACTACTTCTACCCTTATTTCTCATTGCCGTAGAATGGTTTCTAAAGATAGTCTTGATGTCCTCATAGGGTAGTTGGTAGATATCTCCTCCTGCTAACATATGTAAGGTGTCTAAGATATCCTCCCTTACTCCTCTAAGTAGGACCAGCTTCAGTGACTTAAGGTCAAGTGTGCACCTGACCCTTTTGTAACTGAGCTGGAATCTCTCTTCGTAGTCTTCTAGGGATTCATCCTGGCCTATGGTCATCCTGAAAATCTCATCTTTAGTGTCCTTTGACCTACAGTAGTCCCTATATTTGTTGTTAAAGGCGTGCTGCATCTGAGCCCAAGTTGTTATGCTATCTCTAGGTAAACCCATGAACCAGCGCAATGTTGCATCATAGGTTCGACAGACAACAACAAACTCAAATAGGAAAGTGTCAGGGTCCTCTATGGTCAAGTCATGGAAATGAGGTAGAGAAGAGGGGCTTATATTCTTCCTTTTAGTGTCCCCATTGGTTTCCCTAATGGGGAAGGCACTTACAATTCTCCCTCTATCTCCTCTGTCATTTAAGTGTTCAACCATTGGTTCAGTAGGAATGGGTTCTTCCTCTTCTTCTTCCCCTATAGGTTCCTCAAATATGTCAGGTTTCTCACCCAAAGGGGCTTCCAATTCACTGTCAGTGAAGAAGAAAGAAGGTTGACTGTTGGATGAGGTGGGGGTATTTGGCAAGAATTTTCCTGAATTATCCCTAATCCTACGAGGCATGAAAGGATATGTTTTTGGATTTTTTGTGAGATTTTCTTTAAAGTTGGAAAGTACTCTGTAGAAAGGAAATTGCTGATTAAATGAAAAACTACTAACAAAATGGAAACTACTTGCTGAATTGAAATTGCTGACTGAATGAAAAGAAACTACTGACAGAAAGAAAACTACTTGTAGAATGAAATTGCTGAATTGAATGAAAAACACTAACAAAAGGAAACTACTTGCAAAATGGAAAGGAAACTAGATTAACTTGGGAAAGCAGATAAATGACAAAATGAAAGAAAGAAACTAGATTAATTTTGCAGAAATAAACTAATGGAAGAAAGTTGGAAACTAGAAAATAGAAGAAAAGAACAGTAATCACTACTACTCTAACACCTCCCTGGAAATGACGCCAAAAAGTGATGAGCCTAGGTATTGCAGCAAGAATGCTGCAACTCCCAGGGCTACCAGCTTTACTTATCAACCCGAGGTTCGTACAAACTTGGAGGTGACTGTGCTATATACACAAGTAGAAGTGAAGGTACTGCCTATTGTCACTGCTCATCTGGCAAGAGACCCCAGGGGTTCCAAGCCAGACTTCTATAGGGTCAGAAGAAGCTTGATTTTGATGGAAGGAGAGCAAACCTAGTCCAGGGAGAGCTATGCTACTGCAGAAGTGAAGAAAGAAATCATGTAATGCTAATTTCCTAAGTTGCAGAAGTAAAAACATCAAAACTTAGACTAAGGGTTAAACAATGGAAACTAGGCTAGGTCTGTGTCTAAGCGGAAGAATGGTCAGAGATCAAAATGGTGGAAAGGGGATGTAATGAGAAACAATGCATAAGAACTGTTGGATTAGGTGGGTTGAAAGTGAATGAACGGCTGAGATCGGATTGCAGCAGGGTACGTAGGTAGATGGAGAACATGGTCAACTAACAGGATGCACGACTGAGATTATATCGTGGAATCAATCGGCAGATGGACGACGTAGATCGTGGGTAAAAGGAATGTGCGGAAATGGTATCGGGTGAAGCGACAACTGTTAGATTAGGAGATAGATCGACGGCAAAGATGGAAGTGGGAAAAAGAAAACGTGCGAAAATGGGAGAGCAGGTTTAGAGGGCGGTAAGAGGAATATTGTGCACCCTCAAAGCTGTAAGCAGTTTTGTAGAATTTCACGCGATTATCCTCCTTGGTCGACACTTAGCACGGGGAAACCACTCATATCGTGTGCCCTCAACCGGATAACAGTCGGACAGGAGATCCACGCAATATCGCATGAAGGCCATCAGATCTGGCAAGGCAGATCTACGGTGGGGAATGGACTGAGCAGGTTGGTGAGCGGGTGTGCGATAGCCATCGGATCAGCTGAGGCAGATCGACAACGGGGATTTAAAGGGTGAAAAGTCAAACGCAAAAAGGAATTTGAGTGGTGATTGGTCAATTTTGCTGTGTAAAGCGATTTACCGACAAAAACCGTTTAAACATGAATTTAACAGCTTCTGCTCAGGTGTTTTGTGCTGAAGGGGAATGACATGGGAATGTGAGTGAGGTCTAAATGACAGAAAGAGAGCGAATCGAGCTGATGAATATTAAAGGGGCAGAGTGACAATGAAATCAGTGACTGTGTTTAAACGACAAACCCTTTGTGAAAACCAAAACCCTGTGTTTTTGGGGTTGCTGTAGGGTTTCTTCCTCACATCATGGTCCCAGAGGGAGGAGGTGAGGCCGAGACACCTGTGAGCAACCTTGTGGATCTTTTCTTTGCTACTAGGCTAATTGAAAGCATAAATGAAGAAAACTAAATCACAACTAATATGTTCTGCACTACTGTAATGAGACTGCAACTATTCAAGAAAATGAACAGAAAACAGGAAGCTGCTTAAGTACATGAACAGGAAAGCCATAAATCTGTGTTGAACCACTGTAATGAAAATGCATCTATTTAACCAAATGAACAATCAAACCATGCATCTATGCTACTGTTGCAATGGAAATGAATTGCTTAAGTAAATGAACAGAAAACAAGAATCTGAGCTAGGATAACAATACAATAAAGAGGAGCTTTGGATGCTAGGGTTGGGCCCTAACCCAAGAGCTTTAGCCCTCTGAGTTAACTTAGTGCTGGCTCAAATCAAAACTCATCTTCATTATAAAAGAACTGTATTACATCAAACTGTTACAAAGCAGAGTTCCACAGTAAAAGTTCGAATCCTGACTAGCTGACTGACTACTGGCTAACTGACTAAAAAAAACGAGGTCCTAAGCCTCTCTATTTATACATCTGAAGTCTCAATGACTTCCCTCAAAATTAGGGAGGTACAACTCCCAACTTAATGGTAACTTGTCCTTTCACTTTCACCAGTTTGGCTGCCGTCTAGTACTCCTGATTTGGCTGTTTGTACTTTTAGCTGATGGAGGGATATTCAAATGGATGGGCAGTAAGTGATGAGGATTTACCTCCTGTAATTCCTCTCCCTTGTCCCATCTGAGTTTTTACCATAGTTCCTTGCTTTTACCTTTTATCCTTGCATTTCCCTCCCTTTTATCCTTTATTCCTGCATTACATGCACATTAGACCACGAAGCAAAATATCCAACTCTAACTCATCTCATAAGTAAAATATAATCAAAAGTATGCAATAAGTTGTGAGAATAGTTGGTTTGACTAAGCTAGGAGGTGAATTAAGGCCAATTAATGCCCATATAATTACTCAATGATGAGACTCATCATGGGGCTAAATGAATCTTTTAGATTCCCCCTAGATTACTCAAAGATTCCCTCCTCCGGGTCATCTAAAGATCTGCTGCTAAGATCAAAATTCTAATCTCGCCATTAAGATCCTTACGAAATTTTGAGAGGAATGAGTATGAAGTTGGCTGCATTCTGACTCTGGCGAATTTCAGCCTCCAAGGAATTTGGAAGATTCCCTCAAGATTCTCGAAGATTCTCCTCTGCTGGGAATCTACAAATCGGCTGCTTAAAAGGCAAATCCGACCTCGCCATAGTGTTTCCTATGAAAATCTAAGAAAATAGACTGTAAACTTGGTTACATTATGATAAAATGAATTTTTACCTCCTCATGGAATCTTTAAGATTCTCTGCAAAAATTCTGTCTCAAAAAACATGCCATCATTTTGCCTCCTGGAACTGTGTCATAGTTCCACTGCTCAAAACCCCATTCTCAGTTCCTCTCTTCATTCCCCGTTCCACTGTTCGGTCCTTACATCCTCCGTTCTTCCCTTGCAAGTAAATGTTGGGTTATATATTACATTGGTGGTGGAGTAAACAACAAAGGTTGTTTGGCCGGTGGGTTAGGGCGGATGGTTTGAGGCATGGAGGTTGGGGGATCAAATCCTGACCCCTCCAAGGGGGCGTTGTATTAACTTAACAATGGTTATGCATTTAATGTGGCGGTAGTTGGTGTATTAAATGGGATGTGATGTTTGGTTGGGCTGCCCGTGGTGCGGGCCGACCATGTGGCCAAGCGGGTTCGATTCCCGCCAGCCCATATATATGTTTGGCACGTCATTGGGGTGTGGGCCAGGTCAACCAGAGATGACCCACCCACCCTATATAATATGTGTAATATGGTGGAGGTTGGGGAGTCCAGCGAGGTCATGGCCGTCGACCCATTTTAAACATAAATTTTGTTATGTGGTTGGTTGGGGGCCGGCGGGGGTCATGGCCCGTCGACCATTTTTTAATAATTTTTGTTAAATATATGTTGGTCATTGGGGATATTTTTTATTATTATTATTATTATTTTTTTTTAATTTTTAATTTTAATTTATTTATTTATTTATTTTTATTTTTTAATTTTTTAATTTTTTTTTATTTTTATAAAATAGAGTATCTATTTTATTTTATTTTGTCTAATATAGGGGATATTAGACAAATTAACGATCTAACAAATTTTCCCGCTTTCAGGAACGAGGTTTCATGCCCCAGGGTCAGTCAAATCGTAGAACACTTAAACCTTGCCCACTGCCCAACTTTGACCAAAATTTTCACTGGCTCGTTCTCCCTCATAAGAGCTTGGATTTGAGTGTCATTCGCACCGTTGGAATCGGAGCGATGAACACTTCGATATGGTGCTAGTTTGGGAGCAATCTAACCACTTGGAATTTTTACCCTTTCCGAGTCTTCTGGGACTTCTGCCTGTGTTTGGAGCCACCTGGATCACCACCCCAGCTAAGAGGGAGTATTGAATTTTGTAGCTATGGTCGATCTTCATAATTTATATTTTATCCCCTTAAATATATAATGAAAAAGTAAGCCAAGTTCCTCATGTCTTTTTATTTGATTATCTCTTTAAATAATTAATATAAGACATGTTCTTCATGTCATTTTATTTTATTAGTCCTTGAAATAATTGATATAAGACACGTTCATCATGTTAATATCAAAAGAGAAAATTTTGAATTTTGACTTTTTGGCTCCAAACTTGTCAAGTAAGCCCTCCTTCAAGTAAAGTCAGACCCAGTGAAGAGACACCCATTCGAAAAGGCAGAACACTATATATAAGGCACTTGACCTCCTCTACAAGAAACCATTCCATCTTTCACAAGGAAATATATATTCTAGGAATCTGAGTGAAGAAAAAGAAGGAAAAAATCATCTCTAGCATTTCTCTCTCTCCTTGACTTCACACGTGTGACTTTTTGGTTGTATTTCCGGTAGCAGGTTAAACTTTTGGGAAACAGTTTCTCGGTAGAAAGGTCGAAATTTTGGACAACATATTTTTTTCAATAAGGCCAAACTTCTGGGCATATTATATGAGGCTAATTTTCAGCCTAGACAGATCATATAGGGTTGTGTTTGTTGGGCAGGATATTGATTACACAAGGGGGCTATTTGACTAGGCTTAACCATAAAATTGTTCACCAGTTTGAACATCATAGTTGACTCACAGAATTAGGTGTCTCTCTTGTTGAACTGAAGAATTTCTCTAAGGAAAAGGTTGATTGGTTTCCCCCCCAAGTTGGTTTTCCTAGGGTAAATCTTATGTTGTCATTATGCATTTATGGTTGAATTTTTGAAGTGCAAGTACTTAATGATAAACTGGAAGTGCTAAAAGAATAGTTGCATCATTAGAAGTAATTATCATTATTTTAGAAATTAGTGCTTGATCTATCGCACTTGAAAAATCAACATGGTATCAGATATTTGGTGAAGGAAAGGACATTGAGATCAATATTGAAGATATTTGGTAAAAGAAAGAGATTTTTAAAGAAACATACATCTACAATATGATTTTTTGTCTGTATCCATGGGTTCCTCTATAAAGTCAGAGAACAAACTTGAAGGAGCTACAAATTTCAGGGCTTGGAATACAAGGATTGACCTCATCCATACAAAGAATGATGTCTTGTATATTTTGAAAGGCAAGGTGTAACAACCCCTCATTGATTTTCTATGTAAATAAAATAAGACTAGGTCATGTGACACATATTCCAAGCTGAATGTTGGGCAAAACATAGTGATGGGTATCAGTTGTGATTAATTAATGGCTATGGAAATTAGCAAAAGAAAAGTGGAATAATTGGCATTTTATTTATGAAATAAAGGAAAATAGGAGAAAAGGAAGGTGAAGAGACACAAATTTGCATGATAGGGAAATTGAAGGAAAAATGAAGGAAAATGAAGAAAATAGAGGCCTCAATGATAAAGAGGCTTATGAGGATCAATTCACAACATTTTTCAGTTGAGCTTTTGATAGTTTGAGTGGAGCTCTCTTCGATTCTCTCATTCTCTCATACTCTTTCACACTTAGAGAAATATTAGAGCATGCTTGGAGCACTCTAGTATTCACTAGAGAAAGAAGGCAAAGGAAAGCAAGAAAGCACAAGGAAACAATTGGATCAACAACTACAGTTGGATTGCTTCATAGGTAACAGGTTGCATGTGTGATTTCCTTGTCGATTTTTGGATGGTATATGCATGTGATTATTTGGTTATGTATTGTCATTAGCATGGAGGATTTCCTGGATTGACAGTGGTTTTAGCATTGCCTTGCCATTTCCCGAACAACCATGGTGTTGTGGAGTTTTTTTTCCCACTTGATTGTTTTTTATTGGTGCTCATAATTCCTTATGGTTGTGGGTTGGAACAAACGCTCTGGAAGCCCTGTAACAACTTAGGTTGAGTTATTAGTAATGGAGCCTAGATTGGGAAAAATGCTGTAAAACCCTTGGTGGGTCGAGTTACTAGTCCTTAGAGCCAAGTTGGACAAATTCTCTGGAGCCCTGGAAGGCTGTGGGTTGAGTTACTAGTTCCTAGAGCCCTCGACAACTTGTGTAGAGATAGACCTAGTTGGTGATAAGTGATGTCCGACCGTGGAGGTGGAATCACTCTGGTTGAGGGTTGAGGTGGTTTGGCCTCATGACACATTATTATGCTACCTCAGCCACCTTTGTGTTCCTTCAAATGAGAAAGTCAAGATGATTTTGGAGTCCCACTACAGTCGGGTCGTAGGACACTTTGGTGTGGAGAAAAATGTGGTCGTACTACAAAAGTAATTTTATTGGCCAAAACTCTGACATGATGTTGGGAAATATATTAGATCCTGCACTGCCCGTGCCATCGCCAAGCCAACCATCATGAAGCAAGGCATGTACACTCCTCTGCCTACTGCCAACCAACCTTCGGAATCCATATCTATGGACTATATTTCTGGCCTCCCTTCTACCAAGCATGGTGATGAATGTCTATTTGTGGGCGTGAACAAATTTTCTAAGATGGCTATGTTGGTGGCCTGCAATAAGTGTAGCATAACAGAGGACACTGCCAAAATCTTCTTTGAACGAGTGTGGGTACATTTTGGGATCCCACAGACCATTATATCAAATCAAGATAGCAAGTTTTTGAGCACATTTTGGTCAAGCCTCTGGACACTATTGGACACCAAGCTCACCAAGTCGATTGCATTCCATCCCCAACCCAGACAAAGGTCGTCAACAGGATGATAGTGCACATACTTCGCATGTACAACTTCAAGCATCCACAAACTTGGGATGAGATCCTTCCCAATGTGTAACAAAGTTATAACAAATCTCTCCATAGCTCGACTGGTCATAATCCTTTTCAAGTGGGTCTAATATTTATACCATTGTGTATGATTGATGTTGCCATGCCTCATGCGACTACATAGACAAAATACACACATGTAATTTCCAAGAATGATAAATCAACCAAATTTATTGAATGCATCGAACACATTCGCCAGTAGGTTCATGACATTTTGGAGAAGTCTAATTCCAAGTACAAGCAATGACATGATCAACACTGGGTACCACACAAGTTTCAGGTGGGCAACAAAGTTTGGCTACATTTGCAGAAAGAATGCCTTATCGGAGCCCATCGGAAGCTCATACCACTCTGATATGGGCCTTACACCATTACCAAGTTTGTGGGAGATAATTATTTTGAGCTCAGTATTCCCCCATTCCTTGGCCTGCACCCAGTGTTCAATGTGGACCACTTTCGACCATACTTTTCACCATTACTAGACACATAAGACATTGCAGAACAACTCACACCAACATAGTTAAACCAAGACTATATGGAACGTGCTACAACTGATCGATCATGAACACAAAGATCAAGAACACTTTCCAGCAAAAGGTCCAACTATATCGGGTTGTCAAAGCTAACCAACTCTTGCACCAAGGCAAGTGGCTCACCAGGGACCAAGTTCAACAAAAGTTTCCCCATCTCATGGAGGCATCAACGCAATGGGGACCATTGCTTCCTAAGGGGGGAGGAGTGATCCAAATGGATATTCGTGGACACCCACCTTTTCCACTTGGATCCCCACCATTGTTTCTTTCAATTTCCTTAATTGTAGCACAATTTACTATTTTTGGCAGTTTGTTGGTTCTTGAACTTCTGGAGCCATTTTGAGGCCCTAAACAACATTTTTTTTGAAAAGAGGTCAAAATAACTTTATAATAGACATTTTCTATTGAAAGTTATAGTCCTCAAAGAGATCTTTCTAACGAGTTATCATGCGCATTAAACGAATATCATATGTAAAAGTTACGACCCTAGGAAGTTGATGTACCAATTTATCCCAACGGGGCCCATAGTTTTGGAGCTTCATCTCCTAAGGCTAGGTTTTTGGATGTTTAGGGTTTTCCATTGTTTCTCAATAAATAGGCCTTCGAGCCACTTTGTAACATAGTTCAGAGGCATGTAGCTGCCACATCTCTTCTCAGAGATACACTACCATCACCCGAGCTAGTTTATTTCCATTATGTATGTAAGCATGTTTTAGTTCTTTGATATTAATGAAATGAAGTTTTATTTCTGCTACATCTCTATGTTTATGTTTATATCTATATTCTGTTTCATTCCTGCATAACTTTGGATCAATGGTATCAGAGTGTTCTGCTCTTTCTTTGTTTTTCTTTGCTTGTCCCCAACGAGGTCAGGGTATAAGGAGTTAGGGCTCGAACTGGCTGAACCTTTGCAAGACCATCCTTGGAAACCCCGACAACCTCCCATGGTGGAAGAAAATAAAGACAAGGGAGCAAGAGATCCCTTCAAAATATTGTTTGAAGAAGCCTTTAAGCGACAAAAGAACGCGATTATATCCTTCGGCGAATGCCCACAGGCGACACATCTTCATTCAACATCCACTCTAGAGGCACGACTCCCTTCAAGGTACAAGTCAACTTTTATATTCCCATATTTAAAGGCTAGATAGATGTAGATGTCGTCGATAGATGATTAAATTTTTTGGAAGGGTATTTTTCATTTCATGATTTTTCCAATAGGGAAAAGATTAATTTTTCACTCCTCAAAGTTGCCCCCCATGTCAAGGACTGGTGGGAAACCTACTGTGAGCAAAAAGATGAGAGGGAATCCTCATTGTTTTTAGCCGCACCCACTTGAAACTCTTTCCGATACGCCATCAAGGAGAAATATTACCTTGTCGGGAGCTATGAAGATATGTACATAAAATGGACCATGCTACGATAGGGAAGGGACCAAGACGTGTCAGAGTTCAAAATTTTTTTCATACCCTTCGTATGAAGTTGGGTATCAAGGATTCTGAGCAGCATCTGGTACTCAAGTACCGCAATTGTAATAAAAAATACATCCAGGACGAGATGGAGTTCCTAGACATCTCCTGTCTTGGCGTTGCCTACCGATATGCTGTAAAGATCGAGTAGAAGTTTAAACAGAAGAAGCGATACTTTGGATCTGTGAATCTGAAGCAAGGAAAAGGCGCCCCCAAACCATAGAACAAAGGACGAAGCTAAGGTGGGGTGACCTAGGATAACCCATCGAAGCCGCAAGCAAAGAAAAACACCATGAAGACAAAGAAGGACACAAGAAAGTGGTGTGAGTTCCATAAGAGCCCCACTCACAACACAAGTGAGTGTCGAGCCAAGCAGTCACTAGTGGTCGAGCTCAAGGCTTCAGAATCAGATGCATGTTCTGAATCTGAGTCAGAACCCACAAGGGGAATGACAAAGGGAAGTATATTATTGATGCAGAGCCTAGTGCCATTTTTGCCACCACCAATATCTAGAAGATTGAGCTCAAAGACCGAGAGGAGGGGGGTGTCTCTTCCACTCACAGATGTGGGTGAAGGGTTCACCATTGAAATTCATTGTCGACAATGGGAGCCAAAAGAGCCTCATTTTAGCATAGGTCATGAATTGTTTGGGCCTACCAACCACACCACACCCATAGCCATACACCATTAAGTGGCTTCACCAAGGACGAGATCTCCGCGTCAGCCAATAGTGACGCCTTCCCTACAACATTAAGCCCTTCACGAATGAGGTATTGTGTGATGTTGCTCCTCTTGAAGTTTGTGATGTATTATTAGGCCAACCATACTTGTGGAAGCATCATGTTGTATATGAGTTGAGGCCTCGCACTGTTATTATTTCTTTGGGTAATAAGTTATACAAGATACCAGAGGTAGTCCTGCCTACTACCATCTATTTGATCTTTGCTAAGAAATGCAGTAAGATCATCTCCCAGACTGGGAAATTTGTTTTCTTTCTGATTCGCTCTCAAAGTTAGGGGAAGCTCATGGCCATATCCATGGACCCCAGGAAGTGTTCCTCCACACAACATAAGTAGGTGGATAAGGTCATGGAGGAATAAAGGGACATATTCTCAGCACCCACAGGTGTACCCTTGCACTGCCAGGTTAAGCATTCGATTGATCTAACTCCCAAAGCACCTCTACCCAACGAGCTGATATATTATCACTCCGTTTTTGAAAATGAAGAGATTGAGCGAAAAATCCAGGAGTTACTGCAAAAAGGGCACATCCAACCAAGTTCCTCACCCTGTGGGAGCCATATTGTACTTTTACAAAAGAAGGATGGGACTTGGAGGCTCTGCATTGATTATCGGACACTAAACAAAATCACTGTTAGGAATAGGTATCCAATCCCATGGATTGATGACCTTTTGGACCAACTCAAGTAGGCCAAGTATTTCAACAAGATAGATTTGAAGTTTGGCTATCACTAGGTTCCAATATAGCCCACAAATGTATGGAAGACAACCTTCAAATCCAAGGAAGGCCCTTTTGAATGGTTGGTTATGCCCTTCGGGTTGACAAATGCCCCTACAAATCTTATGGGGCTAACGGATGACATCTTGCAAGCCTTCACCAACTCATTTATGGTTGTTTATTTGGATGACATCCTCATCTTCAACAAGAGTTGGGAAGAACACTTGCAACACATTCAAGAGGTCCTTCAAACCTTGCGGCATCAAAAACTATGTGCCAACTTGGAGAAATGCACATTTGGCATGAGCTAGGTCCAATATCTGGGTTACATCATAAATGAGTGAGGCGTACATGGATCCGACTAAGATCCAATTCATTCAGGATTGGCCAACCCTGACCACTCTAAAAAATCTTCACAACTTTTTGGGCCTTGCAATTTTTTATGAGAGGTTTGTGTTGGGATTCTCCCATATCACTTGGCCTTTGAGTCAAATTACCAAGGGCAGAGCGAAAGAAAAGTTTTCCAGGCCCAAGTCCCAATAGAAGGCATTCATTGAGTTGAAGCATCACCTCTCCTCTGCACTAGTACTCACATTTCCATACCTACAACAATCATTTGAAATTGAGATAGACACCTCTGACTATGATATTGGCACGGTCCTCACCCAACACAGGAATCCAGTGGCCTATCATAGTGAGACACTTTCTGATACAATTCGGAAGTACCTCGCCTATGATAAAGATATGTATTCCATCGTCTAGGCTTGCCGACAATGGAAGCATTACATTCTGAAGAAGGAGACAATCATCCACATCGATCACCGACCTCTTTAGTTTATACAAACACAAGGGAAGTTACAGAACGATCACCATCAAAAGTGGTCTACATATCTGCAACAATTCCACTTGAACATTAAATACAAAAAGGGCATCGCCAATCATGTTGCAGACTGCCTCAGCTAGTCCCTAGTTGCAACACTGACTATTTTTCTCAACTCTTATGGCCACAAGACCTCTGGATGTACGCAACCATATGAATGATCCAGAGTTTGCATCCACATACCAAATGCTAGTAGATGGCAAGCAAGTTCCTGATTTCCATCTCCAGGACGCATGCTACTTGGGCCACCTTTGTGTTCCTTCAAGCGAGCATGCTAAGATGATTTGGGAGGCACACTACAGTCAGGTCGCATGACACTTTTTGTGTGGAGGAAACTGTGGTCATACGACAAAAGTAATTTTATTGACAAAAAATCTGAAATGATGTTGGAAAATATATCAGATCCTACACTTCCTGTGCCATCATCAAGCCAACCATCAAGAAGTAAGGCTTGTACACTCCTTTGCATACTCCAAACCAACCTTGGAATCCATACCCATGGACTATCTGTCTGGCCTCCCTTTTACCAAGTATGGTAATGATTGTGTATTTGTTGTCGTGGGCAGATTTTCTAAGATGGCTATATTGGCGACTTGCAAGAAGAGTATCACAGAAGAGGACAATGCCAAACTCTTCTTTGAAGGAGTGTGGGTACCTTTTTGGATTCTGCAAACCATTATATCATATTAGGATAGGAAGTTCCTGAGCACATTCTGGTCAAGCCTCTCGACAGTACTGGACACCAAGATCACCAAGTCGACTGCATTCCATTCCCAGACTGATGGTCAGACAGAGGTCGTCAACAGGATGATAGTGCACATAATCCAAATGTAAAACTCTAAGCATCCACAAGCCTAGGATGAGAGCCTTCCTTATGTGCAACAAAATTATAATAGAGATCTCCATAGCTCGACTGGTCACAGTTCCTTTCAAGTGGGTCTAGGATTTCAACCATTGTGTCTGATTGATGTTGCCATGCCTCATGCGACTACATAGACGAAATCCACATATGTAATTTCTAAGGATGATAAAGAAACCAAATTTATTGAACTCATCCAGCACGTCTACATAGTTAAACCTAGACTGCATGGAACAAGCCAAAATTGATCAGATTATGGACACACAAATAAAGAAGACTCTCCAGCAGAAGATCCAAATGTATCTGGTTGTCAAAGATGGCCAACTCCTACACCAAGGAAAGTGGCTCACCAGGGACCAATTTCAGCAGAAGTTTCCCCATCTCATGGAGGCACTCAATGCAATGGGGACCATTGCTTCCTAAGGGAGGAGGATTGATCCAAGTGAATATTGGTGGCCACCCACCTATTCTACTTGGACCCCCACCATTGTTTCTTTCATTTTTTCAGTTTCCTTAATTGTAGCACAATTTATTGTTTTTGGCAGTTTTCTGGGTCGTGAACTTCCGAAGCTGTTTTGAGCCCTAAATGATGTTTTATTTGGAAAACAAGAAAAATTGTCTATTTCAATGACATTTGCAGATGAAAGTTATAGTTCACGGATAAATATTTCTAATGAGGTATCGTGCGCGTCATACGAAGATCGTATGCCAAAGTTACGACCCCAAGAAGTTGATGTACCGATTTACCCCAACAGGGCCCATAGTTTTGGTGCTTTATCTCTGAGGGTTAGGTTTTTGGATGTTTAGGGTTTTCTATTGTTTCTCAATAATAAATATGCCTTTGAGCCTCATTGTAACAGAGGCATGTAGCTTCCACATCTCTTCCCAGAGATACACTACCATCGCTTGATCTAGTTTATTTCCATTCTGTATGTAAGTATATTTCAGTTCTTTTATCATAACTCCAGATCAATTGATTATACACCATAGGTCAGAGGTACAAATCAGAATTATGGTAACTTGTTGATGCTATTTTTTTACCATGTGTTAAAGTTGTTGACCATAACTATGATAATTGGATGATTTTGATGCTGATGATTTTTGATAACCTTATCATAGAGAAATTTGTCAACAAGAGAAAATCTGGATAGTCATTATGAATACCTCCCTAACTAAGAGGGAGTGTTGAATTCTGTAGCTATGGTGGGTCTTCATAATTTATATTTTAGCCCCTAAAATGTATAATGAAAATATAAGACATGTTCTTCATGTAATTTTATTTGATTAGCCCTTGAAATAATTAATATAAGACATGTTCTTCTTGTCGATATCAAAAGAGAAAATTTTGAATTTTTGGCTCCAAACTTGTCAAGTTAACCCTCCTTCAAGTCAAGTTAGCCCCAATGAAGAGACACCCATTCAAACATGCATAACACTATATATAAGGCACTCGATTTCCTCCACAAGACACCATTCAACCATTCACAAGGAAAGATATATTCTAGGCATCCAAGCAAAGAAGAAGAAGGATGAAGAAGGACAAATTCATCTCTAGCATTTCTCTCTATCTCCTTGAATTTGAACGTGTCACTTTTTGGGAATATTTTAGGCAGCAGTTTCTAGGAAGTAGGGCCGAAATTCTAGACAACATAGCCCAATTTCTGGGTAGATTCTAGGAGGCTGAATTTCTGCCTAGGTAGATTAGACAGGGATGAGTTTGTTTGGCAGAAGATTGAATTGAAAAGAGGGTTGCTAGACCAATTTTGACCATAGCATTGTTGATCAGTTTGACCATCATAGTTGACTAGTATAATTAGTTATACCTCTTGTTCAATTGAATAATTTCTCTAAGGAAAAGTTTGTTGGGTTTTTTCCCCAAGTGGGTTTTCATAGGGTAAATTTTGTGTTGTCGTTGTGCATTGTGATCTCTACTATATTTATGCATTTATGGTTGAATTTATGAAGTGTAATTGATTGATGATAAACTAGAAGTGATAAAAGAATATCTACATAATTATAAGTAGTTATTAGTATTTCATAAATTAATTCTTGTATCTATTTCACTTGAAAAATCAATAGGTAGCATAATCCATTGCTAGTATGCTATGAAAATACCTAAAAAATATCATCACTACTTTCCAATTCCATCTTCCTGATTTTGACATATGCTTGCTCAATACTTCCACTGCATGTGCAATGTCTAGTCTAGTACATACCATTGCATACATCAAGCTTATAACCACATTAGCATATGGAATACGAGACATGTCCTCTTCCTCTTCTTGTGTCTTGGGAAACTAATATGCAAATAACTTTACACCAACTAGAATATGCACCTTTACTAATTTATATTCCTGCATATTAAACCTTTGCAATATTGTTTTGACATAATTCGTCCGACTTGACCAAAGTTTCTTATTTGCCTGATCTCTTTTAATTTACAAGCTCGAGATCCTTTGTGTAAAATTTAGAGGGAAATTGAGTTTCCATGTCCTTGATGATTTCTCTGTCATTTCCAATCAGTAACATATCATCTACATACAAGACCAAAAAAATAACACGATCACCAACAAATTTGAAATATACATAGTGATATGATTTGCTCATTGTGAATCCAAGTCCTAGTATATATGTATCGAATTTTCGATACCACATCCTTGGTGATTACTTTAATTCGTACAAGGAATTTTTCAACATGCATACTAGATATTTCTTTCCTTTCACAACTAAGACTTTTGGCTATTCCATGTAGATTTATTCTTCTAGATCCCCATATATAAATTTTGCCTTCATGTCCATCTATTCTACTTAAAAATCAAAAGTAGAAGCGACAAATAAAATAAATATAATAGAAATTAACTTGGCAATGAGATAAAATATATCAAGTCAATTCTCTCTACCTGGAAATAACCCTTTTCTACTAAATGAGATTTGTATTTCTCCATTATTCATTTTGCATTCAATTTCTTTTAAACACTACTTTTTTGCCAATTTGGTTTCTTCCAGTCGATAACTCCACTAGATCCCAAGCCCCATTCTTGTCTAAGGCTGCCATTTCTTCAACCATGATCTTTTTCTATAGTTTCCATCCTATAAATCCACTACCTATCTAACAGTTCTGGGATCATCATTAGCAATAAACAAAGCAAAATCTAAATAAAAATGAGATGGAGTATTCCTTTTTGGTTGCATTATTTCCCGAACCGATCTCCTTAATACCAGAGCTTGTGGATCTTCATCTTATAATTCTTGTTCTTTTGTAGAGTCCGATTCATCATTCTTCATTTCAAACTCTATCTTTTATGCTTCTTTCTCTCTTAGTAGGACTTCCTATTTGATAACATCTTTGACTTCTCTGAATACCACGTCTTGACTACATAACCTTCTTAATTTCTGGGTTCCAAAGATTATAACCTTTTAGATCCTCTTTATATCCAATAAAGATACACTTTTCAACTTTGTTATCCAACTTACTCATATTTTCCTTTGGAACATGTACATAAACATCACAACCAAATACCCAAAGATGTTTAAGAGAAGGTTTCTTACTAGTCCATACCTCATGTAGTCTTGTCATTCAATGCTGATGAAGGTGATCTATTTACTAGATAGCACACAATGTCCATTGCCTTTGCCTAGAATTCTTGTCCTAAATCAACACCACTGAGCATGCTCATTGCTTTCACCATCAATGTCCTATTCATCCTTTCCGCAACTCAATTATGTTGAGGTGTGAATGGAGTAGTATTTTTCCTTGCTATACAACTCTTCTTACAAAATTATTTGAATTCACAGCCACAAAATTGTCCACCATTATCTATCATCAACACCTTAATTTTCTTCTCTTTCTAATTTTCTAAAATAGCCTTAAACTCTTTGAATTTGTCAAATACTTCTGATTTTGTCCCATGGAAATAAACCCTTGTATTCCTTGAGAATCCATTTATAATTCAGAAATAGTAAATAGATTTACCTAGAAATGGAATTGTCATAGGTCTAAGCACATCATTGGGAACTAACTGTAAAACTCTCTAAACTCGTAGAACCATAGGAGAATCCTACTCAATTTTGCTTCCCATGTAAACAATGTTCATAGAAATCAAAATCCATAGAGAAATTAGACATACCTTTACCATACCAATATTGTGTGTCACTTGAAGGCCATTCTCTTTGATATGTCTTAGTGTTTTATACCACAACATATTCTTTTCTCCAAAATCTATAGGAGTTTTTCCTTCTTCTATTCCACTCTCAGGAACTATGAACTATGCACGCATCACTAAAAATGTTTCCCAACAACTTATATAGAGTTCCAATCTAAAATCCCCTCAGTAATACCAGTGCTCCTTAAATCATCCTACATGTATCCTTTTCAAACACCATTTTTAAACCTGCATCACTCATCTTGCTTATGAAATGTAATTTCTAGTTAATATTAAGATTTTCAGAACACCAGGGAGTGTTCTAATCCTTCCACCCGTGATCTCCAACTTGAATTTTCCTAGTCTTATGATTTTGGCTATTAAGTCATATCCTAAGAAAAAATTACCACCATTGAATCTTTCATAGTCGCAAAAAAATCCTTGTGAAGAGTCACATGAAAGGATGCACCTAAGTCGAACAACCATGCATGATGATCTAGATGTATGTTTGAAGAAGCAAAGCACACAACCCTCCTTCATCTGAGGTTTTTTCTTTTGCAGAAGGAGCATCTTTAGATCCCTCCCCATTATATTTTTTTTTGGATCTATAATATTTCTTATAATGTATTTATTTCCACATATCCAACATCCCTTTACGATCTTCCCTAGATATTTAGATCTTCCTCTAGATTTGGATGTCCCACTCAAGGAATTATTTTTATTTCTATTCTAGGAGAATTCTCTTACATACAAGGAGTATTGTTTTGGATTTCCATGTTTTTCCATCTCATCTCCTCTAATAACAAGGATGAGATTATTTCTTCAAACTTTAAAGTAGATGCATTACTAACTATTGAAACAACTATACTAACCCACAAGTCCAATATAATACATAATAAATTGATGCATATCTAAAATCTTAATACCAATAGATAATATCTAACTTCCGTTGGAAAAATTGTCATTGATGTAAAAGGGTGAATCGACCAACATTTGTTTGATAATTTGTGTGCACAAATCAAGTGAATTTGGGTATAAGGATCCTTTGGATTAGTATCCCTTGTAATTCCATTTTGTTTGATAGGTGGCACATTTTATAGGTCCTCCTAGTTGGAGAAATATTAATTTTTGAAGTCTAATGGGTTTTGCACCGACACCTCTGCTCCAAGAATTTATGACCTTATCACTTCATTGCAGCCCCTAAAAGAAGGTCAAAATTGTTAGTTGAATTGTCTTAGTTCCATATGTCCAAATCAACCTTTGAACGGAGATATTATGGCAGGAAAAAAATATTTTTTTAATTTATCTAATCCACCTTATTCAGGCAAGATTTCCTCTGTTAGGTCAACTCCAAATTAAACATGTATTTTCAAAATAAATTTTTTTATTTTTCTCAGGTAGACCATAGTTAAGGGCTCCTCCAAAATACATATAAATACACCCAACTCTTGGATAATTGAGACAAGGAATTTAGATCATCTGAGATAGAAATTGTTATCACATTTATTTAAGTTTGAAAATTTTTAAATACTGACAATTACAATGTCAAAAATATTTGTAATAAACAAGAAACAATGTTGATAATGGGACTATAACCACTTTTGTGAGTTCAGTAAAATTAAAAATGTGCTGACAACAGGAGTGTCAGTGTTATCATGGGTTTGAAAAAAAGAAGAAGGAAAATACGCTGACAACGGGAGTAGGAGCGCATTTATGTAAAAATGGTCAGTTACAACTCTGCTTTTTCTTGTACAACACAATAATTTCGGGCACGCTTTCGATATAAATTAGAATGAATTTTTCAAAACTGAAAGGTGTTTTTGTCTGCAAAAAACCCATTTAAAAAACCTCTCTCGGGTTTCTAGCGGCTATCATTTTTTTGGATTTTCCAAGGGATCAATGGACCCTATTTTTCAAGATTTTGTGAGGAAAAAGGTCATGGACAATTGTTGACTTGGATTCCACCTCATCAAATTTGACTTGTTGATCCTTATCTCCAACTATGACTCCAGTAACAACATGATCTTTAGATGCAGATAGGCTTGAAAAGTTTCATATGCATGTATCTAAGATATATGTACTCTTTTTTTGGATTAATGTAATTAATTTTAGAGACAAACCTATTTAGTTATTATTGTTTATATAAGCGAAGACTGTAGAGAAGAAAGGGTTGGATTTATTTGAGATATATCATCCCTTGTGTATTATTGAGCATATTTTAATGAAAATAATCTTCATGAGCAGTTTATAGAAATTCTCGTGTTATGATTCCCTGTCTGTCTTTTCTTCATTTTATATTTCCTCATGTCTAAAATACTGAGTGTTTGAAATTGGGATTCATATGTTTATGCCCCTTTTTCTTTATTCTTAGGCATTTAATAAATGTTGTTCACTTAACCATTGCACTAATTTCCTTCATTTTCTTCCAAATTCCTTAAAGTGTCAAAGGAATTATCACTATCTTGCTTCTGTGTTTTGCTCATTGAAACTGTAATTATATAAAGCATGATTGGGTTAGACTCCATGCTCAATGGTAGTATTCTCACACATTCCAACCAAAATCAATCATTCTTAGATAAATCTAGTCATATGACTAAATTGAAAACATTCTACTACAGTGACCTTGAGTAGTTGAGCTTAGGGAGAGATCCCTCTCGAGGTTGAAGGGCCAGATTTCAACCTCAAAGAGGTTCGAGGTTACCTTAGAGTTTTTCCCACAGTTCTGGTTTTACCTAAGATATAACAAAAACAAAGGAAGAACAATCCAAGGTCTGAGCCATATTGGATATATGAAGAAGGCTGAAATTCAAGAAGGGATTTTATCTTGGTTTTGTTTCTTTTTATGGTGGTTTTTTGAGCATTGTCTTCATTGTTCTGAGCTTGTTATCCTAAGGTTGGTTCAAATTATTCTAATGACATTTTTGGCCTCTCTGAGGCAGAAGGAATATTTTTTCAGAGACCCTTATTCACTGATTTGAAATCCTGATTGAAATTGATATTGGTTTATTAACTTTTTAAAAGTGTTTGCATGTATTTAAAATCACCATTAAAAAGAGATCAATTTAAAATACATAGGAAACTTGAAAGGAAATTGCAGCAAATAAACATTAACAACAAACCACACAAGAGAAAATGACACTAACACATTGATAACGAAGTTCGACTATCTTCAAGCCTACGTCTCCGGGCCCGATCTTTAGTGGGGAGGCCTCTTTATTAAAATGATCAAAATGCTTGTACATCAAAATCTAAGCTCGATATTTTCAAAATAATGTCACCAGTGCATTCAAAAGGCCTAAAAACCATTGTTTTGACCCTTTCCGCGCTCACAACAGTCTTTGAGTGGCCACAATAAGCAAAAAACACTCTCTGCTGCACTCAAAAGGAAATGGCATTGTAAAATATTCGACAAATGAACCTGTAGCTCAATGGTTGAGCGCATCAGTTATATAACCCCAGGTAGGGGGTTTGATCCATAAGTTGTGCGATTTTGTTGTGATATTCGACTGCAGTTCTGTAATATATATGGAAAATATTAATTTTTAAAAGGATATGGTTTATCACCATATCGTAACCATATACAATGAATAACATTAAAGTTTAAGTCCATAGGTCAATACCACCATACATATCCGCTCACACTATGCTGCTGCTAACTTTGGCTCCGCTAACCAACAATGTGGATATGGCGGGATCCCTCCATATCCATTCCCCCCAAATATGGCGCCCATATATTTTAAATATAATATCTCCGCTACACTTAACAAGAAACAATGACAGTGTAGTGGTAAGGCACGAGATTGTTTACAAGCAGGTTATTGGTTTGAATCCCATCGGGGTCGATCCATAACAAATTTTGACCAATGTGATAGGGCCATGTGTTGCCTCAGGATTGGCTTGAAATCAACGAACCATGCAACGACACTTGTCAAAATCTGGATGGGCCATGTGTCAAACGAAACCATGGGCTTGGAACCTTGACTGTTGGAACCATGATTTGACTGTTGATTGTCGGAACCCTAAGCATTGATTTTGAATTTGACCTTTTGATCTTTGACTTTTTTCCCTGCTTGGACCTGATCTTTTACTGAATCTAACTTCATCATACGATATCATTTTTCACTCGTTTAAATTGCATTGGATTCAAGACGATGAAATCTATGCAATGGATCTAGTTAGAAAAGCATCCAACAACTTTGTTTTTTCAAGCATTTTCCGAAACTTTGAGCATATTTTGGATCCTCCGGATCACTCCTTGATCATTTCGGATCATTCCTCCCCACTAAGACCTTTTGGACCACCAAAAGGTTGTCTACACTATTTGAAGGTGAAGACAATGTCTCTCCACCTGCCTGGTATCTTTGGGCCAACCTGTTCTGAATATGTACATGTTACACACCCACACTATCATCAATACAACATAAAAATTACAAAGCAGACTATTCCATTTTCCATCCATATCTACATTCATGTTTGTTGTTATCAACCACATATTGCTGAATATAAAAAAACTAAATAACAACACTAAACATACTAACATAAATGAAACTATACCCTGTTGACTCTTCATAACTGGAACACAAATCAACTTATCATGCATCAATACTTGTTGTACAATTTCTGATTCCTTAAGCACATTTTTCTAATTTGATTTAGTTTTTTTATGCTTAAGTGTCATTGATTGTACAAACATAGTTTTACTTGCATAAGATGCCCTCTTTAACTGTTCCATTGTTTGAAAAGATTTTGTTGCCTTTATAGGATGAGAATGCACAATATATTCAATTCCCCTTTTAAACAAGTGATACTGATTTTGTTCCCTATAGAATATTTCTTTCCGATCATATAAATATGGACTACCTAAGACCATTCCACATGCATCTAGTGGTACTACATCACATGTTACCTTATCCACAAATTGAGATGTAATTGCAAATTGTAACACACACTGCTTAGTTACTTGCAACTTATGACTTTTACTCATCCAATTCAATGTATAAGGTTTATGATGAATTTTAGTTTTTAACCCCATCTGCTTAACCATTTCCTCAAAAATTAAGTTAACTTGAGATCCACTATCAATCAAAGTGTCGATCTTAGTTTTCTTCATAATGAACCTTATGTGAAATAACTTGCATCTCTTCTTATCACAATAACTATCAGAATCAATACCATCATCATATTTACTTTCCAAACCTACTGCAATTTGAGCCTCATTGCCTGATTTTGAACCCAAATTTGTTGGCGCTATTGCTGCTGCAACTTTTTTCTTACCCTTCTTTCCTTTAGACCACTTTGGTCGCTTGTGAGGGTGTAGTTTCCAGAAATGTTCTTCATCATGCCCTTCCTTCTTGCAATGCTTGCAAGAGAGATTCTCCTCTTCCATCTTAATGGAATTTGTCCTCTTGGATTTTCCCTTGCCTTTGCCCTCTTTTCTGGACGCTGATTCCAATGATACACCAACTCTAGATTTTCCTACTTCAATGTAAGTTGCTTGAACAACCACTTCATCTAGGTTAGTAGGACTAAAAATGAATACAATATTACGAATATATTCAGGTAATCCTCCTATATATTTCATTAGAGTTTCTTGTGTATGTAAGGGAATATCAAGCATTAATGCCTTCTTGTGAAATTCATATATGTATTCCTACACTGATTGTCCTTTCTTAACTTTAAGACTTTTCCATTCTATTAAGGCTTTCTCCTTATATCCCAATAGGTAGAATTGATTTCTAAGTGCAGAAACAAAATCATGCCATGATGGAAAAATATTACCAATATGCTGAGTCCCATGTTGTAACTTACTTTGCCACCAGATGAGTGTTGTGCCTTCTAGATGAAGTGAAGCCAATCGAATCTTGACCACATTGTCAGAAATCTGTTGCACACTACAATACACCTCCATCTGTCTAATCTAGTTATCAAGTTTCTCAGCATTGATTTCACCATTATACATGGGTAAGTCGAATTTCACATCCAATTTAAGCAAATGTTTTGGAGAAGACGATTCAGGTTAACCACCAAAAAGAGAATAGAAAGGATTTTTTTTATCATCATCAGTTTCTATATTTTTACCTGAATCAGATATTCCTTCATCTTTAGGCTTTTTTGATGATCTGAATTTGATCATTATATTGGGTTTTATCCATCTCGATGCATTTGGAGTGGAAAAAGTGGAGGAATCAACTCACAGGACTGTTTTTTCCAGCGAGACTCATTTTGGCGAAACAGGACCTGAAACCTTCTCGGAGCATTTTGAGGCATTAATTTGAATTTTTTTATGACCCAATACAAGTGGAATCAACTCAAATGAAGCTCATTAGCATGTTCTAAAAAATAGCAGAAAATTACTATTATTTTTCTACAAAGGATTTCTAGAAATTCTAGATTTGTGAACTAGTAGACCAATCCAAGTGGTTCAATGATGGATATAAATTTTTGAAGCTTTTGTAAGGATACATCATGATTTTGAATCTGTAAATAACCTGGAAAATAATAATAATAATAATAAAATAAATAAATAAATAAATAAATAAATCTCACAAATAAATAAATAAAAAATCGCACTTCAAACATAAAAAAAATAAAAAAATAAAAAATAAAAAATTCTCACTTCAAACATTTAACCAATGAACCTACAACAAAAGAAGCAAGAATAGTAAATGCAGAAATAAGAGATGTAAGTGAAAATGACATTCGAAGGAAATAAAGAAATTGTACAAGAGGGATTTGAGGCTCCTAGGATGGCCAAGCCCAAGGAAAATTAGAGTCCTATGAAGGAAGCCAAGCTTTAGAAGCTAAAAATGGCACCAAACTTCATTATTTGAATCCATCCAAGTACAATCCTGCTAGAAATGAAAATGGAGTTGCTAAATAACAAGTTTTCTCCACAAGAAGACTAATAAATACATACTCCTAGAGGCCCATTCGAATTGGAATTTATACAAAGTGATGAGGAAGCATTATCCTTGAAAGGAGGAAGTTTTCCCCTCAAAAATCCCTCAAATAGTGGGTCTAGTTCCCAACAGTAGGAATCTACATTAAATGACAGGGAACACATTCCTAGATTTTCTCAATCATTGGAGCTCCAAAATTTGTCAATAATTTCATGATATTCAATTCATTTATTATCCAATCTTGGTCCATCCTATAGTAGGGAACAAGTCCATATATTATCTCATTCATAATTTACTCAATATTCTCTTAATATTCTGCAAAAATAAATAATATTAGACACATAATATGCAATTATCTCTAAACCTTCATAAGAACATATTAAAGCTAAAAAAACATTATTAAGTGTCTAAGGAGAGGTTTAATATAGACTTCATGTGCCTAAGAAAGGTTAGACAGACCTTAATTTGTGTCTAATTTGGAGGGGTGTAAAAAATTATTTTCACCCCTTCTTCCATCCCTTCCACCACAAAAATGCTTCTAATCCTTGCCAACAAATTAATCATGAATATCGGTATTTTTAAAGGTATCAACTGAAGGAAATAATGATCCTATTTGGGTCTATGTGACTGCTACAGGAAGACACACAGTCTTATAGTAGTATGCACATTCCCTATCAGATCACAATTAGAGCATCAAATTTAGAATTCAGTCACCATGAGCACTTGAAGATTGAAATTTTGATCCTTCAGCAGCCACAAGACCTCATATCAGCTGTTACAGGATTCTTGATCACCTAGCAAGCAACAACAATTGATTCCAAAAGCACTTGCACAAAAGACAAAGGACCTGCATCATCAAGTTTTAGCCAGCAAAGAACATAAAATATTTATATTCTTCTCAAGAAATTGCAGAAGGCAAGGGAGACAAAGCAATGAACTCACATAAGACACTCAAAAACAACCTCACCCATGTCTAGATCATCCATGCAACCATTAAAGGATCATTACTAGCAGCTTCAAAACCACCAAAGGTAACTTCAACAGTCATATCAACAGCTTCAATATCACCTGAAAAAACACATCAAGGGTGAGGCTTAGGTATGAAATCCCCTAAACCTTTCCTACAAACTTATTTTAGCTCAAAAAAAGTTTCAAGTGTATGAAGGAAAAGATTTTTTATAGCCAAAATTAGTAGGAGAGAAACCTCAGCCTTATCTAGCAGTTAGCTTCACTTTTCAACCAAGACACCTGCACGTGTGGGAGAGGAACAAGACAAATGTGAAGAGAACTTGAGAAACTAGGTTGTAATCATTTAGTCATGATGGGGACAAGGAGTGCGAAGGGGTAAGTGAGGGCCAACTTAGTTAACAAAAATCACTTTGAGTTTATTTTGCATGCAATGAAAAAAGAGAAAAAGAAAAGAAAAATATATAAAAATAAACAAAAATAAAAAATAAAAGGTGGACCCACCACCTCTTGGCATGCAAATATTAGTTGCTATAGGATTCAAGTTGTATGCTACAGGAAGGAACAAAACTACTACAAAAATAACAAAGTTGCTATAGGAAGGAACATCACTGTTACTGGAAGAACATATTTGCTACAAGAAGCTAATAGAGTGCTACAAGAGGGAAAATTTCACCCATAGGGAGGCCCACCACTAGAGTAGTCACATCTAAGAGGTTCAAAGCACAAGATACCTTGCTACAGGAGAAAACATAGGAGCTACACACAAAAACAGGGCTGCTACAGGAAGAAAAATAATTGCTACAGGAGCAACATGGACTGCTACAGGAGAAACAGGGAATGCTACAGGAAGGGGAAACCACATCAAAAGGGGAAGAAAAAGACCTCCAAGAACTCCAGGAGCCTGATCCACAACCTAAACTTGGATCCTACTACAAATTTGTTGAGGGTGGGAGAATTATACCCACCAAATTTGCAATACCACTCTTCTTTGAGCTAGAAAGGGAAAGAGGTAGAAATCACATATGGGTAAAAATTGAAAAATACAAGAAGGTGGAGGATGTGGGCCTCATGAAGGAAAAAGTGTAACAAATGGGTAAGGAATTTTCCAACTTGGGGCTAAATAATTAGTCATGAAGGAGAAACTATAGAGGCTTAGAGAGAAACTATAGGAAAAAGAGACACAACTTGCCACCATGGAAAGTTTGTCCATGAAGGCCATCCAATGCAGGCAGTAATCCAAATCATTTTCCATTGAGCTAAGGAAGGGTATTGCATGATTAGTCATCTGAGGCATAAAAGAAGAAGAACAAGGCAAGAAGATGAATAGGTTTCTCATAGGATGAGCAACAATTTCAGTAGAGGGGTATGATGGCCCTCCAAATTAGACACAAATTAAGGCTCATCTAACCTTTCCTAGGCACATAAAGGATATATTAAATCTCTCCTTCTACACTTAATAATGTTTTTTTAGCTTTAATATGTTCTTAGGAAGGTTTAGAGATAATTGCATATTATGTGCCTAATATTATTATTTTTGTAGAATATTGAGAGAATATGGAGTCAATTCTGAATTATATAACATAGGGACTTGCTCCTTACTATAGGATGGACTAATATTAGATAATAAATGAACTGAATATCATGAAATTATTGACAAATTATGGAGCTCCACTGATTGAGAAAATCTAGGGATGAATTCCCTATCATTTAATGAAGATTCCTAGCGTTGGGAACCATATCCACTTTTTGAGGGATTTTGGAGGGAAGTTGCCTCCTTTCAAGGAGAATGTTTCCTCATCTATTTGTTTAAGTACCAATTCAAATTTTCTTTTAGAGGTGTGTATTTCTTAGTCTTCTTGTGGAGAAAACTTGTTATTCATCAACTCCACTTTCATTTCTTGTAGGAGTGTACTTGGATTGATTCAAATAATGAAGTTTGGTGCCATTTTTAGATTCTAAATATTGGCTTCCTTCATAAGAATCTGAGTTTCCTTGGGCTTGATCATCCTAGGAGCCTCAAATCCCTCTTGTACAATTTGTTTATTTCCTTTGAATGCCTTTTTCACTTGCTTCTCTTATTTTTACATTTACTATTCATGTTTCTTTTGTTGTAGGTCATATTGGTTAAATGATTGAAGTGAGTTTTTTTTTAGGTTATTTATAGAGTCACAAGCATGATTCATCCTTATAACAACTTTGAAAAGTCATATTCATCATTGAGCTACTTGGATTGATTTACTAGTTCACAAATATAGAATTTCTGGAAGTCCCTTGTAGCAAAATAATAGTAATTTTCTTATATTTTTTAGAACATGTTAATGAGATTCATTTGATTTTATTCCACATGTATTAGTTCATAAAAAAATTCAGGTTGATAACAAAATTTATCCCATATCATTTGCACTGGATTAAGTTAGGCATTTGATAAGTTAACTAACTCACTAGTTCTTGAATTTCTAGTTTTTAGAGTAGTAATTTTCTGTTATTTTTTAGCACGTGTTAACAGAGGTATTTTGGAGTGATTCCACTTGGAATGGAGTCCTAAGACATCCTAACTAATGGCAGAAAAAATTCATCACATTTTCAGTTGATTTACTCGAGCATTTGGCAAGTTATCTTGCTCCTGTAGTAAATCAGAGCCTCATGTAGCACCTCCTATAGCATGTGTAAACTTGACTAGATTTGCTACAAAAGCTTGGTTTTTGTCTCTTATGATTGAATAATGACCCCTAGGCTCCAGAACCATGATTGTGTAAGACAAAAAACCTCTTAAGCCTTGCCTCTTCTCCATTGCAATTCACCCAAGCAGTTATGGTTAGTGGACCAATTCATGACTTGAAGAGCATAATGATGATTTTCTTGATTACTTTATGAATCACCTTATGAACTTTGTTGACAAAATATATCTTGAATGCAGTGATTGAAGAATGATTTCATTTTGTTTCATACATCATAAGATATTGTTTCCATTTCCAACATTGCTATTTCTATTGCGTGAACTAACCTTCCTTTTGATGTGCGATTCACACTTTGCAAATAGGTCAATGTTTACATTTATACAAGTAGGAATAACATTTACATTCATTAGAATAACCTTTCCTTTCTACAAAAGTAACTAGGATTTCCTCTCTAAAAAAGTAATTAGGCTTCCTTTCTACAAATAGAGTAACATTTCCATTTCAGCAATTAGATTAGGCTTGGATTTCATGGCATTCACTTCATTGCATTTGATCAATGAAAGAATGACACATTGCATGCTGCACATATAGTTCTGACACCTTTTAAGTTTGTGTGAACCTTAGGTTGATAATTTAAGTTGGTAGCCTTGGGAGTTGCAACATTCTTTTTGCAATACTGGGGGTCATCAACAAGTCATCTCCATGAGCATAAGCATGAAGACCTAGTATGCGAACTCATTTACTGTGCCAACTCAAAAACATAGATCACCTGAGTAACCATCTCCTACACCTATAGTAGCAACATCTATCTATAGCAGCATCTCCAATGTTTCCAATCAATGCACATGCCAACACGTGCCAACACAAGACAACTGCAACTAGTCATCCATCAGTTCCTGGATTAGATCATGAATAAGAACATGAACACCACTAGCACATGAGAAACCATCAACCAAACACTACCATCATCTGACCATCAAGATTTAAATCATAAGTTTGACATCAATGCCAACACAATCATCTCAATGTCAACTCATCCAACTCCAACCATACTACAGTAATGGCATCAATGCATCAATTAGGATACATAGGGTTGACATCAATGCCAACATGAGCTATATGCCATCATGAGCCAACATCAGCTAGTTGGAACCATGCACACCATATTGCCAACGTTACCTGCAAATCCAACTTTATTTTCCGACCTTTCTCATTGTTTTCCAACTTCCTCTTGCACTCCCTTGCTTTCCTTGCTTGTCCTTTGCTTGCTTGTTTGTTCTCTCTCTTGGAGTTCAATTTCTTCCTTAGAAAAACTAAACCTATCAAAGTTGAAAAATGATCAAAATCTAGTCAAAAGTTGTTAACTGATTCTTAGATTCCGTTTTATCATTGATGTCTTGTTCCTCTTCCTTTCCCTTTCCTCTTTTCTTTCATTTTCCTTCATTTTCCCTTGCATGTATATTCTTGTATCTTCACCTTCCTTTTCTCTTATTTTCCTTTATTTATTTGAATTAATTACCATTTATTTCCCTGTGCCTTTTGCCAATCCCAATGCTAATTTCCATAGCCATCAATTAACCATAATTGATACCCACTTTAATGTTTCCCCCCCTTATTCAACTTGGAATACGTGTCCCATGAACTTGGTTGTTTTTTGCCTTTTTACATGGAAATATAACCTGAGGCTGTTACATTTGGATTATAGAAGTACTTTTGTATCTGATAGTAGGCCCCTCCGGTGGCGTGCTTATTTTCCCATAACCTTTGAGAAATTTTTGCTATTTCTCCCTTAAAAGCCACAAACTACAAACTTCATTTAGCCCCTTTAACAACCACATATTTGTGCCTTGAACACCATTTTATTTTAATCAAAACCTCCCAGCTCATTGCCATGACTTCCTATTAAACTTGAGCCTCACCTCTCTCCATTTGGGTTATTCTCCTTTTCTTGCACGCAACGATTTCTTTGTTACTTTCTTCTTCAAAATATGGTGAGCACTCTTCTTTTTTGAATGAAACTAGAAATTCTCATTTTATATCCTCCCTTTGAATAATACAAATGAAAATATAGGGGTCTTGTCAAATAGGTCGAGTTGACTTCGATTTGAAGGTTAGAGGTCGGGGTTTAGCTACACCATGCAAAGTATGTCTGCATGCCAACTATACCTGCATTGCTCCAGGGGCAACCAAGCTCTAGTTTCCATGATCCGACTTGAGGTTGGGGTCAACTCTACTCAAGGTCAGGGTCGAGACTATATGCTCCCTTCCTCTTTTGTTGCGAACTGGTTATGGTGGCCAACTTTTGAATATCCAACTATGGATCACTGACTCGTAACTTCGGCAATTTTTTTTTAGGTATGTGCTACGTCCCCATTGAATTTGGTTCTCAAAGAATTTGAGGAGACGACCTCATATCCTTTCTTCATAAATTTCACACTTTGCATCGTCATACAATGACCTCATCGCACCATCAACTATTATGATCCCACACTCATTTGTTATTAATCCAATCCATCCATATGGGCTTGTCTCTCCAACTATTGACCTTTAACCAATTGATACACACCACTACCAGATGTACAATATTCTACTCACCTTCAGTCCCTTCGAGCCTTAAAGCATAATCTTATAGTTCCTCCTGTTATGTACCAATACCTCCACTATGTATAAGACCAAGTGAATAATAAATGAGTTCAACAACAAGAGAATCAATTTTAAATTGTAGGAGCAATTGGTCTACACTCAAAGTGGTATATAACTGTTAATTCTAGTGTGGACCCTGACATCTCGGAGCCTCTAACAACATAACACATTTCCCATGCTGACAATAATTGAGTAAGTATTCAAACAGGGAAAGAAGAACACAAAAACTCATGTGTTTTTTATTAACTTCAAAAGAAATATTTACAAAGGAAGTTTTGATTGCTCGATTCTTGATCTCCTCTTCTCATCTATGAAAACCCCTTACGCTATCTAACTATAAATCTCCACATATACAATTCCTAATGATGGGGAAATATCTCTCCAAGACAAGAAACTAGACACCTATCCAAAACTACCCAACAACTAAGCTAAACACTTGTCAATGTTTACAAAGGCCTACTTGGCCAACTCCTCAAAATATCCTAACAATATGGCAATCTAGATTCCTCTAGAATGAGGACACTTGGCCCTATTACAAATTCATCTAAATAAAATGAGAAAATAAGAACTCTATCTAAAATTTACGTATCCCCTTTTAGGGCCTTAAAAAAATTGTACAATTGGTGTTGATGCTCCTACATCAACAACACTACCACTCTCTTCTCCACATTGAAGTTACCTACCATATAATGTGCCTCCCAAATCAGTGTCGCTCTCACTTGAAAGAACACAAAGATGACCTAGATGGCATGTAATTACATAATCTAGTGAAAATTTGAAACTTGTTTACCTACAACTAGCGTACAATAGGTATAAATGAAGTCATGGTCAATGTTATACAATTAGGACCACCTAGAAGTCTCATGTCAATAATATTTAAGCACCATGGCTAACGCCACAATTGAAAGTTAACTGAGACAATTTGCAATGTGGATTGTTTTTCCCTTCAATGCACTTAACATTCAATTGTCATTGCTTCAAGAATGTGGATCACCTATGATGGTAGTCATTTTGTAAGCTTCCTTGTGTCTACATGAATTACAATATCTTGTTGTCAATGTGGACGATCCTTTCCTTTCTCATAATATAATAATTCTATTGTCAACATGCTTGTGTAATAGAGTACACCTGCTTATAAAAAATGGGTATCGATAATCCATGTCAAAGAGTGTCCTATTGTAATAGGCTATTGAATGTACATGATGAATGAGCACAACACTAATAGCATAATTTAAAGCACTTGAGTCTCAAACTTACGAGTTATTGCAAGTCTCATGAAATGAGGATCTGTGTCATACATAGGAAATGTTTTAGGTCCTTAAATGATTTTTATCTTGACTAAACCCACATAAAATTGGCTTTGACCCCACAGGTCATTTGACTTAAATTCCAAGCAATATGAGAGAAGTTTGGCAAGAACCTACAATAGAAGTTGGCGAGGCTCGAAAATATATGGAGCTTTATTAGTGTCTTCAAGGCAAATAGATCGTGGATAACCTAAATCTTGGCTAGGTCCACATGCACACCATGCTCATCCATGATGTATCCTAGATACAAAATTCTCTACATGTGTAATGAACACTTCTCCAAATTTGCATATAACTTGTGTTGTCACAGGGTGAGTTGGAAATTGTTGAATGTGGTGCAAATGCCCAATCCATTTTTTATTGAAGATGACGATATCTTACATAGATGACCACTAAGGAATTTGACATTGGTCACAAAAAATTAAAGTTTCTATCTTCTCCATGATTTTATTTGAACTTTTTGACATTATTTATTATGGAATGAAGAGCCGAGATGCAAACTCCATACCTTGTTTTTAGCTTTTAAAGAAAGACTAAGCACCAAACATTAGAACATGAGCACATAATTGGATTTTATAGTGATGTGCCCATAGTTGAATTTAGCATTTGACAATTCTACAATGATAGAGACATATACCTCTACTTAAAAATATATTTATGTTCATTTGAGGCAACTTGCTTAGGATGTTAAGAAATCAACTAGGAATGGTTACCAAATTACTTGTTGAAGGTGATGGCATCGATAAATGGTGGATATGATTCACAGGTTTTTGTTATCTGTTGCTTTCCCCTGTCGCTATCAATCCTTAGCTTGTTAATTTTTATGGATTTCCAAAGGGTCAAGAGAGATATAATGACACTAGCAAGGTCCAACAATTGAGAAATATTTGGAATAAGGACTTCTAAATTTTCACCTTCTTTTCATGTGCTCTTTAATCTAGTAATCATGCCATTGTTTCTTGAAGTATCATGGTACATTTACATTAGAGAACTTGATAGATTGACTAAACATGGTGCTCATGTTATTCCTAGTGGTGCTTTTCTTGATATTCCATTGAATATATGTGACGGAAAAGCCAACATTGCTTGGAAAATCAAGCTATTTATGGATACCTTCTTTTCACACGCTTTTCAAACTTGTAATCTTGTTGTTACATGACCTATAAATTATCACTTAAGAGCTTGGATTTGCTAAACATGGTTCTAATTTTTCACTTATTAATTTTTCTTTTCAAAATCTAATCTACCTACTACTGAGGGTAGAGAACCTAATGTTACATTTGCCTCACTAAGAGACCAAAACCAATTGTCGACAATTTTTTATTTTAAACATAACTATAACACATTAAAAACACTTTTCTATTAGAACCATAACCAACTAAAATTATTTTATTAAAACATTTATCCCTTGATCATCCATTTGTTAGTGCCTTTGCAATCCCTCTCTTAATCCCCTATCAATGTGACCTTTCATCTCAAATGCATAATCATTGCAAGAATTATGAGCAGACAAACTTCTATGTTATCATTGCATCACACGACAGGAAATTCTAGGTATCTAAAATGTTCACATTGACGAGGGTATTGGGATGATGTTTTTACCTTTGCCAGGGCCACTATCGTTCGTTAATGACAACTAGGTTTTTAATTACGTTGGAATGAAATATATTTAATTCTGACTTAAAAATTGAAAATCACCTTCAATGGTTCTTGCTGATGTTTACAACTAATCATTTATTAGTACTACATCTTCAATGGTTCTTGTTGATGTTTACAACTAATCACTTATTAGTACTACATCTTTATTGTTTAGTACAAATTTGAAGAAGCAATATAATTTTTATTATTGAGAAATTTTACTTCTAACTTTTCAAATAGCAATATTGATATTGTTTTCTATTTTGCAAATATTGATATTGTTTTCTATTTTGCAATTATATATATGTCAGTTGAAGTTCTAAAACTGTTTATAATGGGTTCTTTTATACAAGTTTTAGTGTTTTTTAATTGTAAAAGTGAATGTTGTTGTTATTGGTTTTTTTTAACTGTAAAACTGAAATAAAAAAAGAACATTTTAAATTTGGAAAATTATAAATATTTATTTTCTAATATGTATAAGTTTAAATTCATTTACTCTTGATTTATGATAAGCCCAAAGAAGATAAATCTATGGAGATAAGAACTTTTTCTCAAAATACTAATCCAAAATTATTAAGTCTAATAAATTTAATATTATAATATATTAATATTAATATTAGATCTAATAATAATATTATTATTACATTTAATAATTTTTTTACATGGCGTGATAACAAATTTTATAATAAAACTATATCAAAATGATATTTTCAAATATTACAACTTTGACATGAAAATATTTATATCTTTAAAAATTTTAGTATATCCATACAATATTGTTTCTTTTTTTAAAGATTCATTTTATAAATATTTAATTAAAAAAATATTAAAAGATTTGTATTGTAGTTTTTTATTTTATTTATATGGTTATTTTCATTTTTGTTTTGGGCTCACATTAATTTTTTTTAATTTTAATATTATTTTATTGGAGACGTGACATATTTACACATCCCCTCATAATAGTTTGTAGAATGCCCCTCTGGACTCAATAAGTAAACATTTTAAACTTGAAAAATCATAAATATCTATTCTTTTTGTTATAGGTATAATTTATCAATTTAAATTCTAATTTTATTACATTACTACTTGTTATGATAAATGTATTTTTAGTATTTTAGTCCCCATGGATGTGGTTTGTTGGCCAGCGAACATACTGCTAAAGTGTTCGTGTCCTTGTGTAGGTCACAGGTTGAAACCTCGTCTTACCTGTACGCCGTGCTTGGGGGCAGTGTGGGAGGTTATAGTGGGGATCAACCACACCTGGAGGTTATAGTGGGGATCAACCTCGTATCACAAGAATACATGGGGGTTGTGTGGTTTCACCTAAAGGTTATAGTGGGGATCAATGTGGTTGCACCTGGACATTATGGTAGGGATCATACTTGGGGGTTGTGTGGTTGCACCTGGAGGTTATAGTGGGATCATACTTGGGGGTTGTGTGGTTGCACCTGGAGGTTATAGTGGGGATCAACCTCATGGTTATAGTAGGGATCATATGTGGGGTCTATGTGGTTGCACCTGGAGGTTATAGTGGGGATCAACCTCATGGTTGCACCTGGAGGTTATAGTAGGGATCAACCTCGTATTAGGCACATGCGAGATCCGTTGTGTTATTGATTTCACCTGGACATTATAGTAGGGATCATACGTGGGGGCTGTGTGGTTGCACCTGGAGGTTACAGTGGGGATCAACCTCATGGTTATAGTAGGGATCATACGTGGGGGCTGTGTGGTTGCACCTGGAGGTTATAGTGGGGATCAACCTCGTGGTTGCACGTGGAGGTTATAGTAGGGATCAACCTCGTATTAGGCACATACGAGAGCCGTTGTGTTATTGATTTCACCTGGGTGTTATATTAGGGAGCATACATGGGGCTGTGTGGTTGCACCTGGAGGTTATAGTGGGGATCAACCTCGTGGTTATAGTAGGGATCATACGTGGGGGCTGTGTGGTTGCACCTAGAGGTTGTAGTGGGGATCAACCTCGTGGTTGCACTTGGAGGTTATAGTAGGGATCAACCCCGTATTAGGCGCATACGAGAGCCATTGTGTTATTGATTTCACCTGGACGTTATAGTAGGGATCATACGTGGGGGTTGTGTGGTTGCACCTGGAGGTTATAGTGGGGATCAACCTCGTGGTTATAGTAGGGATCATACGTGGGGGCTGTGTAGTTGCACCTAGAGGTTATAGTGGGGATCAACCTCGTGGTTACACCTGGAGGTTATAGTAGGGATCAACCTCGTATTAAGGGCATACGAGACCACACACCTGGAGGTTATAGTGGGGATCAACCTCGTGGTTGCACTTGGAGATTATAGTAGGGATCAACCTCGTATTAGGGGCATACGAGAGAGCCGCTGTGTTATTGATTTCACAATCACCAAAAAGAAAAAATTTCACTTTACAATACTTTTGTTAATAGTTGATGGACCTTTATTGTTTCATATTGTAATTTTTTTCAATTGTTTAATAATTTGCCTACATTATAAAGATCTCGTTCTATACTTGTGTTTTCTCATATTTAAAAAACATCATTATTATAATTTTGAAATATAAACTATAAATTATTATATAAGTATATGTAAAATTTGAGAATACCATGATAATCAAATTTCAAATTTAAATTTTGTAAAATCCAATTTTATCATGAGTTTCAACATTTATATTTATTTTAAATTTTGGAATCTTATTATGTGTTTATAAAATCATATTTCAATGTCTTTAAAGATATTTGATGGTTCATCTCAATGAATTATATTAGTTTATATGTTATTTTTTTGGGCATTTGCATTTTATGGAACAAATGTCATTATTAGTGTTGGTTGTACAAACATGATAACAATTTTATTTGTATAAGTAAAGTGATTTAAAATTTGGATAAATGATATTTTTATTTTCTTTTATGATATGTTAAAAAGAATTGTTTTATTATTGAAATATCAATTAAATGGTAATTTAAATAGTATCATGTTATAAGGGTTTTTTAACAATCCAATATAAACGAAATGAAATAAAAGAGTTGTGATTTTTTTCCATATTGATATATAATATAATATTTAAAAAATATTAATAACAAAAACAATTCAAAGTCTACCATAATAAAAGTAAAATAATTCTTTTTAAATAACTATGTGATTTTTTCACTTCTAAATAAGAAAATGATGTATAATTTCATAAAATTGAGACATGGTATCTAAAGTAAATATTAATAAATAAATAAAATATTTCAATATTAACTATAAATTTTAAAATCAAATATATATATATATATATATAAATTTATCTTGAAAATTTAAGAAAAATCCTCTCAACTCATATTAAATATATTGATTTCGTTATTAACAACCATTTTAAACTCTAAATATCTTACTTTTAATATTAAAAAACAAAATACTTTATTATCTATAAATAAATAAATATAAATTTTATAACTATATACAAACTTATATAATTTACTTATTTATTTTTAATTTTACATAAATTTATATTTATATTTTATTTTTATGTTATAGCCCAGTGATATCCATCTCTGGCTTGTACACATTTTAATAAATTTCACACGTAACCCAACTAGGGATCCATCCCTTATCCATTCTCTCAATGCAAATATATATTGGAATAATCATTTCCTTTTTATTCTGGAAAAAGGTTTCATGAAACTGTATATATTCATATTTATCTAAAAGTATAACATGTTTCATGAAATTGTATATATTCATATTTATCTGAAGTGTAAAGTATAATTAATTGTTTATTTATTATAAAGTTACAATATAAAATATAATTATTTACGTGTTAATTAGAGAAAATGAAAAATTCCCGTAGGGCTCATGTCCACAATGTCAATCATGCACGGGTCGTCGTCGAGTCCGCAAATATTGTGGAACGCATTTATTTAATTATTTACTTGATGTGCACCCACGTGACAATGAGTTGAATGTGGAGTAACAATGAGTTGAATTTAAAGAAACATGAGATATAGCGAGTTGTTCACATTAAATATTGTTTTTATATCTCAATAATAGTGAAAGGTTTTTCATTTTTATATCTAAATAATAGTGAAAAGTTTTTGATTAATGTATTGGAAGGATATATTGATTGAAGTATATATTAATATAGATTTATTGAGTCGAGAGATTTATTTTACAGTTTAGTATGATGTGTAATCATGTATGTCCATTATCAAAGTTGAAATTTTGTTTATGTTAGTTAGAATAAAAAATAAAAATAAAAAAATCAAATCAAATCAAATAAAAATCAAATAATTATACAAAATATTTAAATAATGTTGGCTCATGAAAAAATTTGCACGTGACAAATCGGGATCCCTCTCGGCTCATGTTAGATATGTATTTAAGATGGATCTATGTTGGTTATAATTATGGATTTAGTAAATTTTAAGAGATTAAATCTTTTTTTAGTGCAAAATTTGAAAAAAAAGGTTTACACTCTAAAAGATTTGTTGGAAAATAGAGAGATTAAAGAGTGATTACACACAACACAAAATACACATTGTGATATTTTAATTGAGCACAACTATTACACATATATAGGACATAAATCTCTTACTTCCACAAATCTAGATCATAACTACAACTCATACATAGGAAACAACAACTTCTAGATTGACGCTTGGGAACTCTCAATGACAACTGGAAGCATTACTTCCAACACTCTCCCTTAATGATTACATGGAAAAATATTGAAAACACATATTACACCAACAAGGATAATCTATGTCTAACTGGCCTTCATCAGCACTCACATCCACTTTGGAATCTCGCAAACATCGCTCTTTCACCACCACATCTTCGAGCTATCACTTGACCTCGATTTGAAACGTAACTGCCTCTAACCATCGTTGATGAAATTTACAAGATCAACAATATTGACACCTCGACTCGTCAGGGCTTTCGCGATAAGAGTCGTCAAGTAATGAACCATCTTATGAACCAACCACCATTTGTCAGATATTTTGCTTTCGACTATCCGCCAGTTGCTGGGATGAAGGTATGGATACTTAATGTGTTCAAAAGTTGATCAAACAAATTGACCTTACTAACACATAATAATCAATGTTTCAAACATTGGGACTTCCAGTTTAAGGACCACCAACCTTTTTTATAACCAATAAAAACACACAAGAATTGATGTTTCAGACACTAGGGCTTCCAGTTGCAGAACCACCAACCCTTTTTATAACCAATAAAAACACACAAGAATTAATGTTTCAGATACCAAGGCTTCCAGTTTAAGAACCACCAACCCTTTTATAACCAATAAAAACACAAACACCAACCACCAAAACATATAGAGACAAAATCAATGACTGCTCTTTATTGATATGTGTAGGTCAAATCAATATAATAATAATAACTTTGCATATTGGTATTTTCCATCAGATCTGTAACGTTTGGATCTTGATCTCTATAGATAAACAATACCACATATTTTATTAGTTCAGATCTAGAATGAGAAATGCCAACATTCCACCTACATGTCGCAACTGTACATCTTGCACCATCTGATAATCTCGAGAACCACCATTTAAAACATGTAGACATTGCTCTCAATTGTAGATCCACACTAGATCAAACCAAATCTATGCTGATCCAACTTCTTCACAAGCAGATCTCCTCTTCTTTTACAAAGATTTGTCCACAATGGAACTTCACACAACAATAACAACACTGGATCTTCACAATTCTCCTTTGCATGCAACTATCCACAATCCACACACAAATCAAATATTCACACAAACAATAGATCAAACACTCTATTAAACTAATCTATGTACAAAGGAGTATCATGGCTAAAATTGCATGATCTCAACCCCTCTCGTGAGAGAGTCAGGGCTAAACCAACTCTGATACCATGTTAGAAAATATAGAGAGATCAAAGAGTGATTACACACAACACAAAATACACATTGTGATATCTTTATTGATCACAACAATCACACATGTATAGGACATAAATCTCCGACTTCCACACATCTAGATCATATCTACAACTCATACATAGGAAACAACAACGTCTAGATTGACGCTTGGGAACTCTCAATGACAACTCATGACAACACATGGAAGCATTACTTCTAATAAGATTTGGTTCAATGACAACACATGGAAGCATTACTTCCAATAATAGATATGTGATTAATATGGATTTATATTGGTGTATATTATATGTAATATTTGATTGTTTAAATTGCATTTTTAAATACATAAATGGACTTAAGGTTGTGAAAATATCCTTGGACACTTTGATTTTGTAGAGTACACATTTAAAGTTATAATTTTAACAAAATGGTTAAATTTTGCAAATTTGACCAAAAAACATACTTGAAAAATGACCAAAATGTATAATACTAAAACTACATGAAATGTTTTAACCATAAGAGTTTATTTTTTTGTAATTATTTTATATAATGTATACTTGTCAATTGGGGTTATCTTGGGTGGTTGAGCCCAATGGTTTTTATCTTACCCACTCTAGTATAAATCCTCCCTAGTGACATGATGAGCTATAATGCCTTCGAGCATTGTGAACTCTCAAGTGATGAATATTGTTGTAATGGCTTAGAGCCTTGTGAACTCTTAAATGAGTACAACCTAGCAATCTAGCCCTTGGCATAAAGGGAGGTTACTTTCTTTCCCATATATATATATATATATATAGGGTTATTAGCCCCATTTAAACTATATATTATCTATGTATAGAATATTTTATTTATAAATCATACTATTCATATTAAAATATTTATTTTGTTATTAATATATTTTTAAATACACATTAATATCACTTAACTTTACATATTCAAATATTTTATTTATGACCTATATTGAATTTAATTATTAATAATAATATTTTTTCAATACTATATATTAATTGATGAGTTGAGAGACACTATATAATCCAGTATGGGAGAGATATTAAGACATTTTATTAAAAGAAATAAAATAATACTTATAATAAAAAATTAAAAAGGTTGATAACAATTTTTTTTTGAGAACACTTCAATATCCACCTCAAATAATCTAATTTTACATCAACATTATCTATACAAAGATAAAGTGAGACATAAAAATGTAATCTATTAATAAGTTAATAAGTGCTTTTTAATTCAGGTTATGAAAGAGAATATAAAATTGAAATGTAGTATTTTACAAAAATATTAATAACATAAATTCAATGTATGTATATAGAGATCAATCTATTAATAAGTGCTTTCAAATTTAAGGTATAAAGAAGAAGTGTAATTCTTTTTATACTTAATATAGAGTTGACATATAATATTTAAAAAAATAAAATATTAATAACTACATACATAAATTCAATATATGTACATATAAATATTAAAAAAAAGGATAAAAGAAATTTATTCCATGAATATATGCATTCTATTTGCTAATATAGGGAAATATCTATTTAAAAATATACTAATTAAAAATAATAATAAATAAAATAAATATAAAACAAATTAAAATATTCTGTAAAATTGGTAGCAATATATACATTCTACTATGTTATTGAGGATAAACCAATTTTATTTTAAAATATAAAAAAAATTAAAAATGATTAACTATTTGTTAATTAAAGATATACTTTTAAAATTCCGTACCGTACATAGAGTCTACACCTCTGTTTACGTCATGGAGACAACGTCACTCATGCACGCGGGCTAGTGATTCAGCACATCATTGCTGAATCACCCAGAAATCCACCCACCCATGTGAAATCACCCGAAAATCCACCCAACCACTTTCTTCGCGTCATCCATCTATACGCCAAACGTCTTATCTTCACTACTTTATTAGTCACCTTTTCCTATTTATTTACGAGGATGATTATTAATGTCCACTCATATTTGTAATTTATAAATTAATATTGTGATTTTAAATGAGAGAGCACTTCAATTTTATATTGGAGTCCTTTTTTTTAATTCAATAAATATTGTAATAAAAAAAAAAATATGAATATGAGAAGTTGTGAAAGTAATTTTATTGAAGTTAAAATGATCTTAACGCAATTTTATTATTAATCTAAATTTTGTATTAAATTTGATGTTAATAGTGTTATTGTTTAGGTTGGATATTTTTTTTAAGAATATTATAAATTTGTTGGATTGTTTAATAAATTTTATTGTTTTATTTGGTTAAAATATGGAAGGATTCTTCTTTTTCGCTAGATGCAATGAGTAGCCCAATATCATTTAGGGCTAATAACACTACAAATGATTGTAGCTAACAGAGTGGTGAAGGGCTTTGTAGTAACTATGTTCAACATAAGAAATATTATCTTCACATGTATGTGGATGGTTGAAATTTGTACATTCTAAGGATATGCACAATCACCTTGTATACTACCTCTATTTATCCATCAATTTAAGATGGAAGACAATTGATTTGGTCATCTTGGTGTATCACAAGCTAGACCAAAAAGTAATCAAAAAGTGTTATCCCTTTTTGAAATAATAGTTTGTGGTAGCTCAAAATGAACCTAAACATGCTTGAAGAATAGCTTAACAATTGATTCACTTATAATGTGATACTCTTCTTATAGGGTATCAAATGGCCATATTAGAAAATCAATCAACAACCACAAATGCATAGTTGTTAACATGCTTGGTTAAGGATATGTCTAACATATCATCCATGGAGATTAACTCCCAGGGTTTATTTGAGGTAGGTAGAGGAGTGTACTACCTTGGCTTCTTAATGGTGGGTTTGGCAATGCACTATCTAATACACTTGTTAACATCTTCTCAAAGCTTTGGATTATATAAGTACTTTTGTAGCACTAAGACTACCCTCTCAAAATTGAAGTGCTCTACCACTTAATTATAAGGTGCCTCCCAAATCAGTGTCTCACACTCACATGAAGGAACACAAACATGAATTAGATGTCATATAATTGCATCATCAAGGTGAAATTTTGAAACATGTTTAACTAGAACCATCATATAATAGGTAACAACGAAGTCATGGTCATTATCATACAATTAGGACCACATATAAGCCTCATGTACATAAGAGTTAAGAACCATGATTAGCACCACAATGAAAGGTTGATTGAGACAACTTACAATGTGGATTGTGTTGTCCTTCAATGAACTAAACATTCAAGTGGCATTACTGCAAATATGTGGACCACTTATGATGACAATCATTATATAAGTTCCTTATGTCTACATGAATTACAATAACTTGTGATCAATGTGGATGCTCCTTTCCTTTCCCAAAATGTAATACTTCCATTGTCAACATGCTTGTATAATGGAGTACACCTCCTTATAAAAATTGGAGTAATGAAAATCCTTGTCAAAGAGTGTCCCATTGTAATAGGCCATTGAATGTACATGTGAATTAACACTACATTGATAGAATAATCTAAAGAACTTGAATCTCAACCTAAAGGGTTATTGCAATTCTCACAGAATAAGGACCAATGTCATACATATGCAAAATTTAGATCCTTAAATGATTTTTGTTGTGACTCAACCCACTTAAACTTGGTTTTGGCTCCACCATAGGTCACGTAACCTAAAGGCCAATCAATATGAGATAATTTTAATAAGAAACTACAATAGAAGTTAGCGAGGCCCGAAAAACTATGGAGTTGTATTGGTGTCTTAGAGGCCAGTAAATCATGTACGATTTGAATCTTGGTTAGATCTACATGCACACCATGGTTATTCCTAATGCATCCTAGATACAAAACTATTTGCATGTGGAATGAGTGCTTCTCAAAATTGGCATATAAATAGTGTTTTCGTAGGGTGAGCCAAAGCTTGTTGAATGTGGTGCAAATGCTTAATCCAAGTTTTAATGAGGATTATGATATCTTACATAGATGACCACTAAGGTATTTGTCAAAATAGAGAGAGATCAAAGAGCGATTGTGCACAACACAAAATACACATTGTGATATCTTTGTTGATCACAATAGTTACAGATATATAGGACATAAATTTCTGACTTCCACACATCTAGATCATAACTACAACTCATACATACGAAACAACAACTTCTAGATTGGCGCTTGGGAACTCTAATTGACAACACATGGAAGCATTACTTCCAATAAGATTTGATATCTCTAGTTGATAGATATGTGATTAATATGGATTTATATTGGTGTTATTGTTACACACATATTATATGTAATTTTTTATTGTTTAAATTGCATTTTTGAATACATAAATGGACTTAAGGGCACAAAAATCTCCTTGGACACTTTGATGTTGTAGAGTACACATCTTAAAGTTATAATTTTAACAAAATTTACATTTATAAATTTGACCAAAATGTATAATACTAAAACTACATTATCTTACCCACTTTGCTTGAAATCCTGGCTAGTGACATGATATGAATGGTACCAAAAACCTAGACCTAGCAATCTAGCCCTTGGCATATAGGGATGTGACTTTCTTATATATATATATATATATATAGACATCTAGGGGGCTTATTAGTATAGTCTAAACCCCATTTAAACTATATATTATATATGCATAGAATATTTTATTTATAAATCATACTATTCATATTTTTTTGTTATTAATATATTTTTAAATACACATTAATATCACTTAATTTTAAATATTGAAATATTTTATTTATGACTTATATTGAATTTTATTATTATTAATAATATTTTTTCAATGCCACATATTAATTGATGAGTTGAGAGACACTCTACAATCTAGTATGAGAGAGATGCTAATATATTTTATTAAAAGAAATAAAATAATGTTTATAATAAAAAATTAAAAATGTTGATAACATTTTTTTTCCAATGTCACCTATTTATAAAACACTTCAATGTCCACCTCAAATAATATAATTTTACATCAACATTATCTATACAAAGATAAAATAAGCCATAAAATGTAATGTATTAATAAGTGCTTTTTAATTCAGGTTATGAAGGAGAATATAGAATTGAAATGTAGCATTTTACAAAAATATTAATAACAACATAAATTCAATGTATGTATATAGAGATCAATCTATTAATAAGTGCTTTCAAATTCAGGGTATGAGGGGACGTGCAATCCTTTCCATGCTTAATATAGAGTTGACATGTAGCATTTTAAAAAGAGTATTAATAACAATGTAAATTCAATTTGTGTGTATATATAGATATAAAGAGAGAGGGTGAGAGAAATATTATTCCATGAATATATGCATTCTACTTGCTAATAGAGGGAAACATCTATTTAAAAATATACTAATAAAAACAAATATTTTAATGTGGATAATATGAATAAAATATTTTAATATCAACTTTGTATATATTATATAAAGCAATTAAAAATAAAATAAAAAATTCACGTGGTTAAAACATTCTATTGGTGTATTGCTCAAAATCAAAGAAACGTGGAATTATTTTTATGCAGATCAAAGAGTTGACACATGGCAACATAATCCATCTTAAGCCCAAATCAATCAAAAACTAAGGGGAACAATGCTTTCTATAGATAAAATGTGAACATAATTGAAAAGAAAGAGATGTAGCTCTCAGGTGTGGCCTGCACCTGGAGACTACACTCATCAAACTTGAGAGATCACTCTCATCCACTCTATTACCAATCAATCAAATATTACATCATTAAATACAATACTAGGAAATAGGAAGTTGCACCCAAACCCCATAATTATAGGAACTAATCCTAAACTAGGGAGAAAGTTACAACAACGTAACTATTTTCTCCATTAATAACAAAATAATATTAATTATTCTCAACTCCCCCCCTTAATGGAGAAAGGGTTCTCCTGAACTACTAGAATCTTTCTAAACAATTCAAATTTCACTCGTGTAAGAGGCTTTGTAAAAATATCAGCCACATTGTCACAAGTTTTACAATATTCGACAACAATTTCTTTTGACTGTATTTTTTCTCTAACAAAGTGAAACTGGGTGTCTATGTGTTTGGTGTTTTTATGAAACACTGGATTGTATGCTAATTTGATAGCGCTCTGGTTGTCGCTTTTGATAGAAGTGGGTTGCTTCTGTTCTTTTCCTGCATCGTTAAGAAGTCTCCTCAACCAGATTGCTTCACATGTTGCTGCACACAATGCTTGATATTCAGCTTCACATGACGACAAAGCTATAGTACTTTGTTTCTTGCTGCTCCATGCAATTACCCCGGAACCTATGTTAAATGCATAACCTGTGATGGACCTCCGATCATCTAGGTTACCTGCCCAGTCTGAGTCTGAAAAACCTGCTAGAGTAACATCAAATACATCAGTGTATAAAATACCAAAATGAACAGTACCACAAAGATACCTCAACACGCTTTTTGCTGCTGTCCAGTGACTTTCACGCGGTTTTGACATGAATTGGCTTAATACACTAATTGAGTATGCCAAGTCAGGTCTGGTTGTTGTAAGATATATCAGGTTGCCAACCAACTGTCTGTACATTGTGGCATCAACCTCCTTAGTGCCATCATCACTGCTCAATTTCAGATTCTGCTGCAAAGGTGTCGCTGCTGTTCTACACTGATCCATACCAAACTTTTCCAACAGATTTCTCGCATACTTCCCTTGAGTAAGGAAAGTTTGCCCAGTATCTCTGAATACTTCTAATCCCAGACAATAGTTAAGGCTTCCGAGATTTTTCATCTCAAAAACTTGTGCCATGAGCCTTTTGATTCCTCTAATTAAATCCTCTGCATTTCCTGTTAAAATCATATCATCCACATATAGAGAAATCAAAATAATCTGCCCCTGGTTATTGTACTTGGTATACAAATTTGGGTCATTTAAACTTCTATGGAAACCATACTCTACAAAGAAAGAATCAACCTTTTCATACCAAGACCTGGGTGCTTGCTTTAAACCATATAAAGCCTTTTTCAATCTGCAAACAAGATGTTCCTGCCCCTGCTTTACATATCCTTCTGGCTGTACTAAGTAAATTTCTTCTTTTAAATCACCATTTAAAAATGCAGATTTAACATCAAGCTGGTGTAATTCCCAATTACATTTAGTAGCTAAAGCAATAAGCATTCTAATTGTATTTAGCTTTGCTACAGGTGCAAAAGTATCATCAAAATCTATACCTTCCTTCTGTGAATATCCTTTTGCAACCAACCTAGCTTTTAACTTATCTATACTTCCGTCTGCATTCATTTTTGGTTTAAACAGCCACTTGCTTCCTATAGGTGTTTTATTTTTAGGCAGCTCTACTAATTCCCAAGTATTATTTCTAAGAATTGATTCCATCTCCTCATTCATTGCAGCTCTCCATTCCTCAAATTGACTAGCTTCTTTATAATTAGAGGGCTCTATAATGTTCAAAAACTTTGACATCAACGCATAGTTTCTCAACTTCAATGGTAATTGAGTCTTCCTACCTGACCTTCTTGGTAGGGGACTTACCTCAAATTTGTTTTCTTCTACAATAACTGGGCCTGCTCTTTCACCTTCTTGCTGTTCTTCTTCATTCTCTTCTTTCTGCTCCTGTTCCTGCTCCCTTTCATCCTCGCTGCTTTCCTCCAACAGCAATGGAATGTGCCAATCATCTCCAACATCAGCTTTCCTTTCCTGTACCTGTTCATGAAAGACTACATCTCTACTTGCAAATGTCTTACGAGACTCAGGATTGAACAGTTTGTATGCTTTAAACTCTGTGCCATAACCAACAAAGATGCATTTGACTGCCTTAGGGTCTAGTTTCTTTCTATCAGCTTTGGGTACATGTGCAAATGCCTTTGACCCAAAGACTCTTAAGTGATTTACTGCTGGTTTAAATCCATACAAGGCTTCAAAAGGGGTTTTGAAGCCAAGAAACCTAGTAGGACTTCTATTTTTCAAATATACAGCAGTATTTATCGCTTCTGCCCAAAAATTATTAGATAGACCCTTACATTGCAGCATGCTCCTTGTGCACTCTACCAGGGTTCTGTTTTTACGCTCTGCAACACCGTTTTGCTGTGGTGTGTGCGGCACTGTATACTGCTGAACAATCCCGTGAGATTTTCAGTATTTCATGAATTCCTTTGATTTGTATTCTCCTCCTTGATCAGATCGGAGAATTTTAATACTTTTTCCAAATTGTCTTTCCACTAGGGTTTTGAAATCTATAAAACATTGGAAAGTCTGACTTTTCTTGTTTAAAAAATAAACCCATGAATACCTAGTGCAGTCATCAGTAAACAACAAAAAATAGTATGCTCCCCCTAGCGACCTTGTCTGCATGGGACCACATACATCAGTGTGCACTAGCTCTAAGATTTCTGTTTGCCTCCTCCTATCATGCACAGGGAACTGTTCTCTGTGCATCTTTCCTAAGGCACAATCTTCACAGTTTAACTGAATGTTACGAAAGATGGGGAGACCTTCGACCATACCTTTCTTCTGTAACAACATGAGATCCTGCAGATTCAGATGACCAAACCTCTGATGCCAGAGTTGTTCAGCTGTCGACTCTCCTGCAACCATGGCTTGCTTTGATATACTTTTTGCATCCAATCTGTATAGGCTTCCAAGTCGCATGCCTGTTGCAACAATTCCATTCCTGCAATCTTTTATCACACAGTGAGTCTTGAAGAATTCGACATTCATATCTTTGTCAACCATCATGGATACAAATATCAGGTTTTTCTTTATTCCAGGTACATATAAAACATTTGAAAGGTGACTAATTTTTCCATTTGGTAACTTAACTGAAATCACCCCATGACCTTTAATCTGATATCCATTATCATCCCCTAGATATATTTTTGATCCATTTATAATTTCTTCAAGACTGTCGAAAAATTCTTTATTACCTGTCATGTGAGAGGATGCTCCGGAATCGACATACCAGATGTCATCTTCATTTGATGCAGAAAGGGCACAGTCGACTGTGAACAGTCGAAATTCATGGCTGAAGTCTTCTTCTTCAACAAAATATCCTCTGTGTTTTGGATTTACCTGTCTCCTCCTTGCCTCATCAGCTTGCTTCTTATAATAACAATCTCTCTGTATATGACCCTTCTTTCCACAATAAAAGCATTTCTTTTCAGAATGATTTGCAAGCATACCTTTATGACAGTGATTTTTATGTGTTGTTCCTCCTTTCTGGACTGATTGCTGCTGTGACTGCTTCCCTTTGGATAGTCGTCGTTTTGCCACCAGCGCAAGATCGTCACTTTGGGGGTTCAGATTCAGATTCTGCCGTCGCTCTTCCTCTTGCTGCAAGATCGCAGTGAGATCATCAAAAGTGGGTGTTTTCTCCCTTGCCGAGACTCCAGTGATGAAGGTTTGGAAATCATCACGCATCCCATTCATTGTAATTGCAACAAGATCTTCATCAGCCACCGCCACTCCAATGGCCACCAATCCGTCTTTAACATCCTTAATTCGCGCGAAAAATGCAGTAGCAGACTCCCTTTCGCCCATCCTCATTGAAAATAGCTTGCTTTTCAGAGCCACAACTCTGTTTGTATTCTGGGTTTCATACAAATTCTTGATTTTCGTCCAAATCTCTGCGGACGTTTTACAGTCTCTGATGTGTGCAATGACATTGTCTTTCACAGACATCTTCAACAGGACTTTGGCCTTGTTTTCTCGTTTTTCCCAGTCTTCCTTCTGCATGCTCGCAGTCGGCTTCTGCTCATCGCCTGTCACTATAGTCCAAGCGTTCGCACCTTCGAGCAGGGTCTGGATCTTAAACTTCCAATTCGTGAAGTTAGACCCGTTGAGTTTACCAGACTCGTTAAGATAAGATTCCATCGTATTAGTCATTGTGAATCTACTTAACAACAACAAAAAACAATACCTGTCAGATCGATCTATCACCTCTGCCACCGATCTGCAGTGTCTGGCACTCCCGCTCCAATAAGCAAATTCGGCGTTTTCAACACAGCCGAAACAATGATCTGATCACAATTGATCCGATCCACCTCTCCCGGATTGATCTACCACTTCGCCGATCTTGCTCTCCCTGCAGATTGCCAAACGAAGTCGAGGTTTCTCGTAGATCTCCTCTGGCGCTTTCCCGATCTGTCTCTTCCAGACGGATCTACAACTCAGCCGATCTGCACCGCTTGCAAACCGCCACTGCACCGCTGGCAAACCGCCAAACGAAGTTCAATCTATTCGCAGATCCCTTGGCGCTACCCCGAGCGAAAAATCCGCGCTAATTCAAAATCGCTTAGAGTATTTTAATTGGCGCGACTTTCCCGGTAAAATCCCGCGCTAATCGGGCTTTTTGGCGCTCTGGCGCAGTTTATTCCTCAAAATCCGCGCTAATTCCTCTTCTGGCGCGACTGTCAGCGCAAAATCCGTGCCAATCCATGCAAAATCCGCGCCAAAATTTTCGAGTCCGAGCCAGGTGTTCTGCAGTCCACCTGCTCAATCGAGCACAGAGCTCTTGTGTACACACAGCCACAAAGGCACTTCAAGCCACACAGGCTATTCCAACCACACAGGCAAGCTAGCTACTACAGGCACTTCAGCCTCACAGGTGACAAAAGATCAGGCTCACTCACTCTGAGCTCTGATACCAAGATAAAATGTGAACAGAATTGAAAAGAAATAGATGTAGCTCTCAGGTGTGGCCTGCACCTGGAGACTACACTCATCAAACTTGAGAGATCACTCTCATCCACTCTATTACCAATCAATCAAAGATTACATCATTAAATACAATACTAGGAAATAGGAAGTTGCACCCAAACCCCATAATTATAGGAACTAATCCTAAACTAGGGAGAAAGTTACAACAACGTAACTATTTTCTCCATTAATAACAAAATAATATTAATTATTCTCAACTTCTATGTGCAAACATTTTTTCAAGTTTTGCACTCTAAAATAGGTTTGCAACTTAAGAGATCTGATCCCTCTAAGCACTAGTCAGATCCAAACTTGGAATAGATCTGTGGTGGTATATTAGGAACTGAATGATTTAAACATCTCCATCTTATTATTCTTATTAGTTTTTTTTATTTTTTACTTTTGCAACTTAAGAGATCTCATCCCTCTAAGCACTAGTTAGATCCAAACTTAAAATAGATCTATGATGGTATATTAAAAACTGAATGAGTTAAACATCTCCATCTTATTATTCTTATTAAAAAATATTTTTTATTAACTTTGTGCTTCAAAATCTTTTTTAATCAAATAAAAGAATGACTCTACATTAGTAGAAGTCTTTAATAATATTGTAGTGTGGTAGCCCATTATAGCATTGAAAAAAAATATCCTTACACGTATTGCTCTATTTTTGTCGAGTCTTTCAAAGTAGGGGGACCGCTTTGTCTTCTTTTGAGAATCCGAAACCTTTTTTCTTTTTCTTTTTTGTTTCTTTTTTTGTTTTTTTGTTTTTTGTTTTTTGTTTTTTTTTGTTTTTTTTTTGTTTTTTTTTTGTTTTTTGTTTTTTGTTTTTTTTTTTTTTTATAAATGTCAGAGGAATCGGCAACTGGGACAGCCTCGCAACTCGCGTGACACGGGGTCGATTCTGGCCGCCACCACTATAACCTCTGGGCTTCGCGCCTGCCCACTATAACGCGTCACCAAGGTAAGTCCGGGGGATTTGAACTCGTGACCTCAAATACGGAGTCTGCCTTACAAACGAACTACACCGCCATGCAATTACCAACTCGCCTACCCCCGTGGGGCTTGAGAATTTGAAACCTTATAATGGAAGCCCAACATTAATTAATTTTATTTTAAGAATATATTAATATATATTTTTTATTGGGAAAATCTTGAAGTAATATTAATTTTGAGAATAATACAATTTCAAAAAAAATATCTTTTAATATTTTTGCAAAAGTTCTCATCTTGTATTTATATATGGATATTTTCACATTATTAATTTAATTTTGAAATTTATTTATATACTCACTAGTTGTTACTTTAATAAGGAAGAAGATTATTTTATAAAATTCAAATAGATATTAGAGTAAATAAATATAATTTCTGTTAATAGTTATTTGATTATTTAATTTTTTAGGAAAAATATTTATTATAATCAATTTGTTTGTTGAAGTTGTTACTTTAACAAGGAAGAAGACTATTTTATAAAATTCAAATAGATATTAAAGTAAATGTATACAATTTTTGTTAATAGTTATTTGATTATTTACATTTTTTTGAAAAAATATTTATCATAATCAATTTGTTTATCATAGTTTTTTCACTTTAAAATTCATGATTGAGCTTAATTAATTATGAACTATTCATTAGAAAAAATCTTAATAAAACATGTATTTTTAACTCATATTTAAAGGCATTAATAAAAGTCTCAATTTAGATAGAGATGGTTAAATGCCTTCTTAACATGCATTTTTATTAAAACATAGCGTCCTAGTTGCAACCCATATTCAAAAGTATTGATAAAAGTCTCAATTTAGATGGAGATTGTTAAATTCCTTCTTAAACATAAGGACATTAAATCTCTTATGAACATTGATAAAGATTTTAGTAAGTTTGTTGCTTCATATCTAAATAATGGGAAGGCTTTTAAACATATTCTTTTTCATCACTTATATATATATATATATATATATATATATATATACATACATAAAAGTTCATCGTAACTACATTTTATATTAATAATGAAACTTAGAAATGGTTGTCTTCACCGCTGGTTCAACAACTAAATTATGATAAATTTTCTTACTTGTGAAAAACTATACAATTGCATTAACCAAAATCTCAATTTAAATAAAAATTATTAAATACTTTCTTAAATATAAAAATATTAAATATTTTCTAAATATTAATTAAAAATTTGGTAAGGTTTTACCCATCCAAATAATGGAAAGGTAATTAAACACATTACTTTTCATAACATAGACTTATGACTACCCCATATCCAAATAATGGAAAGGTAATTAAACATCTTACTTTTCAGTACATTTTATTGTTTGAACTTATAGAAATATGATGATTTCTTGTCCGGATGTTAGGAAAATCCAGAGAAAAAAACGCTTTAAACACCCTTAGTATATAGCGTCTAGAAAATATTCTAAGTTCAAACAATAATAATGTGATATTCTAAGTTTGAATGCAATCATGATTTAGCTGATTTCAATATCATTCTCCATGTTAGATATCTCTATTTAAAAAGTAAAAATGGTGTTGAAATTATTATTATTTTAATTTAGAAATAATGTTGGGAAATTATTATCATTTTCATTTAGGAATGATGTTAAAATTATTAATATTTTAATTTATAGAATAAGAATAAGAATGATGTTGAAATATTATTATTTTATTTAGAAATGATGTTAAAAATATTATTATTATTCTCTGCGGTAGCAGGGTAATAAAGTATTAAAAAAATTGATGTTGACATTAAATCTAAGTTGTCCAAAAATTTATGAAATTTTTTCAAAGTTTAACATTATAAATTAAAATTTATTATTTTTAAACCATATTTAAATTCATTTATCTAAAATATTATTGGTTCAATTATTTCCCGTCTTATTATGTAATAATGGTAGATGTACTTCACTATTAATTAATATTGTACAATTTAATGTACAACTTCCACTATAAATGGCAGATGTACTCCATACTAAAAAATAAAATAAAATGTTAATTTATTCAAATGTACACATAATAAATTTATTTAGTAAAGTCGTTATCCCCGTTGGATTATGCATTAAGTACAACACTACATACCAACTTTTCGGGTCCCGTCTTTCACAATCGTTAGGCTCGATGTGTATGTGCTTCATTCTTAGCTACATAAATATCTAAAAACTATATATTAAATAATTGACCTAGAGCAATCACCATCATTATTTGTGTTGATAAAAAGTGCTTCATTCTCAGCTACATAAATATCTAAAAACTATATATTAAATAATTGACCTAGAGCAATCACCATCATTATTTGTGGCCCATTTTCTGGAAATTCAAGGTAACAAAATACCTCCCACATACCATCATTATTAATTTATTTGGTATCCTTCTTCTAGCATAGCGTGGAGCTTTTGTTGATAAAAATAGAAATTCCGCGGAAAAGGCCAGCATGATTAGAAATCTTTAGTGTTTCTTTAAAAGTTATATTTTAATGTTAAAAATTTCAAAAAAATGAAAAGGTTATAAATTTTTTATTATTTGATATTATAACGTTATTTATAAACACTTTCACGTTAACCTATGGAGATAATAATATTATAATATTATCACTATCTAATGATATTATTGTGTTTATTTACAAATCAACGAAAGTACATATTATCCTAAACCATGTATAACTAATGGTTAATTTACTAAAATTCACGTTAAATTATATAATATCTATTATTTGATATTATAACATTATTTATAAACACTTTCATGTTATTAGGGCTATACCTAAAAAATTAGGTTGGCCGTAGTCAACGCTTATAACATGTGTTTATGTATGTTTATTATAATAATACATTTGATAACATTTGTGACATGGGCCTCTAATTTAAGGATACTTAAAATAAGCAAGAATATCTACAAAGTAGCCCTTGTTCAAATACAATAGTTAGTTCATACATTTCAAAATTCAATAATTGAACTAAGCTGTAGGGAAACGCTAGCTATGCGGCCTTGTTTTAATTTAGAAATGATGTTGAAATTATTATTATTTTAATTTAGAAATGATGTTGAAATTATTACTATTTTAATTTAAAAGATACGATAGATTTATAATTTATATTTTATATTTTTATATCTAAAAGTATTTTTATTTTTAATATTATTTAAATCTTTATAAAAAGTGTGTGTGTGTGAGAGAGAGATTTTTATTTGATATGCACACATAAAAGAAAAAATTTAGGCATTGAAAACTGATTGGGGAAATAAATTAGCTCAACATAATCTTTTCCTCGTCTCAACCCATTGCTTTTGAGACATTATGGAAAAATATGTTCTATGCTTCATAAAGACTTAGTTACAACTACCATTGGTCAAATCCAACAACTAGACAAATCATGGCCAAGTTGGCATATCTAACGATCATAGTAGACATCATTCCTCCAGAGGTGAAATGGCAGAGTCGAAAAATCTAGAATTAGGACATTCCTCCAAAACTTAAATGTTTCATTTGGTTGGTGCTAGAAAATAAAATCCTAACATGGGGCAATTTTCCTTATCATGGGTTCAAGGGTCTAAATGTATCTATTCTCTACAAGTGGGGCCCCAAAACAACGAAGCACCTTTTCTTTCAATGTGAATTTGCATTCGCTCTATGGAAGGAAGTCCTTTCGAATCTAAGCATTTGAGTTTTAGGTCCGCTTAGTTATCTAGAAAAATGTATCTTTTGGTGGGATCAAAACACGGGAAATCACAAATCCCTTCCAATTTATGTGGCTTGGGGAATCTGGAAAATCCAAAAGAAACTGATCTTTGAAGATCTCCCTATAAGCGTCCATTGAATTATGCCTCAGATTCTAGGTTTTTTCTATGATTATCTGAGACAAAGGAAATCTACAACGGAGGTGTTGTTATAAATATTTCAGGAGATGTTGTAGTGCATATTTGTCTGAACATGGGGATGGGTTCCAGCACAAAATTAGAGATCATTTCCAGTTCGGCCGCCCTTCTTGTTGCTTCATCCATTAAGGTGGTTTCTTTGCAGGTTCATGGAGACTCTCAATGTGTAGTTGGGTGGTTAAAAGGAAACAATCATCTCAAGGCTATAGACCTTCATTGATGGAAGGAGAAAATTAAATCCTTGAAAGAAAACTTCCAACATCTCTCTTTCCAGTATGTTCCTACAGAGATGAATTGTTGGGCATATGCATTATTCGAAAGAGGTCTCGTGGAAGAGGAAGGTTCAATCATCGTGGAAAAATACTAGGGCAATCAACTTCTCTGGAGATGGTGCCTACGTTTCCCTTTTGATCATTAGCTCTTGCCTCTCTAGTTTTCTTAGATATAATCATGCTCATATGCTCATAATACAATGATCTGGTTCCTTTTATGATCTAAATTTTGTCAGTCCAAAATCATAGTCTTTATGTGTTGATGTTTTTGCTATGCACACAATTTTTATCAGTTCATGGTATGCTCTGATTCTAAAGCTCCTGAAGCTTCTTGTGAAACTTCAATTTAATTTTTTTGGGTTCATTCTTTGTCTTTTTCTGGGCTAGGTGACTATGTTTATGTTCCATATTTCAAAGCCCAAATAGGTCTTGCAGATTTCTGCTATGATTGTAAACAATAACTTTACTTCTTTTCTCTAATAGAAAGGATGATCTCCCTCTTTTCCTGAAAAAAACTACTGTTGTTAGTGTTTGAAAAAAAATAACAAAAATAAATAAATAAACTAAGGACATTAAAATTCCTATTTAATTTCTATCTCAATAGTTGTGTAAGCCATAAAATTTTGAGTAAGTTGAAGAGTGCCAACAATTAAGTTTGATTGGAACAATATGAATGAAATCTTCAATTCCTCTGCAACTCATAACAATGCTTCCATAAGAAAGTTTTCATTATTTACAGGGACAAATATAAATTATTATAGATCACAAGTTGATCAAGATTAAGTGGAGCATGAAATAAATATATAAATATAAATAAAATCACACAAATTTATTGTAAAAAGCATAATAACATAGTGGAAACTAAATTCGACTAATGAATGAAATGAAAAACACTACAATATACTGACTGATACAAAATCACCAAAGTGGTGGTAGCTTATATCTAAATAGAGGCATGTTGATTATGCTCGTTTGCAACAAGAACATTACAAGAGGCTAAAATTCCTTTTAACATAAAATTTAAAAGTATAAGAGGAAAAAACCCTAAATATCCAAAGCCTTAACCCAAGAATATGAGGTGGTGAAAGAAATGTAGACCCTAAGGATCCTAGTTGATATGTCAACTTCCAAGTGCTATGAATTTCACACACAAATGCCATTTGGAGTGTTTCTTGGACTATTACAAACCCTATCCCATGCCCCATGTATTTGACAAGCCTTGTAGTGAGCCATGTCAACTATAAAAAATGCACAGGAAGTGTTTAAAAAAATACACCAAAAGTATAAGGCTTGTAAGACTATCGTAGAACTACCAAGATGTAGAACCATTCCAAGTTAATGAAGAGGTTGGGGACCATCGATATGAAGTTGGATTAGTCATTCCCCTTAGGAAGAAATGGTCACCATTGTATCAAGCTTCTCAATCACATGGGGAAATGTCTACTGAATCTTCCTCCCATTGAGCCACATGCCCTGGTGAAGTCATTGCCTTACTTTGACAAACTGATAGAGTTATATGGTTTTCTAGTGGTTTCCCTTCATCTTGGTGTCTATGATCTGGTTGACTATATCCCGCTCAATGTAGTTGGGGTTTATTTCCATAAAGGCCAAGTCCATGGGCATGTTTGAGGTGTCCAATAGAGGTGGAAATATGGTTAAAGGAACTCCACATAAATATAGAGTAAACCAAGGAAATGTGGAATACTTACTTTAAAACTAATATTCAACAACTTAGATGATGGTGTAAGGCCCATATTACAGTGGTCCAAACTTCTTATGAGGTGTTCTCTCTTCAAGTGCAATGATACCTTATCACCAGCTAGAAACTTGTTCCCAACCTAACATTGATTGTGTTTTCGCTTATGCTTTCTTGTTGTTGGATGTACTAGATTTGTTCAACAAATTAGTCTATCTACCTTGTTTGAAACATGGGCGCACTCTTCCTATGTACATGTAATAAGGAAAAAGATGTCAATTGTGGTCAAGGGATGGGATTACAAGAATGTTGGGGCCCATAGAGTGAATGCAGGCTCTATAGTAGCTATTTTAGACATAAGGAAGGCTCTCATCCCACGTACATGGATGCTTGGAGGTTGTACATTCTAAGGATATGCACAATCATACCAAAACATTTAGATTGATAGTGCTTGGGAACTCATACATCATAATCAAATTTCTTCTCCATAACCAAGTCTCACAATATCTCTAGTTGACATCCATTTTGGAATGAATTAGATATAAGAAATAAAGTTTGGCCTCACTTTCTTGCTTCCAAGTCTTTCGACATTAGAACTATGAAGCAAATAAACTAGCAAATTTAGAAACAAAAAAGAAAATGGTGGCTTTTAATTAACTCTAAGGTTTAGGATCAACCCATCCTATAAATCTCCCATGAACCACATTGATGGCAACAACATGATGCAAATAATGGATCAAGGTGTGGATGATCATCATGCTTTTGATTTGGGACAATTGATAAGGGCCCTCACACCACCCTCATATGTCTCGCATTACTTCCACCCTAGGTTATGATCCCCCATCTATATCCTGGGATGATCCATTTGGGAACTATCCCATGGCTCACATCTACTCATTATTCGGTCTATTCTCTCAATGTAGTTGAAATTATGGTGTATACCTACTGTAGCTTATAAATTCCCTCCTCTATGTTCACATCCTTTTTAGCGTTTTTCCACAACCTTTCCCTTGACTTTCATCCTTTTTTGCTCTTCTATATCCTTGTTTTACTCCATTTTTATGCTTATGTGTGAGATTAAGCTCAATATTTTCCAATGCATTTATGTTAGTATTTTAAGTGAGTTTATGATTAAATATTAGAAAAATAATATGTTTTCACTTATATATGAAAGTTAGGTGAGTTTGGTAGAGGTTATAAGTATATTTGGTGATTCCTTCAATGCAAATTTTGACTACTAGGTCCAAATTCGAATTTTCTCTTCAACCTTTGAAGATTTGATGAGGATTTTAGAGGATCACTCAAGTATATTGGATGGAGAAGAATCATGTAAAATTGGTTATCAAATTTTTTGGATATATTCATGAGAAAAATATTTAGAAATATTTATAGATATTTACTTGTTAATTATTAGCAAATGGTGTTGGGAATCATTATTGTCATTAGACCAAAATCCACAGGTGTTAGCCAAGGACCACATCACCAAAGATAAGGGTCCATGAGAAGCAGTTAATCCATGTTGTGAAACACACGGGAAGAATTGGTTTATCCAATGTCCAACAATCCCCCCCCCAACAAGAGTCGGGTGTGTATCGAACTCGTGACCTACGTTTTGATACCACTTGTTGGGAATCATGATTGTCGTTAGATCAAAACCCGCATGTGTTAGTCAATGATCACATCGTCAGAGATAAGGATCCATGAGAGGCGGTTAGTCCATGTCGCGAAACACACGAGGATCGTTGGTTTATCCAATGTCCAACAAATGGTTGTAACTACATAAAAGATATGTGGATCTAAATTTATTATTGGTTATTTTAGTTCCAAACCAAGTTTTAGTATAAATAAGAGTGTCTTCTCCATTCCAAAGGGAGGACGCTTGGATAACATGTCCAACTTATGATGGAATAGAATGAAACTTCTTAATATATCCTTTCACATAGATTGTCATTGTCTAGTTTTAGATGTAGAATGTTTTGATTTAGTTTATGAAGCTATAGAATAGTTTGTTACTTTGTTATGGAAGAATTGGACTCACTCCAAATAGCACAAAATCACATTTTATTTCATTTTATATTATTTTATTTACTTTATGCAGTGTAATTCTTGTATATTATTTCTTGGTAAATACTTCTCTTTATTTCCATTAACCATTGTTATATATGTGTTTATCAGTCTTTGTTTTTATATTGAAACAAACATTTTTTCCAATTAGAACATGTTTTTCTTTTGAAATCAAGTTTAATATTGTTTGGTTGAGTAAAATATGTTTTTATATTGAAACAAACATTTTTTCCAATTAAAACATGTTTTGCTTTTGAAATCAAGTTTAATATTGTTTGATTGAGTAAAATATTGATGAGTCTAACAGAGTATTGTTGCAAGTCATTGAGCCACTTAGGGGTGTGAGACAAAGACACTACCATCAAAGCTTTCTACAAGTAGAGACCCTAAATTATGCATGCATGATCAACAAATTAAACTTAATCAATTATATTTTTCTTACTATAGAATAAGTTTCATTTCAAGCATGTGTGTTAGAATTTCTTCTTTAGTTAATAACCAACATAAGCGAAAGGAGCATTGTTGTGTGCGAATTTCTTAAAGCACAAGTTCCCACACCCTGATTCTTCACCAGTGTAAGTTTTTGTAGTCTAGACCAAAAAAGATTAGTCCCTTTCTTGTTGTATGGTTAGAATTTATTCTTCCATCAATAATCTACCTAAGTAAAGGAGCATTGTTGTGTGATCCTTTCTCAAAACAAAAATTCTCATGCTGTGATTTTTTGTTGGAGTAAAATTGTGCAGCGTAGATAGAGGAATATTAGTTGCTTTCTGTCTTAAAATGGATTTTTATTGATGAAGCGTAGTGTATTTTATTTGATAAACTATGGATTTTAGATATATTTTATTATCAATCTGAAGTTTACTTTTAAATATTGTTAAAATTTCCCGTTTTAAAACTATTGAACTATTTCCCATTTTAAAAATATTGAACTATTTCCCGTTTTAAAACTTAAGAGATCTGACCCCTCTAAGCACTAGTTAGATCCAAACTTAAAATAGATCTGTGGTGGTATATTAAGAACTGAACTAGTTAAACAGCTCCATCTTATTATTCTTATTAGAAAGTAATTTTTTTTTTACTTCCAAGTTTTTATTCTCTTTGTGCTTCAAAATATTTTTTTATGATCTAACATATGAAATTGATATAGTTAATATGGATATTTAAATAGTTTATTTAAATCTGGTATTGAAATAGTTTTAAAAAGTATAAAAATGGTAGATCTTAGAGATAATGGAAGGTGAAAATATAATACATTTTTAATTTTAATTATTTTATTTCTATTTAAAGTTATATAAAATTATATTATTTCATATGGACAATTAAATGTTTCTGAAATATTTTATTTATAATTGAACGTAAAAATGAAATATTTTTATCGTATCTCATTCATATTTAAGAAGTAATTTTTTATTTAAAATATATTTTATTTTTATTTGAAATATATATATATATATATATATATATATATATAAAATTACAACTTTCTTGTTAGATGGCATATAAATATTCATCAAAGTTTTCTTTTACGAAATGTTTACCTGCAGCTTCGTTGATATCATGAAGACTAAAATTTGAATCAATTAAAAGAATGACTCTACATTAGTAGAGGTCTTTAATAATATTGTAGTGTAGTAGCCCATTATAGCATTAAAAAAAAAATATTCTTAAACGTACTGCTCTATTGTTGTTGGGTCTCTCAATGTAGAGATACCGCTTTGTCTTCTTTTGAGAATTTGAAACTTTATAATGGAAGCCCAACATTAATTAATTTTATTTTAAGAATATATTAATATATATTTTTTATTGGGAAAATTTTGAAGTAATATTTTTTCTTATGGAAAAGTCGCAATTTCTTTTATTAATAAGAAATTACATTTTGTAGATGCAGAGCATATACATATGGTGAGGACATGCCCGACAAAAAAACAAAATTGGTGCTGGTGAGGACATGCCCGACAAAAAAGAAAATTGATGTTGGGATACTTCATCCAATGTGTGGAACTATTCAAAAAATAAGCATTTATATGTTGTAGTTCTCTTCGTAGAGAGACTAGGTCTGATAAAAAACAAGAAGTTTATAAATAATTACATATGATCATTTATATGAAAATTGTTCAAAAATGTGCTTGTCTCTATGAATGGCCTATGGTAGTATTGGTATGTGCTGCCCTCTCGATCCTCCTGTATCAACCAAGTAGCATCATCCCTGAGTGCTGCTTCCTTGGATAGATGGTCGGCAACGGTGTTGCGCTCCCTGTAAATGTGTTGATAGGAAAAGGAGTCAAAATTTGTGATGAGTCTAAGAGCTTCATCCAAGATATGTCTCAATGAAAATGCATTGAATTGAGATTTTTTGTTTAACTAGTTGCAGACTATTTTAGAGTCACCAAACAGTTGTAAATTTAAACATTGTTTGTTCAATGCAAAGTGTATGAGGTTTTTGGCTGTTAATAGCTCAGCAAAGTTATTCGTCCCTCTACCCAGTCCCATTTGTATTTTGTAAGAGTGAGATTCAGATAAGTGTAAAACAACTCCACCTCCACATCCAGTCTCCTGCGCCGAGCCATCGAAATAAGCCCATGGCTGGGTAGAGTTGATGGATTCCGAATGAATGCTTCTTTGGGGTGGCTGAGATCCTTTTTCGGGAATGGAGTGGTAATCGGCTAAGATTCTAGTCAAAGTGGAGGGCCAATTTGTGGCTTTCTGCTGAAAGATGATACGATTCCTAGCTGTACAGATAGACTAGCATATAAGCAGAGGTATGTTCCTTTCTTTTTCAGAAGCCTCTGTCCACCATTGTTTCCAAGCTTCTGCAATGTTATTGCCCTGCCATCAAGGCGTAATTGAAGGCGAACTAAGTATGCTATTCCAAAGCTCTTAAGTACAGGGGCAGCTTATGAAAAGATGATCCGTGTCTTCACTGTTGTTCATACAGAGGTGACACCGAAAGGGGCCAAAGAAGGATTGTTTCATCTTATTAGCACCGGTCGAGGCCTTATTATGTAGGATGGACCACTTGAGAAGCCTCGTTCTAGGGGCTGCCTTCAATTTCCATAGAAGTTTCCACCATGGCTCAACTGTGAGAGGCTTATGAGGTTTTATCAACACCTGATATCCTATTTTGGGGGTGTATATGCCGTGTTTGGTGAATGCCCAAATAAGTTCATCGTCCCCCTCTGTGATTCTTATGTGAGCTTCGGTTAAAGCTTTTGTGAAGTCCCGCCATTCCTATTGTCCCCATAGCGGTATGTTAAGCCGGGTTCCTGTTTTCCAGGCCTGTTGAAAAAGAGAAGATTGAGCATTGTCAGCTATATGACAAATGTGTGTAATGCCTTGCTCGGATAGATAGGCTCTCAGCTCCTCTGTTAATCTGTGGGCATTTCCACATCCAACCCAGGGGTCCACTCCTAAATGCACCTGTGCCCCAGACCAGATTCTCCATGTTAGTCCATTTCGAATGAGCTCCTTGGTGTTTAGTACCATCTTCCAAATGATAGATATGTTAGCTGTGTTCCTATGGCTTTGTCTTATCCAATCAATAATGTTGAAGGGGGATATGTACTTGGAGACGACCACCCTCGTCCATAGGTTGTGAGTGTTGAGTAGCTGCCATCCTAACTTAGCTGCCAAGGCTTTAGAGAACAAGTCCAGCCTCTTGATCCCCCATCCTCCCCATCGCTTTGGTAGAGAAATCTTGAAGTAACATTAATTTTGAGAATAATACAATTTCAAAAAAAATATCTTTTAATATTTTTGCGAAAGTTCTCATCTTGTATTTATATATGGATATTTTCACAATATTAATTGTAATTTTGAAATTTAATTATATACTCACTAGTTTTTACTTTAACAGGGAAGAAGATTACAATTTCAAGAAAAATATCTTTTAATATTTTTGCAAAAGTTCTCATCTTGTATTTATATATGGATATTTTCACAATATTAATTTTAATTTTGAAATTTAATTTTACACTCGCTAGTTGTTACTTTAACAAGGAAGAAGATTATTTTATAAAATTCAAATAGATATTAGAGTAAATGAATATAATTTTTGTTAATAGTTATTTGATTATTTAATCAATTTGTTTGTTAAAGTTGTTACTTTAACAAGGAAGAATACTATTTTATAAAATTCAAATAGATATTAAAGTAAATGTATAAATTTTTGGTAATAGTTATTTGATTATTGACATTTTTTTGAAAAAACATTTATCATAATCAATTTGTTTGTCATATTTTTTTCACTTTAAAATGCATGATTGAGATTAATTAATTATGAAATATTCATTAAAAACAATCTTAATAAAACATGCATTTTAAACTCATATTTAAAGGCATTAATAAAAGTCTCAATTTAGATAGAGATGGTTAAATGCCTTCTTAACATGCACTTTTATTAAAACATAGTGTCCTAGCTGCAACCCATATTCAAAAGTATTGAGGAGATTGTTAAATTCCTTCTTAAATATAAGGACATTAAATCTCTTATGAACATCGATAAAATTTTTAGTAAATTTGTTGCTTCGTATCTAAATAATGGGAAAGCTTTTAAACATATTCTTTTTCATTACGGGTTATATATATATATATATATATATATATATATATATAAAAGTTTGTCATATCTACACTTTATATTAATAATGAAACTTAGAAATAGTTGTCTTCACCGCTAGTGTAACAATTAAATTATAATAAATTTTCTTATTAGTGAAAAAAAATTACAATAGCGTTAACCAAAATCCTAGGAATTGTTAAATACTTTTTAAAATATAAATATATTAAGTCTTTTCTAAATATTAATAAAAATTTCGGTAAGTTTTTACCCATCCAAATAATGAAAAGGCATTTAAACACATTGCTTTCCATTACATGTTATGGTTTGAACATAGACTTATGACTACCCCATATCCAAATAATGGAAAGGTAATTAAACACATTACTTTTCAGAACATAGACTTATGACCACCCCATATCCAAACAAGGAGCCACTGTTGTGGCGCTAGTCCCTGCCGGTTGAGATTTAATTTGTGTTTAATTTGCATTATCATCAGAGCTGGTTTGCATTACTAGTGTGGTTTAGGCATGTTTACTTGTATTAAGATTTAGTGAATTGAATAGCGAATTGTTGTATGGACTTTTTGACTTTATGCAAAGAGTGAAATATAATGAACTTTGCGTTTGTTAAGTAAGAATTGTGATAAATGTAAGATTAGTTTTAGATGTAATATTCCAATGTGTCATGATTTAGAAAATGTTTAGATTAATAATTAAAATGTAATAAAATTTAAGAGTGAATCATGGAAACTTTGACGGGAAAAAACTATAAAAGGTAATAATAATGCATTATAATGTATGAAGAATTAAAGAGTGTTAAAGTAAGTTATGTATTTTAATAAGCATGGGGTATAAAATATATTTAAATGCATAATAATGAATTCATGGTGCACAAAAGATAGAATTTTGTTATTTTTTTACATTTGAATATTATGGAAATATTCATAAAATGATAATGAGCAAATAAACATTATTATGAATATAAATTTGTTAATTAAATCCGTGGTGGAGAGTGTTCAATATTTAGATAAACGATTGTCGGAAGTCAAAGAAGAACTTAAGCATTTAAAAATTATGGAGTCTTGGACCCATGATTGAAAGATTAGATATCTAGTAACATGTTTGGACATAAGTGATACCATTCAGGTTAATGTCAATGATTGGGGAATTATTCCATGGTCAAAAGAACAAAAGATATATTTATTTAAAAATATTGTTTATCATAACTTTAGTGTGAATTTTAAATTTCTCCAATTACTAATTAGCAAAGAAAATAGACCCTTATCTAATTTCTAATTAGTAATTTGTTGCATTTAATTAATAATTTGTTGTGATGCAAAAGGACATGACTTTTGGTTTTTTTTATAGTTTTGGGTTAGTAAATATAGGATCTAAGTACAATAGCAAAGTAATTTTGATAAGTTTATTTTATAAATTAAAAACTAAAATAAACAGATTAAAATTAAAAAAACATTCAAACTCTACGAGTTGAAATGTAAATTGATCATGATCTGCAAGAAAAAATTCATTATCTTTTGGTGTTGTGTACTCTTGCTTTCTGCAATATCTGTGTTCCATTTAAGTAAGTTAGTTTTTTATTGAAATTTTTTCGAAGTATAATGAAAGGACTTACATCACAGATAAACAGATGCCATTAAACATAGTTGTTTTTCTATTTTGTGATTATCTTAATAAGGGGGTATAGTTTAATATAATTCATTTATTTGGCATAGTATAAGCATAGGAGGTATGATGACATATAGAATGACGAAAATTGGGATAATTGAAAATAATAAAAGAATGGAGATTGACTATACCACTTCAAATTACTCTATTTTTTAGTTAGAAATAATGTTTTGGCAGCTTGATTTTTTAAAAGTTATTATGTTATTAAACTTTATACGTGGTGACAAGAAAGGCTTACCTTGGCATAAGCTAATTATTGCAGGTTAACACAACTGGGAGAAATGATATTACATGTTATAAATTATGAAAGTCATATTCAATTAATAGTGTTTTAAAAAATAGATAAAAGTTCATTTCAATGTGGGAATCTTTTTATTCAAGGAATTTTATTTCTTTGTGATTGGAAGTGTAATCTTTGCATTATGAATACTGAATAATAAAAATATTATAGGAAATTTATAGTTAGTTAAAACTATAAATAGTTTAATAGTTATAATTAGATATGAATGGATAAGCAGTATTTAATATTATATGGCTCTTTTATATTATAAAATGCATTATTTATTTAAACATTAAATATAGAGTGTGATATTATAATTAAATAAAAATAAATAATAACGATATTTTTATATTGGATCAGAGATATTGAAATTTAATTATAATTGGCATGTTTATCATGATTAATAATAGTAAAAAGTGTTTATCATAATTAACATGGTTGTGATGCTAATGCATGGCCATGTCGCTAATCCATGGTCAAAATGGTGAATCATCATTAAAATGGTGAATGATGCTGAAGCATGCCCAATGTAGTTAACAAATATTAAAAATAAACAAACCCAACTATTAAAGAAATGAGTTCAAGTAACTAAATATAGTAGATAGAAAATGGTGAATGATGGTAAAGCATGAGCAACATGGCTATCAAATATTAGAAACAAACAAACCCAAATATTTGATAAATGATTTCAAGTAACTAAATATAGCAGATAGTAATTTATATTTATGGAACTTGTTCAAATTGAATTATAACATTGGTTTTCTACATAAAATCAAATATATAACAGATAAAGATGCCAATTTATTAAACATTAGCATACTGAATCAAGAGCCATAGAGACAAAATAAAAACTGCCAATGCCAATTTTTATCAACTAATAATTAATGCATTAAACATTAGCATAATGAGTCAAGAGCCATAGAGGCAAAATAAAAATTGCCAATGCCAATTTTTATCAACTAATAATTAATACAACATTTGACTAGATGAATGTTCAGATATAAGATGATCATTTAAGAACATAGGATTTGTGCTGCAACATTTTGTCATTCTGTCAATACAATCTCATTTTGTCAGCAATGACAGCACTTCATTCCAAGTTTGCATGTTTCAAAAATTTCAGTTGAAGGGGATGCCAAGGAATTTGCAGAAAATTTATGCTTCTTTATACTAGCTTAACTGCTGAATTTTAACAAGATCATTTCCAGACTTTCCTAGAATGGCTGCAACTGTGCATTCAGATGTTACAACTTTAACTGTAGTTTTTGTCATAAGCTGACCAGCTGCTGTCACACTGCCAAAGGTGATATACAATGCCAAGGACATTAGTACAGAAATAGTGATCGGAAAAACCATTATGATAGCAGCAATTGACAAAATTTTGCAAATGTTGTGTACCTTTCACGAGTGACATCATCATCATGCTCTGTCACGAGTTGCACTTGATATCATCAACTGCACTTGCTGATGCATATAAACTAGTTGAGTCAAAACAGTAGTCAAATTATGCAAGACTGAAATAACATGGAAGTGTAACCTAAAACATCTCAACTTAATTTTGCATCTAATAATATCTTGATCCATAAATAAAACAAAGATGTCTACATATGGTATTTGCAAAAAAACCTGAAATAGTTGCAAACAGAAAGAACCATCAAATAGTTGCAGATTGTACTTGCCTTATGTGAGGAGGGAACAACACAATTTCAAGGCCAGCATGTTCCTGCATTTTGTAATCTGTAGAAGAAACAGTTGGTTAGAATAAAATGGTTAGTGTCAGTCTTTCCAGCCTTCCTACAGTGATCAAATACGCTCTTACAAAGTGGTCTCAGAGTGTCAAGGTCAAATTTTGTCATTTCAGTGAGTCTTCAAGCAAAATTTGGTCACTAGGCATTAGGTCTAGGGTTTGCCCAAATGTCAGTCCATGTCATCATTCAGCTGAGCCTATCATCATCCAGAGGGTTGTCATTATCATGTCAGTGTCGAATGAGTCATTTTACACCTTATTCATGCTTCAGTTGTGCCTAGGTAAGTTCATTTCCCTCTCCTAGGGTTTTGAAGCCAAGTTCTCTTGGGCGGTCAAATCATCGGCAAAACTTGTATCCTGATGTTCATACACCTTCCCCTATCCTTAAAATACTTTATCAAACACTTCCCATCCCTTAGATCCGCCAAATTCCTCATTTTTGCACAAACCCTAGTTTCTAGCTACAACCTGGCAATTTTCTAGGTTGGGCCTGTGTTTTGCCCTTTTGGACCCCTTCCCCTCACTCAATCTCTGAGATTCCACTTTCCCCTACTTCCTAGCATCCCTCCCTACTCCCCAAAATTTCCCCAAGAATTTAGAAGCCCCCTATCCCCTTCATTTCGCTTCATTTCGATAAAATTCCTTGTCTCACACATCGGGACAAGTTTCACTCAAATGATGTTTCAGAGCAATCAAAGATGAATTTTGGGAAACTGAGAGAGGTTTTTGTCCAAAACATGCCAAGGAAGAGAAACCTCCTTCACTTTTTGCACAGGTGTTGTGGTTTGAGAGAAATGTCAAGAATTCCGTTGCCTCAGGAGAATCAAAGACACCTCTGAAGTGACCTTGGGAAAATCAAGTTTTCTCCTAGCTTGGTGGGCCAAATTATTTTCTTGATGGGTAAAATGATAACTAGACACAAATATATTTCCAATGAGCTATCATGAGCTCAATTTGGGGTTGAGGAAGGCATTCAAAAGTTGACTGAAACAACACTCTTCCTTGAGGCAGCCTCATTTGGCACTTTTTGACCAGTCTTGGGAGATTTGATTTTTGACAGGTAAAATCAACTCCAAATTGAAAAATTCTAGTTGGGTTGGAAAGTAGACTCAAATACCTTTCCAACGAGCTATCATGCGCCCAATTCCGACATCGGGAAGGCCTCCAAAAGCCTCCTGCAAAAGCGCGACCCGTTGGGTGGTGCGCGACCCGTTGAGAGCTCTTCCACAGTTCAGAAAAGCAACGTGCGTGACCCGTTGGGAGGGGCGCGACCCGTTGGGGATTTCTCCATAGAAATTTGCCAGTAAGCTGCCAAATGACCCCAAATCTCTTCAAGGTTGCAGGTAGGCCTCTGATCATCAAAGTATTTTGCTTGATATAGAAAAATGAGCATGGGAAATGTGTTTTAATGCCATCAAGTTGAAATGAGAAGTTCATGTATATTTGCTTTAAAAATGTCAAAATGCAAGTAGAGATAGGGTTTTGTTTTGCTGCTCTCAAGGTTATCCCTTTCACCCCATGAGGTTGTTCATGAGGAGGGAAGGCCATCACAGTAGCATGATATTCTTGAGACCAGACATGTCAGCTCTCCTCCATTGGTCATTTATCAGAAAGGCCCGAGGGCCTTATTTGCAGCAGCTAGGCGAGTACTATCTCCACAGTAGGTGGAAGGGGTCTCGCCTTCATCTTCAGCTCAGCGAGTGTTATCTCCACATCAGGTGGAAGGGGCCTCGCTTTCTTCACCAGCACAGGTACTACAGAGGGGCAAAGAGCCCATGATTCATGAGGATCCGGTGATTGATCTTGAGGCCAGTTCTCCTAGCCAAGAGGCGAAGGAGATCATTCAGCATCTCAGGGCTGAAAATGATGTTTTACAGAGGAGACTTGAGGGTGCCCAATGGACTATTACTTACCTGGAGCAGCGGAACACAGTTAGAGGAGGAGAAGGCACTTGATGAGCTATGGAGGATTCGTAGCGACCGAGTCTTGAACCGTAGAAGACCCGGTGATCCATTGCCTGCTGACCGAGAGTCAATGCTCATTCAGGAGAATGCCCACTTGGAGAGGCTGTTGGCTAAAGCCAACCAAGAGAAAAAGCTGCTGAGAAACATGAAGAATCACTATTGGGCAAGGATGCATGTATGCAAGGCCAAAATGAAAATGTTCCAAAGGAGGTTGTCCGAGGCTCTTAGGCGGAGGAAGAAGACCAATCCACTCCGTATCTTGGCTGAGGCATCCCTCAAAGATCATGGCACTCACTAACATCAGTTACAGCACAAATCCCAAATTTTTTTGAGAATTTTGGGTAATTTTGGCATTTTTTGGAAATTTACAGGTTTTGGCTTCTCAACGGGTCTCACCCCCGGTGAGACCCTTTGTCATCGTAGCTCCGTTTTGCAAAAAACTCAACATTTCTAGATTTTTCATGCAAAGTTACATATGCCTATGGATGGACTTGAGTTTTTATGGAGTTTTGGGCCTCCAAAAGGTCAAAATACAAGCAAAATTTGACTTTCTGCCCCTTTTTTGAGTTGCAGAAGCAGTCTTGGGAGAATTGACTTTTGACTGAGCAAATGACCTCCAAATCCAAAAATTCTCATTAGGTTGGAAAGTAGACTCAGAGACCTTTCCAACGAGCTATCCTGCACCTAATTCTGACACCGGGAAGGCCTCCAAACAGAGCTCCAAAGTGCGCGACCCGTTGAGGAAATGTGCGCGACCCGTTGAGGAAACTTTGCCAGATTTGACCAGTTCAGCACAGAAAACGCAGTTTGGCTCCAGTTTGACTTTTTGAGGTTGATGGTGGTCCTCTTGGATGTAATTGTGACACTTTTTGGATATTTTTACTCTTGTTTAACTCTTCTAGAAGATTCTTGCATGTAAAGGGTAAAAATTGAATGTATGAACTGGTTTCCAAGTTTATAGAGGCAAGTTGTTTTGACTGCCTAGATTTTAATGCTCAGTTTAGAATTAGTTGAAACAGCTCCTAGAAGGATGAGCTCGACCCCTAGAGGCAAGGGAAGAGGTTGGCTTGCCTATATTATGTATTTTCTTAATCATTTTCAGAGGTTGGATGGTTGGACTCTTGAGGGAGAAGCTATCATTGTATTATCACTTGTATCTCTGCAATTTTTGGCTAAGGAAGACCAGGGTTTTGCAGTCATCTTTGGGATTCTTGTGGACTCATGTGTTGATGGTGTGTTTCTTCATGTTCTTGTAAGCTTTGTTATGTGATTCATTTCCTTTCTTTACTGCTGCACATTAAACAAATGAAGTGATAAAGTATGAATTCATGCTAGCCATGCTCTGCTTTTAAATTTGTTTAATTTCAATGTTTTCTTCTGTTTAAAGAGAATTCAAATTCATTGTTTGCTCTCTTTAGCCTTCTTATCTTTCTTTCCTAATCATTCCTTTCAGCTAAAGACATCAATACAGGCTCCTACCTCGCCCCAAAGGCCCCCATGCAGAAATTGTGTCCAATCCCCGCACCCTAAATTGCAGCTCCTCAAATTGCCACCAAAAAACCCCCAAATAAACCTTTATAATCAGTTTACTAGCCTAATATTAGTGTTACCTTGTTGGTCATCTCATCCTATTGAAAATCTACCGAGATTGACCGGAGAGAGCCTTCTCCTGCCCCGTAGGGCTAGCTACGAGGCTGAATGGTTTGATGTAGCTTTGAGGTTTGCCTTTTTCAGCCTGAGGTGAAATTTCAAGTGCTAACATACTGGCGACCATACTGGGGAGAACAAACTTGTCTGTTGATTGATGTGTTTGTCTCATAAGTCTTAAACGGAGCCTGAAGTTACGCCAGGTAGCCTTCGAAAACGCTCTTGTTTTACATTAGCGTTAGTAGATAAATGCTGCTTTAGTCAATCTCCGTGAGCGTGTGAATACGACCACTTCATTTGCATTTCACCCCAGCACATATATCAAGTTCAGATCTGATGGTTGATGGTGCACAACGATCAGACACTTGAAAGGCTGAAATCATTCACTTGGCGACTCTAAATCAGTTTCGAGATCAGATCCAAAGACTCCACTGGAGGATGATCCCGACCAGCAAAAACATGAAAGGACAACATGGACAGATCAGGTATTCAAGTTGGAATTTCATCCAAGACATTTTGTTCTTTGTCATGAATTATTTCTTCTCTTTTCCCAAGAATGTCAAAAAGGCTTTGCAAAGTATATTGTATTTGAGAAAAGATCCCAGGCCTGCAGTTGATTCTTTCCCTTTGAAGATTGTGAATACCAAAGTTTTGCATGCCTTTAAGCTTGATCAAGACCTTTCTTCTAAATCTTGTGATGACCATCTTCAAGTTGATGAACCTCAAGTGACCAAAACTAATTCTATACCTGCTGTACATACCCCTATACCTTGTAAAATTCCAGATCGGTATAAACCTCTTGTTTTACCTTCTTTTCTTCATCCTTTCCCCAAAACTATGATCTATACTTGCCGATGTTTGATGGTGAATGTAAGAATGTCAACGCTGAGCAACATGTCCAGAATTTTGAGAATTTTCTAGATCTTTTTGAAGTTGATGAAGAAGATGTTAGTATAAGGCTTTTTGCTCTTTCTTTGCAAGCCAAAGTGAAGAGTTGGTTCAAAGCCCTACCTGATGCGAGCATCTCATATTTCCAGCAGTTCGTCAAATTTTTTCTCGATAGGTGGATGATTGGGCAGAACCTTTTCTTGATTGTAGAAGAGTATAACCAGCTGAAAAGATTGCCAGGGGAGACAGTACAATAGTTTTCAGCCAGATTTAACCAAGTTTATTATTCAATGCCAGTTGATATAAGGCCTACTACTAGATCTGCTCTCTTGCACTACCCGGGCGCCTTTGATCCGGAGATGGAGTTTCAGTTGAGAGAAAGGGATATTGCAACACTTCACGAGATGCAAAACAGTGCAGTGAATGTAGAGGCACATCTGCTAATCCGACGGGCAAGGTTGAAAGAAGAAGAGATGAAAAACATAGATCCGGAAAAATCGACATCTCTAGAGGTAAAGCTTGACGTTTTGGTAAGTGCAGTGGAAGAGATGATGGACAAGATCAACGCAAGGAATGATTATGATGTTCAAGCTCATGGCTCGCTGATTGAAGAAGAACAAGTTGCTGATTCAAAATATTTTGTTTCTGATCCCAGTTGTCATAGTGATTGTTTTATAGATCATTGTGAAGAAGAAAGAACTGTTGATATGACCTGCATGCTTGATGATGTGTTTTATAGTGATGATTTGCCTCATTTTGATCAGTATGATGATGATTATGTTCTCCAAACAAAAGCTAATCTTACAGACAAATCAGCAGCTAGTTTGTGGGAGGAATAAGTTCATTTTCAGCAGCTCAAATATAATGATAACCCATCACATATCAGCTATGACATGACGAGGAAAGTGCAGCAAATTTTGAAGTAAGTGAAGGATCTTTACCTTTTTGTTTTGATTCATGTCAGTTCATTAAAGACAATTTCCATGAAATTAGAAATCAGCTGTCAACAAGTTTTGATCTAGACCATCTTGGAGGCAATAAAAACCTTGTTCCAGACTTCTCATATTCAGATTTGCAGCCCCCAAATTCCATTGGTTTTCAAGTTGCAGATGAAAGCATGGAAGCTGACATATTTGATCAAATGATACAAGAAGGTGACTTTGTACCATTCTGTTTTGAATCATTTCAGTTTTTGAAGGATAGAGTGCATAGTAAATCTTCAAATGAACAGCCTATAACAAATCAGCAATCTCTCAGTGTTAATGTTGAGGATGAGACAGATAACCAAATTCTTGAGCAGCCACCAAATGAAATTGAAGGTCAGATTACAGACGAAGGTGTGGCAGATGAAATACATGATTTGATGATGCAGGAAGATTCTATACCCTTTTGTTTCGAAGCATTTCAGTTTATAAGGCAGAATCTTTGTAAAATCTCTCAAGAAAAAGATGAACAGCTAGAAGGATGTAATACATTTTCAATGGATACATTACAACAGTCTTTTCAAGTTTTTCATGATCCAATAGCTGATGTTTTGGATGAGGTTTGCAGTCAAAGTCTTTCTCCATTGACTACATGTGAGCTTGAAACATGTGCTGATATGAATTTGATCCGGCAGCCGGTTTCTTTGTCATTTTCAGTAGAGGTCTCGTCACAAGGCTCAGATCAAAGTGTGCATTCATGGTATGAGGAAAAGAGAAGTAATCCATTCGATGAGCTAAGTTTCAGTGTGCTTGAATTTCAAGATCCTTATGCAGTGTTTTTGGAGGCGGATAGAGAATTTATATCATTCAATGGATCTGTTTCTAAGTTGTCATGGGAGTTGCCTTTCAGTAGTTCTCTCTTGTTGGTCATAAGTGAGAACTTGCGGAGAATTCAAACAGCAGATGAGATACTTACTTGGTTGCATTGGTTGTTTCATTTCACTTGATCAGGTGATGAATGAAACTGTTAGAGTAGGTTGTGATGAATAAGCTCCACTTTGAGCATCATTTCAGTTTGTCGATTGTGTTTAAGTATCGAGTCAGTTTTTAGTTGAGTGAGAGTCAATTTGTGTTGTCAAGTCATCAGTTTTTAGTCATGCATTTCAGCTTGAGTTTTTGACTCCATTGCCCAATAATTGTAAGGCACTGGTCTGCTCTCCCAGAGGTCTAAGGTTCTTGGCACCTCCAAGGAGCTACCATCCCCATTGGAGCCAATGTTAGTGTCAGTCTTTCCAGCCTTCCTACAGTGATCAAATACGCTCTTACAAAGTGGTCTCAGAGTGTCAAGGTCAAATTTTGTCATTTCAGTGAGTCTTCAAGCAAAATTTGGTCACTAGGCATTAGGTCTAGGGTTTGCCCAAATGTCAGTCCATGTCATCATTCAGCTGAGCCTATCATCATCCAAAGGGTTGTCATTATCATGTCAGTGTCGAATGAGTCATTTTACACCTTATTCATGCTTCAGTTGTGCCTAGGTAAGTTCATTTCCCTCTCCTAGGGTTTTGAAGCCAATTTCTCTTGGGCGGTCAAATCATCGGCAAAACTTGTATCCTGATGTTCATACACGTTCCCCTATCCTTAAAATACTTTATCAAACACTTCCCATCCCTTAGATCCGCCAAATTCCTCATTTTTGCACAAACCCTAGTTTCTAGCTACAACCTGGCAATTTTCTAGGTTGGGCCTGTGTTTTGCCCTTTTGGACCCCTTCCCCTCACTCAATCTCTGAGATTCCACTTTCCCCTACTTCCTAGCATCCCTCCCTACTCCCCAAAATTTCCCCAAGAATTTAGAAGCCCCCTATCCCCTTCATTTCGCTTCATTTCGACAAAATTCCTTGTTTCACACATCGGGACAAGTTTCACTCAAATGATGTTTTAGAGCAATAAAAGATGAATTTTGGGAAACTGAGAGAGGTTTTGGTCCACAACATACCAAGGAAGAGAAACCTCCTTCACTTTTTGCACAGGTTTTGTGGTTTGAGAGAAATGTCAAGAATTCCGTTGCCTCAGGAGAATCAAAGACACCTCTGAAGTGACCTTGGGAAAATCAAGTTTTCTCCTAGATTGGTGGGCCAAATGATTTTCTTGATGGGTAAAATGATAACTAGACACAAAGATATTTCCAATGAGCTATCATGATCTCAATTTGGGGTTGAGGAAGGCATTCAAAAGTTGACTGCAACAACACTCTTCCTTGAGGCAGCCTCATTTGGCACTTTTTGACCAGTCTTGGGAGATTTGATTTTTTACAGGTCAAATCAACTCCAAATTGAAAAATTAAAGTTGGGTTAGAAAGTAGACTCAAATAGCTTTCCAACGAGCTATCATGCTCCCAATTCCGACACCGGGAAGGCCTCCAAAAGCCTCCTGCACAAGCGCGACCCGTTGGGTGGTGCGCGACCCGTTGAGAGCTCTTCCACAGTTCAGAAAAGCAACGTGTGCGACCCGTTGGGAGGGGCGCGACCCGTTGGGGATTTCTCCACAGAAATTTGCCAGTAAGCTTCCAAATGACCCCAAATCTCTTCAAGGTTGCAGGTAGGCCTCTGATCATCAAAGTATTTTGCTTGATAGAGAAAAATGAGCATGGGAAATGTGTTTTAATGCCATCAAGTTGAAATGAGAAGTTCATGTATATTTGCTTTAAAAATGTCAAAATGCAAGTAGAGATAGGGTTTTGTTTTTCTGCTCTCAAGGTTATCCCTTTCACCCCCTGAGGTTGTTCATGAGGAGGGAAGGCCATCACAGTAGCATGATATTCTTGAGACCAGACATGTCAGCTCTCCTCCATTGGTCATTTATCAGAAAGGCCCGAGGGCCTTATTTGCAGCAGCTAGGCGAGTACTATCTCCACAGCAGGTGGAAGGGGTCTCGCCTTCATCTTCAGCTCAGCGAGTGTTATCTCCACATCAGGTGGAAGGGGCCTCGCTTTCTTCACCAGCACAGGTACTACAGAGGGGCAAAGAGCCCATGATTCATGAGGATCCGGTGATTGATCTTGAGGCCAGTTCTCCTAGCCAAGAGGCGAAGGAGATCATTCAGCATCTCAGGGCTGAAAATAATGTTTTACAGAGGAGACTTGAGGGTTCCCAATGGACTATTACTTACCTGGAGCAGAGGAACACACAGTTAGAGGAGGAGAAGGCACTTGATGAGCTATGGAGGATTCATAGCGACTGAGTCTTGAACCGTAGAAGACCCGGTGATCCATTGCCTGCTGACCGAGAGTCAATGCTCATTCAGGAGAATGCCCACTTGGAGAGGCTGTTGGCTAAAGCCAACCAAGAGAAAAAACTGCTGAGAAACATGAAGAATCACTATTGGGCAAGGATGCATGTATGCAAGGCCAAAATTAAAATGTTCCAAAGGAGGTTGTCCGAAGCTCTTAGGCGGAGGAAGAAGACCAATCCACTCTGTATCTTGGCTGAGGCATCCCTCAAAGATCATGGCACTCACTAGCATCAGTTACAGCACAAATCCCAAATTTTTTTGAGAATTTTGGGTAATTTTGGCATTTTTTGGAAATTTACAGGTTTTGGCTTCTCAACGGGTCTCACCCCCGTGAGACCCTTTGTCATCGTAGCTCCGTTTTGCAAAAAACTCAACATTTCTAGATTTTTCATGCAAAGTTACATATGCCTATGGATGGACTTGAGTTTTTATGGAGTTTTGGGCCTCCAAAAGGTCAAAATACAGGCAAAATTTGACTTTCTGCCCCTTTTTTGAGTTGCAGAAGCAGTCTTGGGAGAATTGACTTTGGCCTAGGCAAATTACCTTCAAATCCAAAAATTCCAGTTGGGTTGGAAAGTAGACTCAGAGACCTTTCCAACGAGCTATCCTGCACCTAATTCTGACACCGGGAAGGCCTCCAAACAGAGCTCCAAAGTGCGCAACCCGTTGAGGAAATGTGCGCGACCCGTTGAGGAAACTTTGCCAGATTTGACCAGTTCAGCCCAGAAAACACAGTTTGGCTCCAGTTTGACTTTTTGAGGTTGATGGTGGTCCTCTTGGATGTAATTGTGACACTTTTTGGATATTTTTACTCTTGTTTAACTCTTCTAGAAGATTCTTTCATGTAAAGGGTAAAAATTGAATGTATGAATTGGTTTCCAAGTTTATAGAGGCAAGTTGTTTTGACTGCCTAGATTTTAGTGCTCAGTTTAGAATTAGTTGAAACAGCTCCTAGAAGGATGAGCTCGACCCCTAGAGGCAAGGGAAGAGGTTGGCTTGCCTATATTATGTATTTTCTTAATCATTTTCAGAGGTTGGATGGTTGGACTCTTGAGGGAGAAGCTATCATTGTATTATCACTTGTATCTCTGCAATTTTTGGCTAAGGAAGACCAGGGTTTTGGAGTCATCTTTGGGATTCTTGTGGACTCATGTGTTGATGGTGTGTTTCTTCATGTTCTTGTAAGCTTTGTTATGTGATTCATTTCCTTTCTTTACTGCTGCACATTAAACAAATGAAGTGATAAAGTATGAATTCATGCTAGCCATGCTCTGCTTTTAAATTTGTTTAATTTCAATGTTTTCTTCTGTCTAAAGAGAATTCAAATTCATTGTTTTCTCTCTTTAGCCTTCTTATCTTTCTTTCCTAATCATTCCTTTCAGCTAAAGACATCAATACAGGCTCCTACCTCGCCCCAAAGACCCCCCTGCAGAAACTGTGTCCAATCCCCGCACCCTAAATTGCAGCTCCTCAAATTGCCACCAAAAAACCCCAAAAAACCCCCAAATCAACCTTTATAATCAGTTTACTAGCCTAATATCAGTGTTACCTTGTTGGTCATCTCATCCTATTGAAAATCTACCGAGATTGACCGAAGAGAGCCTTCTCCTGCCCCGTAGGGCTAGCTACGAGGCTGAATGGTTTGATGTAGCTTTGAGGTTTGCCTTTTTCAGCCTAAGGTGAAATTTCAAGTGCTAACAACATCATCATCATGCTCTGTCACGAGTTGCACTTGATATCATCAACTGCACTTGCTGATGCATATAAACTAGTTGAGTGAAAACAGTAGTCAAATTATGCAAGACTGAAATAACATGGAAGTGTAACCTAAAACATCTCAACTTAATTTTGCATCTAATAATATCTTGATCCATAAATAAAACAAAGGTGTCTGCATATGGTATTTGCAAAAAAACCTGAAATAGTTGCAAACATAAAGAACCATCAAATAGTTGCAGATTGTACTTGCCTTATGTGAGGAGGGAACAACACAATTTCAAGGCCAGCATGTTCCTGCATTTTGTAATCTGTAGAAGAAATAGTTGGTTAGAATAAAATGGTAACATTGTAAATTGAACAGAGGACATATTTGAGAGAAAACACGTTAAGGAGTTATCTGAACTAAGGCTTCTTCTGCAATACTTATGGCTGTATAAGAGTAAAACAGATCTCTAACATGGCTTGTTCCAGTTTTCCAATCTTGACGAGATCTGTTTTAATTTGCAAAAACAATTTATTACAAAGTCAGTATTGTATATACCTGAACCAACTGATTAGTTTCGAAAGCACAGTGAGCAAGGCGTTTTCTTGGTAATATTCTAATATTGGCAGCTGTTCTGTACTTCATTTCAGAAGTCATTGCAACAGTGCTGCTAATCAGACAACAAAATTTCAAAATAATGTCAAGCTAAACAAGCAGAACAGGAACCCCACCAACAACAAACACAAATTTCATATTCATGCTAACTAGTTAAACATGGCATTGCACAAGGAGAGATCAAAACCATGAACCTACAAAGCCATAAACTTCTGAAATAAGGTTTGGACTTCAAATGATGTAAAAAATGAAATGGGTTCAGATAAACTTACTCATTTGAAATTCAGCATTGAGTCCGAGCAAGAATACCAATGGAATGAGTGGAAGCTACCAGAAATGTATATTAGCCATTGTGTCCTTTGTGCGTTGTAGATTGGAAACCATGTGAGCATTGTTCAGATTGTAAACTGCAAATCATGTCAGCAGTCTCCAGATATATGGCATATTCAGATGGTCTGTGGGATAAATTCTTTCCTCGTAATGTTACCAGATTTTATGCAAAGCAGTTACCCTGTAGCATTTGTTTCGAAAATATAACTCTACGTTTGACTTTGAATCAGATGTGTTTAGGAACATGGAAAAAATTTAAGCAAATTGTAGAGCTAACAGTAAACAAAAACATAGGTAATATAAAACAAAACCTTTCGAGCCCAAAACTTTCATTTGGCTTAAGGTTATAATGCTATTATAATGAAAAATCATGCAGATCAAGCAACGGTTAGCAATTGATCGATTGCATATAGTCCCAGGGAAGGAGTAATAATACCAAATGCATTATGTCATAATTGCATTTTCAAACAACATATATTCATTTTAAAGTGCATATAGTTTGATGCTATTTATAAAGTCTAGCTTCAAGCATGTTGTAGAATGCGTTCGATCTCAAATACAAGACAGAAACAGAAACAATACAAATAGACATGTATAAAGACTTTCTAGGCCTGTTTCCTGAATCGTTAGCTACACTATGCAACAAACAAAAACTAACATAGCATTCAGCCATAACATAGGAGCAGACAGAAATGACTAGCCGATTCAATATACAATTTGTCATTTAATCAATCTATGGAATCTTTGGTGTTTGCAGTCAGCAGCTGTAGATACAAAATTATTGCTGATCTGATGTTGCATTTGCTGTATTCAATGATATAGTTTAAACCAAACATGGTAGTTTTTAAGATGCGACAAAAATATACATACAAAAGCTGACAAGACAATCTCTCGTTGTCAAGCTTGAAGCATGATGCAGAATGCGTTCCATTTGAGATAGAGAACAGAAACAGAAACATTACAAACACATATGGATAAAGACTTTGTAGCCTTTTTTGAGATAGAGAACAGAAACAAAAATATTACAAACACATATGGATAAAGACTTTGTAGCCTTTTTTCATCAACTGTTGCGTTACATAATCTTTGTAAATGACTCAAAATTGCAAGTCAAATACTTGTATTATCGTGAGAGCATAATATGAAGAAACATGTCCATATTACTTTTGCATTTGTTATGGATCTGAAGGCTGCCATGCTCCTGGATTTTGTAATCTGTATATCAAACGGTTAGTTAGAACAAAATGATAACACTGTAAATTGAAGAGAGGACATATTTGAGAGAAAACATGTTAAGGCATATGTTGATATACCTTCCATTTGTTAGTTGACATGTAATAGTTCACTATCTTCATTGAGTGTGAACTTGCTCTGAATTTTGAAGTCACGTAAGATGTAAACAGTGGTAGCTTTCTGTTGCAAATATGTCTCATATGACATTGATTTTAAATCAGGAAGTAAGTCATGTAATAAGGGCTCCCTGATAATGCACTGGACAAAGTTATTTGTAATGGATTCTATTACAGCATTTATACAATGCTTGTAGAGGAAAGGGCAATTATCATTGCATTGTGAATAGAAAATTGTTGCATTGGCTATTGCTATGGATGAATTCACTGGGCAGTTACAAATTCCACAAACAGGTTCGAAAGGAGTTGAATATGGATTTGTTGTGGTCAGAATACCTTCGACCTGTTTATAAAACATTCAAACGTTAATTTACATTATTACATGCCAAATGCAAATGCAGAAAAAACATTATTATTGCTATACTTACAGCATAGGTAGATGTAGTTAGTTTTGTGAGATTGTTGAGTGCATCTGTGTTCAGTTCAGTCATGAACGTTGACTTCGATGCTCTGAATATTGTTTCTGTTGTGTTTACCTTTTTTGTTAAATTTTTGAAAAGAATGAGCGGAAAGTGTCCATTTTGCAATTGTTTTTCCATTGAAACGAAAAATTGTTCCTATGTGTCAAAGAGTTGCAACTGCAGAACAGAAATTGCTATGTATTGAAAAATACAAAAAGTAATATGCAACTACATTGTTCATATGCATTGAAAGATTGCAATTGCAGAAGACAAATTACAAAAACTATGGACAAATTACAACAACTATCTATTGAAGTGATGCATGTTATTTACTGACAATTAGGAATAAGTAACATCTGAATACATACAGTTGCATTGTCGTTTTCAGAATCTCCGTCTTTGATATGGAGTATATAATGCAATCCAACTCGTTTGGCAAGTGTAACGGCAACAGCGATTGTGCCAATTGGGTACATTTCTTTTTTGTTTGCAAATTGCCTAATGGTCGTATTGGGAATGAAGTGATATTCTTTGCAAACTTCAGGTACAGTTTCTATGATACTTGATTCATTAAGCAATATTATTTTGTCACAGTCACCGCGATCATAAACACTTTTAGGCAATATCCTGAAGTTTGTAATTGAGATGCTGTTGCCTTGCAAAATTTTCTGTTCATGTCGCTCCACCAAATGTGCAGGTTGTTGAGATTGCAACAAGATGATGGAGCTTAGTGAAAAGAGTCGCCTTCACTAAGTGGGCCCGCAGGCTATTTTTGGCGCAAGTCTATTTTTAGACTATGTCTATTTTTAGACATATGGATCATGTCTATGTTTATGGATGATTGATCAAGTTGGGAAAAAAATAGATGGACTTCTATTTTTGATGAAAGTGTGAGTGATCACAGTGTGAGTGATCAAGTCTATTTTTAGACTGGCTGTTAAAAATAGAAAAGTCAAATATTATTATCTCACAATAATATTTGGACTATAAACTTAATCTTATTCTCTTGGAGCACTTCAGTTTGAGCTACGGAAGTGGCACATGCAGCTGTCAGAAGGAAATTCGTTTTTCTTATGAGTCAGTTGAGTTGTTGCATGCATGACTTCAGTTAGAACTCAAGTGAGTTGAGTTTAGTGGACTGGAGGTACAGTTGATGGAGTTGTGTTCAGTTTAACTTAGTTAAACTGGTTGTAGTTAGTCTAACTGCAGATAGACTAATGATGAGTTGTTAAACTAATTATTAACTCATAATACAACTAAAGAATACATCAGTTAACTCAGTTGCATGTCAGTGCATGTTCAGTTCAACAGGGACAGGTGGTAGAGAATCAGATTGCTATCAGTTGTGACTATAGTTGTGCACCAGATCTTGCACAATCAAAGGATTGAGTATGCCAATGAGTTTGCTCACGTATTTGGCCCGCATTTTAGCCTTTGCTCACGTCCACAAAGAGTGAGTGACTATTTTGCAGGTGAAAATCGAGTTTGGGAAGCAATTCTCATCAGTTCTTGAGCAGTGGAGGCAGGCAAGCAGTGGAAGAGATTTGGAGATCAGATCTGAGCTGTATTGTGTGTAACAGAGGTGGAGATACTTGTGAGAAGTATTATGCTGTGTAATGTTACATGACTCAATCATTAATATACAGATAGTGTGGGGTTTTTAGCGAGATGCTTTCCCCGTGATACAAACTGTGTTAATGTGTGAATGCTCTTGATGTTTTATTGTTATTGATGCTGCTATATTCTTGATCAACGTAGAGGAGCTTATGTATTGTGTATGTTTTCCGCATTAGTACATGATCAGGATAATCTCCATTGAATATGTGTTAAATTATTCAAAATTTCTACATGGTATCGGAGCTAGCTGATTTGTAGAAAAAATTTCTACATGGTATCGGAGCTAGATAATTGTAGAAAACGTTTCTACATGGTATCGGAGCAGCTTGATTTGTAGAAGAGATTTTTACAGGATATCAAGCGAGGGTTGATCGGAAGCGGTTGAGTTTGGAGCTGGTGGAAATCAAATTTGCAGCAGTGTTGTTGAAATGTCTTTCAACGGATTGCAAATGTTATTCCAAAGCAAGAGCGACCTGGCGCTCAAGGATAAACTCAGTAACAATAAAGGTGAGAATGGATCTTCATCAAAGGTATCTGATGAAGAGAATTGTGCTTTGGCTGCCAAAGCAAAGAAAGGGAAGAGCAAGAAAGCTTCTCAGTCTGGTGCGAAAGGCAAGAAGCAGGATATGTCCAAGGTGAAGTGTTTTCACTATCACCAGCATGGACACTATGCCACAAATTGTCCGCAGAAGAAGAAGAACAAGCAAGCTGCTGGATCTGCAGGGGGAGAGGCTTTAGCTTCTCAGTTTGAGCTTGATTTTTCATTGATCGCATGCTTGGTTTCAAGTGTGATGGGATCAGTGTGGTTTCTGGACAGTGGTGCGTCTTTTCACATGACGGGAGATAGAGATTTGTTCTCTGATCTGGAGGACAAAGATCTTGGAGTGCACATCGAGATGGGCGATGATGGTAGATACAGTGCGACCGGTATCGGTACCATTTCCTTTGAGAGGGAGTCTGGTAAACCCTTTGTATTGAAGGAAGTCATGCATGTTCCAGGATTGAAGAAGAATCTCATCTCAGTGGCGATGTTAGAAGACAAGGGGTATGATGTTGTTTTCAGCGAGGGAAAGGCCTTCCTGCACAGCAAGACAACTGGTGAGACCCGGAAGATAGGGGTTCGAGTGAGGAACCTTTATCAGTTGCATGTAGATGGATGCGCAGCAATGGCAGGCAAGGCAGAAGGATTGGTGAGCCGGGATGATGGCGAGTTGTGGCACAGGAGATTGGGTCACCTTCACCATGGAGCCTTGAAGATACTGCAGCAGATCACTACAGGGCTTCCTAAAGGCACACTTGCGCAGTCAGATCAGTGCAAGGGGTGTACTTTGGGGAAGTTTGTGAAAGCCACCTTTCACGAGAAGGATAGTCGCGCCACGACGATCCTTGAGAGAATTCACACAGACGTGTGTGGACCTTTCTCAGTTGCTTCGACAACAAAACACAGGTATTATGTGATTTTTGTTGATGATTTCTCTCGTAAGTGCTGGATCTTCTTCATGCAGAAGAAGAGCGAGACATATTCAAAGTTCTGTGAATTCAAAGCACTGGTCGAGAAGGAGTCGGGGAAGAAGGTGAAGGCTCTTAGGAGCGATAATGGTGGTGAATACATCTCGGACGAGTTCAAGGATTTCTGCAAGGCAGAAGGGATTCGTAGAGAGCTCATAGCTCCCCATAACCCACAGCAGAACGGGGTAGCTGAGCGGAAGAACAGAACGATTGTGGGTGCTGCACGGGCAATGTTGCATGATCAGGGCCTACCCCTTCACTTGTGGGCGGAAGCATGCAATACAGCAGTTTATGTGTAGAACCGTTGTCCTCATAGGATACTTGGCATGAGTACACCCAAGGAGGCTTATTCTGGTAAGAAGCCTGATCTTTCTCATTTGAGGATTTTTGGTGCTAACGTTTACATGCATGTGACGAAGGATGCCAGAAAGAAGTTGGAGCCGACTGCAGAGGTTGGGATATTTGTGGGGTACACTGATACGCCCCACAACTATCGTGTGTATTTGCCAGATAGTGGTAAAACTGTTGTGCGACGGGATATAAAATTTCAGGAGGAGAAAGCCATGAAGTGTTCGCTTGAGAGGGAGCTACACTTGCATGCAGATGAGGAGCTATTAGTTCCTAAGGATGAGCTTCAGGACGTGGATCAGCCACAGGATGAGGTTCATGGAGTGGAAGAGACCACTCATGCAGCGCCAACCATCAGAGGGCGAAAGCGCTTGACAGAAGCTGAGCGACTGGCTCAAGATGCAGAGAAAGTTGTAGGACCACCTACAGCCCAACGCAGGCAGAGACAGTCACCTGATCGGTACACTGGATACATGGCTCTTATGAGCAAGTGTGTTGTGACTGAGCCATCCTCTTTCGAGGAAGCTGTGGAGGATCCCGCATGGGTAGACGCCATGGTGGAAGAGTATGATTCTATTGTCAGAAACAGTGCATGGGAGATTGTTCCTAGACCGGAAGGGAAATCAGTGGTGGGTTCGAGATGGATCTACAAATTTAAGCAGGCAGCTGACGGGAGTGTGGAGAAGTACAAGGCAAGATTTGTTGCCCGAGGCCTTTCACAGATTGAGGGGATCGATTATGAGGAGACCTTTGCACCTGTCGCAAGGTATTCTTCCATACGGACGATTCTTGCTCTCTCAGCGCAGATGGGATGGCACATTCATCAGATGGATGTGAAGACTGCGTTCCTCAACGGAGTCATTGAGGAGGAGGTGTACATTGAGCAACCCGAAGGCTTTGAAGTCTTCAGCAGCGAGTCGCATGTGTGCAGGCTCAAGAGAGCGCTGTATGGGTTGAAGCAAGCACCACGTGCTTGGTACACACGGATAGACAGCTATTTCACAGGACTTGGATTCTCCAAGAGCGAGGCAGATCCGAACCTATACCAGATTGTGGTGGAGGGTAAGTTGCTTATCATTGTACTGTATGTTGATGATTTGATTCTAACGGGTGATGAGCTGTTGATACTGTCATGCAAGAAGGATCTTGCTACAGAGTTTGAGATGAAGGACTTGGGCCTCCTTCACTATTTCCTAGGATTGGAAATATGGCAGCGCAGTGGTGGACTGTTTGTTTCTCAGGGCAAGTATGCTCGGGAGATACTGGAGAAGTTCAACATGCATGGCTGCAAGCCTGTTGATACTCCTCTTCCTGGAGGTTGGAGAAAGGAGGATGCCACTTCGGGAGAAGAAGTGGATGCCACTGTTTATCGACAGTTGGTGGGGTCGCTGATGTATTTGGTCAATACACGACCTGATATATGCTATGCAGTTAACCAGCTTTCACAAGCTATGGTTAAGCCTACCAAGCTCTTCTGGAAGGCGGGCAAGCATGTATTGCGCTACTTGAGAGGCACATCGGGATATGGTTTGTGGTACAGACAGGAGGATGAGGTGAAGCTATGTGGCTTCACGGATGCAGATTGGGCAGGGAGCCCAACGGACAGAAAGAGCACATCAGGAGGGGTCTTCAGTATCGGATCGACAGTAGTTTCTTGGTACAGCAGGAAGCAGAGATCTGTGTGGATGAGGATGATCCTGGTCGGGTTTTTCGGGTCCAAGCACATCAGGTACCATCATATCAGAGATTGTGTGCAGCGGAGGATCATGTTACTTTCGTACATTCCAACGGAGGATCAGGATGCTGATATTCTGACGAAGGCTCTCACCAGGAGCAAATTCGAGTACCACCGAGGCAGGATAGGGGTTGCTGATAATCCATATCTTGTCGAGAGGGAGTGTTGAGATTGCAACAAGATGATGGAGCTTAGTGAAAAGAGTCGCCTTCACTAAGTGGGCCCGCAGGCTATTTTTGGCGCAAGTCTATTTTTAGACTATGTCTATTTTTAGACATATGGATCATGTCTATGTTTATGGATGATTGATCAAGTTGGGAAAAAAATAGATGGACTTCTATTTTTGATGAAAGTGTGAGTGATCACAGTGTGAGTGATCAAGTCTATTTTTAGACTGGCTGTCAAAAATAGAAAAGTCAAATATTATTATCTCACAATAATATTTGGACTATAAACTTAATCTTATTCTCTTGGAGCACTTCAGTTTGAGCTACGGAAGTGGCACATGCAGCTGTCAGAAGGAAATTCGTTTTTCTTATGAGTCAGTTGAGTTGTTGCATGCATGACTTCAGTTAGAACTCAAGTGAGTTGAGTTTAGTGGACTGGAGGTACAGTTGATGGAGTTGTGTTCAGTTTAACTTAGTTAAACTGGTTGTAGTTAGTCTAACTGCAGATAGACTAATGATGAGTTGTTAAACTAATTATTAACTCATAATACAACTAAAGAATACATCAGTTAACTCAGTTGCATGTCAGTGCATGTTCAGTTCAACAGGGACAGGTGGTAGAGAATCAGATTGCTATCAGTTGTGACTATAGTTGTGCACCAGATCTTGCACAATCAAAGGATTGAGTATGCCAATGAGTTTGCTCACGTATTTGGCCCGCATTTTAGCCTTTGCTCACGTCCACAAAGAGTGAGTGACTATTTTGCAGGTGAAAATCGAGTTTGGGAAGCAATTCTCATCAGTTCTTGAGCAGGTATTGAGCAGTGGAGGCAGGCAAGCAGTGGAAGAGATTTGGAGATCAGATCTGAGCTGTATTGTGTGTAACAGAGGTGGAGATACTTGTGAGAAGTATTATGCTGTGTAATGTTACATGACTCAATCATTAATATACAGATAGTGTGGGGTTTTTAGCGAGATGCTTTCCCCGTGATACAAACTGTGTTAATGTGTGAATGCTCTTGATGTTTTATTGTTATTGATGCTGCTATATTCTTGATCAACGTAGAGGAGCTTATGTATTGTGTATGTTTTCCGCATTAGTACATGATCAGGATAATCTCCATTGAATATGTGTTAAATTATTCAAAATTTCTACATGGTATCGGAGCTAGCTGATTTGTAGAAAAAATTTCTACATGGTATCGGAGCTAGATAATTGTAGAAAAAGTTTCTACATGGTATCGGAGCAGCTTGATTTGTAGAAGAGATTTTTACAGGATATCAAGCGAGGGTTGATCGGAAGCGGTTGAGTTTGGAGCTGGTGGAAATCAAATTTGCAGCAGTGTTGTTGAAATGTCTTTCAACGGATTGCAAATGTTATTCCAAAGCAAGAGCGACCTGGCGCTCAAGGATAAACTCAGTAACAATAAAGGTGAGAATGGATCTTCATCAAAGGTATCTGATGAAGAGAATTGTGCTTTGGCTGCCAAAGCAAAGAAAGGGAAGAGCAAGAAAGCTTCTCAGTCTGGTGCGAAAGGCAAGAAGCAGGATATGTCCAAGGTGAAGTGTTTTCACTGTCACCAGCATGGACACTATGCCACAAATTGTCCGCAGAAGAAGAAGAACAAGCAAGCTGCTGGATCTGCAGGGGGAGAGGCTTTAGCTTCTCAGTTTGAGCTTGATTTTTCATTGATCGCATGCTTGGTTTCAAGTGTGATGGGATCAGTGTGGTTTCTGGACAGTGGTGCGTCTTTTCACATGACGGGAGATAGAGATTTGTTCTCTGATCTGGAGGACAAAGATCTTGGAGTGCACATCGAGATGGGCGATGATGGTAGATACAGTGCGACCGGTATCGGTACCATTTCCTTTGAGAGGGAGTCTGGTAAACCCTTTGTATTGAAGGAAGTCATGCATGTTCCAGGATTGAAGAAGAATCTCATCTCAGTGGCGATGTTAGAAGACAAGGGGTATGATGTTGTTTTCAGCGAGGGAAAGGCCTTCTTGCGCAGCAAGACAACTGGTGAGACCCGGAAGATAGGGGTTCGAGTGAGGAACCTTTATCAGTTGCATGTAGATGGATGCGCAGCAATGGCAGGCAAGGCAGAAGGATTGGTGAGCCGGGATGATGGCGAGTTGTGGCACAGGAGATTGGGTCACCTTCACCATGGAGCCTTGAAGATACTGCAGCAGATCACTACAGGGCTTCCTAAAGGCACACTTGCGCAGTCAGATCAGTGCAAGGGGTGTACTTTGGGGAAGTTTGTGAAAGCCACCTTTCACGAGAAGGATAGTCGCGCCACGACGATCCTTGAGAGAATTCACACAGACGTGTGTGGACCTTTCTCAGTTGCTTCGACAACAAAACACAGGTATTATGTGATTTTTGTTGATGATTTCTCTCGTAAGTGCTGGATCTTCTTCATGCAGAAGAAGAGCGAGACATATTCAAAGTTCTGTGAATTCAAAGCACTGGTCGAGAAGGAGTCGGGGAAGAAGGTGAAGGCTCTTAGGAGCGATAATGGTGGTGAATACATCTCGGACGAGTTCAAGGATTTCTGCAAGGCAGAAGGGATTCGTAGAGAGCTCATAGCTCCCCATAACCCACAGCAGAACGGGGTAGCTGAGCGGAAGAACAGAACGATTGTGGGTGCTGCACGGGCAATGTTGCATGATCAGGGCCTACCCCTTCACTTGTGGGCGGAAGCATGCAATACAGCAGTTTATGTGTAGAACCGTTGTCCTCATAGGATACTTGGCATGAGTACACCCAAGGAGGCTTATTCTGGTAAGAAGCCTGATCTTTCTCATTTGAGGATTTTTGGTGCTAACGTTTACATGCATGTGACGAAGGATGCCAGAAAGAAGTTGGAGCCGACTGCAGAGGTTGGGATATTTGTGGGGTACACTGATACGCCCCACAACTATCGTGTGTATTTGCCAGATAGTGGTAAAACTGTTGTGCGACGGGATATAAAATTTCAGGAGGAGAAAGCCATGAAGTGTTCGCTTGAGAGGGAGCTACACTTGCATGCAGATGAGGAGCTATTAGTTCCTAAGGATGAGCTTCAGGACGTGGATCAGCCACAGGATGAGGTTCATGGAGTGGAAGAGACCACTCATGCAGCGCCAACCATCAGAGGGCGAAAGCGCTTGACAGAAGCTGAGCGACTGGCTCAAGATGCAGAGAAAGTTGTAGGACCACCTACAGCCCAACGCAGGCAGAGACAGTCACCTGATCGGTACACTGGATACATGGCTCTTATGAGCAAGTGTGTTGTGACTGAGCCATCCTCTTTCGAGGAAGCTGTGGAGGATCCCGCATGGGTAGACGCCATGGTGGAAGACGCCATGGTGGAAGACGCCATGGCTTGCCCTTTCTAATTGCGTTATGCATTCTATTTCTTCAATTGTTTCGTTTCGTCTCTGAAGATTTAGGCTATGTTATAGAATAGTAACATATATTTAGTGCAAACTAGAAGTAAAAACTGAACAAGAACATTAAAACCATAGAACCATACATATGTAAAAATAAAAATAGAATGCATATATAGTAGACATTAATATTCTAAATACAGATTACCATTTTTGTGTGGTTCTCATAGACATACCTTTGGAAAACAAGTGGTTGGTTTGCACTTTCTAATTGGCTTATGCATTCTATTTCTTCAATTGTTTCATTTCCTTTTTCAAGATTTATGCTATGTTATAGAATAGCAAGACATATTTAGTACAAGTCAAAAGAACATATAAAAGTAAACTTGAACAAAAAGACAAGATCCATAGAAGAGGAAAGGCAAAAAGAATATACTCTGTTTGTTTATGTTGCATGTTGTTGTTCTTTTTTCTTGGTCGTTCTGTTCAATTGAAAAGGGTTTTACTAGCAGAATCTGCATGCATAAATAGATGAGGTCATATCTGCAAATTTATGGTAGGATAGTTGTGTTGGTTAATTGAAAAGGCTGTCTTTGGAACAAGTTGCATTGATCAATACAGAACGCCATATATGTAAATGTAGAATAGAATGCATAGTATGTATGCTGTTATCACTTCGTTTACCACAAAAAGATATTGTAGTTTGCTTTAGTAAAATAGATATGGTAAAACCAATGAGGTATTGCAACAATGTCAAAATTTGGAATTTTGTAAACTGTTTCATGTGTATATCATAGGTCAAGGACAAGAGATATTATATCATGGTCAGACCAATATGCATCCAATACGAAAATTCTATACTTTATATTGCCTAGATTTGCCCAAACATGGTCAATCAATGATTTGTGCATGCTATTAGTTTTTTCAACTAGGAAATGAAGATTGTAGTTTTGCATGTAGGTTTCTAGTTGCTTTGTTTTTTGATTGCAATGCACCATATCAATATTAAAGTCCCCTAGTATAACTGTGATATTGTTCAGATCTAACTGGTATAAGGCTTTTGAATGACGTTGAGGATATTGTTTAGGTTTGCATGTGGCGATGCATATATATTGAGTATTGCAATTTGCAATGTGTGAACTTTTATTTTTGCAAACAATGCTTCTACAAAGCAGTCTTCAAAATGGGTATGTTCAAGGATAATGATATTTTTCTTTATCAATATCATTACTCCATGCTTAATGCAACTTGAGATGCAATTGAAATTTTTGAAGTATTCATTTTGCATAGACAGCAACATATGTGTTTCTTGTAAGCACAAGATATCAGATTGCATTGTGTCATAGTCATTGCATATGTCAGTAAGATGCGCATGAAGATTGCGAGTGTTCAATGAAAGAATAAAGATGGATCGCAATGATTGTATTGATGAACAGTCATATTCTAGTTGCCATTTTGCAGTGGTTTGCAAACGTTGCATTTCAGAATTTACTTTTTGCTTGACCTTGAAGTTGCTATGTTTAAGAGGATTAAGCAAATACAATGATTCTATGTTTCTGACACATGATAGTGCTGTGTATACTAGGCCATGCACTTGTACTCCAGTAGGGTCGAATGCAAGCCTATCCAAGGTTAAGCCTTGTGATCTATGTATTGTGCGTGCACATGCAAGTTGAATTGGAAATTGTTTTCGTATTTTCAATGGTGCCATCTTTGATGTCATAGGCATTGGTTTTGATATTCGCAATATTGGTGTCCAATCATGTGCTATCTCTGAAGTGTACAAATGACCTAGTTTTCTAGATTGTCGATGACCAATATTAGGGTCATGGAACTTAATCCACAGAACATCGACCTTATTTGTATGGGTATATGCTTTAACTATTCCATCTGCACCATTCACTAGCCCATCTGCTGCATCATAATTGCAAGCATACATTTCAACTAACATGTTCAACTTTATCAAAAGCTGTGGAGGCAAAATAGCCGTATGTTGATGAGCTGCGAAATTGTCGTTATTCTCCTGATTTTCGTCAATTGCATCAATCAAAATTTCTTTGCCAGGCATTAGCATCAACATTTTCTTCTTATGCATTGCAACATCTTTGTTTTTGTAAAATAAGTAGGGAAATTTTGGATCATTTGGTACAGGGCGCATGCAACTTGTATTCATGTATGTTATATCGTCAGATGTTTGACAATTTGTTCGCATTCTATTTAACACTGATATGAATCTCTTATTTGTTTGTCGCATTGTCATATGCAATTGGAAGCACTTGACATTATCCTTCCAGAAATCATGTGTTATTGTTTGATTGTTGATTGTTGGTTGTTCAAAAATAAGAGAGTCTTGAATAGGTTGCGCTTGATAGAAATCACCACAAAATATGATGTCAATGTTCCCAAAGTATTTTGTTTGGACATGTTTTATGTTTCTGAGTCTATTGTCAATAGAATATAAGAACCGACTTCCAATCATCGAGATCTCATCTATGAAAGCTACTTGCAATTCTTGATATAGCTTTGATAAGTTGTCCAATACTTCTTTGCTCAACGAGAACAGTTGAGACTTGTTAAAAGGCATTAGCAATGCAGAATGGATTGTTGTTCCACCTGCATTATATGCAGCTTTTCCTGTGTATGCTAATATTAGACCTTTTGGTTTCATAGGATCAGTTGTGTTTTGTGAATCATAAATTCGTATAAGAATTTGGAAAATTGCTTTTGCTGTGAGTGTTTTACCTACACCTGCTCCACCTGTAATAAAAAGGTAAATTGGTTCCTTGGGTTTTTTTTTTTTTTAATTGCAATGTCTTTTACAATTGCTTGTTGTTCTTTGTTCAAGATTCTTCTAAGTTTGTAATATTCATTGTTCTCCATTAAAAATGGATGGGCAGTGATTTGAAATCCAAGATTGATTTTTTTCTTCATTTCAAATTGTTTTGGAAATTGCAAGTCCGATTGCAAATCATATTCCTCATAATGGGAATTGTTCTCTTGATTTTGCATATTCATTTCGTTAGTATTCAAAGAACTAATTTGCTCATTTGTTGCAGTCTCTAAATCACCCCATGTTGGATTGATGTTATATGTAAATTTGGCTTCATTAACTTGAATTGTTTTTTCATGTAATGTATATGCAGAGAGCCATGTAGGCAATTCTTGTTTCAATGTATCTTCACAATTTTCAAATGGCATATATAACAATAATTTCTCTCGACAAAAGTTTTCAATATCATTGTGTTTGTTATATTTGACAAATCGTATAACATTTGGTTTTTTCCTTTTAGATATGGGTTTGCCATTTTTCCTGTAATTTGATACAAATTCTGCAAGGCAGATTTTGCTAATGGAACTTGGTCGTCCAATGTAGTAGTCAACAATGGAATGGCACATAACATCTTCTGAATCATCAGGTTCTTGTTTCAAAAGAATAGGCGGTTTAAGCATAAACGTGCGTTCATCAACTGGAGACGTGTTCACAAATATACATTCCCTTGAACTAGAATTCAATGGCAATGAAAGTGCTATATGCACTGCTTGTTGAGCTGACATTTGTTGTAGATTGAGTAATGTATTTCCAAGTTTACGAATCATTTGCATAGCATCAATTTCATCTTTTTGATGCTCTTTCCGTATTCTTCTAAATGCATTTGTCATAGACTTGTCAATTTTGGTCATATATGAACTACAATATGATGCTGCAGCATATGCATTTAGCACAAATTGTGCATCTGTATTTGCATTCCATAAAGCAGGGATATTGTTTGCAAAACTGTTATTCCAAATGTGAGAAGGTTTTCGTTTCAAGAAAATTGTTGGTTTCTTTACTGTATGTTGCAATAGTTCTATGTACTCATTTTGTAGCAGCCCTATTTCTAGGAGGAAATTGTCATGTGTTGTTGAATCATTGTAGTTTGTTTGCTCCAAGAATGCAAAAAACGATATTGATTTCTCTACAATTTTTGTATTTTCTGCATTGGTTGGTTCAATGATCATTGTTGATTTCATTGGTGGCATGGGGAAGTTGTATCTGCAATTTGAATTTCTTCGCTTCTTACAACTTTTTGTATGGTGATGTTTATGCAATTTAGCAACATCTGGCTCCAAATGATCTGTATTACAAGTGATGTAATTGTCAACAAACTTCTCAATTTCTGAGTTGCCTTCTTTTCCATATATTGGAGCATTCTCTATCCATAACAGTCCATGTTCATGTTCAGTTCCTCTATTTTGGAATTCTGTTACAAAATAGTAATCAGATATTTTTCCAAAGAATGTAGTATCTTGAGATATCAATCGCTTTATAGCATTAATTCTATGTCTATAGTATTGGCTACATGTGACTGGATATTTTCTTATAAGGTAGTCAATGTCATCATCTTCTAATATATCAATAGCATTTTTATTTACTTTATTTCTAAACAATGTGACAAGTGTATCTACTAATGGTTTCCATCGATGTTCTGCACTTGTGAATGTCACAAAGAAATTTGGAGGGCCTAGTTGTCGTATCATTGCAAATATGTTTTTCCTAATTTGTTCCAAATGGTCAGAAGATATGCGAATGTTTTTGAAATCTATGTATCCAATGTCAGACTTCAATAACTTTTCCAAATTTGCTCGATACTTGACATCTTTTGCTAATATTTTCCTGCCTTTTAGTTGTCCCTTTCTTATTCGCACCCATATGCAAGAAAGCACTTTATCAATTATTGTTCACATTGTCTTGAAAAACAAATTTGTTGTATGATATTGGAAGTCACCACTTGCTTGTAACAATTCCCATTGCACAATTTTTTGGTGACTAAACCTATTTGTGATGTCATGATCACGTGCATCGCCATAAAATAATGTTGGAAAGTTCATTTCTTCTGCATATTTGTCCTTGAAGATGCCTAATGGTCGTTGTCCTTCAGCAGGGGCCACTTCAATAATCTTGTCTTGCAGATCGTAGATGCGTTGTGATTCTATTAATCCATGCACCAATGTTTCAGTAGGTGTTTCATTATTTGCATCACTATCTGTATCACTTTCATTGTCACTGTTTGAATTTTGTACAATGTATTCATTATCCTCTTGTAAAACATGGGCCCAATTCTCATCTATACAAATGTTGCTAGCTTTATAAAGACTTCTAGAACACAGTTCGTTCAATGCCTTCATGACAATAATCGGACGTACTTTACCTGTTTGGTATGCATTTTTGTATTGCAATCTTCTTTTCAATGCAACTGCAATTGTCATTGTATCATTTAGATATTGTGGCAATGCTTTTTGCACAATGTCCATATGAACTGGTACATTGATAATTGATCCTGTTAAGCCAATTTGTGACCGTCTATGTCCCCATTGTCTGATTTGTGCAAATGCAATTCTCAATGACACAAGTCTTTCTTCTAGGTCTGAAAGTATATTTACAGTTGGCAATGAAATGTTACGTCTTATTTGTTCGGGTGCTGCAAATTGTGGTAGCTTTCCATTCTCGAGTGCTTTCTTGCAAGAAACACATATGTTTTCATTGCTAAAGGTCCTATTGTTCAACGTCAAATCCATATGCTTTTGTTGCAAATCTGTAGTGAAGAACCTAATATTTTTTGCAAAATGCAATTTGTTGCAAACTGCACATATATTCCTAGGCGTGTCTTCGACTTTTTCCATATAAATTTGTATTGCATTTTTCTTTCTTGACTTCTTATTAGAAAATGGTTTTTTTCATTTGTCATTGCATTTGCGTTTTGCACGTATGAATTGCTTTAGCTTGTGATAATTCAGCCTACAATCCTTAGTTGGTTGCATTTGCTCTAAATGACATGCTATCTCAAATGCAATATTATTGCTAAAATGTACTTGAGATATACATTGCTCTTTTTCTAGTACATGCTCATGATGCAATTGATTACAAACATCATTTGCTTCCATGGACAACTGTTGAGAATTGTGAACATATTCTTGTATCATTGCATGATAGTGAATATGCGATGTATTTGTCATGAATGACAAGATGTTAACAATATCATTGCATCTTGAATAAGCACAACTGTAGTTGACAAAGCTATTAGTAACAGAGGACCATACTTGGATATTGACTTTGAATATGACAGATATCCATTGCAGGCAAAATGGTCCGCCTTCCACTTGTTCTTTTTCATATGGCATTGCCATATTTATCAGATATTGTTGCCAATTGCTATTCATTGTATAGTGTATCGCATCAACTACCAAGTATTGCTCTAAACAATGCAATTCCTCTTGATTCTTATGCATAACTGCATTGCAAAAAGATTGCACAATGTAAAGTCGCAAAGACTCTGCATTGAATTCTGTTGCTACTAAATAGCAAATTGCATTAAAGAGACTGTCACCACAATTATATGTCACTTGCTTTGCAATTGTTAGTCCATTTAAAATCATATTATTTGCAATGTGCATCCAATTTCTTTCAACATCTTTGCAAATAGGTGATAGGTAGATATTAGACTGATTGCAAATGAAAATTGGAAACTTTTGGTAAACCAATGGTTCATAATGACCACTAACAGGATTTGCATCATGAAAGAGAATGCAATATGGAATTTCATTTTCATGTTGATTGAAGAGCAAATATCTCGTTTTTCTTGTCAATGACCAAACTGCAATTGATATATCTAGCCATTTAGCTAACCAACGTATGCAAAAGGTATCACCCCATAAACCTCGTTCAGACTCCTTTATATTTGTAGATGCAGAATAATGCATTTTATGAAGATATGTACCAATATCATTAACACCATGTAACTCATATAGGAACTCAGGTGCTAGTTCATATTGATATGACTGTATTGCTTCAACGTCATTGTTCTTTAAGCAAAAAAGAAAGTGGTCTATTAACCCATTTCGCAATTCATTTGAAGTATAACGAAAATGTAGAAGCATTTCGAACGAGTCAAATAGACAATCTCCTACAGTATATGAAAATGCATTTAGTCTAAAAAGACCATTTCTTTTTAATACAATATCAATGTTCTCAGGCAAAATGCATTGCAATCTGAATTTGTAATTGTCAACATCTATTATTTGTTCCATCATTTGCAATTGCTTACCAGAGTTGGCTTTTGCAATTGTCTTGTACAGCTTTGCAAAAAAAATTAATGAAGTTAGCAAAAACTGAACGTGACTGTTTTGAACAAAATGTATGTATATTAAAAAAATACGCTATTGCATTATCTTGGTAAACAAATATCAAATTTCTAGCAGCAAGCCATATTTGTAAATAACAAAGAAATTGGAAATGCAAACAATGCAAAGACATAATGAAAAAAATGGAGCATAATTCTAAGAATATTTGTGCAAGTTAACAAAAGGGAACAATCGAAACACAAAATGAAGTTAACAAAAGGAAGCAATGGAAAGACAAAATGAACAAATGCAACAGAACTTTAAGAATATTTCTGAAAGTTAACATCATTTTCAATTGCATTTGTCAAATAAATTGACCATGAGGCTATTTATGAGTTTTACATAAGTGGTGCACCAATTCAACTGTCAAAATATAAAAAGTATTGTCTCTGATTTATGCTAGGTTGCAACTCTAACATATTCCAAGGTAAAAAGTTTCCTGCTATTCGTTATCAGCCTATCAGAATGACCATGACAGGGCTGTCATATTGACATTTTTGAAAACTGGTTATGAAGCAACATATCTTCTCAGCCATACTTTTATCACTTCCTATGCTTAAGCATATCTCTATATCTATATTTTTTTATGGGACTGTTTATGGACATATCTAGCAGCTAATTTCTTATTAGATAAAACTCGCTTCAAAGCTCCGATATATGCTAGACTGACTATGATAGGGCTGTCATATTGACATTTTTGGAAACTGAACCAGATACGAGTAGTGCATAAGCATACTTCCATAACACTTCTCAAGAAGATCCATCATTATGGGACACTGCAGGTATGATCCATATAAATGATGAACATGTAATATGTTCAAAGGACAACTTTGGCAAAGACAGCAACAATCTGCCTAAGCAAATTGTCCCAAGACTGTTGGCAATTGTGGCATGTGAAAGAAGATGCCCAAAAATTACAGATCTTTGATGATTCACAAACTGTGGTGAATTGGATGAATGGAACAAATTGATTGGATAATTATAAACTTCAACCTATATTTCAGGAGATTCGACTTGCTTAAACAGAGTATTTAACACATCATGTTTGAACATGTTTACAAAGACAGGAACATGGAAACTGATGGACTGTCAAAAGCAAGATTACACTTGGTACCATGAGCTTGGCTCATTCAACAGAGAGTGGAAGGAGAGCTGATGGAATGTCTTTTAAATGTCAATATCTATATGTATAATTTTTTATGGCACTGTTTATGAACATATCTAGGACCTAATTCTTTATGAGACAAAACTGGTTTCAAACCTGTGATGTATGTCAGAATGACCATGACAGCGCTGTCATATTGACATTTTTGAAAACTGGTTATGAAGCAACATATCTTCTCAGCCATACTTTTATCACTTCCTATGCTTAAGCATATCTCTATATCTATATTTTTTTATGGGACTGTTTATGGACATATCTAGCAGCTAATTTCTTATGAGATAAAACTCGCTTCAAAGCTCCGATATATGTTAGAATGACTATGATAGGGCTGTCATATTGACATTTTTGGAAACTGTTTATGAAACAAGATATGTTCCTAGCAATACTTTTATCACTTCCTATGCTTAAGGATATCTGTGAAATGCAGAAACATATATAATAAATGTAATTTTGTTTTCATAATAAAATAATTTTTTCTCTCTGAGGAGAACATGGCAGTTGAACATCATATCACAACCAATCTGGTTATAACTAGCTAACATGACACATTTTAATCTAAGGTTTAACTTATTGACAAAAAGCAATTAGTAGAATAACACCGTACCTGCAACGAAGCCGAGGCACAAGCCAGCCTATGCCAGTACCATGAGAAAATGTGCAAATGACGAAATTGGTTAACGAAGTTTGCACACAAAATCCTCAGTATTCAACCAGAATGCCATTAACTTATAATGCTCAAATAACCATGGAATCTTGCATGCAAGTAACAGAAACCCTCAGTATTTAACCAGAATGCCATTAACTTATAATGCAGTGGCCGAACTTACCAAAGCGACAGCACACAGTCGAGGGATACAAGCCGCACCTGGAACAACAGAACCGCAACCAAACGTTTGCGATAGAGTTAACCGAGTAGGCAGGAACCACATTGTGTTTTCACCGCAGACAATACAACAAATACAAAGGAAAAATCGCAGAGACCGTAGAGCTAAACAACCAAGTAACAATAATAATCCAAATGCCATTAACTTATAATGCAGTAGCCAAACTTAACCTCTAAACAATACAACTAAGAATCACAGCTTCACGCAGACATTTACCGAAATTTCCATAAAACCCATGCACCTAAGACAAGTCCTCAGTATTCAACCAGAATGCCATTAACTTATAATGCTCAAATAACCATGGACTCTTGCATGCAGGTAACAGCAACCCTCAGAACAGGCAGGAACCGCATTGTGTTTTCACCGCAGACAATACAACAAATAGAAAGGAAGAATCGCACAGACCGCAGAGCTAAAGAACCAAGTAACAATAACAACCCAAAGGCCGCGAACAGGATAAAACCCAAATAACCATGAACTCTTGCATGCACGTAACAGAAATCCTCAGTATTTAACCAGAATGCCATACAGTAGCCGAACTTACCAAAGCCACACCCAGCAGGCAGGAACCCCACCGCAGACGAAAAATCGCACAGACTGCACAGCTAAACAAGAAAGGAACAATACTCGAGTAGCCAGGAACCCCACCGCAAACGAAAAATCGCACAGACTGCAGAGCTAAACAAGAAACTAACAATACCAATCCAAAGGCCGTGAAGACAGTAAAACCCAAAGGCTGCGAAGACACTAAAATCCAAACCGAACTTTCCAGCATCTCGAGGAGCAACAGCTGGCTGCCGATGAGACCACCACAGCGCATGCCGACCACAGCTAAGACAAATCCTCAGTATTCAACCAGAATGCCATTAACTTATAATGCTCAAATAACCATGGACTCTTGCATGCACGTAAGAGAAAACCTCAGTATTCAACCAGAAGACAAACCCTCAGTATTCACAATAATAATCCAAATGCCATTAACTTATAATGCAGTAGCCGAACTTAACCTCTAAACAATACAACTAAGAATCATAGCTTCCCGTAGACATTTACCCAAATTTGCATAAAACCCATGCAGCTAAGACAAACCCCCAGTATTCAACCAGAATGCCATTAACTTATAATGCTCAAATACCATGGACTCTTGCATGCAGGTAACACAGCAGGCAGCAACCACATTGTGTTTTCACCGCAGACAATAGAACAAATAGAAAGGAAAAATCGCACAGACCGCACAACTAAACAACCAAGTAATCATAATAACCCAAAGGCCGCGAACATGGTAAAACCCAAATAGCAATCGACTCTTGCATGCCGGTAACAGAAACCCTCAGTATTTAACCAGAATTCCATACAGTAGCCGAACTTACCAAAGTCACACCGAGCAGACAGGAACCCCACCGTAGCCGAAAAATCGCACAGACTGCAGAGCTAAACAAGCAAGTAACAATACCCGAGCAGGCAGGAACTCCACCGCAGATGAAAAATTACACAGACTTCAGAGCTAAACAAGCAAGTAACAATACCAACCCAAAGGCCGCGAAGATAGTAAAACCCAAAGGCCGCGAAGACAGTAAAACCCAAGCCGAACTTTCCAGCTTCTCGAGGAGGAACAACTGGCCGCCGATGAGATCACCACAGCGCATGCCGACCACAGCTAAGACAAACCCTCAGTATTCAACCAGAATGCCATTAACTTATAATGCTCAAATAACCATGGACTCTTGCATGCAGGTAAGAGAAACCCTCAGTATTTAACCAGAACACAAACCCTCAGTATTCAACCAGAATGCCATTAACTTATAATGCTCAATTAACCATCGACTCTTGCATGCAGGCCACACAGTAGCCGAACTTACCAAAGGCACACCCAGCAGGCACGAACTCCATCGCAGACGAAAAATCGCACAGACTGCAAGTAACAATACCCGGGCAGGCAGGAACTCTACCGCAGACCAAACATCGCACAGACTGCACAGCCAAACAAGCAAGTAACAATACCAACCCAAATGCCGCGAAGACAGTAAAACACAGGCTGAACATTCCCCAATCTCGAGGACGGACACCTGGCCGCCGATCAGACCACCAGAGCGCATGCAACCACGTGCCCCTCACGCGCGCCACGTGCCATTCGCCTCGATCCATGCGAAGCGCGTAATAAGACCCCCAATCCCTTCCGCCCCGTAAACCTTAGTTCAACTTAGGAAAAATGCGAAATATTTGCAAAAATCGCCGCGGTCAACCCAAAGTCAGTGATCTATCGATCGCTTATAGTCTCCGGCAGGGACTAATAATGGAAAGGTAATTAAACACGTCACTTCTCAGTACATTTTATTATTTGACCTTATAGAAATATGATGATTTCTTGTCCGGATGTTTGGAAAATCCAGGAAAAAAAACGCTTAAAAATCTCTTTTGGGCGGGTTTCCAAAAAGAAGGCTCAAGACACCTTTAGTATATAGCGTCTACAAAGGATACCCCAAAGTTTGAATGCAATTATGATTTAGGAGACAAAACTTTCAATATTAATCAACATGTTAGGTATCTCTATTTGAAAAATAAAAATGATGTTGAAATTATTATTATTTTAATTTAGAAATGATGTTGAAATTATTATTATTTTAATTTATAAAATAAGAATAATGTTGAAATATTATTATTTTAATTTAGAAATGATGTTAAAAATATTATTATTATTCTTTACAGTAGCAGATTAATAACATATTAAAAAAATTGATGTTGATATTAAATATAAGTTGTCTAAAAATTTATGAAAATTTTCCAAAGTTTAACATTATAAATTAAAATTTATTATTTTTAAATCATATTTAAATTCATTTATCTGAAATATTATTGGTTCAATTCTTTCATCTCTTATTATGTAATGATGCCAGATGTACTTCACTATTAATTAATATCGTACAATTTAATGTACAATTTCCACTATAAAATGACAAATGTACTCCATACTAAAAAAATAAAATAAAATGTTAATTCATTCAAATGTACACATAATATATTCATTTACTAAAGTCGTTATCCCCGTTGGATTACACATGAAGTATAACACTACATACCAACTTTTATGGCCCAGTCTTTCACAATCGTATGTGCTTCATTCTCAACCACATAAATATCTGAAAACTATATATTAAATAATTGACCTAGAGCAATCACCATCATTATTGTGAGCCCCTTTTCTGGAAATTCAAGCTAACAAAATACCTCCCACATACCATCATTATTAATTTATTGGGCCTCTTTCTCCAAATTTAAGCTAACAAAATACCTCCCACATACCATTATTATTAATTTATTTGGCCTCTTTCTCCAAGCATAGCGTGGAGCTTTTGTTGATAAACATAGAAATTCCTCCTGGAAAAGGTCAACACGATTAGAAATCTATATCATTAAGATGCCTTGGAAATTGTTCAATTTTTCTTTAAAAGTTATATTTTAATGTTTAAAATTTCAAAAAAATGAAAAAGTTATAATTTTTTTATTATTTGATATTATAACGTTATTTATATACACTTTCACGTTAACCTATGGAGATAATAATATTATAATATTATCACTATCTAATGATATTATTGTGTTTATTTACAAATGAACCAAAGTACATATTATCCTAAACCATGTATAACTAATTGTTAACTTACTAAAATTCACGTTAAATTATATAATATCTATTATTTGATATCATAACATTATTTATAAACACTTTCACCGCCCTATGTATAAACAAACTAATTTAATATTTCAAATTAGGTTGGTCCTAGTCAATGCTTATAACATGTGTTTATGTATGTTTATTATAATAATACATTTGATAACATTTGTGACATGAGTCTCTTATTTAAGGATATTTAAAATAAGCAAGAATATCTACAAAGTAGCCCTTGTTCAAATACAATAGTTAGTTCATACATTTCAAAGTTCAATAATTGAACTAAGGTGTAGGGGCCTTGTTTTAATTTATAAATGATGTTGAAATTATTATTATTTTAATTTAGAAATGATGTTGAAATTATTACTATTTTAATTTAAAAGATAAGATAGATTTATAATTTATAATTTATATTTTTATATCTAAAAATATTTTTATTTTTAATATTATTTAAATCTTTATAAAAAGTGTGTGTGTGATTTTTATTTGATATACACACACAAAAGAAAAAATTTAGGCATTGAAAACTGATTGGGGAAAGAAATTAGCTCAACACAATATTTTCCTCGTCTCAACCCATTGCTTTTGAGACATTATGGAAAAATATGTTTTATGCTTCATAAAGACTTAGTTACAACTACCGTTGGACAAATCCAACAACTAGACAAATCATGGCCAAGCTGGCATATCTAACGATCATAGTAGACATCATTCCTCATGAGGTGAAATGGCAAAGTCAAAAAATATAGAATTAGGACATTCGTCCAAAACTTAAATGTTTCACTTGGTTGGTGCTAGAAAATAAAATCCTAACATGGGACAATTTGTCTTGTCATGGGTTCAAGGGTCTAAATGTATCTATTCTCTACAAGCGGGGCCCCAAAACAAAGAAGCACCTTTTCTTTCAATGTGAATTTGCATTCGCTCTATGCAAGGAAGTCCTTTCAAATCTAAGCATTTGAGTTTTAGGTCCGCTTAGATATCTAGAAAAATGTATCTTTTGGTGGCATCAAAACATGAGGAATCAAAAATCCCTTCCTATTTATGTGGCTTGGGGAATCTGGAAAATCTGAAACAAACTGATTTTTGAATGTCTCCCTATAAGCATCCACTGAATTATGCCTTAGATTCTAGGTTTTTTCTATGATTATCTGAGACAAAGAAAATCTAGTAAACATCACATTATTTCTCCTTCTATGGCTTACTCTGTGCAAAACTCTGTCTTCTTTAATGGAACTCAACAAAATGGAATCTACAACGGAGGTGTTGTTATAAATCTTTCAGGAAATGTTGTAGTGCATATTTGTCTGAGCATGGGGATGGGTTCCAGCACAAAATTAGAGATCGTTGCTAGTTCGGCCGCCCTTCTTATTGCTACATCCATTACGATGGTTTCTTTGCAAGTTCATGGAGACTCTCAATGTGTAGTTGGGTGGCTAAAAGGAAACAATCATCTCAAGGCTATAGACCTTCATTGATGGAAGGAGAAAATTAAATCCTTGAAAGAAAACTTCCAACATCTCTCTTTCCAGTATATTCCTACATAGATGAATTAGGTTCTTGAAATAGTATATCATATTCTGAAACAACTTTTTCTAAATCAGCTTGTTGTTTAGCATTACGACCCTCGAATATATTGGTTTTATCAGGTTTCTTTTCCTTTACAACCATCAGTAAAAATTGTTTGCATGAATTTACAATTCTTTTCATCTGCCCTAAGTTTATGAGAGTATAATTATTCTTGAGTTTATGAGCTCTTACAATATATTCGATTCCATCTTTAATGAGTTGATACTTGTTTTCAGCTCTATAGAAAATGGCTTTCCTATCATACAAGTAAGGACTTCCTAAAACAATTCCACATATATTCAAAGGAACTATATCTAACTCAACCTCATCTACAAATGCTAACCCAAAAGAGAACCTAAGTTTACATTGTCTAGTCACTTGTAGCTTTGCTTTATCACATAACCAACCTAATGGATATGGCTTCTTGTGAGGTGTGGTTAGTAATCCCAGCTTCTTTACAATTTCTTCAGAAATTAAATTTACTTGTGAGCCACCATCAAACAAAGTATCAATCTTTTGATGCTTGGAAATAACTCGAATATGAAAAAGCCCATGCCTTTTCCTCTCATTTTCTTCATTATCAGTAGATTGTGCAGAATTACTAGTATATGCTTCAGAATTTTTACCTTTTATACCAGTGGCTACGATTGTTGTTTCATCCCCTGAGTCTGACCCCAAATCTTTTTGAATAGCTGCAGTAGTCTTCTTCTTTTTTCCGTCGAACTTCTTGGGTCTTAGCTCCGGATGCAGAATCCAGCAGTGTTCATCATCATGCCCATCCTACTTGTAGTGAGTGCGTGAAGGTTTGGTCTTTTGTACGGCATTTGTCTTCCTCTCTTTCCATTTCTGCTTTCTTTTTTCCTTGTTTTTGCTTGCCGTGGGTTTTGATGATTCCCCAACTTCTGGGTTCACATTCTTGCCTCTAGCCTCTAGATGAGTAGCCTTAACAGATACCTCATCTATGCTAGTGGGATTAAACATGAGAATGGTGTGCTTTAAATAGCTGTGTAGACCACCTATATACTTCAGCAGAGTTTCAGGTGAGTCTAAAGAACTTCCTAGAATCAAAGCTCTTTTTCTAAATTCTTGAGTGTAGCCTTGTACGCTTTTCCCTTTTAATTTGCGAAGAGTTTGCCAGCTCATCATGGCTTGCTGCATATAAGCTAGTAGATAGAATTGATTTTTAATTGCAGAAACAAATTCACTCTAGACAAAAAGAATTGTACCATGCTTCTTCACGTCAGCTTGTGTCCTGCCTTCCCACCATACCAAGGTAGTGCCTCCAAGGCATAGGCTGGCCAGTTAAATCTTACTTTTGTCTAAATCAATGCTTTGCACCTTACAATAAACATCAATATGTCTAATCCAATTATCCAGCTTCTCTGCATTCAACTCTGCATCATATATCGGCAAATCAAATTTAACATCTAATTTAATCAAAGGTGTTTTCTTTTTATTTCAGGGCTATTAGGAGGTGTGGGAAGCTTTTCTTCTTTCCCTTTGCCTTTAGAATGGCCATGGAGGAGAGATTCTTCTGCTCCTTTATCTTGTTTGGAGTTTGATGAATCTTCATCTCTACCTTTTTTAAATTCTCTATACATTTCTTCTACCATGGCTCTCATGGTCATGAAACTATCCATGAACTGGGAGTCTGATTCCAGGGGACTTTCCTCTGCCATTTTCCTCTTAGGGTAGACTCTTCCAATTTCTGGGTTAACTTCAACCAATTCTCCTTCTCCTAATTTGAGCTTTGTCCTAGTTAGCATTCAACAACAAAATCCAACACAAACTTGTCTAACCTTAGCAACCTAGAGCTCTGATACCACTTGATCCGAAATTGATCTAAGACAATTAATAAGGTATTACAGACTCATGTGCATGGATGTGTCTATGCTATTTTATGCAATGAATTGATAAGATTGTGAAATACACAGACACTAAAGCAGTTAAAGAAAACACAACAGGCAAACATATAAACACAACAAGTTTAATGAGGAGTTCACCCAATACTCCTAGGCTACGTCTCCGGGTCCAGCCTTCAGTGGTGGCCTCTCTATTATGTTTTCAAAGCAGAGTTTTTACAACAGTGAGCTCAACTTGAGTCTCACTCAACAGATATAAATCAGTAAGACTATACTTGGATCCCCCAAGTCTCTGGAGTACACAGACTCTCCTTACTGAATCTCGACCTCTATTGGTCATAATGGTATGAGTCCAATCTGAGACTCAATACATGACAAGCATATACAGAGGAGTTCGCTTGAACCTCTCAAGCCCTTTATGGAGTACACAGACTCTCTGACTCTCTCTGTCTCTGTCTCGATGCTGCCTTTGCTTCTGCAGGTCAGCTCAACTTCTTCTCTCTGTTCTCTGCTCTTAGTTTTCTTAACTCGCTTTCTGCTTGCTTTTTTCTCTGTCAGTTCGTGGCTTTAAAGCCAATTTGCTTCCTGACTGTTCGTTTCTACTTCCCGGCTTTCTGGTTCCCCTGCCTCTATCTGTTTGAATTCCCCTGTCCTGCGTCATCAATCATTGTATAATGCTTCACAAGGAGGTGCCACCTATTCCATAACGGATTAATGTCAGTTCTATTAGACATGGCCGTTTATTCCGTTACTCCAAGAATGCCGTGAAACACGACCTTTTGCCAATGCATCGTCCATATCGGACTTCAATTCCTATACAACTCTGTCTGTTTACCTCGTCAGGCCCATTCATCCATCAGACTACATCTTCGTCGTTGATCTAGGGGCCCCGGATCTTATGATCATCGTTCATATCGGGCAACTAAGTCGCATGACGTTTACCCGTCCGATGTGAGCGATTTTCTCTCTCCCCGCCGGGATGTGTGGCTATCGTTGTGTGGCATCAGGTGGAACTCGGCCAAAACTGCTTACCGCTCGTAGCCCCTCTGATATTCTGCCGGTTTTTGTGGGACCTCGCTTCTAACGGAATTGGAGTGATATCCATTGTATTTTATGATTTTTCGGATCCGGGTGTTTGCGGCCCTTTCCTTCTTTGAGGGTTTTGCCCTGCGGTATGCGATTAGCGACTCAGAAACTACCCTCGTTTCTCAAACTGGCCTCTGTTTTTGCTAATTTGTGATAGCACACGTTACCATGGGCCGACAGTCTGCGCGCTTGACCGAGGGTCCTCGTTGCTCCGTGCTGATCACAAATTGCAATTGTTACGAGGATATCTCTCATAAGCTTGATCTTTATAATACTTTGAAACTTTGGTATGAATTTTACAGAGTTCATGAAAACTTATAGAGTGTTCTAAGATCCAATTTGGATCAGCACTTAGGACAACTGCTGTGTTATTGATTTCACAGTCACAAAAAAAAAGTATTTTCACTTTACAATACTTTTGTTAGTAATTGATGGACCTTTATTGTTTCATATTGTAAATTTTTTCAACTGTTTAATAATTTGACTACATTATAAAGATCTTGTTCTATACTTGTGTTTTCTCATATTTAAAAAACATCATTATTATATGTTAGATTCTAAGCTTCTGTGGTAGTTTTTTGGAGTAGCATGATCCGGATTATCGACAGTATTGTGTTCATTCTGTCAACGTTTCAAACCGCAAAGGGTCCATCATCAGGACTAAATTTGATAGAATATGAATGATAGTTCTTTGAGAGAAGAGTCTTTCGACCTGAGTATAAATAAACATAGATCCTTAAATTTTTATAAAGAAACCGACCCTTATATATATATATATATATATACACGAATTCTTTTTATTATTATTATTATTTCAATTTATTATAATAATTTTAATTTAGTTTATTAATTATTTAATTCAGATTATTTAGCTTTAATTATTCCAATTGTTTTACCTAGTTGATTAATTGTAAGTTTATTTTTATATAATGTACTGAAATTTTTTATTATTTTTATAATTAGTTTTATTTTATTTTATTAAAATTAATTTTATTTTTATTTTTCTTATTTTTATTTAACCTAAGAATCCAAAAATATTTTAATTGGTATACTTAACTCATAAATTAGTTTAATTAATTTATAATTCTTTCAATTGTTTTTTATTTTTATTTAATTAATTAATTTAAATTTAATTGATTAATTAATTAATTTAAATTAATTCATAATTCCTTTTTATTTTATTAATATTATTTACCATTTTTCATTGTTAATGTTATTTAGCCCTAATTGTCTAATTGATAAATACATTATTTTAAATCCTTAGATTAATTAATCAATTAATTAATTAATTTATAATTATTTATTTATTTTTTAATCAAATGTTAATTTTGGTTATTATTAATTATTTTAGTTTAATTAATTGACTAATTTTAATTAGAATTAATTAGAATTAATATAATTATTAATTAAATTAAATTAAAATTAATTAATTACTATGCTTCTAAAGGTTTGGAGGGGTTTATTTGTCTAATCAGGGGAAGCCAATTTCCACTAATCTCACTCCCATTGTCCCTGTTGAGGTTCTGAGGAAATTTCATAATTTCGATGGCCTCTCTGATTTTTCTTTTTTGATAATTATCCTCTCTTGCAATTATTTTAGTGTCTTCCAAACACACATGATGTTTGGTTTTGGATGAGTGTTCTGCAAGAACTGATGTACGTGATTTCTCATTCTTTATATCAGCCTCGTGCTCTTTAAGTCTTATTTTTAGAGACCGACCTGTTTCCCCAATATAAATTTTGCTACAAGAGCAATCAATTTTGTACACACCCTTGAGTTGTTGACGATCAATGTTATCCTTTACTGACTCATCATTTGCCTTATTGTTCCACATGTTGTAAATTGAGTGTTTATGTTATTCTTTCTTAAAAAATTTGCAATCTTATCTGTAATCCCTTGGATGAATGGAAGGTAAACTTTTCCATAATTTTCTTTCTTGTTTTCAGGAGGACGCTTAAAGAGGACCTTATCCTGAGCTCTTCTTATAGCTTTCTTAATACTCAACCCTTTGTATCCTAGGTTTTTGAAGACAGAGGTTAAGTGTTCAATTTCTTCTTTTAGGTGATCAAGGTTAGAAATCCTGAGAGCCCTAACAGCTAGAGTGTTTAAGACGCCAGATTTTTGGGAACGATGATGGTATGAGTTAGCATAAATATAACTATCAGTATGAATTTTCTTTCTATAGACCTGGTGCCCCAAAGTACCATCCATGCTCTCAATGCAAATATATTAGAATAATCATTTCCTTTTTATTCCCATGGCCGTTAGGTGGATGGAAAAAGGTTTCATGAAACTGTATAGATTCATATTTATCTAAAAGTATAACATGTTTCATGAAATTGTATATATTCATATTTATCTGAAGTGTAAAGTATAATTAATTGTTTATTTATTATAAATTTAAAATATAAAATATAATTATTTACGTGTTAATTAGAGAAAATGAAAAATTCGCGTAAGGCTCACGTCCACAATGTCAATCATGCACGGGTCCTCGTCGAGTCCGCAAATATTGGTGGAACGCATTTATTTAATTATTTACTTGATGTGCACCAATATATGAAACACACCCACGTGACATGTCGAGAAGAATGTGGAGTAACAATGAGTTGAATTTAAAGAAACATCACATATAGCGAGTTGTTCACATTGAAGATTGTTTTTATATCTCAATAATAGTGAAAGGTTTTTCATCATTGGAAAGATATATTGATTGAAGTCTATATTAATATAGATTTATATAGTTGAGAGACTTATTTTATAGTTTAGTATGATGTGTAATCATGTATGTTTATTATCAAAGTTGAAATTTTGTTCATGTTAGTCCGAATAAAAAAATTAAAAATTCAAAAAATTATACAAAATATTTAAATAATGTTGGCTTATAAAAAAATTGCACATAAAAAATTGGATCCCTCTCGGCTCATGTTAGATCTGTATTTAAGATGGATCTATGCTGGTTATAATTATGGCTTTAGCAAATTTTAAGAGATTAAATCTTTTTTTTTTAAGTGCAAAATTTGAAAAAAAAAGGTTTACACTCTAAAAGATTTGTTGGAAAAATAGAGAGATCAAAGAGTGATTACACACAACACAAAATACACACCGTGATATTTTAATTGAGCACAACTATTACACATATATAGGACACAAATATCTTACTTCCACATATCTAGATCATAACTACAACTCATACATAGGAAACAACAACTTCTAGATTGACGCTTGGGAACTCTCAATGACAACTCATGAAAACACGTGGAAGCATTACTTCCAACACCCTCCCTTAATGCTTACATGGAAAACATTGAAAACACATATTACAACAACAAGGATAATCTATGTTTGATTGGTCTTCATCAACAGTCACACCCACTCTGGAATCTCGCAAACATCGCTCTTTCACCACCACATCTTCGAGCTATCCCTTGATCTCCATTTAAAACGTAACCGCCTCTGACCATCATTGATGAAATTTACAAGATCAACAATATTGACACTCGACTCATCAGGGCTTTCGCGATAAGAGTCATCAAGTAATGAACCATCCTATGAACCAACCACCATTTGTCAGATATTTCTCTTTCAACTATCCACCAGTTGCTAGGATGAAGGTATGGATACTTAATGTGTTCAAAAGTTGATCAAACAACTTGACCTTACTAACACATAAGAATTGATGTTTTAGACACCGGGACTTCCAGTTGAAGGACCACCAACCTTTTTTATAACCAATAAAAACGCACAAGAATTGATGTTTCAAACACAGGGGCTTCCAGTTTAAGAACCACTAGCCCTTTTTATAACCAATAAAAACACACAAGAATTGATGTTTCAGATATCGAGGCTTCCAATTTAAGAACCACCAACCCTTTTATAACCAATAAAAACACAAACACCAACCACCAAAACATACAAAGACAAAATCAATGACTGCTCTTTATTGATATGTGCAGATAAAATGAAATATAATAATAATAACTTTGCATATTGGTATTTTCCATCAGATCTGCAACGTTTGGATCTCAATCTCTAGATAAACAATACAACAATATTTTATTAGTTTAGATCTAGAATGAGAAATGCCAACATTCCACCTGCATGACACAACTATTTATCTTGCACCATTTGATAATCTCGAGAACCACCATTTAAAACATGTAGACATTGCTCTCAATTGTAGATCCACATTAGATCAAACCAAATCTATGTTGATCCAACTTCTTCACAAGCAGATCTCCTCTTCTTTTACAAATATTTGTCCACAATGGAACTTCACACAACAACAACAACACTAGATCTTCGCAATTCTAGAAACAAATCAAATATTCACACAAACAATACATCAAACACTCTATTAAACTAATCTATGTGCAAAGGAGTATCATGGATAAAATTGCATGATCGCAACCCCTCTCGTGAGAGAGTCAGGACTAACCAACTCTGATACCAAGTTAGAAAATATAGAGAGATCAAAGAGTGATTACACACAACACAAAATACACACTGTGATATTTTTATTGATCACAACAATTACACATATATAGGACATAAATCTCTGACTTCCACACATCTAGATCATAACTACAACTCATACATAGGAAACAACAACTTCTAGATTGACACTTGGGAACTCTCAATGACAACTCATGACAACACATGGAAGCATTACTTCCAATAAGATTTGGTCTCTCGAGATGCTTGATAGATATGTGATTAATGTGGATTTATATTGGTGTATATTATATGTAATATTTGATTGTTTAAATTGCATTTTTAAATACATAAATGGACTTAAGGTTGTGAAAATATCCTTGGACACTTTGATTTTGTAAAGTACACATTTAAAGTTATAATTTTAACAAAATCGTTAAATTTTGCAAATTTGACCAAAAAACATAGTTGAAAAATGACCAAAATGTATAATACTAAAACTACATGAAATGTTCTAACCATAAGAGTTTATTTTTTTGTAATTATTTTATATAATGTATACTTGTCAATTGGGGTTATCTCGAGTGGTTGAGCCCAATGTTTTTTTATCTTATCCACTCTAGTATAAATCCTCGCTAGTGACAGGATGAGCTATAATGCCTTCAAGCATTGTGAACTCTTAGTGATGAATATTGTTGTAATGGCTTAGAGCCTTGTGAACTCTTAAATGAGTGGTACCAACAACCTAGCAATCTAGTCCTTGGCATAGAGGGAGGTTACTTTCTTTCCCATATATATATATATATATATCAAAGGCATGACATCTCGGGGCCTTATTAGCCCCATTTAAACTATATATTATATTGTATAGAATATTTTATTTATAATCATACTATTCATATTAAAATATTTTTTTGTTATTAATATATTTTTAAATACACATTAATATCACTTAACTTTACATATTCAAATATTTTATTTATGACCTATATTAAATTTAATTATTATTAATAATATTTTTTCAATACTATATATTAATTGATGAGTTGAGAGACATGCTATAATCCAGTATGGGAGAGATGCTAAGACATCTTATTAAAAGAAATAAAATAATACTTACAATAAAAAAATTAAAAATGTTGATAACAATTTTTTTTCAATGTCACCCATATATAAAACACTTCAATATCCACCTCAAATAATATAATTTTACATCAACTTTATCTATACAAAGATAAAGTGAGCCATAATAATTTAATAAGTGCTTTTTAATTCAGATTATGAAAGGGAATATAGAATTGAAATGTAGCATTTTACAAAAATATTAATAACAACATAGATTCAATGTATGTATATAGAGATCACTCTATTAATAAATGCTTTCAAATTTAAGATATAAAAGAGACATGTAATTCTTTTCATACTTAGGATGGAGTTAACATGTAGCATTTAAAAAAAAATATTAATAACCACATAAATTGAATGTATATATATATAGATATAAAAAAAAGGAAAAAAAAGAAATTTATTCCATAAATATAAGTATATGCATTCTTACTTGCTAATAAAAAGAAACCTCTATTTAAAAATATACTAATTAAACATAATAATAAATAAAATAAGTATAAAGAAAATTAAAATATTATGTAAAAATGGTAAGAATATATACATTCTACTATGTTATTGAGGATAAACCAATTTTATTTTAAAATATGAAAAAAAAGAGTTAAAAATAATTAACAATGTGTTAATTAAAGATATATTTTAAAATTCCGTAGAGTCTAGACCTCTGTTTACGTCATGGAGACAACGTCACTCATGCCGGCAGCCAGTGATTCAGCAATGATTTGCTGAATCACCCAAAAATCACCCTACCCACGTGTAGTAATGAACTTTCTTCGCATCATCCATCTACACGCCAAAGGTCTTATCTTCACTATTTTGTTAGTCACCTTTTCTTATTTATTTACTCGGATGATTATTAATGTCCACTCATATTTGTAATCTATAAATTAATATTGTGATTTTAAGTGAGAGAGCACTTTAATTTTGAATTGGAGTCCTCTTTTTCGTAATTGAATAAATATTGTAATAAAAAATATATGAATATGAGAAGTTGCGAAAGTAATTTTATTGAACACAATTTTATTATTAGTCCCTGCCGGTTATCGATCGCTGACTTTGGGTTGACCGCCGCGATTTTTGCAAATATTTGGGATTTTTCCTAAGTTGAACTAAGGTTTACGGGGCGGAAGGGATTGGGGGTCTTATTATGCGCTTCGCATGGATCGAGGCGAATGGCACGTGGCGCACGTGAGGGGCACGTGGTTGCATGCGCTCTGGTGGTCTGATCGGCGGCCAGGTGTCCGTCCTCGAGATTGGGGAATGTTCGGCCTGTGTTTTACTGTCTTCGCGGCATTTGGGTTGGTATTATTACTTGCTTGTTTGGCTCTGCAGTCTGTGCGATGTTTGGTCTGCGGTAGAGTTCCTGCCTGCCCGGGTATTGTTACTTGCAGTCTGTGCGATTTTTCGTCTACGATGGAGTTCCTGCCTGCTCGGTGTGCCTTTGGTAAGTTCGGCTACTGTGTGGCCTGCATGCAAGAGTCGATGGTTAATTGAGCATTATAAGTTAATGGCATTCTGGTTGAATACTGAGGGTTTGTGTTGTGGTTAAATACTGAGGGTTTCTCTTACCTGCATGCAAGAGTCCATGGTTATTTGAGCATTATAAGTTAATGGCATTCTGGTTGAATACTGAGGGTTTGTCTTAGCTGTGGTCGGCATGCGCTGTGGTGATCTCATCGGCGGCCAGCTGTTCCTCCTCGAGATGCTGGAAAGTTCGGCTTGGGTTTTACTGTCTTCGCGGCCTTTGGGTTTTACTGTCTTCGCGGCCTTTGGGTTGGTATTGTTACTTGCTTGTTTAGCTCTGCAGTCTGTGCAATTTTTCGTCTGCGGTGGAGTTCTTGCCTGCTCGGGTATTGTTACTTGCTTGTTTAGCTCTGCAGTCTGTGCGATTTTTCGGCTGCGGTGGGGTTCCTGTCTGCTCGGTGTGACTTTGGTAAGTTCGGCTACTGTATGGCATTCTGGTTAAATACTAAGGATTTCTGTTACCTGCATGCAAGAGTCCATTGCTATTTGGGTTTTACCCTGTTCGCGGCCTTTGGGTTATTATGATTACTTGGTTGGTTAGCTGTGCGGTCTGTGCGATTTTTCCTTTCTATTTGTTCTATTGTCTGCGGTGAAAACACAATGCGGTTCCTGCCTGCTGTGTTACCTGCGTGCAAGAGTCCATGGTTATTTGAGCATTATAAGTTAATGGCATTCTGGTTGAATACTGAGTGTTTGTCTTAGCTGCATGGGTTTTATGCAAATTTGGGTAAATGTCTGCGGGAAGCTATGATTCTTAGTTGTATTGTTTAGAGGTTAAGTTCGGCTACTGCATTATAAGTTAATGGCATTTGGATTATTATTGTGAATACTGAGGGTTTGTCTTTTGGTTGAATACTGAGGTTTTCTCTTACGTGCATGCAAGAGTCCATGGTTATTTGAGCATTATAAGTTAATGGCATTCTGGTTGAATACTGAGGGTTTGTCTTAGCTGTGGTCGGCATGGGCTGTAGTGGTCTCATCGGCAGCCAACTGTTGCTCCTCGAGATGCTGGAAAGTTCGGCTTGGGTTTTAGTGTCTTCGCGGCCTTTGGGTTGGTATTGTTAGTTGCTTGTTTAGCTCTGCAGTCTGTGCGATTTTTCGTCTGCGGTGGGGTTCCTGCCTGGTCGGGTATTGTTCCTTGCTTGTTTAGCTGTGTAGTCTGTGCGATTTTTCGTCTGCGGTGGGGTTCCTGCCTGCTGGGTGTGGCTTTGGTAAGTTCGGCTACTGTATGGCATTCTGGTTAAATACTGAGGATTTCTATTACGTGCATGCAAGAGTTCATGGTTATTTGGGTTTTACCCTGTTCGCGGCCTTTGGGTTGTTATTGTTACTTGGTTCTTTAGCTCTGCGGTCTGTGCGATTCTTCCTTTCTATTTGTTGTATTGTCTGCGGTGAAAACACAATGCGGTTCCTGCCTATTTTGAGGGTTGCTGTTACCTGCATGCAAGAGTCCATGGTTATTTGAGCATTATAAGTTAATGGCATTCTGGTTGAATACTGAGGGCTTGTCTTAGGTGCATGGGTTTTATGGAAATTTCGGTAAATGTCTGCGTGAAGCTGTGATTCTTAGTTGTATTGTTTAGAGGTTAAGTTCGGCTACTACATTATAAGTTAATGGCATTTGGATTATTATTGTTACTTGGTTGTTTAGCTCTACGGTCTCTGCGATTTTTCCTTTGTATTTGTTGTATTGTCTGCGGTGAAAACACAATGCGGTTCCTGGCTGCTCGGTTAACTCTATCGCAAACGTTTGGTTGCGGTTCTGTTGTTCCAGGTGCGGCTTGTATCCCTCGACTGGGTGCTGTCGCTTTGGTAAGTTCGGCTACTGCATTATAAGTTAATGGCATTCTGGTTAAATACTGAGGGTTTCTGTTACTTGCATGCAAGATTCCATGGTTATTTGAGCATTATAAGTTAATGGCATTCTGGTTGAATACTGAGGGTTTGTCTTAGTTGCATGGGTTTTATGGAAATTTGGGTAAATGTCTGCGTGAAACTGTGATTCTTGGTTGTATTGTTTAGAGGTTAAGTTCGGCTACTGCATTATAAGTTAATGGCATTCTGGTTAAATACTGAGGGTTTCTGTTAGCTGCATGCAATAGTCCATGGTTATTTGAGCATTATAAGTTAATGGCATTCTGGTTGAATACTGAGGGTTTTGTGTGCAGACTTCGTTAACCAATTTCGTCATTTGCACATTTTCTCATGGTACTGGCATAGGCTGGCTTGTGCATGCATATGGTCTAGACGAGAAGGAATTCGAACGCTCGGCTTCGTTGCAGGTACGTTGTTATTCTACTAATTGATTTTTGTCAATAAGTTAAACCTTAGATTAAAATGTCATGTTAGCTAGTTATAACCAGATTGGTTCTGATATGATGTTCAACTACCTTGTTCTCCTCAGAGAGAAAAAATTATTTTATTATGAAAACAAAATTACATTTATTATATATGTTTCTGCATTTCACAGATATCCTTAACCATAGGAAGTGATAAAAGTATTGCTAGGAACATATCTTGTTTCATAAACAGTTTCCAAAAATGTCAATATGACAGCCCTATCATAATCATTCTAACATATATCGGAGCTTTGAAGCGAGTTTTATCTCATAAGAAATTAGCTGCTAGATATGTCCATAAACAGTCCCATAAAAAAATATAGATATAGAGATATGCTTAAGCATATAAAGTGATAAAAGTATGGCTGAGAAGATATGTTGCTTCATAACCAGTTTTCAAAAATGTCAATATGACAGCCCTGTCATGGTCATTCTGACATACATCACAGGTTTGAAACCAGTTTTGTCTCATAAAGAATTAGGTCCTAGATATGTTCATAAACAGTGCCATAAAAAGTTATACATATAGATATTGACATTTAAAAGACATTCCATCAGCTCTCCTTCCACTCTCTGTTGAATGAGCCAAGCTCATGGTACCAAGTGTAATCTTGCTTTTGACAGTTCATCAGTTTCCATGTTCCTGTCTTTGTAAACATGTTCAAACATGATGTGTTAAATACTTTGTTTAAGCAAGTCGAATCTCCTGAAATATAGGTTGAAGTTTATAATTATCCAATCAATTTGTTCCATTCATCCAATTCACCACAGTTTGTGAATCATCAAAGATCTGTAATTTTTGGGCATCTTCTTTCACATGCCACAATTGCCAACAGTCTTGGGACAATTTGCTTAGGCAGATTGTTGCTGTCTTTGCCAAAGCTGTCCTTTGAACATATTACATGTTCATCATTTATATGGATCATACCTGCAGTGTCCCATAATGATGGATCTTCTTGAGAAGCGTTATGGAAGTATGCTTATGCACTACTCGTATCTGGTTCAGTTTCCAAAAATGTCAATATGACAGCCCTATCATAGTCATTCTAGCATATATCGGAGCTTTGAAGCAAGTTTTATCTAATAAGAAATTAGCTGCTAGATATGTCCATAAACAGTCCCATAAAAAAATATAGATATAGAGATATGCTTAAGCATAGGAAGTGATAAAAGTATGGCTGAGAAGATATGTTGCTTCATAACCAGTTTTCAAAAATGTCAATATGACAGCCCTGTCATGGTCATTCTGATAGGCTGATAACGAATAGCAGGAAACTTTTTACCTTGGAATATGTTAGAGTTGCAACCTAGCAGAAATCAGAGACAATACTTTTTATATTTTGACAGTTGAATTGGTGCACCACTTATGTAAAACTCATAAATAGCCTCATGGTCAATTTATTTGACAAATGCAATTGACAATGATGTTAACTTTCAGAAATATTCTTAAAGTTCTGTTGCATTTGTTCATTTTGTCTTTCCATTGCTTCCTTTTGTTAACTTCATTTTGTGTTTCGATTGTTCCCTTTTGTTAACTTGCACAAATATTCTTAGAATTATGCTCCATTTTTTTCATTATGTCTTTGCATTGTTTGCATTTCCAATTTCTTTGTTATTTACAAATATGGCTTGCTGCTAGAAATTTGATATTTGTTTACCAAGATAATGTAATAGCGTATTTTTTTAATATACATACATTTTGTTCAAAACAGTCATGTTCAGTTTTTGCTAACTTCATTAATATTTTTTGCAAAGCTGTACAAGACAATTGCAAAAGCCAACTCTGGTAAGCAATTGCAGATGATGGAAGAAATAATAGATGTTGACAATTACAAATTCAGATTGCAATGCATTTTTCCTGAGAACATTGATATTGTATTAAAAAGAAATGGTCTTTTTAGACTAAATGCATTTTCATATACTGTAGGAGATTGTCTATTTGACTCGTTCGAAATGCTTCTACATTTTCGTTATACTTCAAATGAATTGCGAAATGGGTTAATAGACCACTTTCTTTTTTGCTTAAAGAACAATGACGTTGAAGCAATACAGTCATATCAATATGAACTAGCACCTGAGTTCCTATACGAGTTACATGGTGTTAATGATATTGGTACATATCTTCATAAAATGCGTTATTCTGCATCTACAAATATAAAGGAGTCTGAACGAGGTTTATGGGGTGATACCTTTTGCATACATTGGTTAGCTAAATGGCTAGATATATCAATTGCAGTTTGGTCATTGACAAGAAAAACGAGATATTTTCTCTTCAATCAACATGAAAATGCAATTCCATATTTCATTCTCTTTCATGATGCAAATCCTGTTAGTGGTCATTATGAACCATTGGTTTACCAAAAGTTTCCAATTTGCATTTGCAACCAGTCTAATATCTACCTATCACCTATTTGCAAAGATGTTGAAAGCAATTGGATGCAGATTGCAAATAATATGCTTTTAAATGGACTAACAATTGCAAAGCAAGTGACATCTAATTGTGGTGACAGTCTCTTTAATGCAATTTGCTATTTAGTAGCAACAGAATTCAATGCAGAGTCTTTGCGACTTTACATTGTGCAATCTTTTTGCAATGCAGTTATGCATAAGAATCAAGAGGCATTGCATTGTTTAGAGCAATACCTAGTAGTTGATGCGATACACTATACAATGAATAGCAATTGGCAACAATATCTGATAAATATGGCAATGCCATATGAAAAAGGACAAGTGACCATTTTGCCTGCAATGGATATCTGTCATATTCAAAGTCAATATCCAAGTATGGTCCTCTGTTACTAATAGCTTTGTCAACTACAGTTGCGCTTATTCGAGATGCAATGATATTGTTAACATCTTGTCATTCATGACAAATACATCGCATATTCACTATCATGCAATGATACAAGAATATGTTCACAATTCTCAACAGTTGTCCATGGAAGCAAATGATGTTTGTAATCAATTGCATCATGAGCATGTACTAGAAAAAGAGCAATGTATATCTCAAGTACATTTTAGCAATAATATTGCATTTGAGATAGCATGTCATTTAGAGCAAATGCAACCAACTAAGGATTGTAGGCTGAATTATCACAAGCTAAAGCAATTCATACGTGCAAAACGCAAATGCAATGACAAATGCAAAAAACCATTTTCTAATAAGAAGTCAAGAAAGAAAAATGCAATACAAATTTATATGGAAAAAGTCGAAGACACGCCTAGGAATACATGTGCAGTTTGCAACATATTGCATTTTGCAAAAAATATTAGGTTCTTCACTACAAATTTGCAAGAAAAGCATATGGATTTGACGTTGAACAATAGGACCTTTAGCAATGAAAACATATGTGTTTCTTGCAAAAAAGCACTCGAGAATGGAAAGCTACCACAATTTGCAGCACCCGAACAAATAAGACGTAACATTTCATTGCCAACTGTAAATATACTTTCAGACCTAGAAGAAAGACTTGTGTCATTGAGAATTGCATTTGCACAAATCAGACAATGGGGACATAGACAGTCACAAATTGGCTTAACAGGATCAATTATCAATGTACCAGTTCATATGGACATTGTGCAAAAAGCATTGCCACAATATCTAAATGATACGATGACAATTGTAGTTGCATTGAAAAGAAGATTGCAATAGAAAAATGCATACCAAACAGGTAAAGTACGTCCGATTATTGTCATGAAGGCATTGAACGAACTATGTTCTAGAAGTCTTTATAAAGCTAGCAACATTTGTATAAATGAGAATTGGGCCCATGTTTTACAAGAGGATAATGAATACATTGTACAAAATTCAAACAGTGACAATGAAAGTGATACAGATAGTGATGCAAATAATGAAACACCTACTGAAACATTGGTGCATGGATTAATAGAATCACAACGCATCTATGATCTGCAAGACAAGATTATTGAAGTGGCCCCTGCTGAAGGAAAACGACCATTAGGCATCTTCAAGGACAAATATGCAGAAGAAATGAACTTTCCAACATTATTTTATGGCGATGCACGTGATCATGACATGACAAATAGGTTTAGTTACCAAAAAATTGTACAATGGGAATTGTTACAAGCAAGTGGTGACTTCCAAATCATACAACAAATTTGTTTTTCAAGACAATGCAAATAATAATTGATAAAGTGCTTTCTTGCATATGGGTGCGAATAAGAAAGGGACAACTAAAAGGCAGGAAAATATTAGCAAAAGATGTCAAGTATCGAGCAAATTTGGAAAAGTTATTGAAGTCTGACATTGGATACATAGATTTCAAAAACATTCGCATATCTTCTGACCATTTGGAACAAATTAGGAATAACATATTTGCAATGATATGACAACTAGGCCCTCCAACTTTCTTTGTGACATTCACAAGTGCAGAACATCGATGGAAACCATTTGTAGATACACTTGTCACATTGTTTAGAAATAAAGCAAATAAAAATGCTATTGATATATTAGAAGATGATGACATTGACTACCTTATAAGAAAATATCCAGTCACATGTAGCCAATACTATAGACATAGAATTAATGCTATAAAGCGATTGATATCTCAAGATACTACATTCTTTGGAAAAATATCTGATTACTATTTTGTAATAGAATTCCAAAATAGAGGAACTGAACATGAACATGGACTGTTATGGATAGAGAATGCTCCAATATATGGGAAAGAAGGCAACTCAGAAATTGAGAAGTTTGTTGACAATTACATCACTTGTAATACAGATCATTTGGAGCCAGATGTTGCTAAATTGCATAAACATCACCATACAAAAAGTTGTAAGAAGCGAAGAAATTCAAATTGCAGATACAACTTCCCCATGCCACCAATGAAATCAACAATGATCATTGAACCAACCAATGTAGAAAATACAAAAATTGTAGAGAAATCAATATCGTTTTTTGCATTCTTGGAGCAAACAAACTACAATGATTCAACAACACATGACGATTTCCTCCTAGAAATAGGGCTGCTACAAAATGAGTACATAGAACTATTGCAACATACAGTAAAGCAACTAACAATTTTCCTGAAACGAAAACCTTCTCACATTTGGAATAACAGTTTTGCAAACGGTATCCCTGCTTTATGGAATGCAAATACAGATGCACAATTTGTGCTAAATGCATATGCTGCAGCATCATATTGTAGTTCATATATGACCAAAATTGACAAGTCTATGACAAATGCATTTAGAAGAATACAGAAAGAGCATCAAAAAGATGAAATTGATGCTATGCAAATGATTCGTAAACTTGGAAATACATTACTCAATCTACAACAAATGTCAGCTCAACAAGCAATGCATATAGCACTTTCATTGCCATTGAATTCTAGTTCAAGGGAATGTATATTTGTGAACACGTCTCCAGTTGATGAACGCACGTTTATGCTTAAACCGCCTATTCTTTTGAAACAAGAACCTGATGATTCAGAAGATGTTATGTGCCATTCCATTGTTGACTACTACATTGGACGACCAAGTTCCATTAGCAAAATCTGCCTTGCAGAATTTGTATCAAATTACAAGAAAAATGGCAAACCCATATCTAAAAGGAAAAAACCAAATGTTATACGATTTGTCAAATATAACAAACACAATGATATTGAAAACTTTTGTCGAGAGAAATTATTGTTATATATGCCATTTGAAAATTGTGAAGATACATTGAAACAAGAATTGCCCACATGGCTCTCTGCATATACATTACATGAAAAAACAATTCAAGTTAATGAAGCCAAATTTACATATAACATCAATACAACATGGGGTGATTTAGAGACTGCAACAAATGAGCAAATTAGTTCTTTGAATACTAACGAAATGAATATGCAAAACCAAGAGAACAATTCCCATTATGAGGAATATGATTTGCAATCGAACTTGCAATTTCCAAAACAATTTGAAATGAAGAAAAAAATCAATCTTGGATTTCAAATTACTGCCCATCCATTTTTAATGGAGAACAATGAATATTACAAACTTAGAAGAATCTTGAACAAAGAACAACAAGCAATTGTAAAAGACATTGCAATTAAAAAAAAAAAAAACCCCAAGGAACCAATTTACCTTTTTATTACAGGTGGAGCAGGTGTAGGTAAAACGCTCACAGCAAAAGCAATTTTCCAAATGCTTATACGAATTTATGATTCACAAAACACAACTGATCCTATGAAACCAAAAGGTCTAATATTATCATACACAGGAAAAGCTGCATATAATGCAGGTGGAAAAACAATCCATTCTGCATTACTAATGCCTTTTAACAAGTCTCAACTATTCTCGCTGAGCAAAGAAGTATTGGACAACTTATCAAAGCTATATCAAGAATTGCAAGTAGCTTTCATAGATGAGATCTCGATGATTGGAAGTCGGTTCTTATATTCTATTGACAATAGACTCAGAAACATAAAACATGTCCAAACAAAATACTTTGGGAACATTGACATCATATTTTGTGGTGATTTCTATCAAGTGCAACCTATTCAAGACTCTCTTATTTTTGAACAACCAACAATCAACAATCAAACAATAACACATGATTTCTGGAAGGATAATGTCAAGTGCTTCCAATTGCATATGACGATGCGACAAACAAATAAGAGATTCATATCAGTGTTAAATAGAATGCGAACAAATTGTCAAACATCTGACGATATAACATACATGAATACAAGTTGCATGCGCCCTGTACCAAATGATCCAACATTTCCCTACTTATTTTATGAAAACAAAGATATTGCAATGCATAACAAGAAAATGTTGATGCTAATGCCTGGCAAAGAAATTTTGATTGATGCAATTGACGAAAATGAGGAGAATAACGACAATTTCGCAGCTCATCAACATACGGCTATTTTGCCTCCACAGCTTTTGATAAAGTTGAACATGTTAGTTGAAATGTATGCTTGCAATTATGATGCAGCAGATGGGCTAGTGAATGGTGCAGATGGAATAGTTAAAGCATATACCCATACAAATAAGGTCGATGTTCTATGGATTAAGTTCCATGACCCTAATATTGGTCATCGACAATCTAGAAAACTAGGTCATTTGTACACTTCAGAGATAGCACATGATTGGACACCAATATTGCGAATATCAAAACCAATGCCTATGACATCAAAGATGGCGCCATTGAAAATACGAAAACAATTTCCAATTCAACTTGCATGTGCACGCACAATACATAGATCACAAGGCTTAACCTTGGATAGGCTTGCATTCGACCCTACTGGAGTACAAGTGCATGGCCTAGTATACACAGCACTATCACGTGTCAGAAACATAGAATCATTGTATTTGCTTAATCCTCCTAAACATAGCAACTTCAAGGTCAAGCAAAAAGTAAATTCTGAAATGCAACGTTTGCAAACCACTGCAAAATGGCAACTAGAATATGACTGTTCATCAATACAATCATTGCGATCCATCTTTATTCTTTCATTGAACACTCGCAATCTTCATGCGCATCTTACTGACATATGCAATGACTATGACACAATGCAATCTGATATCTTGTGCTTACAAGAAACACATATGTTGCTGTCTATGCAAAATGAATACTTCAAAAATTTCAATTGCATCTCAAGTTGCATTAAGCATGGAGTAATGATATTGATAAAGAAAAATATCATTATCCTTGAACATACCCATTTTGAAGACTGCTTTGTAGAAGCATTGTTTGCAAAAATAAAAGTTCACACATTACAAATTGCAATACTCAATATATATGCATCGCCACATGCAAACCTAAACAATATCCTCAACGTCATTGCAAAAGCCTTATACCAGTTAGATCTAAACAATATCACAGTTATACTAGGGGACTTCAATATTGATATGGTGCATTGCAATCAAAAAACAAAGCAACTAGAAACCTACATGCAAAACTACAATCTTCATTTCCTAGTTGACAAAACTAATAACATGCACAAATCATTGATTGACCATGTTTGGGCAAATCTAGGCAATATAAAGTATAGAATTTTCGTATTGGATGCATATTGGTATGACCATGATATAATATCTCTTGTCCTTGACCTATGATATACACATGAAACAGTTTACAAAATTCCAAATTTTGACATTTTTGCAATACCTCATTGGTTTTACCATATCTATTTTACTAAAGAAAACTACAATATCTTTTTGTGGTAAACGAAGTGATAACAGCATACATACTATGGATTCTATTCTACATTTACATATATGGCGTTCTGTATTGATCAATGCAACTTGTGCCAAAGACAGCCTTTTCAATTAACCAACACAACTATCCTACCATAAATTTGCAGATATGACCTCATCTATTTATGCATGCAGATTCTGCTAGTAAAACCCTTTTCAATTGAACAAAACGACCAAGAAAAAAGAACAACAACATGCAACATAAACAAACAGAGTATATTCTTTTTGCCTTTCCTCTTCTATGGATCTTGTCTTCTTGTTCAAGTTTTACTTTTATATGTTCTTTTGACTTGTACTAAATATGTCTTGCTATTCTATAACATAGCATAAATCTTGAAAAAGGAAATGAAACAATTGAAGAAATAGAATGCATAAGCCAATTAGAAAGCGCAAACCAACCACTTTTTTTCCAAAGGTATGTCTATGAAAACTACACAAAAGTGGTAATCTGTATTTAGAATATTAATGTCTACTATATATGCATTCTATTTTTATTTTTACATATGTATGGTTCTATGGTTTTAATGTTCTTGTTCACTTTTTACTTCTAGTTTGCACTAAATATATGTTACTATTCTATAACATAGCCTAAATCTTCACAGACGAAACAAAACAATTGAAGAAATACAATGCATAACGCAATTAGAAAGGGCAAGCCAACCACTTGTTTTTCAAAGGTATGTCTATGACAACTATACAAATATGCTGATTTGTATTTAGAATAATAATGTTCAGCAAGGCATGTTTATGACAACTATACAAATATGCCAATTTTTATTTAGAATGTTAATGTTTAGTATATATCCATTCTATCTTTACATATGTATGGTTCTATGCTTTTAATGTTCCTTGTTAACTGTTTACTTCTATATGCTCTTTGAAATTGAACTAAATATATGTTCCTATTCTATAACATAGCATAAATCCTGAAAAAGGAACAAACAACTGAAGAAATAGACCACATAACTCAATTAGGAAAGGCAAACCAACCACTTGCTTTGAAAAGGTATGTATGACAACTATACAAATATGCTATTTTCTATTTAAAATATTAATGTTTACTATATATATCTCCTCTTTTTACATATCTATATTTAAATGTATATATGTCAGATTAGTGTTTACTATATATATCTTCTCTTTTTACATATCTATATTTAAATGTATATAAATTAGAAAATCTTGGATGAGTGAAGAAAGCACTAGTAGTAAGCCCCCCCAAACAATGCAGCAAGAAGACATGTACAGGTTACATATCACAATTTCTTTATTGATTGCTTATCACAAAATACATGTGATAATATCCACACCATATTGAACCATGTGTTTGCTTGTGTTAGTCCAACTGAAACAATCGGAGCCAAACTTCATTCAACAAACGTGCAAAATGATACATCAAAAAGGTATGCATATGAAACACAACACTCTAATCTATTTCTAGTTATTCAGTCTTTAGGAGAAACATAGTATTCTAAAAATGTTTATAGCAATTTCTAACTAGGCAATTTTAATAGGCAAAAACAGACACTGCCAATTAAAGTATCAATTGAAGATCTCAATAGTCGTAAAACTGGGCAGCTATTTGTTGGAGACATAATGGTTGTCTATATTGCATTCCTTGATAAAGCAAACAAATCACGTCAAGTATTGCGAGCTGATTTGACAGATGCTCAAGGAATGATGACTATAACGTTGAGTGTACCTGCACATTTGGTGGAGCGACATGAACAGAAAATTTTGCAAGGCAACAACATCTCAATTACAAACTTCAGGATATTGTCTAAAAGTGTTTATGATCGCGGTGACTGTGACAAAATAATATTGCTTAATGAATCAAGCATCATAGAAACTGTACCTGAAGTTTGCAAAGAATATCACTTCATTCCCAATACAATCATTAGGCAATTTGCAAACAAAAAAGAAATGTACCCAATTGGCACAATCGCTGCTGCCGTTACACTTGCCAAACGAGTTGGATTGCATTACATACTCCATATCAAAGACGGAGATTCTAAAAATGACAATGCAACTGTATGTATTCAGATGTTACTTATTCCTAATTGTCAGTAAATAACATGCATCACTTCAATAGATAGTTGTTGTAATTTGTCCATAGTTTTTGTAATTTGTCTTCTGCAATTGCAATCTTTCAATGCATACGAACAATGTAGTTGCATATTACTTTTTGTATTTTTCAATACATAGCAATTTTTGTTCTGCAGTTGCAACTCTTTGACACATATGAACAAATTTTCGTTTCAATGGAAAAACAATTGCAAAAAGGACACTTTCCGCTCATTCTTTTCAAAAATTTAACAAAAAAGGTAAACACAACAGAAACAATATTTAGAGCATCGAAGTCAACGTTCATGACTGAACTTAACACAAATGCACTCAACAATCTCACAAAACTAACTACATCTACCTATGCTGTAAGTATAGCAATAATAATGTTTTTGCTGCATTTGCATTTGGCATGTAATAATTTATGTTTTACAAACAGGTCGAAGGTATTCTGACCACAACAAATCCATATTCAACTCCTTTCGAACCTGTTTGTGGAATTTGTAACTGCCCAGTGAATTCATCCATAGCAATAGCCAATGCAACAATTTTCTGTTCACAATGCAATGATAATTGCCCTTTCCTCTACAAGCATTGTATAAATGCTGTAATAGAATCCATTACAAATAACTTTGTCCAGTGCATTATCAGGGAGACCTTATTACATGAGTTACTTCCTGATTTAAAATCAATGTCATATGAGACATATTTGCAACAGAAAGCTACCACTGTTTACATATTACGTGACTTCAAAATTCAGAGCAAGTTCACACTCAATGAAGATAATGAACTATTACATGTCAACTAACAAATCGAAGGTATATCAACATATGCCTTAACATGTTTTCTCTCAAATATGTCCTCTCTTCAATTTACAGTGTTATCATTTTGTTCTAACTAACCGTTTGATATACAGATTACAAAATCCAGGAGCATGGCAGCCTTCACATCCATAACAAATGCAAAAGTAATATGGACATGTTTCTTCATATTATGCTCTCACGATAATACAAGTATTTGACTTGCAATTTTGAGTCATTTACAAAGATTATGTAACGCAACAGTTGATGAAAAAAGGCTAGAAAGTCTTTATGCATATGTGTTTGCAGTGTTTCTGTTTCTGTTCTCTATCTCAAATGGAACGCATTCTGCATCATGCTTCAAGCTTCACAACGAGAGATTGTCTTGTCAGCTTTTGTATGTATATTTTTGTCGCATCTTAAAAACTACCACGTTTGGTTTAAATTATATCATTGAATACAGCAAATGCAACATCAAATCAGCAATAATTTTGTATCTACAGCTGCTGACTGTAAACACCAAAGATTCCATAGATTGATTAAATGACAAATTGTATATTGAATCGGCTAGTCATTTCTGTCTGCTCCTATGTTATGGCTGAATGCTATGTTAGTTTTTGTTTGTTGCATAGTGTAGCTAACGATTCAGGAAACAGGCCTAGAAAGTCTTTATACATGTCTATTTGTATTGTTTCTGTTTCTGTCTTGTATTTGAGATCGAACGCATTCTACAACATGCTTGAAGCTAGACTTTATAAATAGCATCAAACTATATGGACTTTAAAATGAATATATGTTGTTTGAAAATGCAATTATGACATAATGCATTTGGTATTATTAGTCCTTCCCTGGGACTATATGCAATCGATCAATTGCTAACAGTTGCTTGATCTGCATGATTTTTCATTATAATAGCATTATAACCTTAAGCCAAATGAAAGTTTTGGGCTCGAAAGGTTTTGTTTTATATTACCTATGTTTCTGTTTACTGTTATCTCTACAATTTGCTTAAATTTTTTCCATGTTCCTAAACACATCTGATTCAAAGTCAAACGTAGAGTTATATTTTCGAAACAAATGCTATAGGGTAACTGCTTTGCATAAAATCTGGTAACATTACGAGGAAAGAATTTATCCCACAGACCATCTGAATATGCCATATATCTGGAGACTGCTGACATGATTTGCAGTTTACAATCTGAACAATGCTCACATGGTTTCCAATCTACAATGCACAAAGGACATAATGGCTAATATACATTTATGGTAGCTTCCACTCATTCCATTGGTATTCTTGCTCCGACTCAATGCTGAATTTCAAATCAGTAAGTTTATCTGAACCCATTTCATTTTTTATATGATTTGAAGTCCAAACCTTATTTCAGAAGTTTATGACTTTGTAGGTTCATGGTTTTGATCTCTCCTTGTGCATTGCCATGTTTAACTAGTTAGCATGAATATGAAGTTTGTGTTTGTTGTTGGTGGGGTTCCTGTTCTGCTTGTTTGGCTTGACATTATTTTGAAATTTTGTTGTCTAATTAGCAAAACTGTTGCAATGACTTCTGAAATGAAGCACAGAACAGCTGCCAATATTAGAATATTACCAAGAAAACGCCTTGCTCAGTGTGCTTTCGAAACTAATCAGTTGGTTCAGGTATATACAATACTGACTTTGTAATAAATTGTTTTTGCAAATTAAAACAGATCTCGTCAAGATTGGAAAACTGGAACAAGCCATGTTAGAGATCTGTTTTACTCTTATATAGCCATAAGTATTGCAGAAGAAGCCTTAGTTCAGATAACTCCTTAACGTGTTTTCTCTCAAATATGTCCTCTGTTCAATTTACAATGTTATCATTTTATTCTAACCAACTGTTTCTTCTACAGATTACAAAATGCAGAAACATGCTGGCCTTGAAATTGTGTTGTTCCCTGCTCACATAAGGCAAGTACAATCTGCAACTATTTGATGGTTCTTTCTGTTTGCAACTATTTAAGGTTTTTTGGCAAATACCATATCCAAACATCTTTGTTTTATTTATGGATCAAGATATTATTAGATGCAAAATTGAGTTGAGATGTTTTAGGTTACACTTCCATGTTATTTCAGTCTTGCATAATTTGACTACTGTTTTGACTCAACTAGTTTATTTGCATCAGCAAGTGCAGTTGATGATATAAAGTGCAACTCGTGACAGAGCATCATGATGATGTCACATGTGTTTATTCTTTCCCAAATATTTCTGTTAGCTTGCCTAAGTTGTCAAATTTTTCCATCGCATGGAGCACCGCATAAAATTCTGTTGGATTCGGATATAGATAGAAATGACTTTTTTGCAATTCTTTATCTTCTAAAACAGAACGGCTCAGAGTTCAACGTGAAACTACGTTTATTTTCTGCTTCAGTTGATTTTACATATATGTCTCTAAAACTTTCCTACGTGTTAGTCTGGATTCTGTGTGCATTCTGTTTTAGTTTAATTTCATTCATTTGACTCGAGAATAAAAAAAGAAAGATCATGACACATAGTTATTTAGAAATAATAAATAAAATGATGCAAGCTTTTAAAATAAGCATGATAAAGAATGTCCAAGCAGCAAGTTTACCTCAACACATTTCATTTTTTATATCATTTGAAGTGCACTTCATACACAATGTTGTATATGCAGAAGCTACCTTTGGAGTACTTGGACAAGGGGATTTAAACCTTTTTATGAAACCCGTGCCTAAAATTTCTAGTCCGTTCTTTGCATTTAATTGCTTACATCCTCAGCATTGTGCCATATTTTCAGCCAATGTTTCTATTAGACCTCATTGAAAAGCACGTGCTACAAGCCTTGTTCCCAAAGTTTATGGCTTTGTAGCCTCACACTTTTGATCTCTCCTTCTGCATTCTCATGTTTAGCTAGTTAGCGTGAATCTGAAGTTTGATCGCAGATACAGTTCTGTAGCCAGTAATAGGATTGCATATGATAAAGTATGTTTCAGCAACTTGATCTTATTTTGAAATTCTGTTGTCTAATTGGCAAAGGTGTTGCATTGACTTCTGATATGAGGCACACAACAGCTGCCAACAGCCAATATTAGAATATTACAAAGAGAACAACTTACTCGGTGTGCTTTTGAAACTGATCAGTTGGTTCAGGTATGTACAATACTCACTTTCTAATAAATTGTTTTTGCAAATCAAAACAGATCTCGTCAACATTGCAAACCTGCAACAAGCCATCTTAGGCATGTGTTTTAGTCTTATACAGCTTTAGTCAACAAAGCAACCTTCCATTCTAGGAGTAATATCAGAGTCGAATATTCATACATACATAACAGAATCACAAACTTAAAAAAACATTATGCACCAAAGTAAACATACACATAAATTATACAACCAAAAAACCTTGAATACACACCATAGCTTCACCCAAGTCGTCTCGCTCCAAATGCCGGTCGAAACCGACATTTACAGAAATTTCCATAAAACTCATGTAGCTAAGACAAGCCCACATGCCGCTCGAAACCAACATTTACAGAAATTTCCATAAAACCCATGTAGCTAAGACAAGCCCACACTATCACAGCAGGCAGAAATCGCATTGTGTTTTCACCGCAGACAATACAACAAATAGAAACGAAAAATAGCAGAGATTGCAGAGCTAAACAACCAAGTAACAATAACAACCCAAAGGGCGCGAACATGGTCCGATTCATACCAACGTTACATAACCACTTGGGAGTCACCGGACCATGTGCTCTTCACCTCGAACAATGCGAGGCCCCCAATAACACCCCAAAACCTTTCCACCCCCAAAACCTTGGTTCGACTTAGGTTATATCGCTCATAAAAGCCATGCAGGTAAGAGAAATCCTCAGTATTTAACCAGAATTCCATTAACTTATAATGCTCAAATAACCATGGACTCTTGAGGGAAACGAACAAACAATATTGCTGCACCTACGAACCAGGCAAGTCTGCAGAGCTAAACAACCAAGTAACAATAATAACCTAAAGGGCGCGAACACGGTAAAACCCAAGTCGAGTAACTTTCCAGGATCTCGACGAGGGATAGTTGTCCGCCCACAAGACCACCACAGACAAAAAATCGCACAGACTGCAGAGCTAAACAAGCAAGTAACAATACCCGAGCAACCAGGAACTCCACTGCAGATGAAAAATCACACAGACTGCAGAGCTAAACAAGCAAGTAACAATACCAACCCAAAGGCCGCGAAGACAGTAAAACACAAAGGCCACGAAGACAGTAAAACCCAAGCCGAACTTTCCAGCATCTCGAGGAGAAACAGCTGGCCACCGATCAGACCACCACAGTGCATGCCGACCACAGCTAAGACAAACCCTCAGTATTCAACCAGAATGCCTTTAACTTATAATGCTCAAATAACCATGGACTCTTGCATGCTCAAATAACAAGCTCAATTGTTCATGCCTTGCTATGAACACACTTTATTTACTGATCATGTTTTGTTTGTATGGTCAGATTTCTCATGCCAAATTTAATCTTCTTGAAGTTAGACCAGGAAAATCTGAATCACTGATTGAAACTTCAGGCAATCCACAGCAAACAAGTGCACCAATTTTGTATGCAGTTCTTGATCCCCCTCCAACATTTTCCAACATTTGCCAACAATTCATCTACTGTCCCTCTGTTACTACTTTTTGATTTCGATTTCTTAGAACAAAAGTAGATTCCTTGATTCAATTAAATTTCTATTTAAGATAATTAACCATAAATCTGTCTGCAAACACGAACCCCTGCAGTACTAACTATATGCTTTGTTTCAAAATTCAGTCAAATCGCAATATAAACAGTATTCGCAATTTCTCTGAGTTTGAGGAGCCAATTCTTCGTCAACGGACTTCTGCCAGATTTGAAAGGTACACAACATTTGCAAAATTTTGTCAATTGCTGCTATCATAGTGGTTTTGCTGATCACTATTTCTGTACTAATGTCCTTGGCATTGTATATCACCTTTGGCAGTGTGACAGCAGCTGGTCAGCTTATCACAAAAACTACAGTTGAAGTTGTAACATCTGAACGCACAGTTGCAGCCATTCTAGGAAAGTCTGGAAATGATCTTGTTAAAATTCAGCAGTTAAGCTAGTATAAAGAAGCATAAATTTCTGCAAATTCCTTGGCATCCCCTTCAACTGAAATTTTTGAAACATGCAAACTTGGAATGAAGTGCTGTCATTGCTCACAAAATGAGATTGTATTGACAGAATGACAAAATGTTACAACACAAATCCTATGTTCTTAAATGATCATCTTGTATCTGAACATTCATCTAGTCAAATGTTGTATTAATTATTAGTTGATAAAAATTGGCATTGGCAATTTTTATTTTGTCTCTATGGATCTTGATTCATTATGCTAATGTTTAATGCATTAATTATTAGTTGATAAAAATTGGCATTGGCAGTTTTTATTTTGTCTCTATGCCTCTTGATTCATTATGCTAATGTTTAATAAATTGGCATCTTTATCTGTTATATATTTGATTTTATGTAGAAAACCAATGTTATAATTCAATTTGAACAAGTTCCATAAATATAAATTACTATCTGCTATATTTAGTTACTTGAAATCATTTATCTAATATTTGGGTTTGTTTGTTTCTAATATTTGATAGCCATGTTGCTCATGCTTTACCATCATTCACCATTTTCTATCTACTATATTTAGTTACTTGAACTCATTTCTTTAATAGTTGGGTTTGTTTATTTTTAATATTTGTTAACTACATTGGGCATGCTTTACCATCATTCACCATTTTAATGATGATTCACCATTTTGACCATGGATTAGCAAGATGGCCATGCATTAGCATCACAACCATGTTAATTATGATAAACACTTTTTACTATTATTAATCATGATAAACATGCCAATTATAATTAAATTTCAATATCTCTGATCCAATATAAAAATATTATTATTATTTATTTTTATTTAATTATAATATCACACTCTATCTTTGATGTTTAAATAAATAATGCATTTTATAATTTAAATTAGCCATATAATATTAAATACTACTTATCCATTCATATTTAATTATAACTATTAAATTATTTATAGTTTTAACTAAGTATAAATTTCCTATAATATTTTTATTATTCAGTATTCATAATGCAAAGATTACACTTCCAATCACAAAGAAATAAAATTCCTTGAATAAAAAGATTCCCACATTGAAATGAACTCTTATCTATTTTTTAAAACAGTATTAATTGAATATGACTTTCATAATTTATAACATGTAATATCATTTCTCCCAGTTGTGTTAACCTGCAATAATTAGCTTATGCCAAGGTAAGCCTTTCTTGTCACCACGTATAAAGTTTAATAACATAATAACTTTTAAAAAATCAAGCTGCCAAAACATTATTTCTAACTAAAAAATAGAGTAATTTGAAGTGATATAGTCAATCTCCATTCTTTTATTATTTTCAATTATCCCAATTTTCGTCATTCTATATGTCATCATACCTCCTATGCTTATGCTATGCCAAATAAATGAATTATATTAAACTATACCCCCTTATTAAGATAATCACAAAATAGAAAAACAACTATGTTTAATGGCATCTGCTTATCTGTGATGTAAGTCCTTTCATTATACTTCGAAAAAATTTCAATAAAAAACTAACTTACTTAAATGGAACACAGATATTGCAGAAAGCAAGAGTACACAACACCAAAAGATAATGAATTTTTTCTTGCAGATCATGATCAATTTACATTTCAACTCGTAGAGTTTGAATGTTTTTTTAATTTTAATCTGTTTATTATAGTTTTTAATTTATAAAATAAACTTATCAAAATTACTTTGCTATTGCACTTAGATCCTATATTTACTAACCCAAAACTATAAAAAAGACCAAAAGTCATGTCCTTTTGCATCACAACAAATTATTAATTAAATGCAACAAATTACTAATTAGAAATTAGATGCAGGGTTTATTTTCTTTGCTAATTAGTAATTGGAGAAATTTAAAGTTCACACTGAAGTTATGATAAACAATATTTTTAAATAAATATATCTTTTGTTCTTTTGACCATGGAATAATTCCCCAATCATTGACATTAACCTGAATGGTATCACTTATGTCCAAACATGTTACTAGATATCTAATCTTTCAATCATGGGTCCAAGACTCCATAATTTTTAAATGCTTAAGTTCTTCTTTGACTTCCGACAATCGTTTATCTAAATATTGAACACTCTCCATTTGCTCATTATCATTTTATGAATATTTCCATAATATTCAAATGTAAAAAAATAACAAAATTCTATCTTTTGTGCACCATGAATTCATTATTATGCATTTAAATATATTTTATACCCCATGCTTATTAAAATACATAACTTACTTTAACACTCTTTAATTCTTCATACATTATAATGCATTATTATTGCCTTTTATAGTTTTTTCCCATCAAGGTTTCCATGATTCACTCTTAAATTTTATTACATTTTAATTATTAATCTAAACATTTTCTAAATCATGACACATTGGAAAATTACATCTAAAACTAATCTTACATTTATCACAATTCTTACTTAACAAACGCAAAGTTCATTATATTTCACTCTTTGCATAAAGTCAAAAAGTCCATACAACAATTCGCTATTCAATTCACTAAATCTTAATACAAGTAAACATGCCTAAAACACACTAGGAATGCAAACCAACTCTGATGATAATGCAAATTAAACACAAATTAAATCTCAACCGGCAGGGACTAGCGCCACAATAGTGGCTCCTTGTTAATTTAAATTTTGTATTAAATTTGAAGTTAATAGTGTTATTGTTTAGGTTTGATATTTTTGTTTTAAGAATATATAAATTTGTTGGATCGTTTAATAAATTTTATTGTTTTATTTGGTTAAAATATGGGAGGATTCTTCTTTTTGTGTACATGTAATGAGTAGAGCAATATCAACTAGGGCTAATAACACTATAAATGATTGTGGCCAACAGAGTGGTGAAGGGCTTTGTAGTAACTATGTTGAACATAAAAAATATTATCTTCACATGTACCGTGGATGGTTGAAATTTGTACATTCTAAGGATATGTACAATCACCTTGTATAATACCTCTGTTTATCCATCAATTTAAGATGGAAGACAATTGATTTGGTCATCTTGGTGTTCGTTATTGATCACAAATCAAACCAAAAAGTAATCAAAACATGTTATCCCTTTTTGCAATAATAGTTTGTGGTAGCTCAAAATGAACCTAAACATGCTTGAAGAATAGCTTAAGAATTGATTCGCTTATAATGTGATACTCTTCTTATAGGGTATCAAATGGCCATATTAGAAAATCAATCAACAACCACAAATGCATAGTTGTTAACATGCTTGGTTAAGGATATGTCTAACATATCATCCATGGAGATTAACTCCTAGGGTTTATTTGAGGTAGGTAAAGGAGTGTACAATCTTGACTTCTTAATGGCAGGTTTGGCAATGCACTATCTAATATACTTGTTAACATCTTCTCAAAGCTTTGAATTATATAAGTACTTTTGTAGCACTAACACTACCCTCTCAAAATTGAAGTGCCCTACCACTTAATTATAAGGTGCCTCCTAAATCAATGTCTGGCACTCACATGAAGGAACACAAACACAAACATGACTTAGATGTCATATAATTGCATCATCAAGGTGAAATTTTGAAACATGTTTAACTAGAACCGTCATACAATAGGTAGCAACGAAGTCGTGGTCATTATCATACAATTAGGACCACATATAAGCCCCATGTACATAAGAGTTAAGAACCATGATTAGAACCACAATGAAAGGTTGATTGAGACAACTGACAATGTGGATTGTGTTGTCCTTCAATGAACTAAACATTCAAGTGGCATTACTACAAATATGTGGACCACTTATGATGACAATCATTATATAAGTTTCCTTATGTCTACATGAATTACAATAACTTGTGATGAATGTGGATGCTCCTTTCCTTTCCCAAAATGTAATACTTCCATTGTCAACATGCTTGTATAATGGAGTACACCTCCTTATAAAAATTGGAGTAATGAAAATCCTTGTCAAAGAGTGTCCCATTGTAATAGGCCATTGAATGTACATGTGAATTAAAACTACATTGACAAAATAATCTAAAGAACTTGAGTCTCAACCTAAAGGGTTATTGCAATTCTCACAAAATAAGGACCAATGTCATACATATGCAAAATTTTAGATCCTTAAATGATTTTTGTTGTGACTCAACCCACTTAAACTTGGTTTTGGCTCCACCCTAGGTCACGTAACCTAAAGGCCAAGCAATATGAGATAATTGTAATAAGCAACTACAATAAAGTTAGCGAGGCCCGAAAAACTATGGAGCTGTATTAGTGTCTTAGAGGCCAATAAATCATGAATGGTTTGAATCTTGGTTAGATCTACATGCACACCATGGTCATTCCTAATTTATCCTAGATACAAAATTCTCTACATGTGGAATGAGTACTTCTCAAAATTGGCATATAAATAGCGTTTTCGTAGGGTCAGCCAAAACTTGTTGAATGTGGTGCAAATGCTTAATCCAAGTTTTAATGAAGATTATGATATCTTACATAGATGACCACTAAGGTATTTGTCAAAGTAGAGAGAGATCAAAGAGCGATTACACACAACACAAAATACACATTGTGATATCTTTGTTGATCACAATAGTTGCCCATATATAGGACATAAATTTTTGACTTCCACAGATCTAGATCATAACTACAACTCATACATAGGAAACAACAACTTCTAGATTGGTGTTTGGGAACTCTCAATGACAACACATGGAATCATTACTTCCAATAAGATTTGATCTCTCTAGATGCTTGATAGATATGTGATTAATATGGATTTATATTGGTGTTATTGTTACACACATGTTATATGTAATTTTTGATGTTTAAATTGCATTTTTGAATGCATAAATGGACTTAAGGGCATGAAAATCTCCTTGGACACTTTGATTTTGTAGAGTACACATCTTAAAGTTATAATTTTAACAAAATCGTTAAATTTATAAATTTGACCAAAAAAACTTGAAAAATGACCTAAATGTATAATACTAAAACTACATTATCTTACCCACTTTGCTTGAAATCCTCGCTAGTGACATGATATGAGTGATACCAAAAACCTAGAAATCTAGCCCTTGGCATATAGGGATGTGACTTTCTTATATCTATCTATCTATCTATCTAGGAGCTTATTAGCAGAGTCTGAACTCCATTTAAACCATATATTATATATGCATAAAATATTTTTTTTATAAATCATACTATTCATATTTTTTTATTAATATATTTTTAAATGCACATTAATATAACTTAATTTTAAATATTGAAATATTTTATTTATGACTTATATTGAATTTTGTTATTATTAATAATATTTTTTCAATGCCACATATTAATTGATGAGTTGAGAGACACTCTACAATCCAGTATGAGAGAGATGCTAAGTCATTTTATTAAAAGAAATAAATAATGCTTATAATAAAAAATTAAAAATATTGATAATAATTTTTTTTTTCAATGTCACCTATTTATAAAACACTTTAATGTCCACCTCAAATAATATAATTTTACATCAATATTATCTATACAAAGATAAAATAAGCCATAAAAATATAATGTATTAATAAGTGCTTTTTAATTCAGGTTATGAAGGAGAATATAGAATTGAAATGTAGCATTTTACAATATTAATAACAACATAAATTCAATGTATGTATATAGAGATCAATATATTAATAAGTGCTTTCAAATTCAGGGTATGGAGGGGACGTGCAATTCTTTCCATGCTTAATATAGAATTGACATGTAGCATTTTAAAAAGAGTATTAATAACAACATAAATTCAATTTGTGTGTATATATAGATATAAAGAGAGAGGGTGAGAGAAATATTATTCCATGAATATATCCATTCTACTTGCTAATAGAGGGAAACATCTATTTAAAAATATACTAATAAAAACAATTATTTTAATGTGGATAATATGAATAAAATATTTTAATATCAACTTTGTATATATTATATAAAGCAATTAAAAATTAAAAAAAAAATCACGTGGTTAAAACATTTTATTGGTGTATTGCTCAAAATCAAAGAAATGTGGAATTATTTTTATGCACATCAAAGAGTTGTCACATGGCAACATAATCCATCTTAAGCCCAAATCAATCAAAAACTAAGGGGAACAATGCTCTCTATGTGCAAGCATTTTTTCAAGTTTTGCACTCTAAAATAGGTTTGCAACTTAAGAAATTTGATCCCTCTAAGCACAGTTAGATCCAAACTTGGAATAGATCTGTGGTGGTATATTAAGAACTGAATGAGTTAAACATCTCCATCTTATTATTCTTATTAGTTTTTTTTTTTTTTGCAACTTAAGAGATCTCATCCCTCTAAGCACTAGTTAGATCCAAACTTAAAATAGATCTATGGTGGTATATTAAAAACTGAATAAGTTAAACATCTCCATCTTATTATTTTTATTAAAAAGTAATTTTTTTTACTTTCAAATTTTTATTCACTTCTCACTTCGTGCTTCAAATTTTTTAATCAAATAAAAGAATGACTTTACATTAGTAGAAATCTTTAATAATATTGTAGTGTGGTAGCCCATTATAGCATTGAAAAAAAAATATTCTTACACGTATTGCTCTATTTTTGTCGAATCTTTCAAAGCAGAGGGACCGCTTTGTCTTCTTTTGAGAATTTGAAACCTTATAATAGAAGCCCAACATTAATTAATTTTATTTTAAGAATATATAAATATATATCTTTATTGAGAAAATCTTCAAGTAATATTAATTTTGAGAATAATATAATTTCAAAAAAAAAAATTAATATTTTTGCAAAAATTCTCATCTTGTATTTATATATGGATATTTTCACAATATTAATTTTAATTTTGAAATTTAATTATATACTCACTAGTTATTACTTTTTTTTTTTTTCACTTCTGGTTCACGGATACTCGGGTCAATGGGTAGCCGCTACATCCAGGGTTGTTCAACACTGAGTGGACGCACCCGAAGGCATCAACACCCCTCGGCCTATTTACTGACCTAACCCCAAGAGCTTTCGAGATTCGACCCTGTGACCTCCCATTGGCGAGGCACTTGATTTGACAGATTGAGCTAACTCTTGGGGCTCACTAGTTATTACTTTAATAAGGAAGAAGATTATTTTATAAAATTCAAATAGATATTAGAATAAATAAATATAATTCTTATTAATAGTTATTTGATTATTTAATTTTTTTAGGAAAAATATTTATTATAATTAATTTGTTTGTTAAAATTGTTACTTTAACAAGGAAGAAAACTATTTTATAAAATTCTAAGTAGATATTAAATTAAATGTATACAATTTTTGTTAATAGTTATTTGATTATTTACATTTTTTTGAAAAAACATTTATCATAATCAATTTGTTTGTCATAGTTTTTTCACTTTAAAATTCATGATTGAGCTTAATTAATTATGAACTATTCATTAAAAAAAATCTTAATAAAATATGCATTTTTAACTTATATTTAAAGGCATTAATAAAAGTCTTAATTTAGATAGAGATGGTTAAATGGCTTCTTAACATACATTTTTATTAAAACATAGTGTTCTAGCTGCAACCCATATTCAAAAGTATTGATAAAAATCTCAATTTAGATAGAAATTGTTAAATTCCTTCTTGAACCTAAGGACATTAACCAAAATCTCAATTTAAATAAAAATTATTAAATACTTTCTTAAATATACATATATTAAATATTTCTCATAATAAATTTTTACCCATTATTTAGAAAGGTAATTAAACACATTACTTTTCAGAACATAGACTTATGACTGTAACCCCATATCCGAATAATGGAAAGGTTATTAAACACATTACTTTTCAGAACATAGACTTATGACTGCCCCATATCCAAATAATGAAAAGGTAATTAAACACTTCACTTGAAATATAATGATTTCTTGTCCGGGTTTCCAAAAAGAAGGCTCCAGACACCTTTAGTATATAGCGCCTACAAAGGATACCCCTCGTTTATTAATAATGTGGTATTCTAAGTTTGAATGCAATTATGATTTAGGAGACAAAACTTTCAATATTAATCTCCATGTTAGATATCTCTATTTCAAAAATAAAAATGATGTTGAAATTACTATTATTTTAATTTAGAAATGATGTTCGAAATTATTATTATTTTAATTTATAAAATAAGAATAATGTTGAAATATTATTATTTTAATTTAGAAAGGATGTTAAAAATATCATTATTATTTTCTGCAGCAGTAGGTTAATAACATATTAAAAAAAATTGATGTTGATATTAAATATAAGTTGTCCAAAAATTTATGAAAATTTTCCAACGTTTAACATTATAAATTAAAATTTATTATTTTTAAACCATATTTAAATTCATTTATCTAAAATACTATTGGTTCAATTCTTTCATCTCTTATTATGTAATGATGCCAGATGTACTTCACTATTAATTAATATTGTACAATTTAATGTACAACTTCCACTATAAATGAGAGATGTACTCCATACTAAAAAAATAAAATAAAATGTTAAATCATTCAAATGTACACATAATGAATTCATTTAGTAAAGTCGTTATCCCGTTGGATTACAAATGAAGTACAACACTACATACCAACTTTTCGGGCCAAGTCTTTCACAATCGTATGTGCTTCATTCTCAACCACATAAATATCTAAAAACTATATATTAAATAATTGACCTAGAGCAATTACCATCATTATTGTGAGCCCCTTTTCTGGAAATTCAACCTAACAAATACCTCCCACATACCATCATTATTAATTTATTTGGCTTATTTCTCCAAATTTACGCTAACAAAATACCTCCCACATACCATCATTATTAATTTATTTGGCCTCTTTCTCCAAGCATAGCGTGGAGCTTTTGTTGATAAACATAGAAATTCCAATCTATATCATTAAGATGCCTTGGAAATTGTTCAATTTTCCTTTAAAAGTTATATTTTAATGTTTAAAATTTCAAAAAAATGAAAAGGTTATAATTTTTTTATAATTTGATATTATAACGTTATTTATAAACATTTTCACATTAACTTATGGAGATAATAATATTATAATTTTTTTCCCGTAAGAAAAAATTGTAATTTTATTCAAAATTGATAAAATTACATTTTGTAGATGCCTGGGCCATATTCAGATGGTTGTTCCTGTATTAACATGCAGCGAGCAAAGAAAAATACACAAAATAACAGGTGACTATTCCTGTAATGACAGAAAGCTACAGAAGTAGAGAAAATAAAAGAGAATATGAAAGTTGATCCAGCATGACTAAATTTTCCTACCCTTCTCCTTCTCCACACATCGCCAACCACCAGTGTCCAGAGTGGAAGTAATAATGGTTAGTTGATTTTCCATTGGGATCAGTTGAAGTTCTTTGTCCGATTCTGAGCCCTCTGATCCATGGGTTCGTTTGATGCCGCTTATTTCCATTTGTGGCTCTTGTTGCAGATTTGTATAGTGTGTTCCCAAGTGAGTAGTTGGGGGAATCTCTCCCTGTGTATATGTCTGTCCCATTTGATATTCAGGTTCTGTCTGGGTCTCTGTAGGTTCCTCATTTATATCTTCTTCTTCCAATGGTTCAGTGTGCTGCCAGCCCTTAGGCTTTTTCTGCTGTTTCTTAGTTCTCCTGGGGTCCTTTCGAGCAGCTGGGCAATCATATTGGAGGTGCCCTGTTTGCATGCATCCCCTGCACCGGAACGCTGTGTTTTCATAGTCTAGTTGTTGTATCCATTGTGAATTATTGAAGTTCAGTGTGATGTGGTCAGGTAGTCCCTGACTCAAATCCACTTCTACACATATTCTGGCGAATGTGAATATTCCCCTGATAGCTCTGTCTTCGTCCATTTTTAGGTATTTCCCCAGGGTATTCCCGATTGCAGCTAATACTTTTTGATGCCAAAAGTGTAGAGGAAGGCCATGTAGCCTTACCCACACAGGCATCGTTGAGACTTTCATTGTGTTGGCATCGAAATCAGAAAACCAGGGGGTGAGAAATAGGCCAGCACTACCCTAGAACCAAGGCCCTTGTTTGATGATGCTGTCTCGTTCTTGTTCTGTGTTAAATCTAACTATGAAGTACCCTTTGGGACATAGGTAAATTTCACAGTTTGTGGTCCATGTTGTATAGATCCACTGGTGCAGGGCATCTGATTTTGGCCAGAAACCATTAAATCTACAAATGACTGCAGTTTTAGACAAATCAGAGTATAGACTGGTTACCTCTGGCATGGAGACTAGTAGCATTGGTGGATCTGGTTTTTGTTCAACAATGTAGGGTCCTGTTAGCTCTGATGGTGGAGCTGCTTTGTTCTTCATTTTCTCCCCCCCTCTCACTGCATCCCGAAAGGAGCTTGCATTTTTTGAGCTGGTTCCAGTGCTTCCACCTCTCAGTCAGAGATTAAGAATAATGGTTGAATCCTTGGCAATGCCGTAGTGCTGTAGGGTTTGGTTGTCCTGCAGACTGTAGCCTGAATATATGAGGTTTTGATGTTGTGCTGGGGTTCCAAGGTGACTCTGGATCTCTTTTTTTAGCGCATGGATGCACGTTCCTTTACTGAGCTGCATGCAGAAGTGTTTGCCCCCAATCGATTTGATGAAGATCTGGATCGGGCCTGCGTCCTTGCGGAGTAGATCAGTCCTGAGGAGACCTCGTTTTGTTGTATCTGGCTATTCCTCTTTGAATCCAGATGGATCTACCCTATCCAAATCCTGGTTCGCTGGTTTGTAAGTCGGATCTGGCGTGAGGTAGGCATATCCAGGGTTTAACCCTCGTCCCACTGTATACGAGAACCCGCTGCCTCCAAACAGCCGTTTTCCGGGTGCTGCCTTGGCAGTCACCGTTACCGAAACAGGTTTCTTGAATGCGCAGTGTAACGGGTGGCTGAACTGTTTCGCGTCCCAGATCAGATGGGCTTTCGCTGGCCAGAGTTCCTGGGTACTTGGATCTGGGCGTTTCCTTTGTTTGTTGGGTAGATCCAGTCCAGATCTGGAATGTTTGTATCTGTTCACAGCACGGGGTGGCAGATCCGCTGCATGCAACCATCCTCTGTTGATTTCAGCGCTGGATCCAGTGGGAAAACCAACAGCTTCTTCAAGTTTTGCATTGTTCAATTCAGTAACAAGCTTTGCAACTAAGAACTTCCCAGTGCCCGCCATAGTGACAGCTCCGCGGCAGCCATTGCCCTCGGCTTGAGCAGTTCTCTGAATTTGGGCAAATAAACAATGTCTGGTACCCTTATTGAACACGGGATCCAGGCGACGCAATCCAGCCAACTCAGATCGAACCGATGACGATGCCTTGGAACCGAATGTAGTCTTCCTGCAACCATTATGGACTATCGCAGAGTTGGGGCTGTTTGCCATGGCCGCCATTGCCCGATTCGCTCCTAAAGATCGATAATAATATTATAATATTATCACTATCTAATGATATTATTGTGTTTATTTACAAATCAACCAAAGTACATATTATCCTAAACCATGTATAACTAATGTTTAACTTACTAAAATTCACGTTAAATTATATAATATCTATTATTTGATATTATAACATCATTTATAAACACTTTCATGTTATTACGGCCCTATGTATAAACAAACTAATTTAATATTTCAAATTAGGTTGGTCCTAGTCAACGCTATAACATGTGTTTATGTATGTTTATTATAATAATACATTTGATAACATTTGTGACATAAGCCTCTAATTTAAGGATACTTAAAATAAGCAAGAATATCTACAAAGTAGCCCTTGTTCAAATACAATAGTTAGTTCATACATTTCAAAGTTCAATAATTGAACTAAGATGCAAGGGCCTTGTTTTAATTTATAAATGATGTTGAAAATATTATTATTTTAATTTAGAAATGATGTTGAAATTATTACTATTTTAATTTAAAAGGTAAGATAGATTTATAATTTATATTTTATATTTTTATATCTAAAAATATTTTTATTTTAATATTATTTAAATCTTTATAAAAAGTGTGTGTGTGTGTGTGATTTTTATTTGATACACACACAAAAGAAAAAATTTAGGCATTGAAAACTGATTGGGGAAAGAAATTAGCTCAACACAATATTTTCCTCGTCTCAACCCATTGCTTTTGAGGCATTATGGAAAAATATGTTTATGCTTCATAAAGGCTTAGTTACAACTACCGTTGGACAAATCCAACAACTAGACAAATCATGGCCAAGCTGGCATATCTAACGATCATAGTAGACATCATTCCTCATGAGGTGAAATGGCAGAGTCAAAAAATCTAGAATTAGGACATTCCTCCAAAACTTAAATGATTCACTTGGTTGGTGCTAGAAAATAAAATCCTAACATGGGACAATTTGTCTTGTCATGGGTTCAAGGATCTAAATGTATCTATTCTCTGCAAGCGGGGCCCCAAAACAACAAAGCACCTTTTCTTTCAAGGTGAATTTGCATTCGCTCTATGGAAGGAAGTCCTTTCAAATCTAAGCATTTTAGTTTTAGGTCCGCTTAGATATCTAGAAAAATCTATCTTTTGGTGGGATCAAAACACGGGGAATCACAAATCCCTTCCAATTTATGTGGCTTGGGGAATCTGGAAAATCCGAAACAAACTGATCTTTGAAGGTCTCCCTATAAGCATCCACTAAATTATGCCTCAGATTCTAGATTTTTTCTATGATTATCTGAGACAAAGAAAATCTGGTAAACATCACATTATTTCTCCTCCTATGGCTTACTCTGTGCAAAACTCTGGCTTCTTTGATGGAACTCAACAAAATGGAATCTACAACAGAGGTGTTGCTATAAATCTTTCAGGAAATGTTGTAGTGCATATTTGTCTGAGCATGGGGATGGGTTCCAGCACAAAATTAGATATCGGTGCTAGTTCGGCTGCCCTTCTTGTTGCTACATCCATTAAGGTGGTTTCTTTGCAGGTTCATGGAGACTCTCAATGTGTAGTTGGGTGGCTAAAAGGAAACAATCTCAAGGCTATAGACCTTCATTGATGGAAGGAGAAAATTAAATCCTTGAAAGAAAACTTCCAACATCTCTCTTTCCAGTATATTCCTATAGAGATGAATTAGGTTCTTGAAATAGTATATCATATTCTCAAACAACTTTTTCTAAATCAGCTTGCTGTTTAGCATTACAGCCCTCAAATATATTGGTTTTATTAGGTTTCTTTTCCTTTACAACGATCAATAAAAATTGTTTGCATGAATTTACAATTCTTTTCATCTGCCCTAAGTTTATGAGTATAATTATTCTTGAGTTTATGAGCTCTTACAATATATTGGATTCCATCTTTAATGAGTTGATACTTGTTTTCAACTCTATAGAAAATGGCTTTCCTATCATACAAGTAAGGACTTCTAAAACAATTCCACATATATCCAAAGGAACTATATCTAACTCAACCTCATCTACAAATGCTGACCCAAAAGAAAACCTAAGTTTACATTGTCTAGTCACTTGTAGCTTTGCTTTATCACATAACCAACCTAATGGATATCGCTTCTTGTGAGGTGTGGTTAGTAATCCCAGCTTCTTTACAATTTCTTCAGAAATTAAATTTACTTGTGAGCCACTATCAAACAAAGTATCAACCTTTTGATGCTTGGAAATAACTCGAATATGAAAAAGCTCATGTCTTTTCCTCTCATTTTCTTCATTATCAGTAGATTGTGCAGAATTACTAGTAGATGCTTTAGAATTTTTACCTTTTATACCTGTGGCTACAATTGTTGTTTCATCCCCTGAGTCTAACCCCAAATCTTTTTGAATAGTTGCAGTAGTCTTCTTCTTTTTGCCGTCGAACTTCTTGGGTCTCAGCTCCGAATGGAGAATCCAGAAGTGTTCATCATCATGCCCATCCTTCTTGCAGTGAGTGTGTGAAGGCTTGGTCTTCTGTACGACATTTTTCTTCCTCTCTTTCCATTTCTTCTTTCTCTTTTCCTTGTTTTTGCTTTCCGTGGGTTTTGATGATTCTCCAACTTCTGGGTTCACATTCTTGCCTCTAGCCTCTAGATGAGTGGCCTTAACAGATACCTCATCTATGCTAGTGGGATGAAACATGAGAATGGTGTGCTTTAAATAGCTGTGTAGACCACCTATATACTTCAGCAAAGTTTCAGGTGAGTCTAAAGAAATTCCTAGAATCAAAGCTCTTTTTCTAAATTCTTGAGTGTAGCCTTGTACGCTTTGCCCTTTTAGTTTGCGAAGAGTTTTCCAGCTCATCATGGCTTGCTGCATATAAGCTAGTAGATAGAATTGATTTTTAATTGCAGAAACAAATTCACTCCAGACAGAAAGAATTTTACCATGCTTCTTCATGTCAGCTTGTGTCCTACCTTCCCACCATACCAAGGTAGTGCCTCCAAGGCGTAGGCTGGCCAGCTGAATCTTACTTTTGTCTGAATCAATGCTCTGCACCCTGCAATACACATCAATATGTCTAATCCAATTATCCAGCTTCTCTGCATTCAACTCTCCATCATATATCGACAAATAAAATTTAACATCTAATTTAATCAAAGATGTTTTATTTTTATTTTCAGGGCTATTAAGAGGTGTGGGAAGCTTTTCTTCTTTCCCTTTGCCTTTAGAATGGTCATGGAGGAGAGATTCTTCTACTCCTTTATCTTGTTTGGAGTTTGATGAATCTTCATCTCTACCTTTCTTAAATTCTCTATACATTTCTTCTACCATGGCTCTCATGGTCATGAAACTATCCATGAACTGGGAGTCTGATTCCAGGGGACTTTCCTCTGCCATTTTCCTCTTAGGGTAGAATCTTCCAATTTCTGGGTTAGCTTCAACCAATTCTCCTTCTCCTAATTTGAGCTTTGTCCTAGTTATCACTCAACAACGAAATCCAACACAAACTTGTCTGACCTTAGTAACCTAGAGCTCTGATACCACTTGATCTGAAATTGATCTAAGACAATTAATAAGGTATTACAGACTCATGTGCATGGATGTGTCTATGTTATTTTATGCAACAAATCGATAAGATTGTGAAATACACAGACACTAAAGCAGTTAAAGAAAACACAACAGGCAAACATATAAACACAACAAGTTTAATGAGGAGTTCACCCAATACTCCTAGGTTATGTCTCCAGGTCCATCCTTCAATGGTGGCCTCTCTATTATGTTTTCAAAGTAGAGTTTTTACAACAGTGAGCTCAATTTGAGTCTCACTCAACAGATATAAATCAGCAAGACTGTACTTGGATCCCCCAAGTCTCTGGAGTACACAGACTCTCCTTACTGAATCTCGACCTCTATTGGTCACAATGGTATGAGTCCAATCTGAGACTCAATACATGACAGGCATATACAGAGGAGTTCGCTTGAACCTCTCAAGCCCTTTCTGGAGTACACAGACTCTCTGACTCTCTCTGTCTCTGTCTCGATGCTGCCTTTGCTTCTGCAGGTCAGCTCGACTTCTTCTCTCTGTTCTCTGCTCTTAGTTTTCTTAACTCGCTTTCTGCTTGCTTCTTTCTCTGTCAGTTCGTGGCTTTAAAGCCAATCTGCTTCCTGACTGTTCATTTCCGCTTCCCGGCTTTCTGGTTCCCCTGCCTCTATCCGTTCGAATTCCCCTGTCCTGCGTCATCAGTCATTGTATAATGCTTCACAGGGAGGTGGCCACCTATTCCGTAACGGATGAGTGTCAGTTCTCTTGGACATGGCCGTTTATTCCGTTACTCCAAGAATGCCTGTGAAACATGACCTTCTGCCAATGCATCATCCATATCAGACTTCAAATCCTATACAACTCCGTCTATTTACCTTGTCAGATCCGGTCATCCATCAGACTACATCTCCGCCGTTGATCTGGGGGCCCCGGATCCTACAGTCATCGTTCATATCGGGCGGCTAAGTCGCATGACATTTACCCATCCGATGTGAGCGGTTTTCTCTCTCGCCGCCGGGATGTGTGGCTATCGCTGTGTGGCATCGGGCGGAACTCGGCCAAAACTGCTTACCACTCGTAGCCCCTCTGATATTCTGCCGGTTTTTGTGGGACCCCACTTCTAACAGAATTGGAGCGATATCCATTGTATTTTATGATTTTTCAGATCCGGGTGTTTGCGATCCTTTCCTTCTTTGAGGGTTTTGCCCTGCGATATGCGATTAGCGACTCAGAAACTGCCATCATTTCTCAAACTGGCCTCTGGTTTTGCTAATTTGTGATAGTGCGTGTTACCATGGGCCGACGGTCTGCGCACTTGACCGAGGGTCCTCGTTGCTCCGTGCTGATCACAAATTGCAACTGTTATGAGGATATCTCTGATAAGCTTGATCTTTATAAGACTTTGAAACTTTGGCATGAATTTTACAGAGTTCATGAAAACTTAGAGAGTGTTCTAAGATCCAATTTGGATCAGCACATAGGAGAGTTGCCGGGTTATCGATTTCACAGTCACAAAAAAAAGGTATTTTCACTTTACAATACTTTTGTTAATAATTGATGGACCTTTATTGTTTCATATTGTAACTTTTTTCAGCTGTTTAATAATTTGACTACATTATAAAGATCTTGTTCTATACTTGTGTTTTCTCATATTTAAAAAACATCATTATTATATGTTAGATTTTAAGCTTCTGTGGTAGTTTTTTGGAGTAGCATGATCTGGATTATCCACAATATTGTGTTCATTCTGTCGACGTTTCAAACCCCAAAGGGGGTCCATCATCAAGACTAAATTTGATAGAATATGAATGATAGTTCTTTGAGAGAAGAGTCTTTCGACCTGAGTATAAATAAACCTAGATCCTTAAATTTTTATAAAGAAGCCGACCCTTATATATATATATATATATATATATATATATATATATATATATATGAATTCTTTTTATTATTATTATTCCTTTTATTTTTATTTCAATTTATTATAATAATTTTAGTTTAGTTTATTAATTATTTAATTCAGATTATTTAGCTTTAATTATTCCAATTGTTTTACCTAGTTGATTAATTGTAAGTTTATTTTTATATAATGAAATGAATTTTTTTATTATTTTATAATTAGTTTTATTTTATTTTATTAAAATTAATTTTATTTTTATTTTTCTTATTTTTTATTTAACCTAAGAATCCAAAAATATTTTAATTGATATACTTAATTCATAAATTAATTTAATTAATTACTTTATAATTCTTTCTATTGTTTTAATTTTTATTTAATTAACTATTTTAAATTTAATTGATTAATTAATTAATTTAATTCATAATTCCTTTTTTTTTTATTAATATTATTTACCATTTTTCATTGTTAATCTTATTTAGCCTTAATTGTTTAATTGATAAATAAATTATTTTAAATCCTTAGATTAATTAATCAATTAATTAATTAATTTATAATTTATTTATTTATTTTTTAATCAAATGTTAATTTGGTTATTATTAATTATTTTAGTTTAATTAATTGACTAATTTTAATTCATTTTTAATTAGAATTAATTTAATTAATTAATTAAATTAAAATTAAAATTAATTAATATTTTTTTTAATTTGATTAAAATTAAATTAATTAATTAATTAATTTTATTAATATGAAACCTTGGATACTATGCTTCTAAAGGCTTGGAGGTGTTTATTTGTCTAATCAGGGGAAGCCAATTTCTACTAATCTCACTCCCATTGTTCCTGTTGAGGTTCTGAGGAAATTTCATAATTTCGATGGCCTCTCTGATTTTTATTTTTTGATAATTATCCTCTCTTGCAATTATTTTAGCGTCTTCCAAACACACATGATGTTTGGTTTTGGATGAGTGTTCTGCAAGGGTTGATGTACGAGATCTCTCATTCTTTATATCAGCCCCGTGCTCTTTAAGTCTTATTTTCAGAGACCGACCTGTTTCCCCAATATAACTCTTGCCACAAGAGCAATCAATCTTGTACACACCCTTGAGTTGTTGACGATCAATGTTATCCTTTACTGACCTCATCATTTGCCTTATTGTTCCACATGTTGTAAATTGAGTGTTTATGTTATTCTTTCTTAAAATTTTTGCAATCTTATCTGTAATCCCTTGGATGAATGGAAGGTAAACTTTTCCATAATTTTCTTTCTTGTTTTCAGGAGGACGCTTAGAGAGGACCTTATCCTGAGCTCTTCTTATAGCTTTCTTAATACTCAACTCTTTGTATCCTAGGTTTTTGAAGACAGAGGTTAAGTGTTCAATTTCTTCTTTTAGGTGATCAGGGTCAGAAATCCTGAGAGCCCTAACAGCTAGAGTGTTTAAGACGCCAGATTTTTGGGAAGGATGATGGTATGAGTTAGCATGAAGATAGCTATCAATATGAGTTTTCTTTCTATAGACCTGGTGTCCCAAAGTACCATCCTCTTTTCTACTGATCAGTATAAACTATACATTATTATATAAGTATATGTAAAATTTGAGAATATCATGATAATCAAATTTCAAATTTAAATTTTGTAAAATCCAAATTTTATCATGAGTTTCAACATTTATATTTATTTTAAATTTTGGAATCTTATTATGTGTTTATAAAATCATATTTCAATGTCTTTAAAGATATTAGATGGTTCATCTCAATGAATTATATTAGTTTATATGTTATTTTTTGGGCATTTGCATTTTATGGAACAAATGTCATTATTAGTGTTGGTTGTACAAACATGATAACAAATATGATATTAGATGGTTCATCTCAATGAATTATATTAGTTTATATGTTATTTTTTGGGCATTTGCGTTTTATGGAACAAATGTCATTATTAGTGTTGGTTGTACAAACATGATAACAATTTTATTTGTATAAGTAAAGTGATTCAAAATTTGGATAAATGATATTTTTATTTTCTTTTATGATATGTTAAAAAGAATTGTTTTGTTATTGAAATGTCAATTAAATGGTAATTTAAATAGTATTATGTTAAAAGGCTTTTTTAACAATCTAATATAAACTAAATGAAATAAAAGAGGTGTAATTTTTTTCCATATTGATATATAATATAATATTTAAAAAATATTAATAACAAAAACAATTCAAAGTCTACCATAATAAAAATAAAATAATTCTTTTTAAGTAACTATGTGATTTTTTCACTTCTAAATAAGAAAATGATGTATAATTTCATAAAATTGAGACATGACATCTAAAATAAATGTTAATAAATAAATAAAAAATATTTCAATATTAACTATAAATTTCGAAATCAATTATCTATATATATATTCAAAATCAATAATATGTATATATATTTAAATTTAAATTTATCTTGAAAATTTAAGAAGAATCCTCCTCAACTCATATTACGTAACTCATATTAAGTATATTGATTTCATTATTAACCACTATTTTAAACTTTAATATCTTACTTTTAACATTAAAAAACAAAATACTTTATTATCTATATATAAATAAATAAATATAAATTTTATGAGTATATACAAACTTATATAATTACTTATTTATTTTTAATTTTACATAAATTTATATATTTATTTTATTTTTATGTTATAGCCAAGTGACATCCATTTCTGGCTTGTACACATTTTAATAAATTTCAACACCTAACCCAACTAGGGATCCATCCCTTATCCATTCTCTCAATACAAATATATTGGAATAATCATTTCCTTTTTATTCTGGAAAAAGGTTTCATGAAACTGTATAGATTCATATTTATCTAAAAGTATAACGTGTTTCATGAAATTGTATATATTCATATTTATCTTGGTGGAACGCATTTATTTAATTATTCACTTGATGTGCACCAATATATGAAACACACCCACGTGACATGTCGACAAGAATGTGGAGTAACAATAAGTTGAATTTAAAGAAACAGGAGATATAGCGAGTTGTTCACATTAAAGATTGTTTTTATATCTCAATAATAGTGAAAGGTTTTTCATTTTTATATCTAAATAATAGTGAAAGGTTTTCCATTAATGTATTGGAAGGATATATTGATTGAAGTATATATTAATATAGATTTATTGAGTCGAGAGATTTATTTTACAATTTAGTATGATGTGTAATCATGTATGTCCATTATTAAAGTTGAAATTTTGCTCATCTTAATCCGAATAAAAAATAAAATAAAAAAATGAAAAAAAAAAAAAAAAAATCAAATAATTATACAAAATATTTAAACAATGTTGGCTCATAAAAAAATTTGCACGTGACAAATCGGATCCCTCTCAGCTCATGTTAGATATGTATCTAAGATGGATCTATGTTGGTTATAATTATGGATTTAGTAAATTTTAAGAGATTAAATCTTTTTTTTAGTGCAAAATTTGAAAAAAAGGTTTACACTCTAAAAGATTTGTTGGAAAATAGAGAGATTAAAGAGTGATTACACACAACACAAAATACACATTGTGATATTTTAATTGAGCACAACTATTACACATATATAGGACATAAATCTCTTACTTCCACACATCTAGATCATAACTACAACTCATACATAGGAAACAACAACTTCTAGATTGACGCTTGGGAACTCTCAATGACGACTCATGACAACACGTGGAAGCATTACTTCCAACACTCTCCCTTAGTGCTTACATGGAAAACATTGAAAACACATATTACAACAACAAGGATAATCTATGTCTAACTGGTCTTCATCAGCACTCACATCCACTCTAGAATCTCGCAAACATCGCTCTTTCACCACCACATCTTCGAGCTATCACTTGACCTCCATTTGAAACGTAACTGCCTCTGACCATCATTGATGAAATTTACAAGATCAACAATATTGACACCTCGACTCGTCAAGGCTTTCGCGATAAGAGTCGTCAAGTAATGAACCATCCTATGAACTAACCACCATTTGTCAGATATTTTGCTTTCGACTATCCACCAGTTGTCAGGATGAAGGTATGGATACTTAATGTGTTCAAAAGTTGATCAAACAAATTGACCTTACTAACACATAATAATTGATGTTTCAAACACTGGGATTTTTAGTTTAAGGACCACCAACCTTTTTTATAACCAATAAAAACACACAAGAATTGATGTTTCAGACGTTGGGGCTTCCAGTTGAAGAACCACCAACCCTTTTTATAACCAATAAAAACACTGGAAGATGTGAGTGAGAGTGAGGGTGAAGAAGAGGTTAGTTAATAATAATATGAGATAACAGGTTAGGTTAGGTATTTCTAAAAGGAAGGCCCAGGAATATATAACTGGAAAAAAGTATATGGTGCGAAAAGATCCTAATTGATATGAATTTCCCGATATAAGTGCTGGAGGCCTTTCAATTCCAAGATTCAGATCCCACGAGAAAATCAAATCGCCCAGATGACCTGAATTCGAATCGTGCCCTCTTCTCCCTTACCTCCATTCAGTTACTCAATGACTCATGTCCCAATCTCCAAGTTCCTCAGAATTAATGTTTCAGATACTGAGGCTTCTAGTTTAAGAACCACCAACCCTTTTATAACCAATAAAAACACAAACACCAACCACCAAAACATACAGAGACAAAATCAATGACTGTTCTTTATTGATCTGTGTAGATCAAATCAAATATAATAATAATAACTTTGCATATTGGTATTTTCCATCAGATCTGCAACGTTTGGATCTCGATCTCTATATATAAACAATACCACAATATTTTATTAGTTCAGATCTAGAATGAGAAATGCCAACATTCCACCTGCATGCCGCAACTGTACATCTTGCACCATCTGATAATCTCGAGAACCACCATTTAAAACATGTAGACATTGCTCTCAATTATAGATCCACACTAGATCAAACCAAATCTATGCTGATCCAACTTCTTCACAAGCAAATCTCCTCTTCTTTTACAAAGATTTGTCCACAATGGAACTTCACACAACAATAACAACATTGGATCTTCGCAATTCTCCTTTGCATGCAACTATCCTCAATCTAGAAACAAATCAAATATTCACAAAAACAATAGATCAAACACTCTATTAAACTAATCTATGTGCAAAGGAGTATCATGGCTAAAATTGCATGATTGCAACCCCTCTCGTGAGAGAGTCAGGACTAAACCAACTCTGATACCATGTTAGAAAATATAGAGAGATCAAAGAGTGACTACACACAACACAAAATACACATTGTGATATCTTTATTGATCACAACAATCACACATATATAGGACATAAATCTCCGACTTCCACACATCTAGATCATATCTACAACTCATACATAGGAAACAACAACGTCTAGATTGACGCTTGGGAACTCTCAATGACAACTCATGATAACACATGGAAGCATTACTTCCAATAAGATTTGGTTCAATGACAACACATGACAACACATGGAAGCATTACTTCCAATAAGATTTGGTCTCTCTAGATGCTTGATAGATATGTGATTAATATGGATTTATATTGGTGTATATTATATGTAATATTTGATTGTTTAAATTGCATTTTTAAATACATAAATGGACTTAAGGTTGTGAAAATATCCTTGGACACTTTGATTTTGTAGAGTACACATTTAAAGTTATAATTTTAACAAAATCGTTAAATTTCGCAAATTTGACCAAAAAACATACTTGAAAAATGACCAAAATGTATAATATTAAAACTACATGAAATGTTTTAACCATAAGAGTTTATTTTTTTGTAATTATTTTATATATTGTATACTTGTCAATTGGGGTTATCTTGGGTGGTTGAGCCTAATGGTTTTTATCTTACCCACTCTAGTATAAATCCTCCATAGTGACACGATGAGCTATAATGCCTTCGAGTATTGTGAACTCTCAAGTGATGAATATTGTTGTAATGGCTTAGAGCCTTGTGAACTCTTAAATGAGTGGTACCAACAACCTAGTAATCTAGCCCTTGGCATAGAGGGAGGTTACTTTCTTTCCCATATATATATATATAGGCTTATTAGCCCCATTTAAACTATATATTATATATGTATAGAATATTTTATTTATAAATCATACTATTCATATTAAAATGTTGATAACAATTTTTTTTCAAAACACTTCAATATCCACCTCAAATAATATAATTTTACATCAACATTATCTATACAAAGATAAAGTGAGCCATAAAAATGTAATCTATTAATAAGTTAATAAGTGCTTTTTAATTCAGGTTATGAAAGAGAATATAAAATTGAAATGTAGTATTTTACAAAAATATTAATAACAACATAAATTCAATAATTTATGTATGTACATAATCATAAAAACAAAAGAAGAAGAAAGAAATTTATTCCATAAATATATGCATTCTATTTGCTAATATAAAAAATATCTATTTAAAAATATACTAATTAAAAATAATAATAAATGAAATAAGTATAAAACAAATTAAAATATTCTGTAAAAATGGTAGCAATATATACATTCTACTATGTTATTGAGGATAAACCAATTTTATTTAAAAAAAAGAAAATTTAAAATAATTAACTATTTGTTAATTAAAGATATATTTTTAAAATTCTGTACCGTACATAGAGTCTACACCTCTGTTTACGTCATGGAGACAACGTCACTCATGCACGGCAGCCAGTGATTCAGCAAATCATTGCTGAATCACCCAGAAATCCACCCACGTTAAATCATCCAAAAATCCACCCACCCACGTGAAGTAATGAACTTTTGGGTGGTCACGCCAAATGTCTTCCAAATCCACCGACCACTTTCTTCGCGTCATTCATCTATACGCCAAACGTCTTATCTTCACTACTTTATTAGTCACCTTTTCCTATTTATTTACGAGGATGATTATTAATGTCCACTCATATTTGTAATTTATAAATTAATATTGTGATTTTAAATGAGAGAGCACTTCAATTTTGAATTGGAGTCCTTTTTCTTTAATTGAATAAATATGGTAATAAAGAAATATATGAATATGAGAAGTGGATTGTGTTGTCCTTTAATGAACTAAAGGTTCAAGTGGCATTACTGCAAATATGTGGACTACTTATGATGATCATTATTATATAAGTTTTTTTTTTATGTCTACATGAATTACAATAATTTGTGATCAATGTGGATGCTTTTTTTCTTTCCTAAAATGTAATACTTCCATTGTCAACATGCTTGTATAATGGAGTACACTTCTTTATAAAAATTGGAGTAATGAAAATCCTTGTCAAAGAGTGTCCCATTGTAATAGGCCATTGAATGTACATGTGAATTAACACTACATTGATAGAATAATCTAAAGAACTTGAGTCTCAACCTAAAGGGTTATTGCAATTCTCACAAAATAAGGACCAATGTCATACATATGCAAAATTTTAGATCCTTAAATGATTTTTGTTGTGACTCAGCCCACTTAAACTTGGTTTTGGCTCCACCCTAGGTCACTTAACCTAAAGGCCAATCAATATGAGATAATTTTAATAAGAAACTACAATAAGATTTGATCTCTCTATATGCTTGATAGATATGTGATTAATATGGATTTATATTGGTGTTATTGTTACACACATATTATATGTAATTTTTTATTATTTAAATTGCATTTTTGAATACATAAATGTACTTAAGGGCACGAAAATCTCCTTGGACACTTTGATGTTGTAGAGTACACATCTTAAAGTTATAATTTTAACAAAATCGTTAAATTTATAAATTTGACCAAAAAACATACTTGAAAAATGACCAAAATGTAAAATACTAAAACTAAATTATCTTACCCACTTTGCTTGAAATCCTCGCTAGTGACATGATATGAGTGGTACCAAAAACCTAAACCTAGCAATCTAGCCCTTGGCATATAGGGATGCGACTTCTGGGGGGCTTATTAGCAGAGTCTAAATCCCATTTAAACTATATATTATATATGCATAGAATATTTTATTTATAAATCATATTATTCATATTTTTTTTTGTTATTAATATATTTTTAAATACACATTAATATCACTTAATTTTAAATATTGAAATATTTTATTTATGACTTATATTGAATTTTATTATTAATAATAATATTTTTTCAATGCTACATATTAATTGATGAGTTGAGAGACACTCTACAATCCAGTATGAGAGAGATGCTTAGACATTTTATTAAAAGAAATAAAATAATGCTTATAATAAAAAATTAAAAATGTTGATAACATTTTTTTTTTTTAATGTCACCTACTTATAAAACACTTCAATGTCCACCTCAAATAATATAATTTTACATCAACATTATCTATACAAAGATAAAATAAGCCATAAAAATATAATGTATTAATAAGTGCTTTTTAATTCAGGTTATGAAGGAGAATATAGAATTGAAATGTAGCATTTTACAAAAATATTAATAACAACATAAATTCAATGTATGTATATAGAGATCAATCTATTAATAAGTGCTTTCAAATTCAGGGTATGGAGGGGACGTGCAATCCTTTCCATGCTTAATATAGAGTTGGCATGTAGCATTTTAAAAAGAGTATTAATAACAACATAAATTCAATTTGTGTGTATATATAGATATAAAGAGAGAGGGTGAGAGAAATATTATTCCATGAATATATGCATTCTACTTGCTAATAGAGGGAAACATCTATTTAAAAATATACTAATAAAAACAATTATTTTAATGTGGATAATATGAATAAAATATTTTAATATCAACTTTGTATATATTATATAAAGCAATTAAAAATAAAATAAAAAATTCACGTGGTTAAAACATTTTATTGGTGAATTGCTCAAAATCAAAGAAATGAGGAATTATTTTTATGCACATCAAAGAGTTGACACATGGCAACATAATCCATCTTAAGCCCAAATCAATCAAAAACTAAGGGGAACAATGCTCTCTATGTGCAAACATTTTTTCAAGTTTTGCACTCTAAAATAGGTTTGCAACTTAAGAGATCTGATCCCTCTAAGCACTAGTTAGATCCAAACTTGGAATAGATCTGTGGTGGTATATTAAGAACTGAATGAGTTAAACATCTCCATCTTATTATTCTTATTAGTTTTTTTTTTTTGCAACTTAAAAGATCTCATCTCTCTAAGCACTAGTTAAATCCAAACTTAAAAGAGATCTATGGTGGTATATTAAAAACTGAATGAGTTAAACATCTCCATCTTATTATTCTTATTAAATTTATTTTTTTTTTACTTTCATATTTTTATTAACTTTGTGCTTCAAAATATTTTTTAATCAAATAAAAGAATGACTCTACATTAGTAGAAGTCTTTAATAATATTGTAATGTGGTAGCCCATTATAGCATTGGGAAAAAATATTCTTACACGTATTGCTCTATTTTTGTCAAGTCTTTCAAAGTAGAGGGACCGCTTTGTCTTCTTTTGAGAATTTGAAACCTTATAATGGAAGCTAAACATTAATTAATTTTATTTTAAGAATATATTAATATATATTTTTTATTGGGAAAATTTTGAAGTAATATTAATTTTGAGAATAATACAGTTTCAAAAAAAATATCTTTTAATATTTTTGCAAAAGTTCTCATCTTGTATTTATATATGGCTATTTTCACAATATCAATTTTAATTTTGAAATTTATTTATATACTCACTAGTTGTTACTTTAATAAGGAAGAAGATTATTTTAAAAATTCAAATAGATATTAGAGTAAATAAATATAATTTTTGTTAATAGTTATTTGATTATTTAATTTTTTAAGAAAAATATTTATTATAATCAATTTGTTTGTTGAAGTTGTTACTTTAACAAGGAAGAAGACTATTTTATAAAATTCAAAGTAAATGTATACAATTTTTGTTAATAGTTATTTGATTATTTACATTTTTAGTTTTTTCACTTTAAAATTCATGATTGAGCTTAATTAATTATGAACTATTCATTAAAAAAAAATCTTAATAAAACATGTATTTTTAACTCATATTTAAAGGCATTAAGAAAAGTCTCAATTTAGATAGAGATGGTTAAATGCCTTCTTAACATGCATTTTTATTAAAACATAGTGTCTTAGCTGCAACCCATATTCAAAAGTATTGATAAAAGTCTCAATTTAGATGGAGATTGTTAAATTCCTTCTTAAACATAAGGACATTAAATCTCTTATGAACATTGATAAAGATTTTAGTAAGTTTGTTGCTTCATATCTAAATAATGAGAAGGCTTTTAAACATATTCTTTTTCATTACTGATTATATATATATATATATATATATATATATATATATATATATATATAAGTTTATCGTAATTACATTTTATATTAATAATGAAACTTAGAAATGGTTGTCTTCACCGCTGGTTGAAAAATTAAATTATAATAAAAAAAATTATGTGTGAAAAAAATACAATTGCATTAACCAAAATCTCAATTTAAATAGAAATTATCAAATACTTTCTTAAATATAAAAATATTAATTTTTTTTTAAATATTAATTAAAAATTTGCTAAAGTTTTACCCATCAAAATAATGGAAAGGTAATTAAACACATTACTTTTCCTAACATAGACTTATGACTACCCATATCCAAATAATGGAAAGGTAATTAAACACCTCACATTTTATTATTTGAACTTATAGAAATATGATGATTTCTGGTCCGGATGTTAGGAAAATCCAAGGGAAAAAAACGCTTTTAAAATCGCCTTTGGGCGGGTTTCCAAAAAGAAGGCTCGAAACACCCTACAAAGGCTACCCCTCGTTTATTAATAATGTGGTATTCTAAGTTTGAACGCAATTATGATTTAGGAGACAAAACTTTCCATATTAATCTCCATGTTAGATATCTCTATTTAAAAAATAAAAATGGTGTTGAAATTATTATTATTTTAATTTAGAAATGATGTTGAAATTATTATTATTTTCATTTAAGAATGATGTTAAAATTATTAATATTTTAATTTATAAAATAAGAATGATGTTGAAATATTATTATTTTAATTTAGAAATGATGTTAAAAATATTATTATTATTCTGTGCAGTAGCAGGGTAATAAAGTATTAAAAAAATTGATGTTGACATTAAATCTAAGTTGTTCAAAAATTTATGAAATTTTTCCCAAGTTTAACATTATAAATTAAATTTATTATTTTTAAACCATATTTAAATTTATTTATCTAAGATATTATTGGTTCAATTCTTTCCCCTCTTATTATGTAATGATGGCAGATGTACTTCACTATTAATTAATATTGTACAATTTAATGTACAACTTTCACTATAAAATGATAGATGTACTCCATACTAAAAAATAAAATAAAATGTTAATTCATTCAAATGTACACATAATAAATTTATTTAGTAAAGTCGTTATCCCGTTGGATTATGAATTAAGTACAACACTACATACCAACTTTTCGGGTCTCGTCTTTCACAATCGTTAGGCTTGATGTGTATGTGCTTCATTCTCAGCCACATAAATATCTAAAAACTATATATTAAATAATTGACCTAGAGCAATCACCATCATTATTGTGGGCCCCTTTTCTGGAAATTCAAGCTAACAAAATACCTCCCACATACCATCATTATTAATTTATTTGGCCTCCTTCTCCAAGCATAGCGTGGAGCTTTTGTTGATAAAAATAGAAATTCCTCGTGGAAAAGGCCAACACGATTAGAAATCTTTAGTTTTTCTTTAAAAGTTATATTTTAATGTTTAAAATTTCAAAAAAATGAAAAGGTTATAATTTTTTTATTATTTGATATTATAACGTTATTTATAAACACTTTCACATTAGCCTATGGAGATAATAATATTATAATATTATCACTATCTAATGATATTATTGTGTTTATTTACAAATCAGCGAAAGTACATATTATCCTAAACCATGTATAACTAATGGTTAATTTACTAAAATTCACGTTAAATTATATAATATCTATTATTTGATATTATAACATTATTTATAAACACTTTCATGTTATTAGGGCCTTACCTAAAAAATTAGGTTGGTCGTAGTCAACGCTTATAACATGTGTTTATGTATGTTTATTATAATAATACATTTGATAACATTTGTGACATGGGCCTCTAATTTAAGGATACTTAAAATAAGCAAGAATATCTACAAAGTAGCCCTTGTTCAAATACAATAGTTAGTTCATACATTTCAAAATTCAATAATTGAACTAAGCTGCAGGGAAACTCTAGAAATAATGTTGAAATTAATATTATTTTAATTTAGACATGATGTTGAAATTATTACTATTTAATTTAAAAGATAAGATAGATTTATAATTTATATTTTATATTTTTATATCTAAAAATATTTTTATTTTTAATATTATTTAAATCTTTATAAAAAGTGTGTGTGTGTGTGTGTGTGATTTTTATTTGATATACACATATAAAAGAAAAAATTTAGGCATTTAAAACTGATTGGGGAAAGAAATTAGCTCAACATAATCTTTTCCTCGTCTCAACCCATTGCTTTTGAGACATTATGGAAAAATATGTTTTATGCTTCATAAAGACTTAGTTACAACTACCGTTGGACAAATCCAACAACTAGACAAATCATGGCCAAGCTGGCATATCTAATGATCATAGTAGACATCATTCCTCCAGAGGTGAAATGACAGAGTCAAAAATTCTAGAATTAGGACATTCCTCCAAAAATTAAATGTTTCATTTGGTTGGTGCTAGAAAATAAAATCCTAACATGGGGCAATTTGTCTTGTCATGGGTTTAAGGGTCTAAATGTATCTGTTCTCTACAAGTGGGGCCCCAAAACAACGAAGCACCTTTTCTTTCAATGTGAATTTGCATTCGCTCTATGGAAGGAAGTCCTTTCGAATCTAAGCATTCGAGTTTTAGGTCCGCTTAGTTATCTAGGAAAATGTATCTTTTGGTGGGATCAAAACACGGGGAATCACAAATCCCTTCCAATTTATGTGGCTTGGGGAATCTGGAAAATCTGAAACAAACTGATCTTTGAAGATCTCCCTGTAAGCATCCATTGAATTATGCCTCAGATTCTAGGTTTTTTCTATGATTATCTGAGACAAAGGAAATCTAGTAAACATCACATTATTTCTCCTCCTATGGCTTACTCTGTGGGAAACTCTGGCTTCTTTGATGGAACTCAACAAAATGGAATCTACAACGAAGGTTTTGTTATAAATCTTTCAGGAGATGTTGTAGTGCATATTTGTTTGAACATGGGGATGGGTTCCAGCACAAAATTAGAGATCGTTTCCAATTCGGCCTCCCTTCTTGTTGCCCATTAAGGTGGTTTCTTTACAGGTTCATGGAGACTCTCAATGTGTAGTTGGGTGGCTAAAAGGAAACAATCATCTCAAGGCTATAGACTTTCATTGATGGAAGGAGAAAATTAAATCCTTGAAAGAAAACTTCCAACATCTCTCTTTCCAGTATATTCCTACAGAGATGAATTGTTGGGCATATGCATTATTCGAAAGAGGTCTCCTAGAAGAGGAAGGTTCAATCATCGTGGAAAAATACTAAGGCAATCAACTTCTCTGGAGATGGTGCCTACATTTCCCTTTTGATCATTAGCTCTTGCCTCTCTAGTTTTCTTAGATATAATCATGCTCATATGCTCATAATACAATGATCTGGTTCCTTTTATGATCTAAATTTTGTCAGTCCAAAATCATAGTATTTATGTGTTGATGTTTTTGCTATGCACACAATTTTTATCGGTTCATGGTATGCTCTGATTCTAAAGCTCCTGAAGCTTCTTGTGAAACTTCAATGGTTTCATTCTTTGTCTTTTTCTGGGCTAGGTGACTATGTTTATGTTCCATATTTCAAAGCCCAAATAGGTCTTGCAGATTTCTGCTATGATTGTAAACAATAACTTTACTTCTTTTCTCTAATAGAAAGGACGATCTCTCTCTTTTCCTGAAAAAAAACTACTGTTGTTAGTGTTTGAAAAAAATAACAAAAATAAATAAATAAGCTAAGGACATTAAAATTGCTATTTAATTTCTATCTCAATAGTTGTGTAAGCCATAAAATTTTGAGTAAGTTGAAGAGTGCCAACAATTAAGTTTGATTGGAACAATGTGAATGAGACCTTCAATTCCTTTGAAACTCATAACAATGTTTCCATAAGAAAGTTTTCATTATTTACAGGGACAAATATAAATTATTATAGATCACAAGTTGATCAAGATTAAGTGAAGCATGAAATAAATATATAAATATAAATAAAATCACACAAATTTATTGTAAAAAGCATAATAACATAGTGAAAACTAAATTCGACTAATGAATGAAATGAAAAACACTACAATATACTGACTGATACAAAATCACCAAAGTGGTGGTAGCTTATATCTAAATAGAGGCGTGTTGACTATGCTCATTTGCAACAAGAACATTACAAGAGGCTAAACTTCCTTTTAACATAAAATTTAAAAGTATAAGAGGAAAAAACCCTAAATATCCAAAGCCTTAACCCTAGAATATGAGGTGGTGAAAGACATGTAGACCCTAAGGATCCTAGTTGATATGTCAACTTCCAAGTGCTACGAATTTCACACACAAATGCCATTTGGAGTGTTTCTTGGACTATTACAAACCCTATCCCATGCCCCATCTATTTGACAAGCCTTGTAGTGAGCCATGTCAACTATAAAAAATGCACAGGAAGTGTTCAAAAAAATACACCAAAAGTATAAGGCTTGTAAGACTATCGTAGAACTACCAAGATGTAGAACCATTCCAAGTTAATGAAGAGGTTGGGGACCATCGATATGAAGTTGGATTAGTCATTTCCCCTTAGGAAGAAATGGTCACCATTGTATCAAGCTCCTCAATCACATGGGGAAATGTCTACTAAATCTTCCTCCCATTGAGCCACATGCCCTGATGAAGTCATTGCCTTACTTCGACAAACTGATAGAGTTATATGTTTTTCTAGTGGTTTCCCTTCATCTTGGTGTCTATGATCTGGTTGACTATATCCCACTCAATGTAGTTGGGGTTTATTTCCATAAAGGCCAAGTCCATGGGCATGTTTGAGGTGTCCAATAGAGGTGGAAATATGGTTAAAGGAACTCCACATAAATATATAGAGTAAACCAAGGAAATGTGGAATACTTACTTTAAAACTAACCTTCAACAACTTAGATGATGGTGTAAGGCCCATATTAGAGTGGTCCAAACTTCTTATGAGGTGTTCTCTCTTCAAGTGCAATGATACCTTATCACTAGCTAGAAACTTGTGCCCAACCTAACATTGATTGTGTTTTCACTTATGCTTTCTTGTTGTTGGATGTACTAGATTTGTTTAAAAAATTACTCTATCTACCTTGTTTGAAGCATGGGAGCACTCTTTCTATGTACATGCAATAAGGAAAAAGATGTCAATTGTGGTCAAGGGATGGGATTACAAGAATGTTAGGGCCAATAGAGTGAATGTAAGCTCTATAGTAGCTATTTTAGACATAAGGAAGGCTCTCATCCCACGTACATGGATGCTTGGAGGTTGTACATTCTAAGGATATGCACAATCATACCAAAACCTTTAGATTGATAGTGCTTGGGAACTCATACATCATAATCAAATTTCGTCTCCATAACCAAGTCTCACAAGATCTCCAGTTGACATCCATCTTGGAATGAATTAGATATAAGAAATAAAGTTTGCCCTTGCTCTCTTGCTTCCAAGTCTTTCGACATTAGAACTATGAAGCAAATAAACTAGCAAATTTAGAAACAAAAAAGAAAATGGTGGCTTTTAATTAACTCTAAGGTTTAGGATCAACCCATCCTGTAAATCTCCAATGAACCACATTGATGGCAACAACATGATGCAAATAATGGAACAAGGTGTGGATGATCATCATGCTTTTGATTTGGGACAATTGATAAGGTCCCTCACACCACCCTCATATGTCTCGCATTACTTCCACCCTAGGTTATGATCCCCCATCTATATCCTGGGATGATCCATTTGGGAACTATCCCATGCCTCACATCTACTCATTATTCGGTTTATTCTCTCAATGTAGTTGAAATTATGGTGTATACCTACTGTAGCTTATAAATTCCCTCCTCTATGTTCACATCCTTTTTATCATTTTTCCACAACCTTTCCCTTGACTTTCATCCTTTTTTTCTCTTCCATATCATTGTTTTACTCCATTTTTATGCTTATGTGTGAGATTAAGCTCAATATTTTCCAATGCATTTATGTTAGTATTTTAAGTGAGTTTATGATTAAATATTAGAAAAATAATATGTTTTCACTTATATATGAAAGTTAGGTGAGTTTGGTAGAGGTTATAAGTATATTTGGTGATTCCTTCAATGCAAATTTTGACCACTAAGGTCCAAATTCGAATTTTCTCTTCAACCTTTGAAGATTTGATGAGGATTTCAGAGGATCACTCAAGTATCTTGGATGGAGAAGAATCATGTAAAATTGGTTATCAAATTTTTTGGATATATTCATGAGAAAAATATTTAGAAATATTTATAGATATTTACTTGTTAATTATTAGCAAATGGTGTTGGGAATCATTATTGTCATTAGACCAAAACCCACAGGTGTTAGTCAAGGACCACATCACCAGAGATAAGGATCCATGAGAGGTAGTTAGTCCATGTTGTGAAACACATGGGGAGAATTGGTTTATCCAATGTCCAATAATCTCCCACCCCCCCCCGACACGAGTCGGGTGTGTATCAAACTCGTGATCTACGTTTTGATACCACTTGTTGGGAATCATGATTGTCGTTAGATCAAAACCCGCATGTGTTAGTCAATGATCACATCGTCAGAGATAAGGATCCATGAGAGGCGGTTAGTCCATGTTGCGAAACACACGGGGATCGTTTGTTTATCCAATGTCCAACAAATGGTTGTAACTACATAAAAGATATGTGGATCTAAATTTATTATTGGTTATTTTAGTTTCAAACCAAGTTTTAGTATAAATAAGAGTGTCTTCTCCATTCCAAGGGGAGGACGCTTGGAGAACATGTCCAACTTATGATGGAATAGAATGAAACTTCTTAATATATCCTTTCACATAGATTGTCATTGTCTAGTTTTATATGTAGAACGTTTTGATTTAGTTTATGAAGCTATAGAATAGTTTGCTACTTTGTTATGGAAGAATTGGACTCACTCCAAAATAGATCAAAATCACATTTTATTTCATTTTATATTATTTTATGCTGTCTAATTTCTTGTTTATTATTTCTTGGTAAATACTTCTCTTTATTTCCATTAACCATTGTTATGTATGTGTTTATCAGTCTTTGTTTTTATATTGAAACAAACATTTTTTCCAATTAGAACATGTTTTTCTTTTGAAATCAAGTTTAATATTGTTTGGTTGAGTAAAATATGTTTTTATATTGAAACAAACATTTTTTCCAATTAAAACATGTTTTGCTTTTGAAATCAAGTTTAATATTGTTTGATTGAGTAAAATATTGATGAGTCTAACAGAGTATTGTTGCAAGTCATTGAGCCACTTAGGGGCGTGAGACAAAGACACTACCACCAAAGCTTTCTACAAGTAGAGACCCTAAATTATGCATGCATGATCAACAAATTAAACTTAATCAATTATATTTTTCTTACTTTAGAATAATTTTCATTTCAAGCATGTGTGGTTAGAATTTCTTCTTTAGTCAATAACCAACATAAGCGAAAGGAGCATTGTTGTGTGCGAATTTCTTAAAGCACAAGTTCCCACACCCTCATTCTTCACCACTGTAAGTTTTTGTAGTCTAGACCAAAAAAGATTAGTCCCTTTCTTGTTGTATGGTTATAATTTATTCTTCCATCAATAATCTACCTAAGTAAAGGAGCATTGTTGTGTGATCCTTTCTCAAAACAAAGATTCCCATGCTGTGATTTTTTGTTGGAGTAAAATTGTGCAGCCTAGATAGAGGAAGATTAGTTGCTTTCTGTCTTAAAATGGATTTTTATTGAGGAAGCGTAGTGTATTTTATTTCATAAACTATGGATTTTAGATATATTTTATTATCAATCTGAAGTTTACTTTTGATTATTGTTAAAATTTCCCGTTTTAAAACTATTCAACTATTTCCCGTTTTAAAAATATTGAACTATTTCCCATTTTAAAACTTAAGAGATCTGATCCCTCTAAGCACTAGTTAGATCCAAACTTAAAATAGATCTGTGGTGGTATATTAAGAACTGCTCCATCTTATTATTCTTATTAGAAAGTAATTTTTTTTTTACTTCCAAGTTTTTATTCTCTTTGTGCTTCAAAATATTTTTTTATGATCTAACATATGAAATTGATATAGTTAATATGGATATTTAAATAGTTTATTTAAATCTGGTCTTGGAATAGTTTTAAAAAGTATAAGAATTGTAGATCTTAGAGATAATGGAAGGTGAAAATATAATACATTTTTAATTTTAATTATTTTATTTCTGTTTAAAGTTATATAAAATTATGTTATGTCATATGGACAATTAAATATTTCTGAAATATTTTATTTATAACTGAGTGTGAAAATGAAATATTTTTACCGTATCTCATTCATATTTAAGAATTAATTTTTTATTTAAAATATATTTTATTTTTATTTTATATATATATATACAACTTTCCTGTTAGATGGCATATAAATATTCATCAAAGTTTTCTTTTACCAAATGTTTACCTTCAGCTTCGTTGATGTCATGAAGACTAAGATTTGAATCAATTAAAAGAATGACTCTACATTAGTAGAAGTCTTGAGTAATATTGTAGTGTAGTAGCCCATTATAGCATTAAAAAACATATTTTCTTAAAGTACTGCTCTATTTTTGTCGGGGCTCTCAAAGTAGAGAGACCGTTTTGTCTTTTTTTGAGAATTTGAAACCTTATAATAGAAGCCCAACATTAATTAATTTTATTTTAAGAATATATTAATATATATTTTTTATTGGGAAAATTTTGAAGTAATATTTTTTTTCCCTAGAAAAATCGTAATTTCTTTTATTAATAAGAAATTACATTTTGTAGATGCAGATCATATACATATGGTGAGGCCATGCCTGACAAAAACCAAAACTGATGTTGGGATACTTTATCTAGTGCGTGGAACTATTCAAAAAATAAGCATTTATTATGTTGCAGTTCTCTTCGCAGAGAGACTAGGTCTGATAAAAACAAGAAGTTTATAAAATGATCATTTATATGAAAATTGTTCAAAAATGTGCCTGTCTCAGAAACCAGGATCTATGAACGGCCTATGGTAGTACTGGTATGTGCTGCCCTCTCGATCCTCCTGTATCAACCAAGTAGCATCATCCCTGAGCGTTGCTTCCTTGGATAGATGGTCGGCAACGGTGTTGCGCTCCCTGTAAATGTGTTGATAGGAAAAGGAGTCAAAATTTGTGATGAGTCTAAGAGCTTCATCCAAGATATGCCTTAGTGAAAATGCATTGAATTGAGATTTTTTGTTTAACCAGTTGCAGACTATTTTAGAGTCACCAAAAAGTTGTAAATTTAAACACTGTTTGTTCAATGCAAAGTGTATGAGGTTTTTGGCTGTTAATAGCTCCGCAAAATTATTCGTCCCTCTGCCCAGTCCCATTTTTATTTTGTAAGAGTGAGATTCAGATAAGTGTAAAACAGCTCCCCCTCCACATCCAATCTCCTGCGTCGAGCCATCGAAATAAGCCCATGGCTGGGTAGTGTTGATGGATTCCAGATGTATGTTTCTTTGGGGTGGCTGAGATCCTTCTTCGGGAATAGAGTGGTAATCAGCTAAGATTCTGGTCAAAATGGAGGGCCAATTTGGGGCTTTCTGCTGAAAGATGATACGATTCCTGGCTATCCAAATAGCCCAGCATATAAGCAGAGGTATGTTCCTTTCTTTTTTAGAAGCTTTTGTCCACCATTGTTTCCAAGCTTCTGCAATGTTATTGCCCTGCCATCAAGGCGTAATTGAAAGCGAACTAAGTATATTGTTCCAAAGCTCTTGAGTATAGGGGCAGCTTATGAAAAGATGATCTGTGTCGTCACTGTTGTTCATACAGAGGTGACACGGAAAGGGGCCAAAGAAAGATCGTTTCATCAAATTAGCACCGGTCGAGACCTTATTACGTAGGATGGAGCACATGAGAAGCCTCGTTCTGGGTGCCACCTTCAATTTCCATAGAATTTTCCACCATGGCTCAACCGTGAGAGGCTTATGCGGTTCCATCAACACCTGATATCCTATTTTGGGGGTGTATATGCCGTGTTTGGCGAATGCTGGAAATAAGTTCATCGTCCCCCTCTGAGATTCTTATGTGAGCTTCGGTTAAAGGTTTTTTGAAGTCCCGCCATTCCTGTTGTCCCCATAGCGGTATGTTAAGCCAGGTTCCTGTTTTCCAGGCCTATTGAAAAGAGAGGATTGAGCATTTTCAACTATATGAAAAATGTGTGTAATGCCTTGCTTGGATAGATAGGCTCTCAGCTCCTCTGTTAATATGTGGGCATTTCCACATCCAATCCAGGGGTCCACTCCTAAACGCACCTGTGCCCCAGACCGGATTCTCCATGTCAGTCCATTTTGAATGAGCTCCTTGGTGTTTAGTACCATCTTCCAAATGATAGATATGTTAGCTGTGTTCCTATGGCTCTGTCTTATCCAACCAATAATGTTGAAAGGGGATATGTACTTGGAGACGACCACCTCGTCCATAGGTTGTGAGTGTTGAGTAGCTGCCATCCTAACTTAGTTGCCAAGGCTTTAGAGAACAAGTCTAGCCTCTTGATCACCCATCCTCCCCATCGCTTTGGTAGAGAAATCTTGAAGTAACATTAATTTTGAGAATAATACAATTTCAAAAAAAATATCTTTTAATATTTTTGCAAAAGTTCTCATCTTGCATTTATATATGGATATTTTCACAATATTAATTTTAATTTTGAAATTTAATTATATACTCACTAGTTGTTACTTTAACAGGGAAGAAGATTACAATTTCAAGAAAAATATCTTTTAATATTTTTGCAAAAGTTCTCATCTGTATTTATATATGGATATTTTCACAATATTAATTTAATTTTGAAATTTAATTTTACACTCGCTAGTTGTTACTTTAACAAGGAAAAAGATTATTTTATAAAATTCAGATAGATATTAGAGTAAATGAATATAATTTTTGTTAATAGTAATTTGATTATTTAATCAATTTGTTTGTTAAAGTTGTTACTTTAACAAGGAAGAAGACTATTTTATAAAATTCAAATAGATATTAAAGTAAATGTATACAATTTTTGTTAATAGTTATTTGATTATTTACATTTTTTCGAAAAAACATTTATCATAATCAATTTGTTTGTCATAGTTTTTTCACTTTAAAATGCATGATTGAGCTTAATTAATTATGAAATATTCATTAAAAACAATCTTAATAAAACATGCATTTTTAACTCATATTTAAAGGCATTAATAAAAGTCTCAATTTAGATAGAGATGGTTAAATGCCTTCTTAACATGCATTTTTATTAAAACATAGTGTCCTAGCTGCAACCCATATTCAAAAGTATTGATAAAAGTCTCAATTTAGATGGAGATTGTTAAATTCCTTCTTAAATATAAGGACATTAAATCTCTTATGAACATTGATAAAGATTTTAGTAAGTTTGTTGCTTCATATCTAAATAATGGGAATGCTTTTAAACATATTCTTTTAAATTACTGGTTATATATATATATATATATATATATATATATATATTAAAGTTCATCCTAACTACATTTTATATTAATAATGAAACTTAGAAATGGTTGTCTTCACCACTGGTTTAACAACTAAATTATGATAAATTTTCTTACTTGTGAAAAAAATACAATTGCATTAACCAAAATCTCAATTTAAATAGAAATTATTAAATACTTTCTTAAATATAAAAATATTAAATATTTTCTAAATATTAATTAAAATTTGGTAAGGTTTACCATCCAAATAATGGAAAGGTAATTAAACAAATTACTTTTCATAACATAGACTTATGACTACCCCATATCCAAATAATGGAAAGGTAATTAAACATCTTACTTTTCAGTACATTTTATTATTTTAACTTATAGAAATATGATGATTTCTTGTCCGGATGTTTGGAAAATCAACGCTCGAGTTTCCAAAAAGAAGGCTCGAGAAACCTTTAGAATATAGTGTCTAGAAAGGATACCCCTCGTTTATTAATAATGTGGTATAATCAGAAAGAGGCCTTGTAGGCCAGTTCACCGGGCTCTGGCCCTCCCCAAGATCAGTCCAAAAATGGGTCGAGCGTAACTGGAGTGCAATGATCCAAGGAAAGATCGCCATCAGATTCTGCAGACATGGATATTACACATTCCTCTTTGAATCGAAAGAAGACAAGAACCTCATCTTCCACAATGGACCTTATTTCATGGATACAAGAGGTCTTTATCTGAACAGATGGACCCCGGACTTCGACCCGGAAATGGATATCCCAAACGCGGTCCCAGTCTGGGTCCGACTTCCTCATCTGCCGCTACACTGCTGGGGGGACGAGTCAGTCAAAGCAATAGGAAATGCAGTCGGAAAATACATCGACAGATCTGAACCAAGGGAGAACATGCATGCATGCGCAAGGATCTCCGTGGAAGTAGACCTAGGAAAAGGACTGCCAGAAGCCATAAATATAAAGGTGGATCAATGGATGCACATACAGCAGCTGGACTACGAGCAACTTCCCTTCAAATGCAAGGTATGTCACGAGTATGGCCATTTTGCAAATAGATGCACTAAGTTAAAAGTTAATGAAGTAGAGACCACCGAGGAAAATGCAGAGGGTTCATGGGAACATGTCAAAAGGAAAAAGCCTTCTCCCACACAGGGAAATACCCACAAACCCCCCCGGAATCTAGTCTTCCCCCCCTTCCCCCCCCTCCAATCTCAGCTTTCCCCTCTTCCTCCAACCCTTTTGAATCTTTGTCTGCCGAAGAACCTTCTTCTCCCCCGTCCTCCCCTCGGGCAGCTTCTCCCCGTTCGAACCCCCCCCCCCTTCCCCCCCTCCCACCATCGAAAGAATTCTCACCAGAAACAAAGCAAAAGAAGCCAATCAGCCCACCGACCCCACAAGGAAAGTGGGCCGAAAGACAAACAAGGAACTCAGAGATGAAACAGCTGCAAAGGAAATGGCAACGGGAACACAGCAACCTATGGACTCATACTTAGGCAAGCTAAAAGGGAGTGGAGAAAAGGTAAAGGAGAAGTCTGGATCCCACCCAACAAATGGTAAATAATGATCCTGGTCTCTTGGAACAGCAGGGGGATGGGCTCTTCCTCAAAATGGAAAGCAATAAAGGATTTGTTAAATCAGGAACACCCAGATCTTCTCCTTATCCAGGAGACCAAAATCACTGAACAGGATTTCCAACATCAAATACAGCACCTCAAAAATTTTACAGGTATTTCAATAGGCTCAGATGGAGCATCAGGAGGGATAGGAACAATTTGGAACAAGAATAATTGGGAAATTATCCACTCACACCTTTGCTCTTGGTGGACTAGAACAGATATGAAAAACAAAGGCACTCAGGAAGTTTTCCACATCTACAACATATATGCCCCAAACCACTACAGGGATAAAATCAGGTGCTGGAACACCATAGATGCAGATCTCATTTCTATCCAAAATAGTAGAATAATCATCGGGGGCGACATGAATGTCATAAGAAATGTGCAAGAAAAATTTGGGGGAAATTTTCATGCAGACACATCTCGGGATAAGCTAGAATCTATCATTCAGTCATACAATCTGCTCAACACTCCTTTGTCAAACGGCAAATATACATGGAACAATAAAAGATCAGGCTCTCATAATATTAAGGAGAGACTGGACAACTTTCTAATTCAGGAAGGAATAGCAGAGAACTATCAGTCCATTAAGAGTTACTTAATCCACGCCTCAGCATCGGACCATAAGCCAGTGATCCTCAACTTGGTCAAAGATCACAATCTGGGGCCACTCCCCTTCAAATACAATAAAATTTGGGACCTCCAAGAAGATTTTCGTGCCCTCATACAAAATCAATGGGAAAAGGAAGTAATCGGATCGCCTCATTTTGTCTGGGAAACAAAATTAAAACACCTCCAGGTTGTCATTAAGCAATGGGCAAAGGAAGTGGCGATCGCTGAAAGGAAAAACAAAATAGACTTGATCGCAAAGATGGAGCGGTGGCATAATGACAAAGAGTCCATCCAATATTCAGAAGAAGATTTAGAGCTAGAAAAAAATCTCTACAAAGAACTCTATCGACAGAATCGAGTAGAGGAGGAGGAACAAAGATTGAAATCTCGTTTCCTGTGGCTGAAAGTCGGCAACAAGAATACCTCATTTTTCCACAATAACATTAAACTCAGGAGAGCTGGCAATCAAATCGACAAAATTGAGGTCGATGGGAAAGAGGTGAAGGACCAAGAAGAAATCAAAGATGCAGCCTACAATCACTTCAAGGCCCTCCTTTCAGCAGCACCTCAGAAAACGGATAGCGCAGACTTTCTCAGTAAAATAGAGTGCAAATTATCATAGGAACATAACCAAGAGCTGGACCAAGACATCACTGAAGAGGAAATTCGCGTTGCAACATTCAGCATGCAGCAAGATAAGGCTCCGGGGCCGGACGGATACACGGTGGCCTTCTATAGACAACACTGGGAAACAATCAAAAAAGATTTTGTCCGGATGATAAAGAATGTCTTCAGAAATCATAAGCTGGGAGAGAACACCAAATCTTCACATATTGCCCTGATCCCCAAGGAAGCAAACCCCCTCTCGTTTGACAGGTTTCGTCCCATTTCTTTATGCAATGTCTCTTATAAGATTATAACAAAAATCCTTGCAAATAGACTCAAAAAAGTCCTTCCTCTTTTAATATCTGAAAATCAAGGGGGTTTCGTTCCAAGTAGGCAAATAACAGATAATGTCATCCTTATACAAGAAGCTATCCACAGCAGTAACAACAGAGGGGAACGAGGAATGATAATCAAACTGGACATGGCCAATGCCTTAGACCGGGTGGACCACTCCTTCCTAACAGCAGCTCTAAAGAAATTTGGGATCTTAAGCAACTTCATTAGCATAATCAATGGGTGCATCTCCAACCCTTGGATTGCACCCTTGATTAATGGCCGACCCAACAAATATTTCAGAAGTTCTAGAGGGCTGAGACAAGGCTGCCCCCTTTCCCCATTCCTCTACATTATCATGGCTGAGACTCTGAGCACCCATCTTGATCACCTTCGCAGCAACAAAGAGATCCCGGGAATCTGTATAGAAAGAGGGATAAAAGAGATAAATCATTCGCTTTTCGCGGATGACACTCTTTTAATTGGTGGAGCCTCCAGCTTAATGGCAAGGAGATTCAAAAGAGTTTTGGATGCTTTCCTCTCAGCTTCTGGGGGTAAACTGAACAATAGAAAATGCAGGATATACACATGGAATGTCCCTCCCCAAATCCAACAAAGAATATCTCTGATTTTGGACATTCCGGCACAAAGGAATTGGAGCTCTTTCCCCTACTTAGGACTGCCTTTGGCTAAGGATTCCGTTAAGTCTGAAGTCTGGACAAAACATATAGAAAAGATGAGAGGCCTCCTTCAGGGCTGGGGAGCCTCTTGGCTCAACTTAGCCGGTAGAACAATTCTTATTAAGGCTGTCCTCTCAGCTCTTCCAATCTACCAGTACGCAGTCATTATGGCTCCGGTCAGCATTCATAAACACATGGAACTCATCATGAGAAGTTTCCTCTGGCAGGGAGGAAAGCAGGAGACCAAGAAATTCAGTCTAGTAAAGTGGGATCAGGTAACCCTCCCTTATGAAAAAGGGGGCCTCTCCATTAAACTCCAAAATCTCTCAAATCAAGCCCTGGGGCTCAAACTGATTTGGAAAATTCTCTCAAACAAAGGAGCATGGTGGGTCGAGGCCATAAAACGAAAATATCTCAAAGGTCCGAATTCTAACATCCTCACTGAAGCAATTGTAGATAGGCCTTGCACACCAATGTGGAGACTGATCAAAAAAGTCATGCCTCACTTTAAAGAAAATGTATCCAAACTCCCAGGAAATGGAAAGGACACCAAGATTTGGTTGGACCACATCATGGGTTCAAAACCGAGAAACCTTCTACAAGGCCTTCGACCCCTGCAGGATTGGATGGAAGCACGAAAGCTAACATCCCTGTTCGACATCTCTTTATGGAACCACAACAGATGGCTAGAGTGGAAGGATATCCAAACACCCCCCCTCCTCAAGGATCAATGGATCAACCTCAAGCTTTCCCTCTCTGGCTCTGCTCCAACAAATATGAGGACTGAAGATAGATATATCTGGGACCCCTGTGGGGGGAATTTCACAGTGAAAGAAGGATATAAAACTCTGCAAAACTTATCTCCCTCAGCAAAGTGGAATCTGCACGCAGTGGCTTGGAAGTCAGAGTGTCTCCCCAAAGTGAAATATTTCAATTGGACACTCCTCAAGGGGAAAATCCTTACAGCTGAGAACTTAAGGAAGAAAGGAATTCAAGGCCCTTCAATTTGCTGCTTCTGTCGAGCAGAGGAGGAGTCCATCCAACACACCTTCCTAATCTGCCCCTTAGCTCATCGCTGCTGGAAACAGTTGATAAGTCCCATGGAATCTCGAGAAAGCTTTGATCAGATTCCCAACCTTCAAAAAAACTGAAGGAACAGCTATCCCTATACCAGGAAAGGTAAGCACAACCTCACCCGAGTATGGAAATGCATCCCTGCCACCCTTTGCTGGCACCTCTGGCTAGCAAGAAACAACTATGCCTTTAATAACAAAGAGCCAAACATGGCTAGTATTCTGGCAAAGACAATAGCCAACATCTCCGAATCCATCAGTGCCAATTACATAGCTCCTCCAGACCAAACGAGCTGGCTCCAAGAAGAGAGAGATTGGTATAGTAAATTTAGTCTCAATCACAATCAAAATCAGCCTTCTCAGGCATCCATTAACAAAGCAAGGCCAAATTGGAAACTCAGAGGTTCCAAGGAAGAGGTACAACAGTGGATTTTAAATCAAAAGCGCCCAGTTCTCCTCTTCGACGGTGCTTCGAAGAACAACCCCGGAAAAGCCGGTGCAGGGGGCATCATCAAAGATCAAAACGGGAAAAGCATTCTCAGTTATGAATGGGGCCTGGGGAACGCTTCCAACAATGCAGCTGAAGCATACAACCTTTTCCTAGGGACCTCTCTTCTGCTTAGATTGGGAATCAGGAATGCTCTAATATTGGGGGACTCGGCTATTATTATTGCCGCTATGGTTTCAGGCAAAGATTTTATTAAGGAAGGCCTCAACAACATTAAGATTAGGATTCACGACAACCTCAGCCACCTGGGAGACCCAACCTTCCTTCACATTCTAAGAAAACAACGCAGATGCAGATCACCTAGCAACTAAGGCTGTCAGCAGACAGCAAGGACAAGTGCGTGAGAATGAAAAGATTTATGACAAGGCAATCCCTTAGCAGATTCAGCCGTCATTCAAACAATCTGTCCAGCGCCTTCAGAACTCGTCCTCTCCTCAGTCAATCTAGAAGCCAATCTCTCCTCGATCCCAACCAAGCACTCTCCTCCATGCTTTCTTCATCCTACACCTCAGTCATTAGCGCAAAGCATCTCTATTTCACGCGTGCCTCTCTCCATTCGAATGCTGGTAAACGTCCCCTCCTCCCCCTCACCGACTGCAACAAGGATATGGTCCAGGATATGCATTCAGACTTCCTCAATAAAAATATCCTGACCTCTCATCATGACAGGCCTCCCTCTCCTCTTTATATCCATCTTCCCTCTCCAGACCTTCCCAGCATCTCTCTGTGCAACCTGAATCAGTTGTGGATCGAAGTGGTTATTGATAGGAATAGAATCACCCTCAGCAACAGAAGCCATCTGAGCGCTTGTCTCACCAAGCGCTTGCTGCTTCATTACCGGGAACAGTCTCTCAACATCTAGCGAGGCCGATAGCAAAGCATCCGTGCAGAGATAGCTCCTTCTTCAGCTATCAGGTATAAACCGCATCACTCATCGTATCTCTGTTATCTAACTCCTTCTTGTTTAGAAATGGCAGAGCCATCTGAGAACAGGAAGCAGAAAGAAGCCCAGAAGGACCAAGAAAAGAAGGAGAACCCGCTGGACCGCGTTCTGGGAAATGACACCTGCACCCTCTGCAAAGAACACTGCTTTATGATTGCCCGGTTCGTTAAACACCACAAGGAGCTCGAAGATGACTTTCATGCAGACAGCAGGTCCAAGAGGAAGAAACTCGAGAAACAAAAGGCAGAAATAGAGAAACTCAAGGAAAGATGCCAACACCTGGAGGAGGCCATTACCTACATAAAGTCCATCGCGCAAAGCATGCAAGCAGAAGCATCTACCAAGGCCAGCAAAAAGGAGCCCCAGGTGGAAGACTCGGTAAACCAGTTCTGGTAAACAGTCATATGTCAAGCAAATTTTGTCTTCTGGCCGGCCTCTTTGTTCGGCAATACAGCCGTTACCTATTTCAACGTATTTTCACTAAGCTTAACTCTCAGAAGTCAAGGACTGCGAGCCTATTTTGGACTTCTTCCCTCTCTCTCTTTTCATCTTATGTAACAGCTCCTGCTTACAGCAATTTTTTATAATACAAGAGTAGACGATCATGTTAAAAAAAAATAATGTGGTATAATTTAGAAATGATGTTAAAAATATTATTATTATTCTCTGTAGCAGTAGGTTAATAATATATTAAAAAAAATTGATGTCGATATTATATATAAGTTGTCTAAAAATTTATGAAATTTTTTCAAAATTTAACATTATAGTTTAAAATTTATTATTTTTAAACTATATTTAAATTCATTTATCTAAAATATTATTGGCTCAATTCTTTTATCTCTTATTATGTAATGATGCCAGATGTACTTCACTATTAATTAATATTGTACAATTTAATGTACAACTTCCACTATAAAATGATAGATGTACTCCATACTAAAAAATAAAATAAAATGTTAATTCATTCAAATGTACACATAATGAATTCATTTAGTAAAGTCGTTATCCCCTTTGGATTACACATGAAGTACAACACTACATACCAACTTTTCGGGCCCAGTGTTTCACAATCGTATGTGCTTCATTCTCAACCACATAAATATCTAAAAACTATATATTAAATAATTGACCTAGAGCAATCACCACCATTATTGTGAGCCCCTTTTCTGGAAATTCAAGCTAACAAAATACCTCCCACATACCATCATTATTAATTTATTTGGCCTCTTTCTCTAAGCATAGCGTGGAGCTTTTGTTCATAAACATAGAAATTCCTCGTGGAAAAGGTCAGCACGATTAGAAATCTATATCATTAAGATGCCTTGGAAATTGTTCAATTTTTCTTTAAAAGTTATATTTTAATGTTTAAAATTTCAAAAAAAATGAAAAGGTTATAACTTTTTTATTATTTGATATTATAACATTATTTATAAACACTTTCAAGTTAACCTATGGAGATAATAATATTATAATATTATCACTATCTAATGTTATTATTGTGTTTATTTACAAATCAACCAAAGTACATATTATCCTAAACCATGTATAACTAATGGTTAACTTACTAAAATTCACGTTAAATTATATAATATCTATTATTTGATATTATAACATTATTTATAAACACTTTCACATTATTATGGCCCTATGTATAGACAAACTAATTTAATATTTCAAATTAGGTTGGTCCTAGTCAACGCTTATAACATGTGTTTATGTATGTTTATTATAATAATACATTTGATAACATTTGTGACATGAGCCTCTAATTTAAGGATACTTAAAATAAGCAAGAATATCTACAAAGTAGCCCTTGTTCAAATACAATAGTTAGTTCATACATTTCAAAGTTCAATAGTTGAACTAAGCTGCAAGGGCTTTGTTTTAATTTATAAATAATGTTGAAATTATTATTATTGTAATTTAGAAATGATGTTGAAATTATTACTATTTTAATTTAAAAGATAAGATAGATTTATAATTTATATTTTATATTTTTATATCTAAAAATATTTTTATTTTTAATATAATTTTAATCTTTATAAAAAGTGTGTGTGTGAGATTTTTATTTGATATACACACACAAAAGAAAAAATTTAGGCATTGAAAACTGGTTGGGGAAAGAAATTAGCTCAACACAATATTTTCCTCGTCTCAACCCATTGCTTTTGAGACATTATGGAAAAATATGTTTTATGCTTCATAAAGACTTAGTTACAACTACCGTTGGACAAATCCAACAACTAGACAAATCATGGCCAAGCTGGCATATCTAACGATCATAGTAAACATCATTCCTCATGAGGTGAAATGGCAGAGTAAAAAAATCTAGAATTAGGGACAATTTGTCTTGTCATGGGTTCAAGGGTCTAAACGTATCTATTCTCTGCAAGCGGGGCCCCAAAACAACGAAGCACCTTTTCTTTCAATGTGAATTTGCATTTGCTCTATGGAAGGAAGTCCTTTCAAATCTAAGCATTTGAGTTTTAGGTCTGCTTAGATATCTAGAAAAATATATCTTTTGGTGGGATCAAAACATGGGGAATCACAAATCCCTTCCAATTTATGTGGCTTGGGGAATCTGGAAAATCCGAAACAAACTGATCTTTGAAGGTCTCCCTATAAGCATCCACTAAATTATGCCTCAGATTCTAGGTTTTTTATATGATTATCCGAGACAAAGAAAATCTGGTAAACATCACATTATTTCTCCTCCTATGGCTTATTCTATGCAAAACTCTGGCTTCTTTGATGGAACTCAACAAAATGGAATCTACAACGGAGGTGTTGTTATAAATCTTTCAGGAAGTGTTGTAGTGCATATTTGTCTTAGCATGGGGATGGGTTCCAGCACAAAATTAGAGATCGTTGCTAGTTCGGCTGCCCTTCTTATTGCTACATCCATTAAGGTGGTTTCTTTGCAGATTCATGGAGACTCTCAATGTGTAGTTGGGTGGCTAAAAGGAAACAATCATCTCAAGGCTATAGACCTTCATTGATGGAAGGAGAAAATTAAATCCTTGAAAGAAAACTTCCAACATCTCTCTTTCCAATATATTCCTACAGAGATGAATTAGGTTCTTGAAATAGTATATCATATTCTGAAACAACTTTTTCTAAATCAGCTTGCTGTTTAGCATTACAACCCTCAAATATATTGGTTTTATCAGGTTTCTTTTCCTTTACAACCATCAGTAAAAATTGTTTGCATGAATTTACAATTCTTTTCATCTGCCCTAAGTTTATGAGTATAATTATTCTTGAGTTTATGAGCTCTTACAATATATTTGATTCCATCTTTAATGAGTTGATACTTGCTTTAAGCTCTATAGAAAATGGCTTTCCTATCATACAAGTAAGGACTTCCTAAAACAATTCCACATATATCCAAAGGAGCTATATCTAACTCAACCTCATCTACAAATGTTGACCCAAAAGAAAACCTAAGTTTACATTGTCTAGTCACTTGTAGCTTTGCTTTATCACATAACCAACCTAATGGATATGGCTTCTTGTGAGGTGTGGTTAGTAATCCCAACTTCTTACAATTGCTTCAGAAATTAAATTTACTTGTGAGCCACTATCAAACAAAGTATCAATCTTTTGATGCTTGGAAATAACTCGAATATGAAAAAGCTCGTCTTTTCCTCTCATTTTCTTCATTATCAGTAGATTGTGCAGAATTACTAGTAGATGCTTCAGAATTTTTACCTTTTATACCTGTGGTTACGATTGTTGTTTCATCCCCTGAGTCTGATCCCAAATCCTTTTGAATAGCTGCAGTAGTCTTCTTCTTTTTGCCATCGAACTTCTTGGGTCTCAGCTCCGGTTGCAGAATCCAGCAATGTTCATCATCATGCCCATCCTTCTTGCAGTGAGTGCATGAAGGTTTGGTCTTTTGTACGACATTTTTCTTCCTCTCTTTCCATTTCTACTTTCCCTTTTCTTTGTTTTTGCTTGCCGTGGGTTTTGATAATTCCCCAAATTCTAGGTTCACATTCTTGCCTCTAGCCTCTAGATGAGTAGCCTTAACAGATACCTCATCTATGCTAGTGGGATGAAACATGAGAATGGTGTGCTTTAAATAGCTGTGTAGACCACCTATATACTTCAGCAGAGTTTCAGGTGAGTCTAAAGAAATTCCTAGAATCAAAGCTCTTTTTATAAATTATTGAGTGTAGCCTTGTACGCTTTGCCCTTTTAATTTGCGAAGAGTTTGCCAGCTCATCATGGCTTGCTGCATATAAGCTAGTAGATAGAATTGATTTTTAATTGCAGAAACAAATTCACTCCAGACAGAAAGAATTTTACCATGCTTCTTCATGTCAGCTTGTGTCCTGCCTTCCCACCATACCAAGGTAGTGCCTCCAAGGCGTAGGCTGGCCAGCTGAATCTTACTTTTGTCTGAATCAATGGTTTGCACCCTACAATACACATCAATATGTCTAATCCAATTATCCAGCTTCTCTACATTCAACTCTCCATCATATATTGACAAATCAAATTTAACATCTAATTTAATCAAAGATGTTTTCTTTTTATTTTCAGGGCTATTAGGAGGTGTGGGAAGCTTTTCTTTTTTCCCTTTGCCTTTAGAATGGTCATGGAGGAGAGATTCTTCTGCTCCTTTTTCTTATTTGGAGTTTGAGATTCTTCTGCTCCTTTTTCTTGTTTGGAGTTTGATGAAACTATCCATGAACTGGGAGTTTGATTCCAGGGGACTTTCCTCTGCCATTTTCCTCTTAGGGTAGACTCTTCCAATTTCTGGGTTAGCTTCAACCAATTCTCCTTCTCCTAATTTGAGCTTTGTCCTAGTTAGCGTTCAACAACAAAATCCAACACAAACTTGTCTAACCTTAGCAACCTAGAGCTCTGATACCACTTGATCTGAAATTGAACTAAGACAATTAATAAGGTATTACAGACTCATGTGCATGGATGTGTCTACGTTATTTTATGTAACAAATCGATAAGATTGTGAAATACACAGACATTAAAGCAGTTAAAGAAAACACAACAGGAAAACATATAAACACAACAAGTTTAATGAGGAGTTCACCCAATACTCCTAGGCTACGTCTCCGAGTTCAGCCTTCAGTGGTGGCCTCTCTATTATGTTTTCAAAGTAGAGTTTTTATAACAATGAGCTCAACTTGAGTCTCACTCAACAGATATAAATCAACAAGACTATACTTGGATCCCCCAAATCTCTGGAGTACACAGACTCTCCTTACTGAATCTCGATCTCTATTGGTCATAATGGTATGAGTCCAATCTGAGACTCAATACATGACATGCATATACAGAGGAGTTCGCTTGAACCTCTCAAGCCCTTTCTGGAGTACACAGACTCTCTGACTCTCTCTGTCTCTGTCTCGATGCTGCCTTTGCTTCTGCAGGTTAGCTCGACTTCTTCTCTCTATTCTCTACTCTTAGTTTTCTTAACTCGCTTTCTACTTGCTTCTTTCTCTATCAGTTCGTGGCTTTAAAGCCAATCTACTTCCTGACTGTTTGTTTCCGCTTCCCAGCTTTCTGGTTCCCCTGCCTCTATTTGTTTGAATTCCCCTGTCCTGCGTAATCAGTCATTGTATAACGCTTCACAGGGAGGTGGCCACCTATTCCGTAACGGATGAGTGTCAGTTCTCTTGGACATGGCCGTTTATTCCGTTACTCCAAGAATGCCTGCGAAACACGACCTTCTGCCAACGCATCGTCCATATTGGACTTCAATTCTTATACAACTCTGTCTATTTACCTCGTCAGATCTGGTCATCCATCAGACTACATCTCCGCCTTTGATCTGGAGGCCCCGGGTCCTACAGTCATCGTTCATATCGGGCGGCTAAGTCGCATGACGTTTACCCGTCCGATGTGAGCGGTTTTCTCTCTCCCCGCTGGGATGTGTGGCTATTCTTGTGTGGCATCGGGCAGAACTCGGCCAAAACTACTTACTGCTCGTAGCCCCTTTGATATTCTGCCGGTTTTTGTGGGACCTCGCTTCTAACGGAATTGGAGCGATATCTGTTGTATTTTATGATTTTTCGGATCCGGGTGTTTGCGGCCCTTTCTTCTTTGAGAGTTTTGCCCTGCGATATGCGATTAGCAACTCAGAAACTGCCCCCATTTCTCGAACTGGCCTCTGGTTTTGCTAATTTGTGATAGCGCGCGTTACCATGGGCCGACGGTCTGCGCGCTTGACCGAGGGTCCTCGTTGCTCCGCGTTGATCACAAATTGCAACTGTTACGAGGATATCTCTGATAAGCTTGATCTTTATAAGACTTTGAAACTTTGGCATGAATTTTACAGAGTTCATGAAAACTTAGAGAGTGTTCTAAGATCCAATTTGGATCAGCACATAGGAGAGTTGCCTTGTTATTGATTTCACAGTCACAAAAAAATTATTTTCACTTTACAATACTTTTGTTAATAATTGATGGACCTTTATTGTTTCATATTGTAACTTTTTTCAATTGTTTAATAATTTGACTACATTATAAAGATCTTGTTCTATACTTGTGTTTTCTCATATTTAAAAAAACATCATTATTATATGTTAGATTTTAAGCTTCTGTGGTAGTTTTTTGGAGTAGCATGATCTGGATTATCCACAGTATTGTGTTCATTCTGTCGACGTTTCAAACCCCAAAGGGGGTCCATCATCAGGACTAAATTTGATAGAATATGAATGATAGTTCTTTGAGAGAAGAGTCTTTCGACTTGAGTATAAATAAACCTAGATCCTTAAATTTTTATAAAGAAGCTGACCCTTATATATATATATATATATATATATATATATATATGAATTCTTTTTGTTATTATTTTTATTTTTATTTTTATTTCAATTTATTATAATAATTTTATTTTAGTTTAGTTTAATTATTAATTATTTTAATTCAGATTATTTAGCTTTAATTATTCCAATTGTTTTACTTAGTTGATTAATTGTAAGTTTATTTTTATATAATGAAATGAAATTTTTTATTATTTTTATAATTAGTTTTATTCTATTTTATTAAAATTAATTTTATTTTTATTTTTCTTATTTTTATTTAACCTAAGAATCCAAAAATATTTTAATTGATATACTTAATTCATAAATTAGTTTAATTATTTAATTAATTTAATTAATTTATAATTCTTTCTATTGTTTTTATTTTTATTTAATTAATTAATTTAAATTTAATTGATTAATTAATTAATTAAATTCATAATTCCTTTTTATTTTATTAATATTATTTACCATTTTTCATTGTTAATCTTATTTAGCCTTAATTGTCTAATTGATAAATAAATTATTTTAAATCCTTAGATTAATTAATCAATTAATTTATTTATTTATTTTTGTAATCAAATGTTAATTTTGGTTATTATTAATTATTTTAGTTTAATTAATTGACTAATTTTAATTCATTTTTAATTAGAATTAATTTAATTAATTAATTAAATTAAAATTAAAATTAATTAATATATTTTTTAATTTAATTAAAATTAATTAATTAATTAATTAATTTTATTAATATGAAAACCTTTGATACTATGCTTCTAAAGGCTTGGAGGGGTTTATTTGTCTAATCAGGGGAAGCCAATTTCCACTAATCTCACTCCCATTGTCCCTGTTGAGGTTCTGAGGAAATTTCATAATTTCGATGGCCTCTCTGATTTTTCTTTTTTGATAATTATCCTCTCTTGCAATTATTTTAGCGTCTTCCAAACACACATGATGTTTGGTTTTGGATGAGTGTTCTGCAAGGGCTGATGTACGGGATCTCTCATTCTTTATATTAGCCCCGTGCTCTTTAAGTCTTATTTTCAGAGACCGACCTGTTTCCCCAATATAACTTTTGCCACAAGAGCAATCAATCTTGTACACACCCTTGAGTTGTTGACGATCAATGTTATCCTTTACTGACCTCATCATTTGCCTTATTGTTCCACATGTTGTAAATTGAGTGTTTATGTTATTCTTTCTTAAAAATTTTGCAATCTTATCTGTAATCCCTTGGATGAATGGAAGGTAAACTTTTCCATAATTTTCTTTCTTGTTTTCAAGAGTGCAGTTAGAGAGGACCTTATCCTGAGCTTTTCTTATAGCTTTCTTAATACTCAACTCTTTGTATCCTAGGTTTTTGAAGATAGATGTTAAGTGTTCAATTTCTTCTTTTAGGTGATCAGGGTCAGAAATCCTGAGAGCCCTAACAACTAGAGTGTTTAAGACGCCAGATTTTTGGGAAGGATGATGGTATGAGTCAGCATGAAGATAGCTATCAGTATGAGTTTTCTTTCTATAGACCTGGTGTCCCAAAGTACCATCCTCTTTTCTACTGATCAGTATAAACTATACATTATTATATAAGTATATGTAAAATTTGAGAATATCATGATAATCAAATTTCAAATTTAAATTTTGTAAAATCCAAATTTTATCATGAGTTTCAACATTTATATTTATTTTAAATTTTGGAATCATATTATGTGTTTATAAAATCATATTTCAATGTCTTTAAATATATTAGATGGTTCGTCTCAATGAATTATATTAGTTTATATGTTATTTTTTGGGCATTTGCATTTTATGGAACAAATGTCATTATTAGTGTTGGTTGTACAAACATGATAACAAATATGATATTTTTTTTTTGCTAAGTAAGTCTAAACTATTATTCACAATAAAAGAGTAAAATTACAACAAGCTGAGCATGGTGAACCAACTAGCCTGAGAGTAAGGCCGTTTGAGCCAGACATTGTCCAAAACTGAGAAATTGGACGAGATTTCCCACGCAGGGGATCCAGACGAACACAAACAACATGCAAACACAACTGAAACTAGAAATTGATCTCGACACATCAACAGAGACAGAGTTTGACACATTGAGCCAAGAAAACCTTTTCAACTAGGCTGCAAAAACCAGTTGAGCAACTGCAACGCTTGATTACTCGTCAGGTAACTCCTCCACGATCCTGCACCAACCCCCTTCATTCAGGTCCTGAGCTTGGGCCGCTGCATTATCTTGCATGTTTGGAGGAGCAGGAGCCATAGGATTAACATTGACAGTGCTGGCCGGCGGAACCATCCCGAGCTGCATATCGACAATTGGCCTCGGAGTATTGGGATCACCCACATCCTGTTCATCCTCTGTGAGTGGCATTGGAGCACTGGGATCGCCCTCATCTTGGGCTTCCTCTAGAAAGAGGACAGAGCCATTAGCCGTGATCCGAGGGCGATTAAGGGAGCAATTGAAAGTAAAGATAGCAGAGCCAAAGGAGGGCGAATTCGAAGAGCCTGGAGAGCTTGGGTCGAGGAATTGACTGGGCCTCAGAATGCCCTCATTTCCACGAGGTCGAGGATCCTGACTCATGGCGACAGACCCAGAGGATGGGCGTGAAGGGTTGCCCCGTCCTGAGCCTTTGCGGCTGAGCATTCTCTGGCGGAGCCTCGGCATTACAGAGGGTATACCACGAACAGCTGAGGGAGTACCACGAACAACAAAGGGAATACCACGAACAACAGAGGAGATACCATGAACAGCAGAGGGAATACCACGAACAACAAAGGGAATACCACGAACAACAGAGGGGATACCACGAACAACAGAGGGAATACTACGCGCAGAGAGCGCCCTGGTTTGCGCTTGTGAGCCCACCACCTCAGGTGCGAGCCGCTGATACAAACCAGAGCTCGTCCCCCACGAAACCCAAGCACCTGCAGAACCCGTAACCATCCAAAACAGCATGAAACACAACATCATATAGCCATGGCTGAAGCCGGCTAATAAACAGTTCCCACAACCTCGATACTCTCCCGCCATAACTATGGCATTCATGGGAGCCGAAGACTGATATCCATCATCGCATGCGAAACGGGACGGAATATTAATGCTGGTTTCAGACATTCCTTTACCCTTAATGACACCCACCTGCAGGCGCTCCTCCTCCCACATGGCCTTTTGTCCGATGATCATGGCTGGCAGGTGGCTTTGCTGCTTCGCCCACCCTAGTCCCATCATACTAAATGCAGTTCAAATCACCCGCATCCGGGGGATAACAAATATGATATTAGATGGTTCATCTCAATGAATTATATTAGTTTATATGTTATTTTTTGGGCATTTGCATCTTATGGAACAAATGTCATTATTAGTGTTGGTTGTACAAACATGATAACAATTTTATTTGTATAAGTAAAGTGATTTAAAATTTGGATAAATGATATTTTTATTTTCTTTTATAATATGTTAAAAAGAATTGTTTTGTTATTGAAATGTCAGTTAAATGGTAATTTAAATAGTATCATGTTAAAAGGATTTTTTAACAAATGAAATAAAAGAGGTGTAATTTTTTTCCATATTGATATATAATATAATATTTAAAAAAAAAAAAATTCAAAGTCTACGATAATAAAAGTAAAATAATTCTTTTTAAGCAACTATGTGATTTTTTCACTTCTAAATAAGAAAATGATGTATATTTCATAAAGTTGAGACATGACATCTAAAATAAATATTAATAAATAAAAAAAGTATTTCAATATTAACCATAAATTTCAAAATCAATTTTATATTTATATATATATATATATATATATATATATATTTATATATATTCAAAATCAATAATATGTATATATATTTAAATTTATCTTGAAAATTTAAGAAAAATCCTCCTCAACTCATATTAAGTATATTGATTTTGATATTAACAAATATTTTAAACTCCAAATATCTTACTTTTAACATTAAAAAACAAAATACTTTATTATCTATATATAAATAAATAAATATAAATTTTATAACTATATACAAACTTATATAATTACTTATTTATTTTTATTTTTACATAAATTTATATATTTATTTTATTTTTATGTTATAGCCCAGTGACATCCATTTCTGGCTTGTACACATTTTAATAAATTTCAACACCTAACCCAACTAGGGATCCATTCCCTTATCCATTCTCTCAATGTAAATATATTGGAATAATCATTTCCTTTTTATTCTGGAAAAAGGTTTCATGAAACTGTATAGATTCATATTTATCTAAAAGTATAACGTGTTTCATGAAATTGTATATATTCATATTTATCTTGGTGGAACGCATTTATTTAATTATTTACTTGATGTGCACCAATATATGAAACACACCCACGTAACATGTCGAGAAGAATGTGGAGTAACAATGAGTTGAATTTAAAGAAACCTGAGATATAGCGAGTTGTTCACATTGAAGATGGTTTTTATATCTCAATAATGGTGAAAGGTTTTTCATCATTGGAAGGATATATTGGAAGGATATATTGATTGAAGTCTATATTAATATAGATTTATTGAGTTAGAGAGATTTATTTTATAGTTTAGTATGATGTGTAATTATGTATGTCTATTATCAAAGTTGAAATTTTGTTCATGTTAGTCCGAATACAAAAATTAAAAATTAAAAAAAATCAAATAATTATATAAAATATTTAAATAATGTTGGCTCATTAAAAAAATTGCACATAAAAAATTGGATCCCTCTCGGCTCATGGATCCCTCTCGGCTCATGTTAGATCTGTATTTAAGATGGATCTATGCTAGTTATAATTATGGATTTAGTAAATTTTAAGAGATTAAATCCTTTTTTTTTAAAGTGCAAAATTTGAAAAAAAATGTTTACATTCTAAAACATTTGTTGGAAAAATAGAGAGATCAAAGAGTGATTACACACAACACAAAATACACACTGTGATATTTTAATTGAGCACAACTATTACACATATATAGGACATAAATCTCTTACTTCCACACATCTAGATCATAACTACAACTCATACATAGGAAACAACAACTTCTAGATTGACACTTAGGAACTCTCAATGACAACTCATGACAACACATGGAAGCATTACTTCCAACACCCTCCCTTAATGCTTACATGGAAAACATTGAAAACACATATTACAACAACAAGGATAATCTATGTTTGACTGGTCTTCATCAGCACTCACATCCACTCTGGAATCTCGCAAACATCGCTCTTTCACCACCACATCTTCGAGCTATCACTTGATCTCCATTTAAAACGTAACCGCCTCTGACCATCATTGATGAAATTTACAAGATCAACAATATTGACACCTCGACTCGTCAGGGCTTTCGCGATAAGATTCATCAAGTAATGAACCATCCTATGAACCAACCACCATTTGTCAGATATTTCGCTTTCAACTATCCACCAGTTGCTAGGATGAAGGTATGGATACTTAATGTGTTCAAAAGTTGATCAAACAACTTGACCTTACTAACACATAAGAATTGATGTTTTAGACACCGGGACTTCCAATTTAAGGACCACCAACCTTTTTTATAACGAATAAAAATACACAAGAATTGATGTTTCAAACACAGGGGCTTCCAGTTTAAGAACCACCAACCCTTTTTATAACCAATAAAAACACACAAGAATTGATGTTTCAGATACCGAGGCTTTCCAATTTAAGAACCACCAACCCTTTTATAACCAATAAAAACACAAACACCAACCACCAAAACATACAGAGACAAAATCAATGACTGCTCTTTATTGATATGTGCAGATCAAATCAAATATAATAATAATAACTTTGCATATTGGTATTTTCCATCAGATCTACAACGTTTGGATCTCGATCTCTAGATAAACAATACCACAATATTTTATTAGTTTAGATCTAGAATGAGAAATGCTAACATTCCACCTGCATGCTGCAACTGTACATCTTGCACCATCTGATAATCTCGAGAACCACCATTTAAAACATGTAGACATTGCTCTCAATTGTAGATCCACACTAGATCAAACCAAATCTATGCTGATCCAACTTCTTCACAAGTAGATCTCCTCTTCTTTTACAAATATTTTGTCCACAATGGAACTTCACACAACAACAACAACATTGGATCTTCGCAATTCTAGAAACAAATCAAATATTCACACAAACAATAGATCAAACACTCTATTAAACTAATCTATGTACAAAGGAGTATCATGGCTAAAATTGCATGATCTCAACCCCTCTCGTGAGAGAGTCAAGGCTAAACCAACTCTGATACCATGTTAGAAAATATAGAGAGATCAAAGAGTGATGATTACACACAACACAAAATACACACTGTGATATCTTTATTGATCACAACAATTACACATATATAGGACATAAATCTCTGACTTCCACACATCTAGATCATAACTACAACTCATACATAGGAAACAACAACTTCTAGATTGACACTTGGGAACTCTCAATGAAAACTCATGACAACACATGGAAGCATTACTTCCAATAAGATTTGGTCTCTCTAGATGCTTGATAGATATGTGATTAATGTGGATTTATATTGGTGTATATTATATGTAATATTTGATTGTTTAAATTGCATTTTTAAATACATAAATGGACTTAAGGTTGTGAAAATATCCTTGGACACTTTGATTTTGTAGAGTACACATTTAAAGTTATAATTTTAACAAAATCGTTAAATTTTGCAAATTTGACCAAACAACATACTTGAAAAATGACCAAAATGTATAATACTAAAACTACATGAAATGGTTTAACCATAAGAGTTTTTTTTTGTAATTATTTTATATAATGTATACTTGTCAATTGGGGTTATCTCGAGTGGTTGAACCTAATGTTTTTTTTTATCTTATCCACTCTAGTATAAATCCTCGATCCCAATGTTTTTTTATCTTATCCACTCTAGTATAAATCCTAGCTAGTGACACGATGAGCTATAATGCCTTCAAGCATTGTGAACTCTTAGTGATGAATATTGTTGTAATGGCTTAGAGCCTTGTGAACTCTTAAATGAGTGGTACCAACAATCTAGCAATCTAGCCCTTGGAATAGAGGGAGGTTACTTTCTTTCCCATATATATATATATATATATATATATATATATATATATATATATATATATATCAAAGGGATGACATCCCGGGGGCTTATTAGCCCCATTTAAACTATACATTTTATTGTATAGAATATTTTATTTATAAATCATACTATTCATATTAAAATATTTTATTTATGACCTATATTAAATTTAATTAATATTTTTTCAATACTATATATTAATTGATGAGTTGAGAGACACACTATAATCCAGTATGAGAGAGATGCTAAGACATCTTATTAAAAGAAATAAAATAATACTTTTAATAATAAATTAAAAATGTTGATAACAATTTTTTTTTTTCAATGTCACCCATATATAAAACACTTCAATATCCACCTCAAATTATATAATTTTACATCAACTTTATCTATACAAAGATAAAGTGAGCCATAAAAATGTAATTTATTAATAATTTAATAAGTGATTTTTAATTCAGATTATGAAAGACAATATAGAATTGAAATGTAGCATATTAATAACAAGATAAATTCAATGTATGTATATAGAGATCACTCTATTAATAAATGCTTTCACATTTAAGATATAAAAGAGACATGTAATTCTTTTCATACTTAGGATAAAGTTAACATATATCATTTAAAAAAAATATTAATAACCACATAAATTCAATGTATGTATATATAGATATATAAAAAAAAAAGAGAAATTTATTCCATGAATATATGCCTTCTACTTGATAATAACTAACTAAAAATAATAATAAATAAAATAAGTATAAAGAAAATTAAAATATTCTGTAAAAGGGTAACAATATATACATTCTACTATGTTATTAAGGATAAACCAATTTTATTTAAATATCTATATATATAATTAACGATTTGTTAATTAAAGATATATTTTAAAAATTCCCTAGTGTCTAGACCTCTGTTTACGTCATGGAGACAACGTCACTCATGCAGGCAGCCAGTGATTCAGCAAATCATTGCTGAACCACCCAGAAATCCACCCACCCACGTGAAATCACCCGAAAATCCACCCACCCACGTGAAGTAATGAACTCTTGGGTGTACCAATGAATTAAATATGGAGGTGGCACAGGAACGTAACCACTTTCTTCGCATCATCCATCTATACGCCAAACGTCTTATCTTCACAACTTTGTTAGTCACCTTTTCTTATTTATTACTCGGATGATTATTAATGTCCACTCATATTTGTAATCTATAAATTAATATTGTGATTTTAAATGAGAGAGCACTTCAATTTTGTATTGGAATCCTTTTTTTCGTAATTGAATAAATATTGTAATAAAAAATATATGAATATGAGAAGTTGTGAAAGTAACTTTATTGAACACAATTTTATTATTAATTTGAATTTTGTATTAAATTTGATGTTAATAGTGTTATTGTTTAGGTTTGATATTTTTGTTTTAAGAATATTATAAATTTGTTGGATTGTTTAATAAATTTTATTGTTTTATTTGGTTAAAATATTGGAGGATTTTTCTTTTTGTGTACATGCAATGAGTAGAGAAATATCAACTAGGACTAATAACACTATAAATGATTGTGGCCAACAGAGTGGTGAAGGGCTTTGTAGTAACTATGTTGAACATAAGAAATATTATCTTCACATGTACCGTGGATGGTTGAAATTTGTACATTCTAAGGATATGCTGATGCAGGAGCATCTGGTCAACAGGGTAAAGTCAGAGAAAAGGCAGACAAGGTTTCCAAAGAGGACTAAGGACACGGTTTAATGGATCGGCAGTAACACTGCCTTGGTTATTTTCTTTTCTTTTACTATCGTTATTATTAACTATGTAATGTGTTTTTTTTAAAATTGCCGGAACCAAAGAAAAACAATACTGTGATAATTTTACTTTTAATTAGGAACAGTAACAAATTAGGTAACATTTCTGTGCTTGGAAACAACCACATTACGGTTGGAAAAATACAAAGAAAAACAGAATGTGTCAGTTAGCAACCGACTGTAGAAACTAATGATATAACCAACAACAGTTACGTAATGAACAACTGTTTTTGTAAACAGAATTATAAAAGGAGCGGAATGAACCATTGTGGGGGTTCCGACTTCGTGTAAACAAACAAGAGCAGAGATAACAGAGGAATAGATATTCTGTGCATTCATTTTTTTTATTATTGTGTTCAAACTGTGTAATGGTGCAGACAAATATATTAAACTAGACTGTCAAGCAGAGCATGTTTCAGGTGTTGCATTAAGAAAAGTGATAACGCGCTAGAGGAAGAATCACAGCCAAACTCACACAACCGAAACCCCAGGTATGTAAGATAACACACAGGCCTTGTCGTTCATAAAGTCACAGTTTCATATAAATAAGCTATACAGCCGAACAAGTACATTACACATATAAATCCATGTATAAGTTTCCATTATATACTGTCCGAAATAATAAAACGACCTAGGACCACAGATATGGTCGCTAACCTACAGTGAACGAGAATAAATTTACACCAAGGCTCATTATCATAATTACAACCAGAGAACAACGAAAGATTGACTCAAGAAAATAACAGTCTAAGGTCTGCACGCAAGTCCGACATTGAGGGTCGAAGAAACCCAAGAAATAGCTACCAAACATCAAAGAAAAAGAGTTACCCGGGATTGCAGACTGCCGAGAGCATGATGATGGCAACCGTGCACAGTCCCACCTGCAAGTAAATGGGTATAGAAGTATGGTTAGGTCGGAATCATAAACAGTTAAAGAAAATATAAGGAAGAAACAAGAACACAAAACCCGAAGTCGAGTTTACCTGTTCACGGCACCAGGACATCCAACCAACCCAGAAGAAATACCTGCCCACGAAGGAGCCGCGACATTAGCAACAGGAAAAGGAGCATACAAACAAATCTGGCATGGAACACTAACTTACCAAGTTTGCATGCGGAATTGCCAGCTGAGAACGCCGTCACCGAACCATCAAGGACAGAGAGGAGTCACCGAAACCGTTGCAGAGGAGCACGAAAGTTCCAGAGAACAAATTGACAACAGAAAGGAAACAAACCCCAATCATTCACAGGCATTCACAAATTGTATAGAGGCAGAAACCTTAAAGAGCTCCAAGGGAAACGACTAAAGCAAACCAGAACAATCGATGAAAATCTGACCGCGCAGCAATGATTTCGAAACTTACCTTTGCAAGTAAAAGACGCCGGAAGAACAGGCAATATCAAGCACATAGCTGCAACCACAGTTAGAAGGGCAGCTGGGCATCGAACCAGTGGACCAAACCACCCAGGGACAGAGAGCATTACAACCCACAAACATCAACCGGAGGTCGCAGGCTCACAGAGCGAAATAGGGAAGACAACAACCGTGAACAGCGAAAGTGAAAAGGCGCGAAGGGTCGAGAACCCTAAAACCCCAAACCCTTGCGAAATTTCCGAGGCAGACAACTGTTGAGTGGAGGTAAGTCTGGGGTACTACCTCATTAAAAACAGATCCACAAGTACTGATTCCGCATTGATTCACACAAATAAACAATCAACCAACATACCATAACCCCTTGCCACGAAGTGATACACCTCAACGGACGGAAAGCCGAGATCACGTGGGCTGGCCCCATCAAGTGGTATCAGAGCCGTGTTTTGAGGAAATAGAAGAAGATGGAAGCACCAAGACGAGGACGTGGAAGAGGTGTACGCCGAGGAGCAGATGAAGGATTGAGAGAACAGATCAGAGTTCTTACAGCTCGTTTGGAAGCAGTGGAGGCGGGTAGGCGAAGAGACCCGGAACTTGGAGATGACAGTGAGGAGGAAGCAGTAACTGCTACAGACGGGTCAGACGAAGAAGCTCCGGAATTGAGACTGCTGCGATCAGTTCTATTAGCCAGCAGCAAACCCAAAACAAAGATTTCTACTTACGATGGCAGTCTGTCCGCAGATGTCCTGTTGGACTGGATAAGCGAACTAGATAAGTATTTTGAAAATGAGGAGGTCAGTGAGGATAGAAGAGTTAGATTCGCTGCAACTAAATTAAAGGGACACGCCCTCTTGTGGTGGGACAGTGTCCAAGCGGACAGAAAACGGATGAACAAATTGCCGATACGAAAATGGTCAAGGATGGTGGCAAAATTGAAGGGCAGATTTCTGCCGAAAGACTATCAGGTTGAACTATATCGGCGAGTACAAAATTTAAGACAGAAGGGTATGACTGTCAAAGAGTACACATAAGATTTTTACCGAGTGAATTTACGTGATGGTTATACGGATGATACTCCAGAAAAAACAACGAGGTACGTAAATGGCTTAAGGATGGAAATATTGGATGAAATCAGTATTCTTTCTCCCCAGAATATTGAAGAAGCCTTTCAGAGTGCTGTGAAGGCTGAAGAGAAAATCAACAGAAAACAGAATAACAGGAGAGGGAGAGGGAATGGCAGAGGACGAGGACAGTCCTACGGCAGAGGGAAAACTGCCGCGAACAGCGATGAAGGCAGCAGTTCCAGAGCTTCAGGGACAGCAGAGAAAGGAGAAAGCACCAGAGGAGGTCGGTCATATCAGCGAGGACGAGGAAATGGCCGCGGAAGAGGGACTAATGTCCAGTGCTACAGGTGCCATAAATGGGGGCACAGATCCTTCGAATGTCCAGAAGTTGAACATGCAGGCCAGAGGGGAACACTTATGGCACAGCCTGAGGAAGCTGAAGCACAACCCCGGGAGGTGGAAGATATGGCGGAAACGGGAGAAGCTTTGATTTTGAATAAAGTGCTGTTAAAACCAGCCAAGGAGGTGGCTGAACCAACACAGCGGAAAGCACTGTTCCGGACAGTTTGTAAATCGCATGGAAAGTGCTGCAAGTTGATAATAGACAGCGGAAGTACGGACAACTTAGTTGCCACTGAGATGGTGGAAAAGCTGGGACTGAAGCGGCTAAAGCACCCCACACCTTACAAGGTGTCGTGGCTACAGAAAGGCCACCAGCTATTAGTGGATGAACAATGCGAGGTAGAATTTCACATTGGCAAGTACCACGACACAGTGGTCTGCGATATTATGCCAATGGACGTGTGCCATATACTGCTTGGAAGACCATGGCAGTATGACCGGAAGGTGACACACGATGGGAAGACAAATTATTATAAGTTTACAAAGGATGGGGTCAAACACACACTTGTACCCATCAAAGAGGAAGACACAGCAGAACCAAGCGGAACAAAGGCACTGTTAATTGGAGGAAAACAGTTTGTGAAACAGGTTGAAGAAAATGAAGTTAATTTTGCAATTGTGAGGAGAATGAAGCCAGTGTTGCTGAACTTGGAAAAATCAGAACTGCCTAAAGAAATACAGGAGCTGTTGGAAGAATTCCAAGACATTGCGGCTGATGAGTTACCTGATAAATTGCCTCCCAAAAGGAGTATCAGCCATCACATTGATTTTATACCAGGATCAAGCTTGCCAAACAAGGCAGCGTACAGGATGAGTCCGAAGGACAATGAAGAAGTACGCAAACAAGTGCAGGAGTTGTTGGATAAGGGACTAATCAGAGAAAGCCTGAGCCCCTGTGCAGTACCAACGGTGCTTGCACCCAAGAAAGGTGGAGAATGGCGAATGTGTACGGATTCGCGGGCTATAAACAAAATTACGATTCGTTACAGATTTCCCTTACCCAGAATGGACGACATGATGGACTGTCTTAGTGGGGCAGCTTATTTTACAAAAATAGATCTGAAGAGTGGGTACCATCAGATCCGAATTAGAGAAGGAGATGAGTGGAAAACAGCCTTCAAAACCAATGAAGGGCTGTATGAATGGCTGGTCATGCCATTTGGGTTGAGTAATGCTCCTAGTACTTTTATGAGGCTGATGAACGAGATGTTGAAAGAATTTATTGGCAAGTTCGTGATAGTTTATCTGGACGATATTTTAATCTTCAGCAGAACGAAAAGAGAGCATCTTCAGCATATTCAAAAGGTGTTCGAGAAGCTGCAGCAGAACAAACTGCTGATAAATTTAAAGAAATGCACTTTCTTGCAGAAGGAGCTGATCTATCTGGGATTTGTAGTTGCAGAGAACGAGTTAAAGATGGACCCAGAAAAGATTGCAGCGATCATGAGTTGGCCGTCACCAAAGAGTTTGTTTGAGGTACGTAGTTTTCACGGTCTAGCAAGTTTTTATTGGAAATTCATTAAAAATTTCAGTGAAATCTACGCACCAATGCTAGAGACCATCAAAAAGGCTAGCCAACCTTTTTGTTGGACCAAGGCGGCAGAAAACAGTTTCCAACTTTTGAAGCGGAAAATAACAGAGAGGCCGATCTTGAGACTGCCCTATTTTAGTAAACCTTTTCAGGTTCGTTGTGATGCAAGCAGGACAACTATTGGCGCTGTTCTCAGTCAAGAGGACAGACCAGTTGCATTTTTTAGTGAAAAACTAAATGAGAGCCGGCAGAAGTATTCGTCATATGACAAGGAGTTCTATGCGGTAGTCCAAGCTTTAAAACATTGGAGACACTACCTACTAGGCAATGAGTTCGTCATGTTTTCCGATAATTCAGCATTACAATATATAACGCAGCAGCACAAGTTGAACCACAAGCATGCCAAGTGGGTGGAATACTTGCAGAGTTTCACTTTTGTGTTAAAACACATAAGTTGGCAAGCCAACAAAGTGGCAGATGCTTTAAGCAGAAGAGCCTTGCTCTTACAGGAAAGTAGCATACAGGTGATGGGATTTGAACAGCTGAAAGATTTGTACCAGATGGACGCGGACTTCAAGGAAGCTTTTGAAGCTTGCCAAAATCCCGTTTTGAGGAATACAAGCCCGTGGCTAGATTATAATTTACAGGAGGGATTGTTGTTTCGAGGTGGGCAGCTATGTATTTCGGACTGTTCGATGAGGGAAAATCTAGTAAGAGAAAAACATAGTGGTGGACTGGCGGGACATTTTGGCATCGACAAAACCTTGGAGCAGCTCGGACATTTTTATTATTGGCCTAAAATGAGCCGGGACGTACAGAGATATGTAACCAGGTGTAAAATCTGCCAACTGGCGAAAGGACACAGCCAAAACACTGGACTTTACACACCCCTACCTGTTCCAAGTAGGCCGTGGGATTCAGTCAGTATTGATTTTGTCCTAGGATTGCCTAGAACGCAGCGGGGATATGATTCAGTGATGGTGGTGGTAGACAGGTTCTCAAAGATGGCTCATTTCATTCCTTGCCGAAAAACTAGTGACGCCACGAATGTGGCACACCTGTTTTTCACAGAAGTTGTTAGATTGCATGGCTTACCCAAGACTATTGTTTCAGACAGGGATGTGAAATTCACAGGACATTTTTGGCGCACCCTGTGGAAAAAGTTGGGCACGCAATTAAATTTCAGTTCTGCGTATCACCCGCAGACTGATGGACAGACAGAGGTGGTGAACAGGAGTTTGGGAAACTTATTACGAAGTTTGACTGGAGAAAATTCACGATTATGGGATCGAGCCCTTGCCCAGGCAGAATTCGCTTATAACGATTCGCCCAATCGTAGCACCGGATTCAGCCCATTTCAGATTTTGTATGGTATGCATCCTCGGGGAATACATGAACTGCGAGATTTGGGACAGCTAGAACGGAGAAGTGCAGATGGGGAAGATTTTGCTGAAGCAATGAGTGAACTTCATGAGAAAGTCAAATTAAAATTGCAGGACAGCACGCAGACACAAAGCGACGGGAGGTGCATTTTGATGTTGGAGACGAAGTCCTTGCGCACCTGCGCCGGGAACGGTTTCCTAAGGGCACGTATAACAAGTTGAAATACAAGAAAATCGGTCCATGTAAGATTCTGCGCAAGTTTTCAGCCAACGCTTATGAAATTCAGCTGCCACCTGACATAGGCATTTCACCTATATTCAACGTGGCAGACCTGTTCCCATATCATGCCCAGGCGGAAGATGATAGTATGGTACAGCCAGAACGGGACACCCAGTTAGAGAGCAGTCCTTGGAAGAAGCAGTTACCTTCGGCTCGGACCCATGAAATTGAAGGGATCCTCAGCACCCAGGTAGCCAAGAAGACGCGCAGAAAGGAGTATCTGCGTTACCTCGTCAAGTGGAGAGACCGTCCAATGGAGGACAGCTCGTGGCTCGACGCGGCGCAGATTCAGAAGGCTGGTTACTCGGTGGAGGAGCTCATGGAACGGAGCCATGAGTTCTCTTTTACCCCGGAAGCCTGATGCAGGAGCATCTGGTCAACAGGGTAAAGTCAGAGAAAAGGCAGACAAGGTTTCCAAAGAGGACTGAGGACACGGTTTGATGGATCGGCAGTAACACTGCCTTGGTTATTTTCTTTTCTTTTACTATCGTTATTATTAACTATGTAATGTGTTTTTTTAAAATTGCCGGAACCAAAGAAAAACAATACTGTGATAATTTTACTTTTAATTAGGAACAGTAACAAATTAGGTAACATTTCTGTGCTTGGAAACAACCACATTACGGTTGGAAAAATACAAAGAAAAACAGAATGTGTCAGTTAGCAACCGACTGTAGAAACTAATGATATAACCAACAACAGTTACGTAATGAACAACTGTTTTTTGTAAACAGAATTATAAAAGGAGCGGAATGAACCATTGTGGGGGTTCCGACTTCGTGTAAACAAACAAGAGCAGAGATAACAGAGGAATAGATATTCTGTGCATTCATTTTTTTTATTGTGTTCAAACTGTGTAATGGTGCAGACAAATATATTAAACTAGACTGTCAAGCAGAGCATGTTTCAGGTGTTGCATTAAGAAAAGTGATAACGTGCTGGAGGAAGAATCACAGCCAAACTCACACAACCGAAACCCCAGGTATGTAAGATAACACACAGGCCTTGTCGTTCATAAAGTCACAGTTTCATATAAATAAGCTATACAGCCGAACAAGTACATTACACATATAAATCCCTGTATAAGTTTCCATTATATACTGTCCGAAATAATAAAACGACCCAGGACCACAGATATGGTCGCTAACCTATAGTGAACGAGAATAAATTTACACCAAGGCTCATTATCATAATTACAACCAGAGAACAACGAAAGATTGACTCAAGAAAATAACAGTCTAAGGTCTGCATGCAAGTCCGACATTGAGGGTCGAAGAAACCCAAGAAATAGCTACCAAACATCAAAGAAAAAGAGCTACCCGGGATTGCAGACTGCCGAGAGCATGATGATGGCAACCGTGCACAGTCCCACCTGCAAGTAAATGGGTATAGAAGTATGGTTAGGTCGGAATCATAAACAATTAAAGAAAATATAAGGAAGAAACAAGAACACAAAACCCGAAGTCGAGTTTACCTGTTCACGGCACCAGGACATCCAACCAACCCAGAAGAAATACCTGCCCACGAAGGAGCCGCGACATTAGCAACAGGAAAAGGAGCATACAAACAAATCTGGCATGGAACACTAACTTACCAAGTTTGCATGCAGAATTGCCAACTGAGAACGCCGTCACCGAACCATCAAGGACAGAGAGGAGTCACTGAAACCGTTGCAGAGGAGCATGAAAGTTCCAGAGAACAAATTGACAACAAAAAGGAAACAAACCCCAATCATTCACGGGCATTCACAAATTGTATAGAGGCAGAAACCTTAAAGAGCTCCAAGGGAAACGATTAAAGCAAACCAGAACAATCGATGAAAATCTGACCGCGCAGCAACGATTTCGAAACTTGCCTTTGCAAGTAAAAGACGCCGGAAGAACAGGCAATATCAAGCACATAGCCGCAACCACAATTAGAAGGGCAGTTGGGCATCGAACCAGTGGACCAAACCACCCAGGGAAGACAACAACCGTGAACAGCGAAAGTGAAAAGGCACGAAGGGTCGAGAACCCTAAAACCCCAAACCCTTGCGAAATTTCCGAGGCAGACAGTTGTTGAGTGGAGGTAAGTCTGGGGTACTACCTCATTAAAAACAGATCCACAAGTACCGATTCCGCATTGATTCACACAAATAAACAATCAACCAACATACCATAACCCCTTGCCACGGAGTGATACACCTCAGCAGACGGAAAGCCGGGATCACGTGGGCTGGCCCCATCATATGCACAATCACCTTGTATACTACCTCTATTTATCCATCAATTTAAGACGGAAGACAATTGATTTGGTCATCTTGGTGTCTGTTATTGATCACAAATTAGACCAAAAAGTAATCAAAACATGTTATCCCTTTTTGAAATAATAGTTTATGGTAGCTCAAAATGAACCTAAACATGCTTGAAGAATAGCTTAACAATTGATTCCCTTATAATGTGATACTCTTCTTATAGGGTATCAAATGGCCATAATAGAAAATCAATTAACAACCACAAATGCATGGTTGTTAACATGCTTGGTTAAGGATATGTCTAACATATCATCCATGGAGATTAACTCCTAGGATTTATTTGAGGTAGGTAAAGGAGTGTACAACCTTGACTTCTTAATGGCAGGTTTGACAATGCACTATCTAATATACTTGTTAACATCTTCTCAAAGCCTTGAATTATATAAGTACTTTTGTAGCACTAACACGACCCTCTCAAAATTGAAGTGCCCTACCACTTAATTATAAGGTGCCTCCTAAATCAATGTCTGGCACTCACATGAAGGAACACAAACACAAACATGACTTAGATGTCATATAATTGCATCATCAAGGTGAAATTTTGAAACATGTTTAACTAGAACCGTCGTACAATAGGTAGCAACGAAGTCATGGTCATTATCATACAAATAGGACCACATATAAGCCTCATGTACATAAGAGTTAAGAACCATGATTAGCACCACAATGAAAGGTTGATTGAGACAACTTACAATGTGGATTGTGTTGTCCTTCAATGAACTAAACATTCAAGTGGCATTACTGCAAATATGTGGACTACTTATGATGACAATCATTATATAAGTTTCCTTATGTCTACATGAATTACAATAACTTGTGATCAATGTGGATGCTCCTTTCCTTTCCCAAAATGTAATACTTCCATTGTCAACATGCTTGTATAATGGAGTACACCTCCTTATAAAAATTGGAGTAATGAAAATCCTTGTCAAAGAGTGTCCCATTGTAATAGGCCATTGAATGTACATGTGAATTAACACTACATTGATAGAATAATCTAAAGAACTTGAGTCTCAACCTAAAGGGTTATTGTAATTCTCACAAAATAAGGACCAATGTCATACATATGCAAAATTTTAGATCCTTAAATGATTTTTGTTGTGACTCAGCCCACTTAAACTTGGTTTTCGCTCCACCCTAGGTCACGTAACCTAAAGGCCAATCAATATGAGATAATTTTAATAAGAAACTACAATAGAAGTTAGCGAGGCCCGAAAAACTATGGAGTTGTATTGGTGTCTTAGAGGCCAGTAAATCATGAATGATTTGAATCTTGGTTAGATCTACATGCACACCATGGTTATTCCTAATGCATCCTAGATACAAAACTCTCTGCATGTGGAATGAGTGCTTCTCAAAATTGGCATATAAACAGTGTTTTCGTAGGGTGAGCCAAAGCTTTTTGAATGTGGTGCAAATGCTTAATCCAAGTTTTAATGAGGGTTATGATATCTTACATAGATGACCACTAAGGTATTTGTCAAAATAGAGAGAGATCAAAGAGCAATTGCGCACAACACAAAATACACAATGTGATATCTTTGTTGATCACAATAGTTACATATATATAGGACATAAATTTCTGACTTCCACAAATCTAGATCATAACTACAACTCATACATAGGAAACAACAACTGGCGCTTGGGAACTCTCATTGACAACACATGGAAGCATTACTTCCAATAAGATTTGATCTCTCTAGATGCTTGATAGATATGTGATTAATATGGATTTATATTGGTGTTATTGTTACGCACATATTATATGTAATTTTTTATTGTTTAAATTGCATTTTTGAATACATAAATGGACTTAAGGGCACGAAAATCTCCTTGGACACTTTGATGTTGTAGAGTACACATCTTAAAGTTATAATTTTAACAAAATCGTTAAATTTATAAATTCGACCAAAAAACATACTTGAAAAATGACCAAAATGTATAATACGAAAACTACATTATCTTACCCACTTTGCTTGAAATCCTTGCTAGTGACATGATATGAGTGGTACCAAAAACCTAGACCTAGCAATCTAGCCCTTGGCATATAGGGATGTGACTTTCTTATCTATATATATATGTAGAGAGAGAGAGACATCTGGGGGGCTTATTAGCAGAGTCTAAACCCCATTTAAACTATATATTATATATGCATAGAATATTTTATTTATAAATCATACTATTCATATTTTTTTGTTATTAATATATTTTTAAATACACATTAATATCACTTAATTTTAAATATTGAAATATTTTATTTATTACTTATATTGAATTTTATTATTATTAATAATATTTTTTCAATGCCACATATTAATTGATGAGTTGAGAGACACTCTACAATCTAGTATGAGAGAGATGCTAAGACATTTTATTAAAAGAAAGAAAATAATGCTTATAATAAAAAATTAAATATGTTGATAACATTTTTTTTTTCCAATGTCACCTATTTATAAAACACTTCAATGTCCACCTCAAATAATATAATTTTACATCAACATTATCTATACAAAGATAAAATAAGCCATAAAAATGTAATGTATTAATAAGTGCTTTTTAATTCAGGTTATGAAGGAGAATATAGAATTGAAATGTAGCATTTTACAAAAATATTAATAACAACATTAATTCATTGTATGTATATAGAGATCAATCTATTAATAAGTGCTTTCAAATTCAGGGTATGGAGGGGAGGTGCAATCCTTTCCATGCTTAATATAGAATTGACATGTAGCATTTTAAAAAGAGTATTAATAACAACATAAATTCAATTTGTGTGTATATATAGATATAAAGAGAGAGGGTGAGAGAAATATTATTCCATGAATATATGCATTCTACTTGCTAATAGAGGGAAACATCTATTTAAAAATACACTAATGAAAACAATTATTTTAATGTGGATAATATCAATAAAATATTTTAATATCAACTTTGTATATATATATATATTTTTTTTTCACATGTGGTTCACGGATACCCATGGTCAATGGGCAGCCGCTACGTCCACGAAATAATACTTTGTATATATTATATAAAGCAATTAAAAATAAAATAAAAAATTCACATGGTTAAAACATTTTATTGGTGTATTGCTCAAAATCAAAGAAATGTGGAATTATTTCTATGCACATCAAAGAGTTGACACATGGCAACATAATCCATCTTAAGCCCAAATCAATCAAAAACTAAGGGGAACAATGCTCTCTATGTGCAAACATTTTTTCAAATTTTGCACTCTAAAATAGGTTTTGCAACTTCAGAGATCTGATCCCTCTAAGCACTAGTTAGATCCAAACTTGGAATAGATCTGTGGTGGTATATTAAGAAGTGAATGAGTTAAACATCTCCATCTTATTATTCTTATTAGTTTTTTTATTTTTTACTTTTACAACTTAAGGGATCTCATCCCTCTAAGCACTAGTTAAATTCAAACTTAAAATAGATCTATGATAGTATATTAAAAACTGAGTGAGTTAAACATCTCCATCTTATTATTCTTATTATTATTTTTTTTTACTTTCATATTTTTATTAACTTTGTGCTTCAAAATATTTTTTAATCAAATAAAAGAATGACTCTACATTACTAGAAGTCTTTAATAATATTGTAATGTAGTAGCCCATTATAGTATTGGAAAAAAATATCCTTACACGTATTGCTCTTTTTTTGTCCAGTCTTTCCAAGTAGAGGGACCGCTTTGTCTTCTTTTGAGAATTTGAAACCTTATAATGGAAGCCCAACATTAATTAATTTTATTTTAAGAATATATTAATATATATATTTTTATTGGCAAAATCTTGAAGTAATATTAATTTTGAGAATAATACAATTTCAAAAAAAATATCTTTTAATATTTTTGCAAAAGTTCTCATCTTGTATTTATATATGGATATTTTCACAATATTAATTTTAATTTTGAAATTTATTTATATACTCACTAGTTGTTACTTTAATAAGGAAGAAGATTATTTTATAAAATTCAAATAGATATTAGAGTAAATAAATATAATTTTTGTTAATAGTTATTTGATTATTTAATTTTTTAGGAAAAATATTTATTATAATCAATTTGTTTGTTGAAGTTGTTACTTTAACAAGGAAGAAGACTATTTTATAAAATTCAAATAGATATTAAAGTAAATGTATACAATTTTTATTAATAGTTATTTGATTATTTACATTTTTTCGAAAAGATATTTATCATAATCAATTTGTTTATCATAGTTTTTTCACTTAAAATTCATGATTGAGCTTAATTAATTATGAACTATTCATTAAAAAAAATCTTAATAAAACATGTATTTTTAACTCATATTTAAAGACATTAATAAAAGTCTCAATTTAGATAGAGATGGTTAAATGCCTTCTTAACATGCATTTTTATTAAAACATAGTGTCCTAGCTGCAACCCATATTCAAAAGTATTGATAAAAGTCTCAATTTAGATGGAGATTGTTAAATTCCTTCTTAAACATAAGGACATTAAATCTCTTATGAACATTGATAAAGATTTGAGTAAGTTTGTTGCTTCATATCTAAATAATGGGAAGGCTTTTAAACATATTCTTTTTCATTACTGGTTATATATATATATATATATTAAAGTTCATCGTAACTACATTTTATATTAATAATGAAACTTAGAAATGGTTGTCTTCACCACTGGTTTAACAACTAAATTATGATAAATTTTCTTACTTGTGAAAAAAATACAATTTCATTAACCAAAATCTCAATTTAAAGAAAAATTATTAAATACTTTCTCAAATATAAAAATATTAAATATTTTCTAAATATTAATTAAAAATTTGATAAGGTTTTACCCATCCAAATAATGGAAAGGTAATTAAACAAATTACTTTTCATAACATAGACTTATGACTACCCTATATCCAAATAATGGAAAGGTAATTAAACACACTTCTCATTACATTTTATTTTTTGAACTTATAGAAATATGATGATTTCTTGTCCGGATGTTTGGAAAATCCAGGAAAAGTAACGCTCGGGTTTCCAAAAAGAAGGCTCCAGACACCTTTAGCATATAGCGTCTACAAAGGATACCCCTCGTTTATTAATAATGATGTTAAAAATATTATTATTATTCTCTGTAGCAATAGGTTAATAACATATTAAAAAAAAATTAATGCTGATATTAAATATAAGTTGTCTAAAAATTTATGAAATTTTTCTAAAGTTTAACATTATAAATTAAAATTTATTATTTTTAAACTATATTTAAATTCATTTATCTAAAATATTATTGGTTCAATTTTTTTATTTCTTATTATGCAATGATGCTAGATGTACTTCACTATTAATTAATATTGTACAATTTAATGTACAACTTCCACTATAAAATGATAGATGTACTCCATACTAAAAAATAAAATAAAATATTAATTCATTCAAATGTACACATAATGAATTCATTTAGTAAAGTAGTTATCCTCGTTGGATTACACATGAAGTACAACACTACATACCAACTTTTAGGGCCCAGTGTTTCACAATCGTATGTAGTTCATTCTCAACCACATAAATATCTAAAAACTATGTATTAAATAATTGACCTAGAGCAATCACCATCATTATTGTGAGCCCCTTTTCTGGAAATTCAAGCTAACAAAATACCTCCCACATACCATCATTATTAATTTATTTGGCCTCTTTCTCCAAGCATAGCGTGGAGCTTTTGTTGATAAACATAGAAATTCCTCGTGGAAAAGGTCAGCACGATTAGAAATCTATATCATTAAGATGCCTTGGAAATTGTTCAATTTTTCTTTAAAAGTTATATTTTAATGTTTAAAATTTCAAAAAAAATGAAAAGGTTATAATTTTTATTATTATTTGATATTATAACGTTATTTATAAACACTTTCACGTTAACCTATGGAGATAATAATATTATAATAGTATCACTATCTAATGATATTATCATGTTTATTTACAAATCAACCAAAGTACATATTATTCTAAACCATGTATAACTAATGGTTAACTTACTAAAATTCACGTTAAATTATATAATATCTATTATTTGATATTATAACATTATTTATAAACACTTTCACGTCCCTATGTATAAACAAACTAATTTAATATTTCAAATTAGGTTGGTCCTAGTCAACGCTTATAACATGTGTTTATGTATGTTTATTATAATAATACATTTGATAACATTTGTGACATGGGCCTCTAATTTAAGGATACTTAAAATAAGCAAGAATATCTACAAAGTAGCCCTTGTTCAAATGCAATAGTTAGTTCATACATTTCAAAGTTCAATAATTGAACTAAGCTGCAAGGGCCTTGTTTTAATTTATAAATGATGTTGAAATTATTATTATTGTAATTTAGAAATGATGTTGAAATTATTACTATTTTAATTTAAAAAATAAGATAGATTTTTAATTTATATTTTATATTTTTATATCTAAAAATATTTTTATTTTTAATATTATTTAAATCTTTATAAAAAGTGTGTGTGTGAGATTTTTATTTGATATACACACACAAAAGAAAAAATTTAGGCATTGAAAACTGATTGGGGAAAGAAATTAGCTCAACACAATATTTTCCTCGTCTCAACCCATTGCTTTTGAGACATTATGGAAAAATATGTTTTATGTTTCATAAAGACTTAGTTACAACTACCGTTGGACAAATCCAACAACTAGACAAATCATGGACAAGCTGGCATATCTAACGATCATAGTAGACATCATTCCTCATGAGGTGAAATGGCAGAGTCAAAAAATCTAGAATTAGGACATTCCTCCAAAACTTAAATGTTTCACTTCGTTGGTGCTAGAAAATAAAATCCTAACATGGGACAATTTGTCTTGTCATGGGTTCAAGGGTCTAAACGTATCTATTCTCTGCAAGCGGGGCCCCAAAACAACAAAGCACCTTTTCTTTCAATGTGAATTTGCATTCGCTCTATGGAAGGAAGTCCTTTCAAATCTAAGCATTTGAGTTTTAGGTCCGCTTAGATATCTAGAAAAATCTATCTTTTGGTGGGATCAAAACATGGGGAATCACAAATCCCTTCCAATTTATGTGGCTTGGGGAATCTGGAAAATCCGAAACAAACTGATCTTTGAAGGTCTCCCTATAAGCATCAACTGAATTATGCCTCAGATTCTAGGTTTTTTCTATGATTATCTGAGACAAAGAAAATCTGGTAAACATCACATTATTTCTCCTCCTATGGCTTACTCTGTGCAAAACTCTGGCTTCTTTGGGGGAACTCAACAAAATGGAATCTACAATGGAGGTGTTGTTATAAATCTTTCAGGAAATGTTGTAGTGCATATTTGTCTTAGCACGGGGATGGGTTCCAGCACAAAATTAGAGATCGTTGCTAGTTCGGCTGCCCTTCTTGTTGCTACATCCATTAAGGTGGTTTCTTTGCAGGTTCATGGAGACTCTCAATGTGTAGTTGGGTGGCTAAAAGGAAACAATCATCTCAAGGCTATAGACCTTCATTGTTGGAAGGAGAAAATTAAATCCTTGAAAGAAAACTTCCAACATTTCTCTTTCCAGTATATTCCTACAGAGATGAATTGGGTTCTTGAAATAGTATATCATATTCTGAAACAACTTTTTCTAAATCAGCTTGGTGTTTAGCATTACAGCCCTCAAATATATTGGTTTTATCAGGTTTCTTTTCCTTTACAACCATCAGTAAAAATTGTTTGCATGAATTTACAATTCTTTTCATCTGCCCTAAGTTTATGAGTATAATTATTCTTGAGTTTATGAGCTCTTACAATATATTCGATTCCATCTTTAATGAGTTGATACTTGTTTTCATCTCTATAGAAAATGGCTTTCCTATCATACAAGTAAGGACTTCCTAAAACAATTCCACATATATCCAAAGGAACTATATCTAACTCAACCTCATCTAAAAATGCTGACCCAAAAGAAAACCTAAGTTTACATTGTCTAGTCACTTGTAGCTTTGCTTTATCACATAACCAACCTAATGGATATGGCTTCTTGTGAGGTGTGGTTAGTAATCCCAACTTCTTTACAATTTCTTCAGAAATTAAATTTACTTGTGAGCCACTATCAAACAAAGTATCAATCTTTTGATGCTTGGAAATAACTCGAATATGAAAAATCTCATGTCTTTTCCTCTCATTTTCTTCATTATTAGTAGATTGTGCAGAATTACTAGTAGATGCTTCAGAATTTTTACCTTTTATACCTGTGGCTACGATTGTTGTTTCATCCCCTGAGTCTGATCCCAAATTTTTTGAATAGCTGCAGTAGTCTTCTTCTTTTTGCCGTCGAACTTCTTGGGTCTCAGCTCCGGTTGCAGAATCCAACAGTGTTCATCATCATGCCCATCCTTCTTGCAGTGAGTGCATGAAGGCTTGGTCTTTTGTACGGCATTTGTCTTCCTCTCTTTCCATTTTTGCTTTCTCTTTTCCTTGTTTTTGCTTGCCGTGGGTTTTGATAATTCCCCAACTTCTGGGTTCACATTCTTGCCTCTAGCCTCTAGATGAGTAGCCTTAACAGATACCTCATCTATGCTAGTGGGATGAAACATGAGAATGGTGTGCTTTAAATAGCTGTGTAGACCACCTATATACTTCAGCAGAGTTTCAGGTGAGTCTAAAGAAATTCCTAGAATCAAAGCTCGTTTTATAAATTCTTGAGTGTAGCCTCGTACGCTTTGCCCTTTTAATTTGCGGAGAGTTTGCCAACTCATCATGGCTTGCTGCATATAAGCTAGTAGATAGAATTGATTTTTTATTGCAGAAACAAATTCACTCTAGACAGAAAGAATTGTACCATGCTTCTTCATGTCAGCTTGTGTCCTGCCTTCCCACCATACCAAGGTAGTGCCTCCAAGGCGTAGGTTGGCCAGCTGAATCTTAATTTTGTCTGAATCAATGGTGTGCACCCTACAATACACATCAATATGTCTAATCCAATTATCCAGCTTCTCTACATTCAACTCTCCATCATATATCGGCAAATCAAATTTAACATCTAATTTAATCAAAGATGTTTTCCTTTTATTTTCAGGGCTATTAGGAGGTGTGGGAAGCTTTTCTTCTTTCCCTTTGCCTTTAGAATGGTCATGGAGGAGATATTCTTCTGCTCATTTTTCTTGTTTGGAGTTTGATGAATCTTCATCTCTACCTTTCTTAAATTCTCTATACATTTCTTCTACCATGGCTCTCATGGTCATGAAACTATCCATGAACTGGGAGTCTGATTCCAGGGGACTTTCCTCTGCCATTTTCCTCTTAGGGTAGACTCTTCCAATTTCTGGGTTAGCTTCAACCAATTCTCCTTCTACTAATTTGAGCTTTGTCCTAGTTAGCATTTAACAACAAAATCCAACACAAACTTGTCTAACTTTAGCAACCTAGAGCTCTGATACCACTTGATCCGAAATTGAACTAAGGCAATTAATAAGGTATTATAGACTCATGTGCATGGATGTGTCTACGTTATTTTATGTAACAAATCGATAAGATTGTGAAATACACAAACACTAAAGCAATTAAAGAAAACACAACAGGCAAACATATAAACACAACAAGTTTAATGAGGAGTTCACCCAATACTCCTAGGCTACGTCTCCGGGTCCAGCCTTCAGTGGTGGCCTCTCTATTATGTTTTCAAAGTAGATTTTTTACAACAGTGAGCTCAACTTGAGTCTCACTCAACAGATATAAATCAGCAAGAGTATACTTGGATCCCCCAAGTCTCTGGTGTACACAAACTCTCCTTACTGAATCTCGATCTCTATTGGTCATAATGGTATGAGTCCAATCTGAGACTCAATACACGACAGGCATATACAGAGGAGTTCGCTTGAACCTCTCAAGCCCTTTATGGAGTACACAGACTCTCTGACTCTCTTTGTCTTTGTCTCGATGCTGCCTTTGCTTCTGCAGGTCAACTCAACTTCTTCTCTCTATTCTCTGCTCTTAGTTTTCTTAACTCGCTTTCTGCTTTCTTCTTTCTCTGTCAGTTCCTGGCTTAAAGCCAATCTGCTTCCTGACTGTTTGTTTCCACTTCCCGGCTTTCTGGTTCCCCTGCCTCTATTCGTTTGAATTCCCCTGTCCTACGTCATTAGTCATTGTATAACGCTTCACAGAGAGGTGGCCACCTATTCTGTAACGGATGAATGTCAGTTCTCTTGAACATGGTCGTTTATTCTGTTACTCCAAGAAATCCTGCGAAACACAACCTTCTGCCAACGCATCGTCCATATCGGACTTCAATTCTTATACAACTCTGTCTATTTACCTCATCAGGTCTGGTCATCCATCAGACTACATCTCCGTCGTTGATCTGGGGGCCCCGCGTCCTACAGTCATCATTCATATCGGGCGGCTAAGTCGCATGACGTTTACCCGTCCGATGTGAGCGGTTTTCTCTCTCCCCGCCAGGATGTTTGGCTATTGCTGTGTGGCATCGGGCAGAACTCGGCCAAAACTGCTTACCGTTTGTAGCCCCTGCGATATTCTGCCGGTTTTTGTGGGACCTCGCTTCTAATGGAATTGGAGCGATATCTATTGTATTTTATGATTTTTCGGGTCCGGGTGTTTGCGGCCCTTTCCTTCTTTGAGGGTTTTTCCCTGCGATATGCGATTATCGACTCAGAAACTGCCCTCGTTTCTCAAACTGGCCTCTGGTTTTGCTAATTTGTGATAATGCGCGTTACCATGGGCCGACGGTCTGCGCGCTTGACCAAGGGTCCTCGTTGCTCCGCGCTGATCACAAATTGCAACTGTTACGAGGATATCTCTGATAAGCTTGATATTTATAAGACTTTGAAACTTTGGCATGAATTTTACAGAGTTCATGAAAACTTAGAGAGTGTTCTAAGATCCAATTTGGATCAGCACATAGGAGTGTTGCCGTGTTATTGATTTCACAGTCACAAAAAAAAGAGTATTTTCACTTTACAATAATTTTGTTAATAATTGATGGACCTTTATTGTTTCATATTATAACTTTTTTCAATAGTTTAATAATTTGACTACATTATAAAGATCTTGTTATATACTTGTGTTTTCTCATGGTTAAAAAACATCATCATTATATGTTAGATTTTAAGCTTCTGTGGTATTTTTTGGAGTAGCATGATCTGGATTATCCACAATATTGTGTTCATTCTGTCGACGTTTGAAACCCCAAAGGGGGTCCATCATCAGGACTAAATTTGATAGAATATGAATGATAGTTCTTTGAGAGAAGAGTCTTTCGCTTTGAGTATAAATAAACCTAGATCCTTAAATTTTTATAAAGAATCCGACTCCATATATATATATATATATATATATCTGAATTCTTTTTATTATTATTATTATTTTTTTTTTATTTCAATTTTCTTTTAATAATTTTATAATAATTTTAGTTTAGTTTATTAATTATTTAATTCAGATTATTTAGCTTTAATTATTCCAATTGTTTTACCTAGTTGATTAATTGTAAGTTTATTTTTATATAATGAAATGAAATTTTTTATTATTTTTATAATTAGTTTTATTTTATTTTATTAAAATTAAATTTATTTTTATTTTTCTTATTTTTATTTAACCTAAGAATCCAAAAATATTTTAATTGATAAGCTTACTTCATAAATTAGTTTAATTAATTAATTAATTTATAATTCTTTCTATTGTTTTTATTTTTATTTAATTAATTAATTTAAATTTAATTGATTAATTAATTAATTTAATTCATAATTAATTTTTATTTTATTAATATTATTTACCATTTTTCATTGTTAATCTTATTTAGCCTTAATTGTCTAATTGATAAATAAATTATTTTAAATCCTTAGATTAATTAATCAATTAACTTATTTATTTATTTTTGTAATCAAATGTTAATTTTGGTTATTGTTAGTTATTTTAGTTTAATTAATTGACTAATTTTAATTCATTTTTAATTAGAATTAATTTAATTAATTAAATTAAATTAAAATTAAAATTAATTAATATATTTTTTTTAATTGAATTAAAATTAAATTAATTAATTTATTAATTTTATTAATATGAAAACCTTGGATACTATGCTTCTAAAGGCTTGGAGGAGTTTATTTGTCTAATTAGTGGAAGCCAATTTCCACTAATCTCACTCCCATTGTCCGTGTTGAGGTTCTGAGGAAATTTCATAATTTCGATGGCCTCTCTGATTTTTCTTTTTTGATAATTATCCTCTCTTGCAATTATTTTAGCGTCTTCCAAACACACATGATGTTTGGTTTTGGATGAGTGTTCTGCAAGGGCTGATGTACGGGATCTCTCATTCTTTATATCAGCCCCATGCTCTTTAAGTCTTATTTTCAGAGACCGACCTATTTCCCCAATATAACTTTTGCCACAAGAGCAATCAATCTTATACACACCCTTGAGTTGTTGACGATCAATGTTATCCTTTACTGACCTCATCATTTGCCTTATTGTTCCACATGTTGTAAATTGAGTGTTTATGTTATTCTCTCTTAAAATTTTTGCAATCTTGTCTGTAATCCCTTGGATGAATGGAAGGTAAACTTTTCCATAATTTTCTTTCTTGTTTTCAGAAGGACAGTTAGAGAGGACCTTATCCTGAGCTCTTCTTATAGCTTTCTTAATACTCAACTCTTTGTATCCTAGGTTTTTGAAGACAGATGTTAAGTGTTCAATTTCTTCTTTTAGGTGATCAGGGTGAGAAATCCTAAGATCCCTAACAGCTAGAGTGTTTAAGACGCCAGATTTTTGAGAAGGATGATGGTATGAGTCAGCATGAAGATAGCTATCAGTATGAGTTTTCTTTCTATAGACCTGGTGTCCCAAAGTACCATCCTCTTTTCTACCGATCAGTATAAACTATACATTATTATATAAGTATATGTAAAATTTGAGAATATCATGATAATCAAATTTCAAATTTAAATTTTGTAAAATCCAAATTTTATCATGAGTTTCAACATTTATATTTATTTGAAATTTTGGAATCTTATTATGTGTTTATAAAATCATATTTCAATGTCTTTAAAGATATTAGCTGGTTCATCTCAATGAATTATATTAGTTTATATGTTATTTTTTGGGCATTTGCATTTTATGGAACAAATGTCATTATTTGTGTTGGTTGTACAAACATGATAACAATTATATTTGTATAATTAAAGTGATTTAAAATTTGGATAAATGATATTTTTATTTTCTTTTATGATATGTTAAAAAGAATTGTTTTGTTATTAAAATGTCAATTAAATGGTAATTTAAATAGTATCATGTTAAAAGGCTTTTTTAACAATCCAATATAAACGAAATGAAATAAAAGAAGTGTAATTTTTTTCCATGTTGATATATAATATAATATTTAAAAAATATTAATAAAAAAACAATTCAAAGTCTACCATAATAAAAGTAAAATAATTATTTTTAAGTAACTATGTAATTTTTTCACTTCTAAATAAGAAAATGATGTATAATTTCATAAAGTTGAGACATGACATCTAAAATAAATGTTAATAAATAAAAAAATATTTCAATATTAACCATAAATTTCAAAATCAATTATATATATATATATATAAATTTATCTTGAAAATTTAAGAAGAATCCTCCTCAACTCATATTAAATATATTGATTTTATTATTAACAACTATTTAAACTCTAAATATCTTACTTTTAACATTAAAAAACAAAATACATTATTATCTATATATAAATAAATAAATATAAATTTTATAACTATATACAAACTTATATAACTACTTATTTATTTTTATTTTTACATAAATTTATATATTTAATTTATTTTTATGTTATAGCCCAGTGACATCCATTTCTGACTTGTACATATTTTAATAAATTTCAACACCTAACCCAACTAGGGATCCATCCCTTATCCATTCTCTCTTAAAAAACAAAATACTTTATACCTATATATAAATAAATAAATATAAATTTTATAACTATATACAAACTTATATAATTACTTATTTATTTTTATTTTTACATAAATTTATATATTTATTTTATTTTTATGTTATAGCCCAGTGACATCCATTTCTGGCTTGTACAGATTTTAATAAATTTCAACACCTAACCCAACTAGGGATCCATCCCTTATCCATTCTCTCAATGCAAATATATTGGAATAATTATTTCCTTTTTATTCTGGAAAAAGGTTTCATTTTTTTTTTCAGACGAAAAAATCAGCATGGTATTATATTGAGCAAATATAATGGGCATTACAAATGGACCAAATGTATAGCAGCTGCCAGAAACAATAAGCAGTGCCTATCCAAGCTTTATACAGGAAAAAACCGACCAAAGATCGAATCAAAGACCTAAAAAAACCTTCAGCATGTCGTCAAAAGAGCAAAAGACATCTCTGTTATGAGGAGGCTATGCTTCCAAGAAAAATTGTTCTCTGTTGTGAGGAGGCTAAGCGTTCCAAGATAAGATGTGAAGAACTAATAAAAGCATACCAGAAACAGGGTAGTACTGTGATTGGAGAAATATACAAACAGCAGTTCCAAAATGCTGATCGATTCCTCCTTTCAAGTTGATTCGACCAACCAAAATATCCTCGCCGGCATCGCCCTTTCCCCCGATTTGCTTGCTTTTCTGGAAAAAGGTTTCATGAAACTGTATAGATTCAGATTTATCTAAAAGTATAACATGTTTCATGAAATTGTATATATTCATATTTATCTTGGTGGAACGCATTTATTTAATTATTTACCTGATGTGCACCATCACCCACGTGACATGTCGAGAAGAATGTGGAGTAACAATGAGTTGAATTTAAAGAAACATGAGATATAGCGAGTTGTTCGCATTGAAGATTGTTTTTATATCTCAATAATAGTGAAAGGTTTTTCATCATTCGAAGGATAGATATATTGATTGAAGTGTATATTAATATAGATTTATTGAGTGGAGAGATTATAGTTTAGTATGATGTATAATTATGTATGTTTATTATCAAAGTTGAAATTTTGTTCATGTTAGTCCATTAAAAATTAAAAAAAATTAAATAATTATACAAAATATTTAAATAATGTTGGCTCATAAAAAAATTGCACATGAAAAAATTGGATCCCTCTCGGCTCATGTTAGATCTGTATTTAAGATGGATCTATGCTGGTTATAATTATAGATTTTGTAAATTTTAAGAGATTAAATTTTTTTTTTTTTAAGTACAAAATTTGAAAAAAAAGGTTTACACTCTAAAAGATTTGTTGGAAAAATAGAGAGATCAAAGAGTGATTACACACAACACAAAATACACACTGTGATATTTTAATTGAGCACAACTATTACACATATATAGGACATAAATATCTTACTTCCACACATCTAGATCATAACTACAACTCATACATAGGAAACAACAACTTCTAGATTGACGCTTGGGAACTCTCAATGACAACTCATGACAACACGTGGAAGCATTACTTCCAACACCTTCCCTTAATGCTTACATGGAAAACATTGAAAACACATATTAACACAACAAGGATAATCTATGTCTGACTGGTCTTCATCAGCACTCACATCCACTCTGGAATCTAGCAAACATCGCTCTTTCACCACCACATCTTCAAGCTATCACTTGATCTCCATTTAAAACGTAACCGCCTCTAACCATCATTGATGAAATTTACAAGATCAACAATATTGACACCTCGACTCGTTAGGGCTTTCGCGATAGGAGTCATCAAGTAATGAACTATCCTATGAACCAACCACCATTTGTCAGATATTTCACTTTCGACTATCCACCAGTTGCTAGGATGAAGGTATGGATACTTAATGTGTTCAAAAGTTGATCAAAAAACTTGACCTTACTAACACATAAGAATTGATGTTTCAGACACCGGGACTTCCAGTTTAAGGACCACCAACCTTTTTTATAACCAATAAAAACACACAAGCATTGATGTTTCAAACACAAGGGCTTCCAGTTTAAGAACCACCAACCCTTTTTATAACCAATAAAAACACACAAGAATTGATGTTTCAGACACCGAGGCTTCCAATTTAAGAACCACCAACCCTTTTATAACCAATAAAAACACAAACACCAACCACCAAAACATACAGAGACAAAATCAATGACTGCTCTTTATTGATATGTGCAGGTAAAATCAAATATAATAATAATAAATTTGCATATTGGTATTTTCCATCAAATCTGCAACATTTGGATCTAGATCTCTAGATAAAGAATACCAAAATATTTTATTAGTTTAGATCTAGAATGAGAAATGCTAACATTCCACTTGCATGACGCAACTGTATATCTTGCACCATCTAATAATCTCGAGAACCACCATTTAAAACATGTAGACATTGTTGTCAATTGTAGATCCACACTAGATCTAACCAAATCTATGCTGATCCAACTTCTTCACAAGTAGATCTCCTCTTCTTTTACATATATTTTGTCCACAATGGAACTTCACACAACAACAACAACATTGGATCTTCGCAATTCTAGAAACAAATCAAATATTCACACAAACAATACATCAAACACTCTATTAAACTAATCTATGTGCAAAGGAGTATCATGGCTAAAATTTCATGATCGCAACCCCTCTCGTGAGAGAGTCAGGACTAAACCAACTTTGATACCATGTTAGAAAATATAGAGAGATCAAAGAGTGATTACACACAACACAAAATACACACTTTGATATCTTTATTGATCACAACAATTACACATATATAGGACATAAATATCTGACTTCCACACATCTAGATCATATCTACAACTCATACATAGGAAACAACAACTTCTAGATTGACACTTGGGAACTCCCAATGACAACTCATGACAACACATGGAAGCATTACTTCCAATAAGATTTGGCCTCTCTAGATGCTTGATAGATATGTGATTAATGTGGATTTATATTGGTGTATATTATATGTAATATTTGATTGTTTAAATTGCATTTTTAAATACATAAATGGACTTAGGGTTGTGAAAATATCCTTGGACACTTTGGTTTTGTAGAGTACATATTTAAAGTTATAATTTTAACAAAATCGTTAAATTTTGCAAATTTGACCAAAAAACATACTTGAAAAATGACCGAAATGTATAATACTAAAACTACATGAAATGTTTTAACCATAAGAGTTTTTTTTTTTGTAATTAATTTATATAATTTATACTTGTCAATTGGGGTTATCTTCAGTGGTTGAGCCCAATATTTTTTTACCTTATCCACTCTAGTATAAATCCTTGCTACTGACACGATGAGCTATAATGCCTTCAAGCATTGTGAACTCTCAGTGATGAATATTGTTGTAATGGCTTAGAGCCTTGTGAACTCTTAAATGAGTGGTACCAACAACCTAGCAATCTAGCCCTTGGCATAGAGGGAGGTTACTTTCTTTCCCATATATATATATATATATCAAAGGGATGACATCTCGGGGCCTTATTAGCCCCATTTAAACTATATATTATATTGTATAGAATATTTTATTTATAGATCATACTATTCATATTAAAATATTTTTTGTTATTAATATATTTTTAAATACACATTAATATCACTTAAATTTACATATTCAAATATTTTATTTATGACCTATATTAAATTGAATTATTATTAATAATATTTTTTCAATACTATATATTAATTGATGAGTTGAGAGACACACTATAATCCAGTATGGGAGAGATGCTAAGACATCTTATTAAAAGAAATAAAATAATACTTATAATAAAAAATTAAAAATGTTGATAACAATTTTTTTTCAATGTCACCCATATATAAAACACTTCAATATCCACCTCAAATAATATAATTTTACATCAACTTTATCTATACAAAGATAAAGTGAGCCATAAATATGTAATTTATTAATATTTTAATAAGTGCTTTTTAATTCAGATTATGAAAGAGAATATAGAATTGAAATGTAGCATTTTACAAAAATATTAATAACAAGATAAATTCAATGTATGTATATAGAGATCACTCTATTAATAAATGCTTTCAAATTTAAGATATAGACATGTAATTCTTTTCATACTTAAGATAGAGTTAATCTGTAGCATTTAAAAAAAAAATATTAATAACCACATAAATTCAATGTATGTATATATAGATATAAAAAAAAATAAAAATTATTCCATGAATATATGCATGCTACTTGCTAATAAAAAGAAACTTCTATTTAAAAATATACTAACTAAAAATAATAATAAATAAAATAAGTATAAAGAAAGTTAAAATATTCTGTAAAAAGGTAACAATATATACATTCTACTATGTTATTGAGGATAAACCAATTTTATTTAAATATCTATATATATATATATATATTTAACGATTTGTTAATTAAAGATATATTTTAAAAATTCCCTAGTGTACATAGTGTCTAGACTGGCGATTCCTATTTCCGCCACAGTTTTTTAATTAATGCCCCCTGACATGCGGGGGCATTAGGGAAATATAACGCGAGCTGTTTTTTTTTTCTCCTCCAGTTTTTTTTCTCGCGTTATATTTCCCTAATGCCCCGCATGTCAGGGGGCATTAATTAAAAAACTGTGGCGAAAATAGGAATCGCCGTCTAGACCTCTGTTTACATCATGGAGACAACGTCAATCATGCGGGCAGCCAGTGATTCAGCAAATCATTGCTGAACCACCCAGAAATCCACCCACCCACGTGAAATCACCCGAAAATCCACCCACCCACGTGAAGTAATGAACTCTTGGGTGTACCAATGAATTAAATATGGAGGTGGCACAGGAACGTAACCACTTTCTTCGCATCATCCATCTATACGCCAAAGTCTTATCTTCACTACTTTGTTAGTCACCTTTTCTTATTTATTTACTCGGATGATTATTAATGTCCACTCATATTTGTAATCTATAAATTAATATTGTGATTTTAAATGAGAGAGCACTTCAATTTTGTATTGGAATCCTTTTTTTCGTAATTGAATAAATATTGTAATAAAAAATATATGAATATGAGAAGTTGTGAAAGTAATTTTATTGAACACAATTTTATTATTAATCTAAATTTTGTATTAAATTTGATGTTAATAGTGTTATGGTTTAGGTTTGATAAAATTCGATGTTAATAGTGTTTGATAAAATTCGATGTTAATAGTGTTATGGTTTAGGTTTGATAGGTTTGTTTTAAGAATATTATAAATTTGTTGGATTGTTTAATAAATTTTATTTTTTTATTTGGTTAAAATATTGGAGGATTCTTCTTTTTGTGTACATGCAATGAGTAGAGCAATATCAACTAGGGCTAATAACACTATAAATAATTGTGGCCAACAGAGTGGTGAAGGGCTTTGTAGTAACTATGTTGAATATAAGAAATATTATCTTCACATGTATCGTGGATGGTTGAAATTTGTACATTCTAAGGATATGCACAATCACCTTGTATACTACCTCTATTTATCCATCAATTTAAGATGGAAGACAATTGATTTGGTCATCTTGGTGTTCGTTATTGATCACAAACTAGACCAAAAAGTAATCAAAACATGTTATCCCTTTTTGAAATAATAGTTTATGGTAGCTCAAAATGAACCTAAACATGCTTGAAGAATAGCTTAAGAATTGATTCGCTTATAATGTGATACTCTTCTTATAGGGTATCAAATGGCCATATTAGAAAATCAATCAACAACCACAAATGCATAGTTGTTAACATGCTTGGTTAAGGATATGTCTAACATATCATCCATGGAGATTGACTCCTAGGATCTATTTGAGGTAGGTAGAGGAGTGTACAACCTTGACTTCTTAATCGCAGGTTTGACAATGCACTATCTAATATACTTGTTAACATCTTCTCAAAGCTTTGAATTATATAAGTGCTTTTGTAGCACTAACACTGCCCTCTCAAAATTGAAGTGCCCTACCACTTAATTATAAGGTGCCTCCTAAATCAATGTTTGGCACTCACATGAAGGAACACAAACACAAACATGACTTAGATGTCATATAATTGCATCATCAAGGTGAAATTTTGAACATGTTTAACTAGAACCGTCATACAATAGGTAGAAATGAAGTCATGGTCATTATCATACAGTTAAGACCACATATAAGCCTCATGTACATAAGAGCTAAGAACCATGATTAGCACCACAATGAAAGGTTGATTGAGATAACTTACAATGTGGATTGTGTTGTCCTTCAATGAACTAAACATTCAAGTGGCATTACTGCAAATATGTGGACCACTTATGATGACAATCATTATATAAGTTTCCTTATGTCTACATGAATTACTATAACTTGTGATCAATGTGGATGCTCCTTTCCTTTCCCAAAATGTAATACTTCCATTGTCAACATGCTTGTATAATGGAGTACACCTCCTTATAAAAATTGGAGTAATGAAAATCCTTGTCAAAGAGTGTCCCATTGTAATAGGCCATTGAATGTACATGTGAATTAACACTACATTGACAAAATAATCTAAAGAACTTGAGTCTCAACCTAAAGGGTTATTGCAATTCTCACAAAATAAGGACCAATGTCATACATATGCAAAATTTTAGATCCTTAAATGATTTTTGTTGTGACTTAGCCCACACAAACTTGGTTTTGGCTCCACCCTAGGTCACGTAACCTAACAATATGAGATAATACTAATAAGAAACTACAATAAAAGTTAGTGAGGCCCGAAAAACTATGGAGCTGTATTGGTGTCTTAGAGGCCAATAAATCATGAATGGTTTGAATCTTGGTTAGATCTACATGCACACCATGGTCATTCCTAATGTATCCTAGATACAAAATTCTCTGCATGTGGAATGAGTACTTCTCAAAATTGGCATATAAATAGTGTTTTCATAGGGTGAGCCAAAACTTGTTGAATGTAGTGCAAATGCTTAATCCAAGTTTTAATGAAAATTATGATATCTTACATAGATGAGCACTAAGGTATTTGTCAAAATAGAGAGAGATCAAAGAGCGATTACACACAACACAAAATACACATTGTGATATCTTTGTTGATCACAATAGTTACACATATATAGGACATAAATTTCTAACTTCCACACATCTAGATCATAACTACAACTCATACATAGGAAACAACAACTTCTAGATTGGTGTTTGGGAACTCTCAATGACAACACATGGAAGCATTACTTCCAATAAGATTTGATCTCTCTAGATGCTTGATAGATATGTGATTAATATGGATTTATATTGGTGTTATTGTTACAAACATATTATATGTAATTTTTTATTGTTTAAATTGCATTTTTGAGTACATAAATGGACTTAAGGGCACGAAAATCTCCTTGGACACTTTGATTTTGTAGAGTACACATCTTAAAGTTATAATTTAACAAAATCGTTAAATTTATAAATTTGACCAAAAAAAATACTTGAAAAATGACCAAAATGTATAATACTAAAACTACATTATCTTACCCACTTTGCTTGAAATCCTCGCTAGTGACATGATATGAGTGGTACCAAAAACCTAGCAATCTAGCCCTTGGCATATAGGGATGTGACTTTCTTTTATATATATATATATATATATATATATATATATATGGGGGCTTATTAGCAGAGTCTGAACCCCATTTAAACTATATATTATATATGCATAAAATATTTTATTTATAAATCATACTATTCATATTTTTTTTTATTAATATATTTTTAAATACACATTAATATCACTTAATATTAAATGTTGAAATATTTTATTTATGACTTATATTGAATTTTATTGTTATTAATAATAGTTTTTCAATGCCACATATTAATTGATGAGTTGAGAGACACTCTACAATCCAGTATGAGAAATATGCTAAGACATTTTATTAAAAGAAATAAATAATGCTTATAATAAAAAATTAAAAATATTGATAACAATTTTTTTTTCAATGTCAGCTATTTATAAAACACTTCAATGTCCACCTCAAATAATATAATTTTACATCAACGTTATCTATACAAAGATAAAATAAGCCATAAAAATATAATGTATTAATAAGTGCTTTTTAATTCAGGTTATGAAGGAGAATATAGAATTGAAATGTAGCACTTTACAAAAATATTAATAACAACATAAATTCAATGTATGTATATAGAGATCAATATACTAATAAGTGCTTTCAAATTCAAGGTATGGAGGGGACGTGCAATTCTTTCCATGCTTAATATAGAGTTGACATGTAGCATTTTAAAAAGAGTATTAATAACATCATAAATTCAATTTGTGTGTATATATAGATATAAAGAGAGAGGGTGAGAGAAATATTATTTCATGAATATATGCATTCTACTTGCTAATAGAGGGAAACATCTATTTAAAAATATACTAATAAAAACAATTATTTTAATGTGGATAATATGAATAAAATATTTTAATATCAACTTTGTATATATTATATAAAGCAATTAAAAAAAAAGAATCATGTGGTTAAAACATTTTATTGGTGTATTGCTCAAAATCAAAGAAATGTGGAATTATTTTTATGCACATCAAAGAGTTGACACATGGCAACATAATCCATCTTAAGCCCAAATCAATCAAAAACTAAGGGGAACAATGCTCTCTATGTGCAAGCATTTTTTCAAGTTTTGCACTCTAAAATAGGTTTGCAACTTAAGAAATTTGATCCATTTAAGCACAGTTAGATCCAAACTTAGAATAGATTTGTGGTGGTATATTAAGAACTGAATGAGTTAAACATCTCCATCTTATTATTCTTATTAGTTTTTTTTTTTATTACTTTTGCAACTTAAGAGATCTCATCCCTCTAAGCACTAGTTAGATCCAAACTTAAAATAGATCTATGGTGGTATATTAAAAACTGAATGAGTTAAACATCTCCATCTTATTATTTTTATTAAAAAGTAAATTTTTTTACTTTCAAACTTTTATTTACTTTCTGCTTCAAAATATTTTTTAATCAAATAAAAGAATGACTCTACATTAGTAGAAGTCTTTAATAATATTGTAGTGTGGTAGCCCATTATAGCATTGAAAAAAAAAATATTCTTACACGTATTGCTCTATTTTTGTCGAATCTTTCAAAGTAGAGGGACCGCTTTGTCTTTTTTTGAGAATTTGAAACCATGGAAGCCCAACATTAATTAATTTTATTTTAAGAATATATTAATATATATCTTTATTGGAAAAATCTTGAAGTAATATTAATTTTGAGAATAATATAATTTCAATTTTTTTTTTAATATTTTTGCAAAAGTTCTCATCTTGTATTTATATGGGTATTTTCACAATATTAATTTTAATTTTGAAATTTAATTATATACTCACTAGTTATTACTTTAATAAGGAAGAAGATTATTTTATAAAATTTAAATAGATATTAGAATAAATAGATATAATTCTTGTTAATAGTTATTTGATTACTTAATTTTTTTATTACTTTAATAAGGAAGAAGATTATTTTATAAAATTCAAATAGATATTAGAATAAATAAATATAATAGTTATTTGATTATTTATATTTTTTGGAAAAATATTTATTATAATTAATTTGTTTGTTAAAGTTGTTACTTTAACCAGGAAGAAGACTATTGTATAAAATTCAAATAGATATGTAAGTAAATGTATACAATTTTTGTTAATAGTTATTTGATTATTTATATTTTTTCGAAAAAACATTTATCATAATCAATTTGTTTGTCATAGTTTTTTCACTTTAAAATTCATGATTGAGCTTAATTAATTATGAACTATTCATTAAAAAAAATCTTAATAAAACATGCATTTTAAACTCATATTTAAAGGCATTAATAAAAGTCTCAATTTAGATAGAGATGGTTAAATGCCTTCTTAACATGCATTTTTATTAAAACATAGTGTCCTAGCTGCAACCCATATTCAAAAGTATTGATAAAAGTCTCAATTTAAATGGAGATTGTTAAATTCCTTCTTGAACATAAGGACATTAAATCTCTTATAAACATTGATAAAGATTTTAATAAGTTTGTTGCTTCATATCTAAATAATGAGAAGGCTTTTAAACATATTCTTTTTCATTACTAGTTATATATAGATACATATATATAAAGTTTATTGTAACTACATTTTATATTAATAATGAAACTTAGAAATGATTATTTTCACCACTGGTTTATAATCAATTTTCTTACTTGTGAAAAAAATACAATAACATTAACCAAAATCTCAATTTAAATAAAAATTATTAAATACTTTCTTAAATATAAATATATTCTAAATATTAATTAAAAATTTAGTAAATTTTTACCCATCCAAATAATGGAAAGGTAATTAAACATCTTACTTTTTTACGTTTTATTATTTGAACTTATAGAAATATGATGATTTCTTGTCCGGATGTTAGGAAAATCCAGGGAAAAAAGGGCTTTTAAATCTCTTTTGGGCGGGTTTCCAAAAAGAAGGCTCCGAACACCCTTAGTATATAGCGTTTATTAATAATGTGGTATTCTAAGTTTGAATGCCATTATGATTTAGGTGACAAAATAAAAATGATGTTTGAAATGATTATTATTTTAATCTAGCAATGACGTTGAAATTACTTATTAGGAATGATGTTAAAATTATTAATATTTTAATTTTTAAAATAAGAATGATGTTGAAATATTATTATTATAACTTAGAAATGTTGTTAATAATAACAGCGTAACTTATTAAAAATAATTGATGTTGACATTAAATTTAAGTCAAAAATTTATGAAAATTTTCCAAAGTTTAACATTATAAATTAAAATTTATTATTTTTAAACCGTATTTAAATTCATTTATCTAAAATATTATTGGTTCAATTCTTTCACCTCTTATTATATAACGATGGCAGATGTACTTCACTATTAATTAATATTGTACAATTTAATGTACAACTTCCACTATAAAATGATAGATGTACTCCATACTAAAAAATAAAATAAAATGTTAATTCATTCAAATGTACACATAATGAATTTATTTGGTAAAGTAGTTATCCCCATTGGATTACGCATTAAGTACAACACTACATACCAACTTTTCGAGTCCCGTCTTTCACAATCGTGAGGAATTGTGAGGCTCGATGTGTATGTAATACATTCTCAGCCACATAAATATCTAAAAACTATATATTAAATAATTGACCTAGAGCAATCACCATCATTATTGTGGCCCCCTTTTCTCGAAATTCAAGCTAACAAAAGACCTTCCACATATTGTGAGGAATTGTGAGGCTCGATGTGTATGTGCTACATTCTCAGCCACATAAATATCTAAAAACTATATATTAAATAATTGACCTAGAGCAATCACCATCATTATTGTGGCCCCATTTTTTGGAAATTCAAGCTAACAAAAGACCTTCCACATACCATCATTATTAATTTATTTGGTCTCTGATGCAGGAGCATGTGACTCAGAGGGAAAAATCTTCCAAATTATTCCCAAAAAAAAAAAAAAAATCTACAGGCAAGGGAGTGGAATCCTTTAGCCTGCAATTTCTATGCTTTCTTAGTTTAAAATAGAATAAATCCTAGCAATAAATTATGCCATTGTAATAAAGCCTTCAAGCTTTAAATCATTCTGAAAAGCATGCTTTTCTTTGTATCGGATAAGGACCGAGAGGGTCTATCCTTAGATAAAAATAAAAAGCCAGAAAAGCTCTCAAGGTGAGAGAGGAGGGAACAGGGCGGACGATGTTAAATTTGGCTTTATTTTCCTCATGCACAATTACTGTGTTTGAATGACTGAATCAATTTCCCTTTCGTTTCATGTTTACATAGGCTACGGACATGTCTCTGTTTTCATATATACAGGCTTGAATTACAGTTACGTTTGTGCCTCTGTTTTCCTAAGAGCTCTTGAATTTTTTTCATTAATTGGCTGAAACGAATAGAACTTTTATACCTGAATGTTTTACCGTATCGGTTGAACCATATCAGGCAACATATTGCAACAGGGGCGAGTTCCGAATTTGGAAGCCAAATTTATATAAACTGTGACATATATATACAGACAGGTCCGTCATTTCGGAGGTGGGAAGTTGCTCATTGAATTGACCGACGAAAAGCAGAACTGGCGACATATTAAAGGCCGTGTCTAAGTGCGTTGGATCCGTTGATTCGAAGGGAAGATATCATTGTTTGAGCAATTGTGATATATATACATATCGAACCGAACTAGCATAGGGCGGAGATATATAACCATCCCCGGTGCGATATATATATATGCCTTCGTCCATGGTAAAATTACATTTATAATCATCGCCGATGCGATCTCGCATCAGGCCAAGAAACATAATGTGGTATATACATGGTGTTGCGTAAGTCTGTCAATTGAATAATTCTTTTAAGAATTTCTTGAAGAGCACTGGTAGTTAATAAACATGATAGTATGATTTTAAAGGAAATGAAATATCAGTTTAATGACTGACGCACCCAGAACAGAAGAAAGGGAAGTTGATCAAGACGTTAAAGAGCTTGCTGGCCGATTTGGGAGATTGTCTCTAACGCCTGCATCCCCACCATCATTAGTGGTATCAGAGCCATCAACTGACATTGAATTGAATCTCAGGAGCAGAAGAAGGATGGCTTTCAGAGTTGGAAGAGGACGAGGACGTGGTGGAAGAGGACGACCTGCTGCAAATGCTGAACTAATGGCAACCGTAGAAGAGCTGTGAGCTAGAGTGGATGCATTAACTTCGGATAGAAATATAGATGATGGAGATGTCAGTGAGCCCGAAATTGAAGCTGCTGAAGAGGAGGAAGCTGTACAGGTTACTCCTGAGATGAGGTTCTTTCAGTCAGTGTTAAAATCTACAGCCAGACCATGGAACCAATTAGTACCGGTATATCAAAGAGGACTGGATCCAGAAGAATTAATTGACTGGATTAACAGCCTGGAGAAATTCTTCGATTACGAAGAAACAAAAGATGAGAAGAAAGTAAAGTTTGCTATCACCAAGTTAAAAGGCCACGCAGCGCTCTGGTGGGATGGTGTGCAGGCGGAAAGGAAGAGACTTGGTAAGCAGCCAATCAAGAACTGGAGCCGAATGGTAGCAAAGTTAAGAGGTAAGTTCTTGCCAAGTAATTATCAGCAAACATTGTTTAGACAAATGCAAAATCTTACACAGAGAGCTTTAACAGTAAAAGAATATACAGAAGAGTTTTATAAAGTGAGAATAAGAGCTGGAGAAGCCCAAGACACAGATGAGAAGGTGGCTAGATATATGAATGGCCTCAGGATGGACATTCAGGATGAGTTAAGTCTGTTGTCTCCTAAAACAGTAGAGGAAGCCTATCAGATAGCGCTGAAAGCTGAGGAAAAACTCATAAGGAAGCAGTCTGCCAAAGGGAGAGGGACTTTCAAAGGAAAAGGAAGTCAAGGTGGTAGAGGAAGAACTACAACACCTAGAGATGGAGCTAGCAGTAGCTCAACCCAGCATGCACCCAGAGAAGGTGATGTAAGAGGCAGAGGGAGTTTTTCCAGAGGAAGAGGAGGCAGAGGAAGAGGCAGAGAATTAAGATGTTACAGATGTAACAAGCTGGGACACAGAGCTTTTGAGTGCCCAGAGAATGCAGACATAAAGCAGAGGAATGCAATTGTTGCTCCAGCTGAAGAAGAAGCACCAGCGGCAGCGGTAACAGAAGAAGAAAATACACCAGAAAGAGGAGAATCTCTGGTGGTTAATAAAGTCTTACTTAAGCCAATGAAGGAGGTGGCTGCTGAACCACCACAAAGGAAAACTTTATTCAGGACAGTATGCAAAGTCCAAGGGAAATGTTGCCAGATGATCATTGATAGTGGCAACACTGATAATTTGGTCTCTACAGAAGTAGTGGAGAAATTGAAGCTGAAGACAATGAAGCATCCAACACCTTATAAGGTGTCATGGTTACAAAAGGGACATCAACTGTTGGTAAGTGAACAATGTGAATTGGAATTTCAAGTGGGCAAGTACAAAGATAAAATTGTTTGCGATGTGATGCCTATGGACGTGTGTCACATATTGCTTGGAAGGCCTTGGCAATATGACAGAGGAGCCATACATGACGGGAAGAGAAACACCTACAAGTTTGGAAAATATGGTGTTAATCATACATTGTTGCCTCTACAAGAAGAAGATGTATCGAGACAGAAGACTGGTCCAAAAACTCTGTTACTTGGAGGGAAGGAATACTTGAAGCAGATTGAAGAAAATGAGCTAAACTTTGCGGTGATTTGCAAGCCGAAGGTAATATTGACTTCTACTAAAATTTCTGAATTACCCATTGAAATTCAAGAAATGTTAGAGAATTATTATGATATTATTGTTGATGACTTGCCTAATGAATTACCGCCAATTCGAAAAATCAGTCACCATATAGACTTGATTCCTGGAGCAAGCCTACCTAACAAACCAGCATATAGAATGACTCTTGTAGAAAATGAAGAAGTTAAGAAACAGGTGCAAGAATTGCTTGACAAGGGGTTGATCAAAGAAAGCCTGAGTCCTTGTGCAGTGCCAACAGTGCTGAGCCCGAAGAAAGATGGAGGCTGGAGGATGTGTACAGATTCAAGAGCCATCAATAAGATTACAATCAGGTATAGGTTTCCATTACCCAGGATTGAAGATTTAATGGATTGCTTGTCTGGTGCAAAGTATTTTTCAAAGTTAGATCTTAAAAGTGGCTATCATCGGATAAGAATAAGAGAAGGGGATGAATGGAAAACCGCTTTTAAGATTAATGAAGGATTATATGAGTGGAGAGTGATGCATTTTGGGTTGTTCAATGCACCAAGTACATTCATGAGGTTGATGAATGAAGTTCTTGTAGAATTCATTGGTAAATTTGTAATAGTATATCTGGACGACATATTAGTCTATAGCAGGTCCAAGGAGGAACACTTGAGGCATTTAAATTATGTTCTACAGAAGCTGCAACAAGAAAAATTATTGTTGAATCTGAAGAAGTGTTTATTTATGAAAGAGGAGCTGGTGTACTTGGGATTTGTTATCTCAGCTGAAGGATTGAAGATGGATCCAGACAAGATCAAAGCAATTGTGGAGTGGCCTTCACCCAAGAGTATTTTTGAGGTAAGGAGTTTTCATGGTCTTGCTAGTTTTTACAGAAAATTCATTAAGAATTTTAGTAAGATTAATGCACCTATTCTTGAGACCATAAAGAAAGATAAACAGCCATTTAAGTGGACTGTTGAAGCAGAGAGAAATTTTCAGCTGTTAAAGAGGAAAATAACTGAAAAGCCTGTTTTGGTTCTTCCTGATTTTAACAAAACTTTTCAAGTTAAGTGTGATGCCAGTGCAGAAGCAATTGGAGGAGTTTTAAGCCAAGAAGATAAACCAATAGCTTATTTCAGTGAAAAGCTAAATGATGCAAAAAGGAAGTATTCTTCTTATGATAAGGAGTTTTACGCAGTTGTGCAGGCACTAAAGAAGTGGAGGCATTATTTAATGTCGAAAGAATTTATTCTTTATTCAGATAACCATGCATTGCAGTTTATCATGCAGTAGCCAAAACTCGGCCAGAGGCATGCTAAATGGGTAGAATTTCTTCAAGGCTTTCATTTTGTGTTAAAGCATATAACTGGACAGTCAAACAAAGTCGCAGATGCCTTAAGTAGGAGAAGTGTATTGCTGCAAGAAAGTCAAATCCACGTGCTGGGGTTTGATTTTCTTAAGGAATTATATGAGACCGATTCAGATTTTAAGGAGGCATTTGAGGCTTGTAAAAATCCTGTTTTGGCAGACAGGAGCAAGTGGCTGGATTATTTTATACAAGATGGACTGTTATTTAAGAAAAATCAGTTGTGCATACCAAACTGTTCAATGAGAGAAAATTTAATCAAAGAGAAGCATAGTGGAGGACTTGCAGGACATTTTGGTAGAGAGAAGACCTTTGAACAGCTCAACAGATTTTACTTCTGGCCGAAAATGAAATCTGAAGTAGAGAAGTATGTAAGAAATTGTAAAGTCTGCCAGTATGCAAAAGGAAGGAGCCAGAACACAGGATTGTATATTCCATTGCCAATTCCAGACAGGCCTTGGGATATGGTAAGTATGGATTTTGTGCTAGGATTGCCAAAGACTCAAAGAGGCTATGATTCAATTTTTGTTGTAGTAGACAGATTTTCAAAAATGGCACACTTTATTCCATGTTATAAAACTAGTGATGCTTCTCATATTGCTAACTTGTTTTTTAAAGAAATTGTAAGATTACATGGATTGCCCAAAAGCATTGTTTCAGACAGGGATTCAAAGTTTGTTGGACATTTCTGAAGAACACTATGGAAGAAGCTGGGAACTAAATTAATTTCAGTTCTGCCTATCATCCACAAACTGATGGACAGACTGAAGTTGTGAACAGAAGCTGTGAACAGAAGTTTAGGCAATCTTTTGAGGAGCTTTACTGCAGAACATCCAAAGCAATGGGATCAAGTGTTACCACAAGTTGAATATGCATATAATGATTCACCAAACAGGAGCACGGGACAGAGTCCATTCCATATTGTGTATGGAATGCACCCAAGGGGAATATCTGAATTAAGGAATTTTGGAAAGGAAGAAATGAGAAGTACAGAAGGTGAAGACTTTGCTTCAAGAATGCAGGCGATACATGAACAGGTGAAACAACAGCTACAAGACAGCAATATTCAATATAAAACCAGAGCAGACATGAGGAGAAGAGAAATGAACTTTGAAGTTGGAGACTTGGTTTTAGCACACCTCAGAAAGGAGAGATTTCCAAAGGGAAAGTATAATAAGTTAAAATCCAAGAAAATTGGACCATGCAGGGTACTGAGGAAATTCTCTGCAAATGCTTATGAGATTGAATTACCACCTGGTGTGGGAATATCACCAATTTTTAATGTTGCAGACTTGTACAAGTATGAGAATGAAGCTGCAGATGATACAACACAGGATCAAGAGACTCCAGAGATTGACTGGGTAAAACAGTTACCCACAGCCAAGGATTTACAGCCAGAAAGAATTCTGGATAAGAAAGTGTATAAAAAGACAAGGGGACGAGAATATTTCCAGTATCTGATGAAATGGAAGGGACAGCCGATCGCTGAAGCTACTTGGGTTACAAAAGACATTCTACAGAAATTGGGCAAGTCTGTAGATGAGCTCATGGATAGGAGCCCATGAAGAATTTTGTCCTCAGGAGTCTGATGTGGGAGCATGTGACTCAGAGGGAAAAATCTTCCAAATTATTCCAAAAATAAAAAAAAATCTACATGCAAGGGAGTGGAATCCTTTAGCCTGCAATTTCTATGCTTTCTTAGTTTAAAATAGAATAAATCCTAGCAATAAATCATTCCATTGTAATAAAGCCTTCAAGCTTTAAATCATTATGAAAAGCATGCTTTTCTTTGTATCGGATAAGGACCGAGAGGGCCTATCCTTAGATAAAAATAAAAAGCCAGAAAATCTCTCAAGGTGAGAGAGGAGGGAACAGGGCGGATAGTGTTAAATTTGGCTTTATTTTCCTCATGCACAATTACTGTGTTTGAATGACTGAATCAGTTTCCCTTTCGTTTCATGTTTACACAGGCTACGCACATGTCTCTGTTTTCATATTTACATGCTTGAATTACAGTTACGTTTGTGCCTCTGTTTTCCTAAGAGCTCTGAATTTTTTTCATTAATTGGCTGAACCGAATAGAACTTTTATACCTGAATGTTTTACCATATTGGTTGATCCATATCAGTCAGCATATCGCAACAGGGGCGAATTCCGAATTTGGAAGCCGAATATATATAAACTGTGACATAAATATACAGACAGGTCCGTCATTTCGAAAGTGGGAAGCTGCTCATTGCATTGACCGGTGAAAAGCAGAACTGGCATATTAAAGGCTGTGTCTAAGTGCGTCGGATCCGCTGATACGAAGGGAAGAGATCATTGTTTGAGCAATTGCGATATATATACATATCGAACCGAATTAGCATAGGGCGGAGATATATAACCATTCCCGGTGCGATATATATATATATGCCTTCGTCCATGGTAAAATTAGATTTATAATCATCGCCGATGCGATCTCGCATCAGGCCAAGAAGCATAATGTGGTATATACATGGTGTTGCGTAAGTCTGTCAATTAAATAATTCTTTTAAGAATTTCTTGAAGAGCATTGGTAGTTAATAAACATGATAGTATGATTTTAAAGGAAATGAAATATCAGTTTAATGACTGACGCACCCAGAACAGAAGAAAGGGAAGTTGATCAAGACGTTAAAGAGCTTGCTGGCCGATTTGGGAGATTGTCTCTAACGCCTGCATCCCCGCCATCAGTCTCCTTCTCCCAACATAGCGTGGAGCTTTTGTTGATAACCGTATATTAAATAATTGACTTAGAGCAATCACCATCATTATTGTGGCCCCCTTTTCTGGAAATTCAAGCTAACAAAATACCTCCCACATACCATCATTATTGATTTATTTGGTCTCCTTCTCCCAGCATAGCGTGGAGCTTTTGTTGATAAAAATAGAATTTCCTCGTAGAAAAGGCCAGCACGATTAGAAATGTATATCATTAAGATGCCTTGGAAACTGTTCAGTTTTTCTTTAAACATTATATTTTAATGTTTAAAATTTCAAAAAAATGAAAAAGTTATAAAATTTTTATTATTTGATATTATAACGTTATTTATAAACACTTTCACATTAACCTATTGAGATAATAATATTATAATATTATCACTATCTAATGATATTATTGTGTTTATTTACAAATCAGCCAAAGTTCATATTATCCTAAACCATGTATAACTAATGATTAATTTACTAAAATTCACCTTAAATTATAGAATATCTATTATTTGATATTATAACATTATTTATAAACACTTCCATGTTATTAGGACCCTACGTATAAACAAACTAATTTAATATTTAAAATTAGGTTGGCCCTAGTCAACACTTATAACATGTGTTTATGTATGTTTATTATAATAATACATTTGATAACATTTGTGACATGGGCCTCTAATTTAAGGATACTTAAAATAAGCAATAATATCTACAAAGTAGCCCTTGTTCAAATACAATAGTTAGTTCATACATTTCAAAATGCAATAATTGAACTAAGCTGAAGGGAAGGCTAGCTATGCAGCCTTGTTTTAATTTTGGAATGATGTTGAAATTATTATTATTTTAATTTAGAAATGATGTTGAAATTATTACTATTTTAATTTAAAATATAAGATAGATTTATAACTTATATTTTATATTTTTATATCTAAAAATATTTTTATTTTTAATATTATTTAAATCTTTATAAAAAGTGTGTGTGTGTGTGTGTGATTTTTATTTGATATACACACACAAAAGAAAAAATTTAGGCATTGAAAACCGTTTGGGGAAAGAAATTAGCTCAACACAATCTTTTCCTCGTCTCAACCCATTGCTTTTGAGACATTATGGAAAAATATGTTTTATGCTTCATAAAGGCTTAGTTACAACTACCGTTGGACAAATCCAACAACTAGACAGATCATGGCCAAGCTGGAATATCTAACGATCATAGTAGACATCATTCCTCCTGAGGTGAAATGACAGAGTCAAAAAATCTAGAATTAGGACATTCCTCCAAAACTTAAATGTTTCACTTGGTTGGTGCTAGAAAATAAAATCCTAATATGGGGCAATTTGTCTTGTCATGGGTTCAAGGGTCTAAATGTATCTGTTCTCTACAAGTGGGGCCCAAAAACAACGAAGCACCTTTTCTTTCAATGTGAATTTGCATTCGCTCTATTTTAGGAAGTCCTTTCAAATCTAAGCATTCGAGTTTTAGCTTTGCTTAGTTATCTAGAAAAATGTATCTTTTGGTGGGATCAAAACATGGGGAATCAAAAATCCCTTCCAATTTATGTGGCTTGGGGAATCTGGAAAATATGAAACAAACTGATCTTTGAAGATCTCCCTATAAGCATTCACTGAATTATGCCTCAAATTCTAGGTTTTTCTATGATTATCTGAGACAAAGGAAATCTAGTAAACATCACATTGTTTCTCCTCCTATGGCTTACTCTGTGGAAAACTCTGGCTTCTTTGATGGAACTCAACAAAATGAAATCTACAACAGAGGTTTTGATATAAATCTTTCAGGAAATGTTGTAGTGCATATTTGTCTGAACATGGGGATGGGTTCCAGCACAAAATTAGAGATTGTTTCCAGTTCAGTCGCCCTTCTTGTTGCTGCATCCATTAAGGTGGTTTCTTTACAGGTTCATGGAGACTCTCAATGTGTAGTTGGGTGGCTAAAAGGAAACAATCATCTCAAGGCTATAGACCTTCATTGATGGAGGGAGAAAATTAAATCCTTGAAAGAAAACTTCCAACATCTCTCTTTCTAGTATGTTCCTACATAGATGAATTGATGCAGGAGCATCCGACACTCTTAATTGAACGAAGAGTCCAAAGCGGAGCAAAGAGAGGACATGGACCATCGAGCTGAATAAAGGCGACTTTTCTATTTTAAAACGGAGAAAAAGATGGAATGGATAAGTCTCTCGAAGACTTATTAATTATAATCTGCCACATATGTATTCTGTAGTGAGCTTTAGCGCTTCAATTGAGTGATTCAAGGAAAGGATTGATTGGATCACTTCAGTGATCCGATCCAATGTATTCTTATAAATAGTGAACCTGTGCGGTCAATTAAGAGAGAGCGAGACAGATAGAATATATGTAAGCCTACGGGCAGAGTCGAAAAAGAGGCCACTGACATTGGAAAATGGGCCTGTGTGAGGCTAAGGTGTCTCGAATGTAATCTTTGTTTTTACATTAATATATATTCATAATTTATCCCTAACTGTGTCAGAGAGTGTGAATCACATGTTTTGTGATTAATTATGGTGGAACTTGTAGGTTCTGTTACAGTAGATTGCAGGCAAAGTTTTGAAGAACGCGCGGAGGAGAGAATGATTTAGAGGAATCATAAGGATTCTTAGAATCCATTGAAGAAGTTGAGAATTCGCTGAGGAATCAGCTTAGGAGGGAGTTGCAGCGAAAACAGTGAAGAACGGGATCCTTTGGAAAAGCCGGAACCACGGAGAAAACTGAAGAAAAGGTGCAAAAACACAAGTAAAGTGGAGAGCAGAGGAATGGAGTGGTAATGCTTAGTAGTCGTTAGATATGAAAGACTAACGATCGAGATTAAGTCACATCCGCAGAAACCATTGCAACAAGGACTGGAATGAGCCTTTGGAATAGAGCGATTGCGATCGCGTGATTAATCGTCAACCGTCGAATCGCGATCCTGATCGACGACCGCGATTAAATTCACCATCGAATACTGGGGAAGCGGAGATTAGAGGTATTGAAAGATCAGGAATCGGCGTTGGAAAAAGGCTCGCAATAATATAAAGGGCTGATGGATGAACGGACCTGGCGTCGCTTTGGGTCACAGTATATAAACTTTGAAGTCCACTTTATATTGGTTCGGGCGGAAGTTTAAGGTAATCCCTTTGTTGCACCGAGTGTTTAAATGTTATGTTAACGACTTTGATAGTCACATATCGGAAGTCGGAGGGGTGATGAACCACATATGTGGTAAGGCTGGGAAAGACAACCGATAGTGATTACGATGAGGTTAAACCTCGGGTTCTGTGCGATAGTCGTATGAAAGGCAGAGGAAGATATGTTTTGGGCATTTTTCCTTTATACATGGATTTCATAAGGAAGAGCGCCAATAGAGAATTTAAGTGTAGTAACATATATAAACCAAGGTATATTAAAAGGGAAAGGATATATACATGGGTGGTTTAGAGGAAATAAAGGTTAAGGAAGGTTGTTATGGAGGGATAAGGTTCCGATAGAAAGGAGGAAGGATTATATTGAGTCTAAAGCTTGATAGAGAGGTTTAGGCGGGGTGATTGGTTCCGATACAAAAGAACTGTATAAGAGGGCCTTAACCATTAGACCTCGAAAGATTTGACTCCTTTGAAGAGTCAACCACCTGGGACAGGTACATTTGTGCATTTTTATGCATACTGTGGGTGTGTGCGAGTCTTACCCTACACCATTAGTGGTATCAGAGCATATATGTAACCAGAGCATAATTGAAATCAGAGCGAGGGAAGATATCCTATGAAAAGGAGGTTGCACACAGAAGAAGGTAATGTGCATAAGGCTACAATAGAAGACTATAAGGGGAACTTTTGAAGTTCTGGAAAACTGTAGCAGTTCTAGCAGAGGCTTGGAGTGGATAGGAACAGAGGATTCCTTGAAGGAAAGAGAAAGCAAGATTGCTTAATACAAGTTCTGAAGAAAAGAGGACTTAAGGGACAAAATAGAGGACAATCCATTCAAAGTGCAGAAGAATGGGTGAAACAAGATCATGCTGAGATCTTGAAGGTGAGGTAATATGTTCTGTTTCCAATTGAGAATGTGTGTTTGTACTAATACATAGGTGACAACAAGAGAAGTTGTGAGAGGGGAACCAGATGTGTTCTTGAAGGCAAAGTAAGGAGAATACTCTTAAGAAGAAGTGGAAGTGGACCTGAAGAATCCAACAAGGGATTGGACAGAGAGGACAACTGAAGTGTTCTCAAGAGGAAGTGAGAGATTGCATAAGCTTAGAAGGAGCAAAGGTGTTGCTCAAGAGGAGGTTCCAGATAGAGGACCGTGCTTACCAAAAGACTAAGTGAGGAGAGCTTAGTGAGGTAAGATCGTAGTAAGGAAGACTTGTTGTTGCAGAGGCTTGTTGCGGAGGAGTGAGGAGCTCATGAAGAGAGAGGAGAAGAAGATGACTACTGATAGTCATGGCAGAGGTTCAGAAAGAAGCCACAACAGAAGGAAAGATGCCAAAGCAAATGGCAAGAAGATGAGTCAAGAAGAAATTGACAAAGAGGTTGCTGAATTAAAGAACAACTCAATGCATTAAGGAAAATGCTTGAGGGAAGCCAGAGACTAGGTTGGGTCATGAGAAAGAAACCAATAAAATGGCAAGAAATACAAAGAAGGCTACAACAAATGCAAGTAAGGTGGCTGAAGGGAAAACTCAAGGAAGCTGAGTTGGAAATGGAAATGGAAGAGTTCTTTTGTGAACCAGAACAAGGAGAAATTCTGGGAGAGAGTGAAGATGAAGACTTGAAGACTGAAACTTCAAGTGAGGCCAAAGGGTCACATGGCTTTAAAACTGACAATTTGTGTATGTTTGCAGGTAAAACATCTAAGGAAGGACAATTTGTTAATATTTTCATGAAGAAGAAAGAAGACCAGCAGAATCTAAATTCTGTTTTGGAAGAAGATAAGATAGACAGATCTCATATGCAGTTAGAGAAAGATATCAAGCAATCAAGTGAAGGGCTTGAAGAGATTGAAGAAGAGACTATCAAAGAATTTCTGAATCATATGAAGGATTTAGAACAACAAGGAGATATGATGGCTGAACCATCAAGTGGGACCATACGGTCTTATGTTTTTAAAACTGATAGTTTGTGTATGATGGTAGATATTGCAGGAGAAAAGCAGCCTTTTGAAGATATCTTCAGAGGAGATGAAGATCTAGAAGCAAAAGGTGACAAAGAAAACTTTTCAGAAGAGGAGGAATTTGACTGCATACAGAAGAAAAAGTTTATGGATGAGTCTATAGAAGCTGTCATGGAGATGAGGAATCAAAATCTTATTCTGATGGAGAATGAAGAAATATTGTCTCAGAAAGGTAATCAAATGAGTTTGATTAATGTTATTGATAAAAAACAAATGCAGGAGAATGTTAGTGAAGATGGTGAGACAAGGATAGCTCTTGGAGGAGATAAACAGCAAGACACTGAAGGCAAGCTTGGAGAAGAGACTATGTTAGCTGAAAACATAGTAAAGGATCATCAATTCACTATGATGATAGGCACAGTAGAAGTAGCCATGGAAGTTGTTGAGGAAGAAGGACATCTATTGAGGGATGTTAAGGAAGAGGAAACCTATGCAAAGGATTTAACCTTGGGAGAAGGAACACTAATAAAAGAGTGTTTTGCAGAGGATGAGCAATCTGTTGAAGCTGTCAGAAGTATGGAGAAGTATCTTTTAGAAGATAAAAACTCTGAAGTAAAGGAGGATGAAGAATGTCTCTTAAATGAGAGAAACAATGATTTATTGCAGTAGAAGGAACTTAACAATGCATGGATGTGTGAAGATGTGACAACACAAGAACAAGTTCTTGTGGAAGAAGGAAATGAAGTTCAGTCTGAAGCGCTGATATGTGAATCAACAGTTGAGACTGTTGAACCTTATGATTCCCAAACTAATAATTTGTGTGTAAATGCAGGAAACATAAGTGATGATGGAATACTGACAAAGTGTCACAGAGAAATTCCATTGTTGGAATATTTGTTGGAGAATTCAGAGTATGACAATATGATTGTAGAAAAAGGAGTTCACTACAATGGAAAAGAGTAGGAAGGCATCATTAGGATAGATGGTGTGGAAGAGAGACTAATGGACAGTCTCATGAATTCTTTTGAGAGTTCAAATCAGCATACTGATGTGCTGACAAAGGAGAAAGAAACAGTGCAACAAACTGAATTGTTGCCAAAAGAAAACAAGGCACAACAACCTTGTGTTTTTAATTTTAACAAGTGTTTTGTGAATGCAGGTTTTGTTGCAAATGCTGGAGGAGATTTGGCACAACTGAACAACCAAATAAAGGTGAAAGAAGAGACTATGGAAGAAATCAATCCATGGAGTAGAGAAGTTAATTTGCTGGAGAAAGTGTTGAACAGTCATGATTCAATCATGAAAGCGGGTAAGGATGATAGGGAGGCAACAAACAAAGCTAAAGTCAGCATAGCAAACAAAGCTAAAGACAACATAAACGCAAACAAAGTAGAAGTCAGCAAAGAAACCAAGGCAAAGGTTGAAGCAAGCAAAGCAAGAGTCAGCATAGAAGTCATAGCAAGCAAGGCAAAGGTTGAAGCAAGTGCAAAAGAAGAAGAAAAAGTAAACTAGCAACTACAAAGAGAAAGTAACCAGCAGCAGTTTAAAGAATTAGTGGACAGCAACAACCTGAAACAAAAAGGAGGCAGAAAAATGAAGCAGAATATGAACCAGTCCAAAGATGTACTGGAGACAAAGATTGAAGAAATGTGGGAGCCGATGATGAAGCAGTCCAAATGGAGGAAAATGATAGCAACATGAAGAAAGATCAATCAGAACTTGAATCTGATTGATAAGAAGAAGAAGATGGAGCAAAAGATAGCAGAATTACAACAACAACAAGGGAACAAAGCATGTGGACAGTTACAGAACAAAGTGTGGGATCCAGGAAGACCAAGACTAGAAGACACATGATCAGGAGATCATGAATATTTTCTACTTTGGGAGTCTGATGCAGGAGCATCTGGCACTCTTAATTGAACGAAGAGTCCAAAGCGGAGCAAAGAGAGGACATGGACCATCGAGCTGAATAAGGGGACTTTTTATGTTAAAACGAAGAAAAAGATGGAATGGATAAGTCTCTCGAAGACTTATTAATTATAATCTGCCACATATGTATTCTGTAGCGAGCTTTAGGGCTTCAGTTGAGTGATTCAAGGAAAGGATTGATCGGATCCCTTCAGTGATCCGATCCAATGTATTCTTATAAATAGTGAACCTGCACGTTCAATTAATAGAGAGCAAGACAGATAGAATATATGTAAGCCTACAGGCAAAGTCGAAAAAGAGGCCACTAACATTGGAAAATAGGCCTGTGTGAGACCGAGGTGTCTCGAATGTAATATTTGTTTTTACATTAATATATATTCAGAGTTTATTCCTGATTGTGTTAGAGAGTGTGAATCACATGTTTTGTGATTAATTATGGTGGAACTTGTAGGTTCTGTTACAGTAGATTGCAGGCAAAGTTCTGAAGAACGCGCGGAGGAGAGAATGATTCAGAGGAATCATAAGGGTTCTTAGAATCCATTGAAGAAGTTGAGAATTCGTTGAGGAATCAGCTCAGGAGGGAGTTGCAACGAAAACAGTGAAGAACGGGATCCTTTGGAAAAGCTGGAACCACAGAGAAAACTGAAGAAAAGGCGTAAAAACACAAGTAAAGTGAAGAGCGGAGGAATGGAGTGGTAATGCTCAGCAGCCATTAGATCTGAAAGACTAACGGTCGAGATTAAGTTGCATCGGTGGAAACCATTGCAACAAGGACTGGAATGAGCCTTTGGAATAGAGCGATTGCGATCGTGCGATTAATCGTTGACCGTCGAATTGCGATCCTGATCGATGGTCGCGATTAAATCGGCCATCGCATTTCAGGGAAGCGGAGTCGGGAATCGAAATTGGAAAGAGGCTCGCAATAATACAAAGGGCCGATGGATGAACGGACCCGACGTCGCTTTGGGTCAAAGTATATAAACTTTGAAGTCCGCTTTATATTGGTTCGGGCGAAAGTTTAAGGTAATCCCTTTGTTGCACTGAGTGTTTAAATGTTATGTTAACAACTCCAATAGTCGCATATCAGAAGTCGAAGGGGTGATGAACCACATATGTGGTAAGGCCGGGAAAGACAGCCGATAGCGATTGTAATGAGGTTAAACCTCGAGTTCTGTGCGATAGTCGTACGAAAGGCGGAGGAAGATATGTTTTGGGCATCTTTCCTTTGTACATGGATTTCATAAGGAAGAGCACCAATAGAGAATTTAAGCATAGTAACATATATAAACCAAGGTATATTAAAAGGGAAAGGATATATACATGGGTGGTTTAGAGGAAATAAAGGTTAAGGAAGGTTGTTACGGAGGGATAAGGTTCTGATAGAAAGGAGGAAGGATTATATTGAGTTTAAAGCTTGATAGAGAGGTTTAGGCCAGATGATTGGTTTCGATACAAAGGAACTGTATAAGAGGGCCTTAACCATTAGACCTCGGAAGATTTGAATCCTTTGAAGAGTCAACCACTTGGGACAGGTACATTTGTGCAGTTTTATGCATACTGTGGGTATGTGTGGGTCTTACCCTGCACCATGAATTGTCGGGCATATGCATTATTCATAATTGGTCTCATGGAAGAGGAAGGTTCAATCATCGTGGAAAAATACTAAGGCAATCAACTTCTCTGGAGATGGCGCCTACATTTCCCTTCTGATCATTAGCTCTTGCCTCTCTAGTTTTCTTAGATATAATCATGCTCATATGCTCATAATAAAATGATCTGGTTCCTCTTATGATCTAAATTTTGTCAATCCAAAATCATAGTCTTTATGTGTTGATGTTTTTGCTATGCACACAGTTTTATCGGTTCATGGTATGATCTGATTCTAAAGCTCCTAAAGCTTCTTGTGAAACTTCAACTTATTTTTTTTGGGTTCATTCTCTGTCTTTTTCTGGGCTAGGTGACTATGTTTATGTTCCATATTTCAAAACCCAAATAGGTCTTGCAGATTTCTGCTATGATTGTAAACAATAACTTTACTTCTTTTCTCTAATAGAAAGGATGATCTCTTTCTTTTCCTAAAAAAAGACTACTCTTGTTAGTGTTCGAAAAAAATAACAAAAACAAATAAATAAACTAAGGACATTAAAATTGCTATTTAATTTCTATCTCAATAGTTGTGTAAGCCCTAAAATTTTGAGTAAAAGTTGAAGAGTGCCAACAATGAAGTTTGATTGGAACAATATGAATGAAATCTTCAATTCCTCTGAAACTCATAACAATGTTTCCATAAGAAAGTTTTCATTATTTACGGAGACAAATATAAATTATTATAGATCACAAGTTGATCAAGATTAAGTGGAGCATGAAATAAATAGATAAATATAAATAAAATCACACAAATTTATTGTAAAAAGCATAATAATATAGTGAAAACTAAATTCAACTAATGAATGAAATGAAAAACACTACAATATACCGACCGATACAAAATCACCAAAGTGGTGGTAGATTATATCTAAATAGAGGCTTGTTGGCTATGCTTGTTTGCAACAAGAACATTACAAGAGGCCAAAATTCCTTTTAACATAAAATTTAAAAATATAAGAGGAACAAACCCTAAATATTTAAAGCCTTAACCCTAGAAGATGAGGTGGTGAAATAAATGTAGACCCTAAGGATCCTAGTTGATATGTCAACTTCCAAGTGCTACGAATTTCACACACAAACACCATTTGGAGTGTTTCTTGGACTATTACAAACCCTATCCCATGCCCCATGTATTTGACAAGCCTTGTAGTGAGCCATGTCAACTATAGAAAATGCAGAGTAAGTGTTGAAAAAAATACACCAAAAGTACAAGGCTTGTAAGACTATCGTAGAACTACCAAGATGTAGAACCATTCCAAGTTAATGGAAGAGGTTGGGGACCATTGATATGAAGTTGGATTAGTCATTTCCCCTTAGGAAGAAATGGTCACCATTGTATCAAGCTCCTCAATCACATGGGGAAATGTCTACTAAATCTTCCTCCCATTGAGCCACATGCCCTGACGAAGTCATTGCCTTACTTTGACAAACTGATAGAGTTATATGTTTTTCTAGTGGTTTCCCTTCATCTTGGTGTCTATGATCTGGTTGACTATATCCCACTCAATGTAGTTGGGGTTTATTCCATAAAGGCCAAGTCCATGGGCATGTTTGAGGTGTCCAATAGAGGTGGAAATATCGTTAAAGGAACTCCACATAAATATATAGAGTAAACTAAGGAAATGTGGAATACTTACTTTAAAACTAATCTTCAACAACTTAGATGATGGTGTAAGGTCCATATTAGAGTGGTCCAAACTTCCTATGAGGTGTTCTCTCTTCAAGTGCAATGATACCTTATCACCAGCTAGAAACTTGTGCCTAAGCTAACATTGATTGTGTTTTCGCTTATGCTTGCTTGCTGTTGGATGTACTAGATTCGTTCAAAAAATTACTCTATCTACCTTGTTTGAAGCATGGGAGCACTCTTCCTATGTACATGCAATAAGGAAAAAGATGTCAATTGTGGTCAAGGGATGGGATTACAAGAATGTTGGGGCCAATAAAGTGAATGCAGGCTCTATAGTAGCTATTTTAGACATAAGGAAGGCTCTCATCCCATGTACATGGATGCTTGGAGGTTTTACATTCTAAGGATATGCACAATCATACCAAAACCTTTAGATTGATAGTGCTTGGGAACTCATACATCATAATCAGATTTCTTCTCCATAACCAAGTCTCATAAGATCTCTAGTTGACATCCATATTGGAATGAATTAGATATAAGAAATAAAGTTTGGCCTCACTCTCTTGCTTCCAAGTCTTTCGACATTAGAACTATGAAGCAAATCAACTAGCAAAATTAGAAACAAAAAAGAAAATGGTGGCTTTTAATTAATTCTAAGGTTTAGGATCAACCCATCCTGTAAATCTCCCATGAACCACATTGATGGCAACAACATGATGCAAATAATGGATCAAAGTGTGGATGATCATCATGCTTTTGATTTGGGACAATTGATAAGGGTCCTCACACCACCCTCATATGTCTCGCATTACTGCCACCCTAGGTTATGATCCCCCATCTATATCCTGGGATGATCCATTTGGGAACTATCCCATGCCTCACATCTACTTATTATTCGGTCTATTCTCTCAATGTAGTTGAAATTATGGTGTATACCTACTAGCTTATAAATTCCCTCCTCTATGTTCACATACTTTTACCGTTTTTCCACAACCTTTCCCTTGACTTTCATCCTTTTTTGCTCTTCCATATCCTTGTTTTACTCCATTTTTATGCTTATGTGTGAGATTAAGCTCAATATTTTCCAATGCATTTATGTTAGTATTTTAAGTGAGTTTATGATTAAATATTAGAAAAATAATATGTTTTCACTTGTATCTGAAAGTTAGGTGAGTTTGGTAGAGGTTATAAGTATATTTGGTGATTCCTTCAATGCAAATTTTGACCACTAAGGTCCAAATTCGAATTTTCTCTTCAGCCTTTGAAGATTTGATGAGGATTTGAGAGGATTACTCAAGTATCTTGGATGGAGAAGAATCATGTAAAATTTGCTATCAAATTTTTTGGATATATTCATGAGGAAAATATTTATAAATATTTATAGATATTTACTTGTTAATTATTAGCAAATGGTTTTGGGAATCATTATTGTCGTTAGACCAAAACCCATAGGTGTTAGTCAAGGATCATATCACCAGAGATAAGGATCCATGAGAGGTAGTTAGTTCATGTTGTGAAACACAGGGGGAGAATTGGTTTATCCAATGTCCAACAATCTCCCCCCCCGACACGAGTCGGGTGTGTATCGAACTCATGACCTACATTCTGATACCACTTGTTGGGAATCATGATTTTCGTTAGATCAAAACCCACATGTGTTATTCAACGATCACATCGTCAGAGATAAGGATCCATGAGAGGCGGTTAGTCCATGTCACGAAACACACGGGGATCGTTGGTTTATCCAATGTCCAACAAATGGTTGTAACTACATGAAAGATATGTGGATCTAAATTTATTATTGGTTATTTTAGTTTCAAACCAAGTTTTAGTATAAATAAGAGTATCTTCTCCATTCCAAGGGGAGGACGCTTGGAGAACATGTCTAACTTATGATGGAATAGAATAAAACTTCTTAATATATCCTTTCACATAGATTGTCATTCTCTAGTTTTAGATGTAGAATGTTTTGATTTAGTTTATGAAGCTATAGAATAGTTTGCTACTTTGTTCTTGGAAGAATTGGACTCACTCCAAATAGATCAAAATCACATTTTATTTATTTTATGTAGTCTAATTTCTTGTACATTATTTCTTGGTAAATACTTCTCTTTATTTCCATTAACCTCTGTTATATATGTGTATATCAGTATTTGTTTTTATATTGCAACAAACATTTTTTCCAATTAGAACATGTTTTGCTTTTGAAATCAAGTTTAATATTGTTTGATTGAGTAAATATTGATGAGTCTAATAGAGTATTGTTGCAAGTCATTGAGCCACTTAAGGGCGTGAGACAAAGACACTACCACCGAAGCTTTCCACAAGTAGAGACCCTAATGCATGCATGATCAACAAATTAAACTTAATCAATTATATTTTTCTAACTTTAGAATAATTTTCATTTCAAGCGAAAGGAGCATTGTTGTGTGCGAATTTCTTAAAGCACAAATTCCCACACCCTAATTCTTCACCAGTGTAAGTTTTTGTATTCTAGACCAAAAAAGATTAGTCCCTTTCTTGTTGTATGCTTAGAATTTATTCTTCCATCAATAATCTACATAAGTAAAGGAGCATTGTTGTGTGATCCTTTCTAAAAACAAGGATTCCCATGCTGTGATGTTTTGTTGGAGTAAAATTAGGCAGCCTAGATAGAAGAAGATTAGTTTCTTTCTGTCTTAAAATGGATTTTTATTGAAGCGTAGTGTATTTTATTTCATAACTATGGATTTTACATATATTTTATTATCAATATGAAGTTTACTTTTGAATATTGTTGAAATTTCCCGTTTTAAAACTATTTTATAAATCTATATATTTAATTGTTTAGAAATTTAACATACTAGAAATATAGATTTTTTTATATATCAATTATATCTCTTTAATGCGAAAAGCCACTTTATTATATTTTGCAATATTCAATCGATATAATTTTTTCATTAATATAAATATTTCCCAGGGAAATAAACTAAGTTCCTAATTGGATGGAAGCGATAGAATTGAGAAATCTATTCTATTATTTACAAAAATACAATAAACCAAGCTCAAATATTAATTTTAATAACAAAGTAGATTTCTATATGAACAATCGATGAATGTCATAATTGAGAAATCTATTCTATTATTTACAAAAATACAATAAACCAAGCTCAAATATTAATTTTAATAACAAAGTAGATTTCTATATGAACAATCGATGAATGTCATTTCGTTAAATATGAGTTTTTTTTAAGGTGTAAACCTAACATTGATATTTCACCATTGTTTTTTTAAAAGGCCCGTGGCTCTGTCGATGCGATATTTGTACGAAATACATAGTTTTATTATAAAACTAAGGGTTTCGGGCTATTATATAATAAATGGAGCTATATAATATGGGAAAAGGGGAAAATATTATGGATTTAATAGTATGTTAGTATTAATATGAATATGAGCGGAAAAGGGAAAATGACTAAGTATTAATGTTTCTATTTGATTTTCATATTTCATCAATAGTAAAACTATTTTGTGGGTTTTTGGGTAAAAGGGGATTTTAGATGGAATTTTTACTTTTCCTAGGTAAAGAGGTTTTTTACCATAGGAAAAGGGGTTTTTAATAGAAAATGAATGAATATGGATATATGAAGGTAGGAAGGGGAAATTAGTAAATATATGAATGAATAAGGATGAGGGAGGTTAATAAATTGATTTGTAGTCCTTCATTTGCTTCGTGTAACTGCCTCATGGACTTAGAAACATGATAACTATACATTTTGTCCAATCAACCATTAAACTTCTGCAACCTTTCTCTACTTACCCTTTGCTTATCCTATCATTTTTTCTTCACTTTAATGGGTGCATTTAAGCTAGCAAACCCTTATCCTTTCTTTTTATTTAACAAAAACAAACTATCTAAATCTACCCTTATAACTTCCAAGGGCTCAGATTAAACTGATGAGCACCTTATTATTCTTTACCTAACTAGTGATCTGCCAAGATTAAACAGTTTGGCCAGATCTTTATTCTCTATCTATAACATCAAATTTAAAGCATGAAGTAGTCAAGATTAAACTATGTGTTTGTCATGGGTTGTGGCATTTAAGACAAGCTACACACAACTATTATTTTTCATAAAATGTAATGGCATTTGGACTAGCTCACTTTCAGAGTTTATTTGTTTTATTTCTACCTAACATTTCTTTTTGCCTTTTATTTTTTAGATCAGCTACCCTAACATTTTCTTTGATATGGACATCATCATCAATTTTATTTTTTTTTAAACTACCATTTTATTCACTATTGTTATGTCCATATCCTAACTTAACATTTTTTGAAATATTCTATTTAATCAAAACCAAAAAATGCTACAACATTAGCTTCATCTGGGGACTTCTTTCTCCTATAGAATGCAAAGAACCTGCAGATCCATGTGCCTTCTCCTTGGGCTATGGAGTCCTTGCTGTAAAAAATATCACACTGACATCTTGGAAAGGAAAATAAAACCGAAATTATGTACCATGAAAACTATTTCACCTTCTTAGTATTGAATATAATGTTTGAGAAGCCTTCCACTTACAGGATAAGTGGAATATTGCCCCTCAAGATTCCGTAGCACAAAAGTGTTGTTACCCTTTACTTCAACAATTGCTAAGGTCCAAACCACAGATTGTCGAATTTTCCATGCTTTCCTTTCTCTTCTCTCCTGACATCCCATCTTAGAACTAGATCACCTTCCTTAAAGTCCCTTTCCCTGGCTCTTCTATCAAACAAGATTTTCATCTTATTCTAATATTTCTGCAATTTGTATTGAACTTCATCTTTGTTTTCATTAAGTTCAATAATCTGATTGATTCTTCTTGAAAAATCGCCAGGTTCATCTATTGCATCCTGCAAAAATTTTAAAACAGGGAAAGCCAAATTGGTAGGGAAGATTGGATCATTACCATAGACTAGCTGAAATGGAGATTTTCAAGTGGACCTCTTTGGATTAATTCTGTTTGCCCATACTGCATAAATCAAATGTGAATCCCAACTCTTCTTATGATCAGCTAATGTCTTTTTGATTACCTTTACCAAGCTTTTGTTTGATGATTCTGCAAGGCCATTACCCTGAGGGTAATATGGAGTTGAATGATGTAGCAAAATCTGTTATTTCTAGCAAAAGTCAATCATTTTATCACTAGAAAAAGATGCTGAATTATCAGTTACAATTTGAGTTGGGCAACCAAATCTAGCTAAGATGTTCTCCTCAATAAACTTAATTACTACTGCATTAGTAGCATTTCTGACTGGAATTACTTCCACCCATTTAGTAAAGTAATTTGTTGCAGTGAGGATCCATCTATGCTGATTACTTGAAGTGGGGTGAATTTCTCCAATAAAATCTAATCCCCATTGAGAAAAAGGAATTGAAACTATTGATGGAACAAGTGGAAGAGCTGCTAATTTCTGTTTTCCAGCAAACATTTGGCAAGGAACACAACCTCTTACCTTTGCCCCTACCTGTAAAAACAATGTGGGCCAATAAAATCCTCCACTCAGAATCTTGTATATTGTAGCTCTCCAAGCATATTGTCCCCCACAAAATCCTATGTGAAACTGATCAATGATGCCTTCAGTTTCTGATTCTGTTAAACATAATAACAAAATGTTAAGTGGATCTTTCCAATATAAATTTGCATTAATAATGCAGTACTTGACTGATTTCAACTTGAGAGTTTTACATTGGGTTTTGGAGAATGATGCTGGACACTCAAAATTGATCAAGAAATTAACAATATCTTGATACTAGTTTGACAACAAATATTTCTCATCAATGTGTATAGGAATGATCAACTCTGGAGGTGGAGGTTCTTGTGGATTCTCCCTGTAGGATGAAGGGTAGGTTCTTGTGGATTCTCCCCTTTTGCAAGGACAGAAGGTTCTTGTGGATTCTTCCCTTGTATTTCTAAAATAGAATTGATTCCAAGTATTTTGCAGTTGGATTCAGCTAGAAGCTTAGCTAATCCTTGACCTTTTACTAGCTTGGTAGTCTTGATAGTTAGATCAAATTCCAGAATTTGAGTGATCCATCTACCTCTTTTCCCATCGGTGTCTGGTTGAGTTAAGACAAGTTTGATAGCACTATTTGGGACATAAGCAGTAATAGGTGAGTGTAAGACATACATTCTGAATGATTTCAGAGCTTGGATGAGGGCATAGGCTTGCTTCTCAATGATGTCATACTTTAGCTCAGCATCTCTCATAACCTTACTGAAAAAGGCTATGGGTTGGTCATGGGAATCTTCGTTTTTCTGCAATAAAATAGTGGCAAGGGTTGCTTCAGAGGCAAAAGAGAAAATACTAAATGGCTTGGTATAATCAGGGCTGGCTAAGGTGGGAGCTTCAGATATGGCTCTTTTTATTTGTTCAAATGCATGCCTAGAAGAGGGAGTCCATTTGACTTCATGATCCTTTCGGAGCATGTCTGTTATATCCTTGACTATCTCTGCATAATTGGGAATGAATCTCCTTAGAAAAATTATCTTGCCCAGAAAAGATTGAATGTCCTTTCTGTTTCTAAGCAAGGTCAATGTTTCTATGGCAGATACTCTTTTGGGATCAAGTAATACGCCCTCCTTTGAAATTATATGGCCCAAAAATCTTCCTTCTTTAACAACAAACAAAGATTTGTTTGGGTTCAGTGATATTCCAAATTTTCTACACCTGTCAAAAACTTTCATCAAGTGCTTTAAATGTTTCTGATCAGATTTAGAAAAAACAGTTATGTCATCAAGATAAATAACCACAAATTTATTTACCTGACCCATGAAAGCGATGTCCATTGCTCTCTGAAACATTGCTCCAGCATTTGTTAAGCCAAATGGCATCCTTGCGTACATGAATGTACCCCAGGGTGTTGTAAAGGTTGTCTTGTCTTTGTCTGTTGTATCAACATTTACCTAATTTGATCCAGGTGGATATTGGTGGCCACCTGCCAAGTCCACCTGGACCCCCACCATTATCTTTCTCAGCATTTTCAGTTTCCTTAATTGTAGCACAACTTACTATTTTTAGCAGTTTTTCGGGTCCTGAACTTCCGGAGCCGTTTTGAGGCCCTAAACGACGTTTTTTGGGAAATCTGGGGGCAACATGGGTCCATGGACCGATGTTGCCCTTCCCAAAGTGGTAGTGCTCGGATAGATATTTCTAACGAGCTATTGTACGCGTCAAATGGAGATCGTATGCCAAAGTTACGACCCCGGGAAGTTGATGTACCAATTTACCCAAGCGGGGCCCACAGTTTGGCGTTTCATCTCCTAGGGTTAGGTTTTGGAATGTTAAGGGTTGTCCATTGTTTCTCAACAATAAATAGGCCTTCGAGCCTCATTGTAACACAGTTCAGAGGCATGTAGCCATCACATCTCTTCTCAGAGATAAGCTACCATCGCCCTAGCTAGTTTATTGCCATTTCTGTTTGTAAGCATATTTCAGTATTTTCCATTAATGAAATGAAGTATTATTTTTGCTGCATCTTTGTGTATATGGTTATCTCTGTAATTTGTTGCGTTCCTGTTTAAATCCGGATCAGTGGTATCAGAGCGGTCTGCTTTTTCTCTGTTTTTCTTTGCATGTCCCCAACAAGGTCGGGATATAAGGAGTTAGGGCTTGAACTGGTTGAACCTTTGCAAGACCAGCCTCGCAAATCCCGACGGCCTCCCATGGCGGACGAGAAGAAAGACGAGGGGGCAGGAGATCCCATCAAAATCTTGCTCGAAGAAGCGCTCGAGCGACAACGGAACGCGATGATGGACAGCTTTGCGCAGATCCTTCAGCGGCTACCCAGAAGCGGCGCATCGGCTTCCAGTAGCTCCTCTGGAAACGCCACACCCTTTAAGGTACAAGTTAATTTTGAAATCCCCATATTCGAGGGTCAGATAGACGCCGATGCCGTAGATAAATGGTTAAATCTGCTAGAGGGTTATTTTTCTGTTCATGAATTTTCGAGTCGGGAAAAGATTGTTTTTGCTCTTCTCAAAGCAGCCCCCCACGTCAAGGACTGGTGGGAAACCTACTGCGAGCAGAAGGATGAAAGTACTGGCTCACTATTTTCAGCCGCACCCACCTGGGATTCGTTCCGGGATGCCATCAAGGAGCAGTACTACCCTGTCGGAAGCTATGAGGATGAATACATAAAGTGGACCACGCTGCGGCAGGGAATGGACCAAGACGTGCCGGAGTTCACCAATCTTTTCCATACCCTTCGCACAAAGTTGGGTATCAAGGATTCGGAGCAACATTTGATACTCAAATATCGTGGCTGCCTGCACAAGTACATCCAGGAAGAAATACAGTTCTTAAACATCCCCTCGCTCGGCGCAGCATACCGGTATGCCGTCAAGGTCGAGCAGAAGTTTAAACAAAAGAAGCGAGACTTTGGATCTGCGAATCCAAAGTAGGAGAAAGGTGCCCCTAAACCACAGAACAAAGGACAAAGCCAAGGCGGGACAACCCAAGACAACCAGCCGAAGCTGCAAGCAAAGAGCAACGCCGCGAAGCCGAGAAAGGACACTGGAAAATGGTGCGAGTTCCATAAGAGCTCCACTCACAACACAAGTGAGTGTCGGGCCAAGCAGTCACTGGTGGCTGAGCTAAAGGTTTCAGAATCAGATGCATGTTCCGACTCTGAGTCAGAACCCGATAAGGGGTATGAAAAAGGGAAGCAGATCATTGATGCGGATCCCAGCGCCACTGTTGCTACTGCAAAGATCCAGAAAAATGAACCCGAAGATCCAGAGGAGGAGGAGCGTCTCTTCCACTCCCAGATGTGGGTAAAGGGCTCCCCGATACAGTTCATTGTTGATAGCGGGAGTCAAAAGAACCTCATTTCGGCAGAGGTCGTGAAGCGGTTGGGCTTACCGACCACAGCACATCCACAACCATAAACCATTGGGTGGCTTCACCAAGGGCGAGATCTTCGCGTGAGCCAGCAGTGTCGCCTTCCATACAACATCAAGCCCTTCACGGATGAGGTATTGTGTGACATTGCTCCCCTTGAAGTTTGTGATGTATTACTAGGACAACCATACTTGTGGAAGCGACATGCTGTGTATGAATCAAGGCCCCGTGCTGTTATTATTACATTGGGAAATAAGTTGTTCAGGATACCAGAGGTAGCACCACCTGCCGCCATCTCTTTGATTACTGCAAAACAATGCAGTAAGATCATTTCCAAAACCAGGAAATTTGTTTTCCTGATGATACGCCCTCAAGGGAAGAAGAAGACAGTGGCCGCGGCCTCCAAACGGGGTTCCTCTGCACGACAGCTACAGATGGACAAGATTGTGGAGGAGTACGAAGACATCTTCACCTCCCCGGCAGGGGTTCCTCTGCACTGTCAAGTCAAGCACTCCATCGATCTGACCCCAGGTGCGCCGCTACCCAATGGACCAATTTATCGGCGCTCCGTTCTGGAGAACAATGAAATCAAGAGGCAGATTCAGGAGCTCCTGCAGAAAGGTCACATCCGTCCGAGTTCTTCGCCCTGTGGGAGCCCGATAGTGTTGGTACAGAAGAAGGATGGGACGTGGAGACTCTGTATTGACTATCGGGCGCTGAACAAGATCACTGTCCGTAATAGGTACCCGATCCCGCGGATTGATGACCTCCTAGACCAACTAAAGGGGGCGAAATATTTCAGCAAGATCGATCTGAAGTCAGGATATCACCAGGTACCAATTGAACCCTCAGATGTGTGGAAGACTGCCTTCAAATCCAAGGAGGGCCTCTTCGAATGGTTGGTCATGCCTTTCGGATTGACGAATGCTCCTGCAACCTTTATGAGGCTAATGGATGACATCTTGCGGCCATTCACCAACTCCTTTGTAGTAGTATACTTGGATGACATTCTGATCTTCAGCCAGAGTTGGGAAGAGCACCTCCACCACATCCGACAGGTTCTCCAAACACTGCGGCAACACAAGCTATGTGCCAATTTGGAGAAATGCACTTTTGGCATGACCGAGGTTCAGTATCTGGGATACATCATTGATGAACAGGGGGTGCATGTCGATCCAGCCAAGGTCCAAGTCATTCGGGATTGGCCCTCTCCAACCACTCTAACAGAGCTCCGCAGCTTTCTAGGTCTTGCCAACTTCTACCGCAGGTTTGTGTTGGGATTTTCTCATATTTCTTGGCCCTTGAGTCAAGTCACCAAGGGCGGGGCGAAAGCAAAATTCTTTTGGTCTGAATCTCAACAGAAGGCATTCAGGGAGTTGAAGGATCGCCTCTGCACGGCACCAGTGCTCGCGTTACCAGATTTACAACAACCATTTGAGGTCGAGACAGATGCCTCTGACTATGCTATTGGGGCAGTCCTTACTCAACATGGACATCCAGTGGCATATCACAGTGAAACACTTTCAGACACAGTCCGGAAGTACCCCACTTATGATAAAGAGATGTATTCCATTGTACAGGCCTGCCGACAATGGAAGCATTACATTTTGGGGAAGGAAACGGTCATCCACACAGACCACCGACCTCTGCAGTTCATACAGACCCAAGGGAAATTGCAGAATGATCGCCATCAGAAGTGGTCTACATACCTGCAACAGTTTCACTTGAATATCAAGTATAAAAAGGGCAGCACCAATAATGTTGCAGATTGCCTCAGTCGACCACCGATCATGGCGCTAACCACCGTGCTCAACTCTTGCGGGCACGAGACTTCTGATTGGCCACTTCTCTACAAAAGCGACCCAGAATTCGGCCACACATACCAGACACTCTTGGAGGGTCGGCAGGTTGCAGATTTTCACCTCCAGGATGCCCTATTATGCCACCTCGGTCACCTCTGTGTTCCTTCAAGCGAGCGTGCCAAGATGATTTGGGAAGCACACTACAGTCGGGCTGCTGGGCATTTCGGGGTCGAGAAAACAGTGGCAGTACTGCAAAACTATTTCTATTGGCCGAATCTTCGACAGGATGTTGGGAAGTACATCCGATCATGTACTGCCTGTGCCATTGCCAAACCGACCATTAAGAAGCAAGGCCTCTATACCCCGTTGCCTACCCCTAGTCGACCTTGGGAATCCATCTCCATGGATTACATGTCAGGCCTTCCTTCCACTAAGCATGGAAATGACTGTGTTTTTGTGGTCGTCGACAGGTTCTCAAAGATGGCCATTATGATGGCCTGCAAGAAGAATATCACAGCAGAAGCCACTGCTAAACTCTTCTTTGAACGAGTGTGGGTGCACTTTGGGATCCCACAGTCTATCATCTCAGATCGGGACAGTCGGTTTCTCAGCACCTTTTGGTCCAGTCTCTGGTCAATGCTGGACACCAAACTCACGAAGTCCACAGCCTTCCATCCTCAAACTGATGGCCAGACAGAGGTTGTCAATAGGATGATTGTGCACATTCTGCGCATGTATAACTCAAAGCATCCACGCACATGGGACGAGAGCCTCCCCTACGTTCAGCACAGCTACAACCGAGCTCTTCACAGCTCCACTGGCCATAGCCCTTTTCAGGTGGGTTTGGGATTCCAGCCACTATGCCCCATTGATGTGGCCATGCCACTTGCAGCTACTCACATGAATTCAGCTCATGTCCAGTCCGAAACAGATAAGGCCACCAGCTTCATTGAGCGCATCCAACATATTCGCCAGCAGGTCCATGACATTCTTGAGAAATCAAATGCCAAGTACAAGCAGCGACATGATCAACATCGGGTGCCACACAAGTTTCAGGTGGGCGACAAAGTCTGGTTGCATTTGCAAAAGGAACGCCTTACTGGAGCCTATCGGAAATTGAGACCACTCCGATATGGTCCTTACACCATTACTAAGGCTATGGGAGACAATGCATTTGAGCTCAGCATTCCCCCATTCCTTGGCCTGCACCCAGTGTTTAATGTGGACCGCCTTCGGCCATACTTTCCACCATTGCTAGACACATCCGACATTGCAGAACAGCTCAAACCCACAGAATTAAATCCAGATTGCATGGAACAAGCTGCAACTGATCGGATCATGGACACACAGATCAAGAACACTCGCCAACAGAATATCCAACTGTATCGAGTTGTCAAAGCGGGCCAACTCCTTCAGCAGGGCAAGTGGCTCACCAGGGAACAAGTTCAGCAGAAGTTTCCTCATCTCATGGAGGAGCTCAACGCAATGGGGACCATTGCTTCCTAAGGGGGGAGGAATGATCCAGGTGGATATTGGTGGCCACCTGCCAAGTCCACCTGGACCCCCACCATTGTCTTTCTCAGCATTTTCAGTTTCCTTAATTGTAGCACAACTTACTATTTTTAGCAGTTTTTCGGGTCCTGAACTTTCGGAGCCGTTTTGAGGCCCTAAACGACGTTTTTTGGGAAATCTGGGGGCAACATGGGTCCATGGACCGATGTTGCCCTTCCCAAAGTGGTAGTGCTCGGATAGATCTTTCTAACGAGCTATTGTACGCGTCAAACGGAGATCGTATGCCAAAGTTACGACCCCGGGGAGTTGATGTACCAATTTACCCAAACGGGGCCCACAGTTTGGCGTTTCATCTCCTAGGGTTAGGTTTTGGAATGTTAAGGGTTGTCCATTGTTTCTCAACAATAAATAGGCCTTCGAGCCTCATTGTAACACAGTTCAGAGGCATGTAGCCATCACATCTCTTCTCAGAGATAAGCTACCATCGCCCTAGCTAGTTTATTGCCATTTCTGTTTGTAAGCATATTTCAGTATTTTCCATTAATGAAATGAAGTATTATTTCCGCTGCATCTTTGTGTATATGGTTATCTCTGTAATTTGTTGCGTTCCTGTTTAAATCCGGATCATAATTATAGCCCGAAAAACCATCAAGCATAGGTAGTATTTGTGATCCTGAAACCATTTGCAGTAACTGGTCCACTTTGGGCAAAAGATAATTATCTTTTAACGATGCCTTATTCAGATTTCTAAAATCCACGTAGAGTCTTATTTCTCCATTTTTCTTCCTAACATGAACCAGATTTGCAACCCATTTAGAATATCTAAGAGGAAAGATGATTTGCGCATCTAACATTTTCTTAATTTCTCTTTCTACAGTGGGTAGAAGAGCTGGATTTATCCTTCTAAGCTTCTGCTGATACGGTTTTGCTTCTGGCTTCAGAGGAATCTTGTGCTGTATTAAAGATGTGTCATAGGTTTTCAAATCAGCGTAAGTCTAGGCAAACACGTCTTTATAATTTTGCAGCAACTTAAAATACTGCATTTTGATTTCTAGGTCTAGAGATGTGCACAATTTGATGTTTTTAACATCTTCAACAGTTCCAATGTTAATCTCTTCAACGTCATCTTCTGAAGAAATAGACTACGGGTTTTGGAAAACATCGTTCTGATCGAATAATTTTTCTAAAGGAATGAGTCCCTTTGGAATAAAATTATTTGGCAATTGAATAATGTTGTGATTAGCAATCTGGGCTTTAAAATCTAAATTGTCATTTTCTTTTGTGTTTTCACTTATTTCAGCTCTATCATCATCAATTTGCAGAAACTAAAAATCATCTATTACCTGTAAAAATGATTTCAGCTATTCATCGTCTTCAAATATTTTCCAATGTTTGAGGTTATCTAAGATAAAAGGCCTGTATTTGACTTGAATATGATATAATACATCAGTATGATCAGGGATTTTAAAAGCGCTAGCAGAGACAGCCAAGGCATCTGCGTGAACGTTCTGATTTCTGGGAATGTAAGTCAAATTAAAGGCATCAAAAAGATTTTCAACTGAATCCCATACCTCATTTCGGTAGGACCGAAGTCTTGGGTGCTTGGTCTGGCAAGAATTTTTTACTTGTTTAACAATAAGCTCAGAATCGGTAAAAACACTTAAGTTCTGAACTTTCAGGCTTTTGGCTAGCTGCAATCCTAAAAGGAAAGCTTCGTATTCAGCAACATTATTAGTAACTTCAAAATCTAATTTACATGATTGTGTTATATTTTCCTTTTCAGGAGAAATTAAAACAACACCAGCTCTATTGTGAAACTAGCTCACAAAAAGATAGAAAAGATAGATCAACGCCTTAGAATTCAGCCTCTTCGAGGAGGCAACCTCCTTTACATTACACAAATGAATTATTCTTTGATGATTCAAATGAAAAAACCTCCTTCCTATATATAGGAGTCTAAGGAGTCACAATATAACCCAGCCGACCTAACAATAATAATATAAAGGCACAAAAATAATAATAGAGAGATTCTATGGGGCACATTAATAACAATATGGGGACAATAGGGGCACAACAATATTAATAAGGGATATGAATACAATAGTAATGGGGTAATCACTAGTATTATAGGGACCTAACATGCCCCTCTCCTTCAAAAAAGTTTTGTCCTCAACGCTTGAGTAGTTCTGGATGCTTTTGTATAAAATTCTCATCCTCCCATGTGGAATCTTCAGCTGATAAGTTCTTCCACTTGATGAGATACTCCGAAATTGATCGATTTCGTAGCTGTCGAGTTCTTATTTCTGTGATTGCTTCTTGTTCCAATATAATTTTTCCTTCCTCGTCAAGTTCTGGCGATATTGTTTGAACTGGGGGCTTGTCACCTATAACCTTCTTTAAACATGAAACATGGAAAACTGGGTGCACTCGAGAAGCTACAGGAAGCTCCAATTTGTATGCCATAGTACTAATCTTTTGCAACACCTTGTAAAGACCGCAATACTTTGGTGATAATTTATTATCCTTATTAGCTTGCTTGAGGGACATTTGTTTATATGGTTGTAGCCGTAGGAATACCCAATCACCTACATCAAAACTTCTTTCGCTGCGACGTTGATCTACCTGTTTTTTCATTCTATTCTGCGCCAACATGAGGTTATCCTTTAAGAGTTGGAGGACTTGTTGTTGATGCTCGATGTGATGATCCACTGCTTGAACCTTAGACTTTTCTCTTAAATATGATGTGATGGATGGTGGGTGATATCCATAAAGTGCCATAAATGGGGTCATTTTTGTTGTTGTATGGAAGGAAGTGTTATACCACCATTCAGCCAGAGGCAACCATTTGACCCATTGTGTCTGTTTATCATATACAAAGCAACAAAGATATCCTTCCAAACATTTGTTTACTATCTCAATTTTCCCATCAGATTGAGGATGATAAGATGAGCTATGAGCTAACTGAGTACCGAGGCAAGAAAATAATTCTATCCAAAAATTTCCAGTGAAAATGGGATCTCTGTCACTTATAATAATCTTTGGGTTTCCATGTAGCTTTTGAATTGTTTCCATAAATGCAGTAGAAACTGTACTGGCTTTAAATGGATGAGATAATGCACAAAAGTGTGCATACTTGGTAAGTCTGTCAACTACCACCATGATGACACTCTTTCCCTCAGACTTGGGTAAACCTGTGATAAAATCCATTGAAACCTCCTCCCAACGTTGGCTTGGAATGGATAAAGGTTGTAATAGACCTAGGATCTTAATTGTTTCAACTTTATTTTGTTGGCAAACCAAACATTCTGCCACAAACTTTTGAATATCCGATTTAAGGCCATCCCAAAAGAATTCCTTCTTAACCCTGTGGTAATTTTTTAAAAATCTCGAGTGCCCTCCTAAGGGAGAAGTGTGCAATTCCATAAGAATCTTTTGTTTGAGTTGGGAATTCTTACAAAGGTATAAGTGATCTTTGTACCATAACGAATCATTTTGCCAGCTAAATGTATCAGATGTACTGGAATCTTGTTGTAACTTTTGAATAAGTGCCCACACTTCTTCATCATTCTTCCATTCCTTCCTTGCTTCGTTTATCCAATCTAGTTGGATAATAGAAATGGCACACAACAATGCTTCCACATCCTCATCCTTTCCTGAGAGTGCATTTGCCACCACATTTTGCTTCCCTATTTTGTAGATTATTTCAAAGTCATAGCCCAACATCTTTGTGACCCACTTTTGTTGCTCTTCAGAGGATAATCTTTGTTCTAAAAAGTATTTAAGGCTATCATGATCTATTTTTACCTTGAAGCGTCTTCCCATTAGGTAGGGTCGTCATTTCTTAAGTGCATGTAGTATTGCCAACATTTCCTTCTCATAAATGGCTTTGTGTAAAAACTTTCCCTTGATTGGACGACTTTCAAAAGCAATGGGTCTTTCATCTTGCATTAAAACAACACCAATTCCATTTCCTGAAGCATCACATTCCACAATAAAGGTTTTTGTGAAGTTTGGTGTAGCTAAGACTGGTGCTTGGCACATTGCCTCTTTAAGATTGTTGAAGGCCTTTGTTGCTTCTGGAGTCCATGAAAATGCATCTTTCTTCAATAATGTTGTTAGAGGTGCTGCTATTCTCCCATAATTTTTAACAAACTTGCGATAATACCCTGTCAACCCGAGAAATCCTCGCAGATGCTTTATGGATGTGGGGATTTTCCATTCCTTAATGGCTTTAATTTTGCCAGGGTCTACCTTAACTCCTTCATGAGATACAATATGACCCAGATATTCCACCTCTTATACTCCAAAGAAACATTTGGATCTTTTTGCATATAATTGCTTCTCCTCCAATAGTTGTAGCACCCTGTCAACATGTTCAACATGATCCTTCCAAAACTTGTTGTAGATTAGTATATCATCAAAAAATACTAACACAATATTTTTAAGGATGGGTTTGAAAATGGAATTCATCAAACCTTGAAATGTAGAAGGTGCATTGGTAAGGCCAAAAGGCATGACCAAAAATTCATAATGACCCTCATGAGTTCTAAATGTTGTTTTCAAAATGTCTTCAGTCTTCATTCTGATTTGATGATATCCGGAACGAAGATCGAACTTGGTGAAGTAAATTGATCCATGCAATTCATCTAGTAATTCATTAATGATAGGAATGGGAAACTTATCTTTAATAGTGAGCTTGTTGAGCTCCCTATAATCCGGACACATGCGCCATGATCCATCCTTCTTGTGCACCAATACTACTGGAGCAGAGAAAGAACTTTGACTAGGTTGAATTATACCAGCCTCTAGCATTTCTGCAACCATACGTTCAATTTCACTCTTTTGGGCATAGGGATATCTGTACGGCCTGATGTTTGGAGGAACACTTCCTGGAATCAGATGAATAGCATGATCATGATCATTAATAGGTGGGAGACCTTTGGGAGTCTCAAATACCTTGGAATTATTGTCCAAGACTTTTTGGAGATCTGAAGAAATAGATGATTTCGATGTGGAAACATCTAACGAACATAATTGTGTAATTACACCTCTTTGTTCTTGTTTTAGAAGCTTTGTCATACCATTAGATCTGATTGTCTTTCTCGGTTTCCCTGCAATACCCCTTAATTCAACATCCTTTCCTTCCGCAGAAAATTTCATGAAAAGTTCTTGAAAATAAAAAGCTATTGTATGCAAGGATTGTAGCCATTGGACTCCTAGTACAACATCAACACCTCCCATTGGAATGGAAAGCATTGGGCTAGTCAATACATATTCTCCCATAGATAGCTTGATATTATGGCACTTTCCATAGCAATTTATTGTTCCTCCATTCGCAACCATCACTTGGCACTCTGGTGCTGGATATAGGAAGCAATTCAATTCTTTTGCTACCTTACAATGAATAAAATTGTGGGTACTTCCTGAATCAATCAACACTATTACCTTTTTCTTCTTGATTTGTCCTTCTATCTTGATGGTTTGGGGAGTGGTAATTCCCACCAATGCATTACAAGATATGTTCGGATTCATTTCTTCTTTATCTAGGCTTTGTTCTTGGAGTATATCCTCTTCTTTTGACCTTTCTTGCTCCTTTTCTTCTTCCTCTTCACAATCTATGTAGAATAATTTCTTCTCAGCACACTTATGACCTTTAGTGTATTTGCTATCACAACTGTAACAAAGCCCTTTTGCTCTTTTTTCTTCCAATTGTTGTGGTGTCAACCTTATAGGTTGTGGAAGACTCGGGGAAACAACACTTCCGTCTTTATAGTTGTGAGTGGTATGCTTCCTGGTTGCCATAATTTTGCTTTTCATTTTTCTTGCTAACCTGAATGCCTTCTCTAATGAATCAGGTTCCCAAAGGCGAACATCATGTTGGACATTATTCTTTAAAGTCCCTATGAACACGTCAATCCTATGCTCCTCTGGAATATTTTTTACCCTTATGTTCAATTTTTGGAACTCTTCAATGTGCTCCATTATTGAACCCTTTTGTTTGAGACTTATCAATTGGCTAAAAAAAGTGTTGCTTTTTGTATCCTCATAATGTGCTGTCAATTCTTCCGTAAAAATTGCCCAAGTGATAATTTGTTTACGAGAGCAAAGCCATTGATACCATACAAACTGATTTGGTTCCAAATATAAAGTTGCAATACGTACCTTTTGTGTGTTTTGCACATTACTGAGATTGAAAAATTGCTCCATCTATAATACCCATGTTGCAGGATCCTTGCCATGAAACTTCCTCATATCGATTTTTTGAATATGGTGGGTCTTCGATCCAACATTAGAGTCTATGAAATCATGATTAACATTTCTTTTGTTCGCATCATGAGTTTCCTTTACTACCCTTTCACCATTTGTAAGTATTTCTTGTAGAAAATTTCTCAAATCTGTATTCAAATATGCCATGTCTGCCTTCAAATCTGTCTTCAAATCCGCCATGTCTCTCTTCAAATATGTCTTCAAATCTATCTTCAAATAATCCATCTTAGCTTCCACACCCTCTATCTTAGATTCCATGCCATTTATCTTAGCTTCTATTAGCTTTTGTGAGAGTGACATTTGTTGCACTTGGTCTAGTAATTTTGATATATCATGTAGCGTTTCTTCCTTTTTGTTAACGGGAAAAGTGTCTATTCAGAACGACCCTATCCCACTAAGGTGTGACAGTGACCTTAGAAACAAACAGAGAAAACTACTTTTGTATTCTCCTTTATGAACTATAAACAAAGAGAAATAGGATGAACCAACCTGTGTCTTGCGCTAGTCCTTTGATCCAATCTCTCCCCTCTTTGACAGCTTCCAGCTAGCTGCTCCTTTACTTGCCCAGCTTCACCAAGTACCTGCAAGATCACAGAAGAAGGAAACTATAAAAAGACATGGGTTCATACTCATAAAAAGCTTAGGATCAGATTTAAGCTAAACATACAAATGTAACAAACATCAATGATACACAAGCATGTAGGAGAAACTCAAATAGTTTTATTGATATAACAAGAAGATCCAGGAGGAGTTACAACCGATGATTCCTGATCCAGCATCAACCTCCCAGCAGAGAAGCCCCTTCTTCACGTCCAACAAAGCATAAATCACCCAATACTCTGATATCTATCTCAAAACCAACAGCAATTCTCTGCAATGTACAATATTCCAGCCTCTGGATCCCTTGGATGAGGGATCCATATATAGATGTATGCAAAGAGGATGAGTCAGCTCATGAATTGATTAGTGGCTTCTCTCTGTCAATTCTTGCTTCCACTTGGAGACTGAGAGCCTCTTACTCATCCCTGGTCGAATTCAGTGAGGCAAGTGTCATTGGAGAAGATTCTGGAAGCTTCCATTGTCTCTCCACCTCGTGGAATGACTCTGCCACTTGTCATTTCCCGCTCAACGCACCCTGGTAGTGCATTTAGGTGCGTTGCAACGCACCTAGCTAGTGTATTTGGGTGCTTTGCAACGCAACTAGCTAGTGGAGCAGCTGAAATGATCCTGATTTGACTAGTTCTGAGCAGTTTTTGGTGGAGAACTTCTGGGAGAAGCTGTAATTTGTTGACCTTGTTCCTTTAGGAGTTAGAACAACACTTTTAGGGACTTAGGAGCCCTTGGTTTATGGACATTTCATGCTTAGAGTTGTAAGGCACAAAAATGTCTATAACAGTTGCCCCCTAAAGTATGAGGCCGTTTATCGGGTGAAATGCTTTATTAGGAGGATCCAAAGTTCTTTCAATGCTGGGAGGAGACTTGTAATAAGATACAATACAATACATTATCTTCATACTGTTTTCATGATCTAGCTGAGGTGGGCATTCCCATGCTCAGATTTTATAAATTCATTTTCATGTACATAGGACAGACAATCGTCTGATGGTAGACTGATGGTTCTGATAGAGCCATCATCCTTTTGGTAGGATGATTATCTGTGCTGCAATGCTGTACATTTCAATGTCTTTATTTTCCTGAATATATATCAAAGCCCGGATGGATGAAACTAGATCCGGGGTCTTCAATCTCGTCCGATCTTCACTCGAAGTACAACTCGATCCATGTGAGAGATGTTTTGAAGTCGAACATGGAAAGACATCGCTTGATTACCAGTCAATGATGTAAACTGTTAAGAAGCGCGAGAGGAATCATCGATAATGATAATGACCCTCAAGGTACTGCAGTACAATTCACGTGGTGTGAATAAAGGACTTGGCGTCGAACACCACGCAAAATCTTTCGGTCGAAGGTCATTGATGTATACCTGTCACCGGAAGTGAGAAACTTGCCATTGAGGCATGCAAGCTTCAAAGTACTGAACGGGGTGTTCCTAGATCAACTTCTTGGATAATGAGCTGATGTCGACAAGAAGTGATCCGTCAAAGGAGGGCCTTAATGAATCCCACATCAATGACACGGAACGGAGCAAATGATTTTGATGGAGGTGAAAACGATCTGATGATATATGGTTCAGGGCGGCGGTCATGAAAGAATGAAGTATGATGTATGGTAGTGGACGAGACACAGGTGACTTCTCTGGATGACTTCTCTTGAACATGTCGGCGACACTTATGTGATGGATTGGTAGCATTTACCCCAAATGTGGATGGTATGGCAAGACCATGGCGATGTGACCGGTGAATGAAACAACCCAACCCGACTCAGGCACGGAGTGGAAGTGTCATGTTCAAGAGCGACTTGCTACCAATAAAGTTTCTTTGAGTTTTCTTCCCAATTTTTCCCCAGTCATTGCTGACCAGCACCTCTTTATTTTTGTCAAGCTTGAGGAGGATAACATATGCTTGTTCTATAATTTTCCCTTCGGGCAAACCCATCGCTATGTTTTAACGAGCCTAGCGATAGTGAAACTCGTTCTCGTCTAAAGACAAGTTTGTCGCTATTAATCTTTTTAACAAGTCTAACGACAAAGATAACTCAGTCCTTTTCATTTTTAGAGAGTTTGAAAAGGTACGTAAAGGTAACTCCGAAATTCCTTTTTCGTCATCTAATCCCTTAAGTCCAAAAAAGTATAAAACAATACAGAAGGGATGGATTTTCGATCGTTTTAACGAGCCGAACAAAACAAGCGCTCGATCTTTTTGTGCAATAATCCCTCAGGTCCAAAAAGATTAAAATCTAGAGGAAGGATAGCACTTCCGGTCGCTTTAACGAGCTGGAAGGCCAAAACTCGGCAATCTTTTCATATTTTACGAGTCAGTTGAAAAGAGCTTAAAGAAGACTCGTCTTTTGAGGAACGAGTGATAAAATGGGTACCAGCTGATTCCAGGTAAGGTTTGGAATTTTCCAATCACGGCAGTGTCACAAGGATGGCTAGTGAAATCACTCTTCGCAGCTGTTCTTCAAAATGGGTAAACAATCAAATGGAGGTGAATGATCGGCCAATGGAAAAGTGGAGGTGACGGTGCAAACACGACCAAGGCTTTAATGGCTGAAATGCTTCATTTACGGTGGTTATTTACCGGAAAATAGTTAATTTTTTAACGAGCTTGAACGCGGGTGGAAACATTTGCTCATATCTTATGTTTATTTTTTAACGAGCTTGAACTATGCGCTAAAACTGCTCGATGAAGTTTGCATGCCCCCAGCATAATAACGCAAATCGAGGTGCATAAGTTCGCATGCCCCCAGCATAATAACGCAAATCGAGGTGCATGCCCCCCAAGCTTCATTGCATTCAACTCAGTGGTTGGAATGAAGGTTTACCTTTGAGATTTGGAAAGGGGGTTTGTTTCATTTTTTAATGAGGTTGATACAGTAAAAGAACTTTCCTCATGACTCCTTGTTTCATTTTTTAACGAGGTCGACACGAGATAAGAACTGTCCTCGGAGTCCAAATTCATTAGATATAGAAGGTTTCATATTCCACTGTGGCCACTTCCGCCAGATTACTCGGAGGCGGTAGGGAAAAAGTACCCATTATGGCAGGGTCTTTTAGGAGACCTACTCCGATATTTTGGAGCGAATGATTGCTTCCATGGATCATTGGAATGCTTCCCGTAACTTGTGGACTGTTGGGGAGAAATGTTTGTTGGTCGACGATTGTAATTCCTCCTTGGAAGGGAAATGCAATCTTCCTGAAGTAGGTCGACACAACTGCGGCCATGGCATATATCCAGGGTCTTCCCAATAGGATGTTGTAATCAAGGTTTCCGTCGATTACTTCAACATCAATTTCTACTGTTTTCCCTCCTAGTTCAACTTTCAAGTTACTTAGGATACCATATGGTGTATATGTCCTTCCGTCGAATGCTTTTAATGTCGTCGAAGATCGCGACAAGGTTGGAGATCCTAAAGTTTTCCAGCAACTCATCGACATAATGCATGTAGATGCCCCCTCATCAATAATTGTTCGATGAACAGTTTTGTTGAGGGCTTTCACTTGAATAAGGAAAGCTAGTTGAGCTGGTAACTGAGGGTCATATCCTTTATGATCAAAGGCCACAAGTTTGGAATCCATTGGGTCAATCCCACCTATTGCTGATAATAAAGCTTGCTCTTGGGAGAGGCAATTTTGCGGTACCTCAAGTGTCGACATAGCGGACGACGATTGGGCCAGGTCCTCTATTATATTATAATTCTGTGCTATTTTTGCATGAGGATTAAATGTCGATTTGTGCACTACTCCCTTTGGCGACTTTATCATTTGTTCAGGAATGATGGGTGGCACAACTTTGGTCAAAGTTGTTGTCGAACTACTAGGTTGTTCATTAGCCTTATTATTCGACACTTGTGGATTCCCGTAATCTTTATTCCTTGCCAAAGCATCATTTTGCTGCTTTGAGATAGACAACATAAGCACTTGGGATCGGGAAGCATTTTGATTAGCAACCAGTTTGGTTCCCGGGCTTGGAAACGGATCAGTCAATACTGCTGAGGTTTTTGAACTCTTAAAGAGTTTCTTAACTTCAGCTTTATGTGGACAATCTCTCGTCCGATGATCCTCATCGCATATATGACACCCTGCAGGGGGTTTCCTTTGCCCAGAAGGGTTTGTAGAAGGCTTTTCAGGAGATGACTCATCCTGCTTCCTTTTTCTCCCTTTCTTTTTCTTCTTGCCCCCTGGTTGCTTCAGTTGTTTTCCCTTGTCAGTCGACATGACATTTACTTCCGAGGCAAGAAGTTCCTCATTTGCATTTTGACTAGAAATCTTACAGGCATTTTTAGATGTAGCCTTTGTCGATTTCGTGTCTGTCGTGCCAATCACGCCATCGATGGCATGAGAGTCATTGTTTGATTTAGGAGGAGGAGGAACTGAGAATTCCGGTCTAGGGGCGTCAGGTATTTTATCGTAGAGCGTGCCAGACTGAGTGTAAATAAAGTCCAAATATTGCGCACGAGCGATAACTTGCTCTTCTGTGACGACTCCCCCTTTTGCCACATCTTTCGTGATGGAAGGTAGTAATGACTTGATAAACCATTCAGCTAAAAGCTAATCAGGAACATACGTTTTTACCATTCTACGACGACGTCGCCACTCATGTATATGATCAGATATGTGAGTGGCCGTCGTTTGTTTGAAGTTGGTAAGGAGTTCCGTTCCCGTTTCATACCTTATCGGTAATTGAAAATGGGTTAAAAAGGTTGTGGCTAGGGTACTGAAGTTGTCGAATGAAGCTCTAGACAATTCGATATACCATTTTGCTGCCAGACCAGTTAACGTCCTCTGAAAAAGGCGAAGCCTAATCGAATCATCGTTGAGGGTGTTTGATGAACACCATAGATGAAAGGTCATCACATGATTTGACGGATCTTCACCCGGATTTCCATTAAATTTAGGAATATCTGATGGAAGTTTATGCGGAATCGCTGGCCACCAAGCGGCATAAGCAATTGGATCATTCATCAGCCGGTTTAGATCTGGTAATTCTAGAGTTGCTACAAAGGGAAACTGTTGATTCAGGTTAGGCGAAGCATACCCAGGATAAGATGGAATCGCCTGAGCAGTGGGTCTTTGCATACCAGCATAATGTATTTGATGCTGGCAACTTTGACAAGGTTGATGGGCATAACCATTATAATATGGTTGTTGATAACCGCTTTGGAAATGCAGTTGCCCATTACTTACAAAGACTCGTTGCTCAGGTCCTTGATATGATTGCTGGAATTGTGGTTGTTGAGATTGAACCAGCCCTGGTTGTTGGACCATTTGCTGTTGTCCAATACTGGATGATTGACCAAGATGAGGAGTCATAGTACTTGTTTGAGCCTGAGTCGCTCCAGATAAGGAGGCACTAACCTGAGGTTGTGATTGAGTTGTCGAGACAAGAGGTTGTTGTATTGCAACCTAAGAAACTTGGGGTTGACATACAACAGGCAGCGCTTGTACTTGCGACGCAATCACCATACCAGGTATAGTGGGAATATTCGACACAGGGTGGACTGGTTGCATTGAATATGCAACCCTTGGTTGCTGAGGCAGTATTGGTACCCAACCGCTGGATGTAATTCCAGTTTGACCTGAACTTTGTTGTAAACTCCCATATGGTTGTTCTCCGGGAGAGAACAATGAAAAGGCATACTGCCCTCCATATGGTGGAAATCCAGTACTTAAAGGGTATATTGGCCTTTGAAGACACATTGGATCGATTTTTTGAGTTTCAACATAAGAAATACCAGATGATAATCCGGATGAAGAAATAGGAACTGACCATGTCGTCGAAACAGTCCCTGATTGGACTCCGGCTTGTTGTTGATAACTTGCCGGGACAGATGATATACCATCGAACATCGTTGGAGTAGCAGTAGGAGGCTCTGCCGCTGCTGCGTCGGATGCCACAGTCCTAGATGTCGACAGTTGTTCAGACATATCTAGTCTATCCAAAAGATTTTCTAGCGATTCTACAAGAACTTGCGATGAAAAGAGACTAACTTCGAAGACCAACGAGGGAATGGTGATGATTATTCCGTTTAAAATAAATTTTAGACGCTCTAACACAACTTGTTTTTTCAATTTTTAAGAGTCGAGAAAAAACAAAAGATGACTCTAGTCTCCTTCGATTTTTAATGAGCCTGAAGTGACAAGTGCTTAGATGGACCTTTTCCGTTAAGGAGTCTGAAAAGGAACGAAAGGGACTGCTCTGGAGGTCTAGGTAAAGGGACTACCAAACCAATCACAAAACTGCAGAATATTTTTTAGGGTATGGCAGTCAATCTTCCCGAATGCTGTGTTCGGTGCATTGCGATCAGTAGGGCGGCCGACACGACTTCCTATGGATAAAGGTTTTATGCCTATAGGGGTCTCCCAATATATACTCGACGGTACGTGGGAGCACAAGTCCGTACTGGCACTTATCGTCTCAAAGTGGAGGAATCACCCAACCATCAGTGAGGACAACAGTAACCAGGCTTTACGACACCGGAATACGTCTCTAGCCTAGACCTCTAAATGTTGTGCGTTAAGTTACAAAGCGTTGTTAAGTTCATTGAATTTATTTTAGGTTGATCTTTCTTATGAAGTTTGCCTTTTGGGATCACCACGAGATGTATATGTAATTCCTAAAATGCAATCTAAAGATGATAAACAAGCTTTTATCTCTTTTCAGCAATGAAAATCCTAGCTACTAAGGGAAAAGAAAGACACAATCTTTTCGCAAAGAGCAAAGAGCACACTGTAAATGCACTTTTCCTAAATCAAGCCAAATAGACTGCCAATATGCAAATGCACATGCATGTGTTTTGTTTTTCACTTTCTTAATACTGATGCCTAAAAAGAAAGTTGTTGTACAAATCTGAATTTGCTTTCAAGTGACAAACACAAACAAGCTTCTTTTCGAAATCAAAAGGTAGAGATGATTACGACACTTTATGATTTTGAAGTAAATACTCGTTTCGACACTAGAAAGTGACAAATTCAAGCCAAAGGCAAAAGTAAAAGCATAATCGACTATCAACAGCAAATAAACTTTCTCCTATGATCAAAATCGACACTTGCGACAGATCTAAATCAAAGGATGACAGTACGACTATTCTACTTTTGCAATGGAAAACTGTAAATGACGTAACAAACACATAAAAAACATCTACAGTTTCTTTTATACAACTGAGGTGGAATATCAGCAAAGAAAAGAGGTTTTTAAACAGACACATACACTGATCACAGGCTGCAAAAATCAGAGATAAAACTGGAAAAATGAAGCAAAGAACCTCAACTGCACAAGGCTAGGCTGATCAACGCACCTGTTACACAGAGAAACTGGATTGCAACACAGGTTGCCCTCTCGGGAACTGCGCTGAAATGCCGGAACTCTTCACAGTACCTGCGCTAGGGCAGAAACGAGAATTCTATCCGGGTTCTGGGTCACGGTTTGCAGTTTAATCTATGGTTTTTGGCCGAGTAAAAGCAATAAGTAATGCACAATCAGAGGGTAGATTTAAAGAAGGTCTAAGAGCTATCACAAAGGGCAATCAGATCATTTGTGAATCAGCTGTTCAAATCATAAACATATCCAATGAATGGATTGAAGCAACAGATGTCTACTTTGCATTTGTTAATGGCAAATGCAGTTCGATTCGCTACTTCTAAGTTTATGAAATAAACAACAAGAGAAACACAAACAAACCAACTAGACAATCGTCCCCAGCGGAGTCGCCATTTTGTTAACGGGAAAAGTGTCTATTCAGAACGACCCTATCCCACTAAGGTGTGACAGTGACCTTAGAAACAAACAGAGAAAACTACTTTTGTATTCTCCTTTATGAACTATAAACAAAGAGAAATAGGATGAACCAACCTGTGTCTTGCGCTAGTCCTTTGATCCAATCTCTCTCCTCTTTGACAACTTCCAGCTACCTGCTCCTTTACTTTCCCAGCTTCACCAAGTACCTGCAAGATCACAGAAGAAGGAAACTATACAAAGACATGGGTTCATACTCATAAAAAGCTTAGGATCAGATTTAAGCTAAACATACAAATGTAACAAACATCAATGATACACAAGCATGTAGGAGAAACTCAAATAGTTTTATTGATATAACAAGAAGATCCAGGAGGAGTTACAACCGATGATTCCTAATCCAGCATCAACCTCCCAGCAGAGAAGCCCCTTCTTCACGTCCAACAAAGCATAAATCACCAAATACTCTGATATCTATCTCAAAACCAACAACAATTCTCTGCAATGTACAATATTCCAGCCTCTGGATCTCTTGGATGAGGGATCCATATATAGATGTATGCAAAGAGGATGAGTCAACTCATGAATTGATTAGTGGCTTCTCTCTGTCAGTTCTTGCTTCCACTTGGAGACTGAGAGCCTCTTACTCATCCCTGGTCGAATTCAGTGAGGCAAGTGTCATTGGAGAAGATTCTGGAAGCTTCCATTGTCTCTCCACCTCGTGGAATGACTCTGCCACTTGTCATTTCCCGCTCAACGCACCCTGGTAGTGCATTTAGGTGCGTTGCAATGCACCTAGCTAGTGTATTTGGGTGCTTTGCAACGCAACTAGCTAGTGGAGCAGCTGAAATGATCCTGATTTGACTAGTTCTGAGCAGTTTCTGGTGGAGAACTTCTGGGAGAAGATGTAATTTGTTCACCTTGTTCCTTTAGGAGTTAGAACAACACTTTTAGGGACTTAGGAGCCCTTGGTTTATGGACATTTCATGCTTAGAGCTGTAAGGCACAAAAATGTCTATAACACTCTTCTTCATGAGTCATGCCAGAGCTTTCAGTTTGCTTACTACGTGTTTGTATTTTCTATCCTCGAGGCATCAATTACCAATAATAATTCTCTACTATGCCCTTTGAATTCCTTCAAAATAATTTTTCAAACCAAGCTTAAGCAAAAAATTAAGAAATTTACACACCTTTTTTCGCTTTGTAGGAGCGCGATATTGCCTCTGATGTATCTCTGTAATTTCATATCATCCAGTTCTGAAATTGCGAACTGCAGTAGCCCTCTGTGTCCTCTTTCCAATGCCACCAGTCTAATCCAAATTGGATTCTCCAAGGAAGAGTTATTCCAAATCTCCCACAGTGACCTGATTATAGACTAATTCAGTAGAGCGAACTTGTATGACATGCCACGTGTTCCTGTTTCGACCTTTGGCTTTAAAAAATATATACAAGAAACTACAGTCCGTCCTCTTTTTATACCTTCTTACAAAACTTCAATCCAATGCTCAGAGAGAAAGTTATGACGATTTTCCCCAGGTCACATGTTTGGAATGTAATTCAGGAGTCTGCAAAAAGACCAACTTCCTCAGATCATATCTCCGCAAATATAGCGCAAAAAGCTCTGAAATTTGGACCCAATGTTCAGTGAAATTTCGTATCAAAAGGGTTTTTTTTTTCTCTTTTGAAACATCGCAGAAAAAAAGTTATGGCGAAAATTCCACGATGACCTATTTGGAGCAGTGAAACCCTAGAATCCAAAGCTCTGATACCAAATGTTATGAAACCAGCTCACAAAAAGATAGAAAAGATAGATCAACGCCTTAGAATTCAGCCTCTTTGAAGGGGCAACCTCCTTTACATTACACAAATGAATGATTCTTTGATGATTCAAATGACAAAACCTCCTTTCTATATATAGGAGTCTAAGGAGTCACAATATAACCCAGCCGACCTAACAATAATAATATAAAGGCACAAAAATAACAATAGAGGAATTCTATGGGGCACAGTAATAACAATATGGGGACAATAGGGGCACAACAATATTAATAAGGGATATAACTACAATAGTAATGGGGTAATCACTAGTATTATAGGGACCTAACATGCCCCTCTTCTTCAAAAAAGTGTTGTCCTTAACGCTTGAGTAGTTCTGGATGCTTTTGTATAAAATTCTAATCCTCCCATGTGGAATCTTCAATGGATAAGTTCTTCCACTTGATGAGATACTTTGAAATTGATCGATTTCGTAGCTATTGAGTTCTTGTTTATGTGACTACTTCCGGTTCCAATATAATTTTTCCTTCCTTGTCAAGTTCTGGCAATATTGTTTGAACTGGGAGCTTGTCGCCTATAACCTTCTTTAAACATGAAACAAGGAAAACTGGGTGCACTCGAGAAGCTGCAGGAAGCTCCAATTTGTATGCCATAGTACCAATCTTTTGCAACACCTTGTACGGACCGTAATACTTTGGTGATAATTTATTATCTTTCTTGGCTTGTTTGAGGGACATTTGTTTATATGGTTGTAGCCATAGGAATACCCAATCACCTACATCAAAACTTCTTTCGTTGCGATGTTGATCTGCTTGTTGTTTCATTCTATTATGTGCCAACACGAGGTTATCCTTTAAAAGTTGGAGGACTTGTTGTTGATGCTCGATGTGATGTTCCACTGCTTGAACCTTAGAATTTTCTCTTAAATATGATGTGATGGATGGTGGTTGATATCCATAAAGTGCCATAAATGGGGTCATTTTTGTTGTTGTATGGAAGAAAGTCTTATACCACCATTCAGCCAGAGGCAACCATTTGACCCATTGTGTCTATTTATCAGATACAAAGAAACAAAGATATCCTTCCAAACATTTGTTTACTATCTCAATTTTCCCATCAGATTGAGGATGATAAGATGAGCTATGAGCTAACTGAGTACCGAGACAAGAAAATAATTCTGTCCAAAAATTTCCAGTGAAAATGGGATCTCTGTCACTTACAATAATCTTTGGGTTTCAATGTAGCTTTTGAATTGTTTCCATAAATGCAGTAGAAACTGTACTGGCTTTAAATGGATGTGATAATGCATAAAAGTGTGCATACTTGGTAAGTCTGTCAACTACCACCATGATGACACTCTTTCCCTTAGACTTGGGTAAACCTGTGATAAAATCCATTGAAACCTCCTCCCAACATTGGCTTGGAATGGATAAAGGTTGTAATAGACCCGGGGTCTTAAAAAAATTATTTAGTTGGCAAACCAAACATTCTGCCACAAACTTTTGAATATCGGATTTAAGGCCATCCCAAAAGAATTCCTTCTTAACCCTGTGGTAAGTTTTTAAAAATCCTAAGTTCCCTCCTAAGGGAGAAGTGTGCAATTCCATAAGAATCTTTTGTTTGAGTTGGGAATTCTTACAGAGGTATAAGCGATCTTTGTACCATAACGGATCATTTTTCCATCTAAATGTATCAGATGTATTGGAACCTTGTTGTAACTTTTGATTAAGTGCCCACACTTCTTCATCATTCTTCCATTCCTCCCTTGCTTCGTTTACCGAGTTGGATAATATAAATGGCGCACAATAATGCTTCCACATCCTCATCCTTTCTTGAGAGTGCATCTGCCACCACATTTTGCTTCCCTTTTTTGTAGATTATTTCAAATTCATAACCCAACATCTTTGTGACCCACTTTTGTTGCTCTTCAGAGGATAATCTTTGTTCTAAAAAGTATTTAAGGCTATCATGATTTGTTTTTACCTTGAAGTGTCTTCCCATTAGGTAGGGTCGCCATTTCTTAAGTGCATGTAGTATTGCCAACATTTCCTTCTCATAAATGGCTTTGTGTAAAAACTTTCCCTTCATTGGATGACTTTCAAAAGCAATGGGTCTTTCATCTTGCATTAAAGCAACACCAATTCCATTTCCTGAAGCATCACATTCCGCAATAAAGGTTTTTGTGAAGTCCGGTGTAGCTAAGCCTGGTGCTTAGCACATTGCCTCTTTAAGATGTTCAAAGGCCTTTGTTGCTTCTGGAGTCCATGAAAATGCATCTTTCTTGCATAATGTTGTTAGAGGTGCTACTATTCTCCCATAATTTTTAACAAACTTGCGATAATACCCTGTCAACCCGAGAAATCCTCGCAAATGCTTTATGGATGTGGGGATTTTCCATTCCTTAATGGCTTTAATTTTGCTAGGGTCTACCTTAACTCCTTCATGAGATACAATATGACCCAGATATTCCACCTCTTGTACTCCAAAGAAACATTTGGATCTTTTTGCATATAATTGTTTCTACTCCAATAGTTGTAGCGCCCTGTCAACATGTTCAACATGATCCTTCCAAGACTTGCTGTAGATTAGTATATCATCAAAAAATACTAACACAAATTTTCTAAGGAAGGGTTTGAAAATGGAATTCATCAAACCTTGAAATGTAGAAAGTGCATTGGTAAGGCCAAAAGGCATGCCCAAAAATTCATAATGACCCTCATGAGTTCTAAATGTTGTTTTCGTAATGTCTTCAGTCTTCATTCTGATTTGATGATATCCTAAACGAAGATCCAACTTGGTGAAGTAAATTGATCCATGCAATTCATCTAGTAATTCATCAATGACAGGAATGGGAAACTTATCTTTAATAGTGAGCTTGTTGAGCTCCCTATAATCTGGACACATGCGCCATGATCCATCCTTCTTGTGCACCAATACTACTGGAGCAAAGAAAGAACTTTGACTAGGTTGAATTATACCAGCCTCTAGCATTTCTGCAACCATATGTTCAATTTCACTCTTTTGGGCATAGGGATATCTATACGGCCTGATGTTTGGAGGAACAGTTCCTGGAATCAAATGAATAGCATGATCATGATCATGAATAGGTGGGAGACCTTTGGGAGTCTCAAATACCTTGGAATTATTGTCCAAGACTTTTTGGAAATCTGAAGAAATAGATGATTTCGATGTGGAAACATCTAGCGAACATAGTTGCGTAATTACACCTCTTTTTTCCTTTTTTAGAAGCTTTGTCATACCGTTAGAGCTGTTTATATTTCTCGGTTTCACTGCAATACCCCTTAATTCAACTTCCTTTCCTTCCGCAGAAAATTTCATGAAAAGTTCTTGAAAATTAAAAGCTATTGTACCCAAGGAATGTAGCCATTGGACTCATAGTACAACATCAACACCTCCCATTGGAATGGAAAGCATTGGGCTAGTCAATACATATTCTCCTATGGATAGCTTGATATTATGACACTTTCCAGAGCAATTTATTGTTCCTCCATTCGCAACCATCACTTGGCACTTTGGTGCTAGATATAGGAAGCAATTCAATTCTTTTGCTACCTTACAATAAATAAAATTGTGGGTGCTTCCTGAATCAATCAACACTATTACCTTTTTCTTCTTGATTTGTCCTTCTATCTTGATGGTTTGAGGAGTGGTAATTCCCGCCAATGCATTACAAGATATGGTCGGATTCATTTCTTCTTTATCTAGGCTTTGTTCCTGGAGTATATCCTCTTCTTTTGACCTTTCTTGCTCCTTTTCTTCTTCCTCTTCATAATCTATGTAGAATAATTTCTTCTCAGCACATTTATGACCTTTAGTGTATTTGTTATCACAACTGTAACAAAGCCCTTTTTCTCTTTTTTCTTCTAATTGTTGTGGTGTCAACCTTATAGGTTGTGGAAGACTCGGGGCAACAACACTTCCATCTTTATAGTTGTGAGTGCTATGCTTCCTGGTTTCCATAATTTTTCTTTCCATTTTTCTTGCTAACCTAAGTGCCTTCTCTAATGAATCAGGTTCCCAAAGGTGAACATCATGTTGGATATTATCCTTTAAAGTCCTTATGAACACATCAATCCTATGCTATATTTTTTACCCTTACGTTCACTTTTTGGAACTCTTCAACGTGCTCCATTGTTGAACCCTTTTGTTTGAGACTTATCAATTGGCTAAAAAAAGTGTTGCTTTTTGTATCCTCATAATGTGTTGTCAATTCTTCCGTAAAAATTGCCCAAGTGATAATTTGTTTACGAGAGAAAAGCCATTGATACCATACAAACTGATTTGGTTCTAAATATAAAGTTGCAATATGTACCTTTTGTGTGTTTTGCACATTATTAAGATAGAAAAATTGCTCCATCTGTAATATCCATGTTGCGGGATCCTTGCCATCAAAATTCCTCATATCGATTTTTGGAATATGGTGGGTCTTCGATCCAACATTAGAGTCTATGAAATCATGATTAACGTTTCTTTTGTTCGCATCATGAGTTTCCTTTACTACCCTTTCACCATTTGTAAGTATTTCTTGTAGAAAATTTCTCAAATCTCTCTTCAAATCTGCCATGTCTCTCTTCAAATTTGTCTTCAAATCTATCTTCAAATCATCCATCTTAGCTTCCACGCCCTTTATCTTAGATTCCACACCATTTATCTTAGATTCTGTTAGCTTTTGTGAGAGTGACATTTGTTGCACTTGGTCTTGTAATTTTGATATATCATGTAGCATTTCTTCCTCTTCTTAATGTGTCATGCTAGAGCTTTCAGGTTGCCTACTAGGTTTTTGCATTTTCTTTCCTTGGGGCATCAATTACCAATAATAATTCTCTACTATGCCCTTTGAATTCCTTCAAAATAATTTTTCAAACCAAGCTTAAGCAAAAATTAAAAGAATTTACACACCTCTTTTCACTTTGTAGGAGCTCGATATTTCCTCTGATGTATCTCTGTAATTTCAGATCATCTAGTTTTGAAATTGCGTCCTAGAGTAGTCCTCTGTGTCCTCTTTCCAATGCCACCAGTCTGATCCAAATTGGATTCTCCAAGGAAGAGTTATGCCAAATCTCCCACAGTGACCTGATTATAGACTAGTTCAGTAGAGCGAACTTGTATGACATGCCACATGTCCCTGTTTCGAACTTTGGCTTTAAAAAATATATACAAGAAACTACAATTTGTCCTCTTTCTATACCTTCTTACGAAACTTCAATCCAATGCTCAGAGAGAAAGTTATGATGATTTTCCCCAGGTCACCTGTTTGGAATGTAATTCAGGAGTCTGCAAAAATACCAACTTCCTTAGATCATATCTCTGAAAATATAGTGCGAAAAGATCTGAAATTTGGACCTGAGGTTTAGTGCGATTTCATCTCAAATGGGTTTTTTTTTCGCTTCTGAAACATCGCAGGAAAAAGTTATAGCGAAAATGCCACGATGACCTATTTGCAGCAGTGAAACCCTAGAATCCAAAGCTTTGATACCAAATGTTATGAAACCAGATGACAAAAAGATAGATCAACGCCTTAGAATTCAGCCTCTTCAAGGGGGCAACCTCCTTTACCTTACACAAATGAATGATTCAAATGACAAAACCTCCTTTTTATATATAGGAGTCTAAGGAGTCATAATATAACCCAGCCAACCTAACAATAATAATATAAAGGCACAAAAATAACAATAGAGGGATTCTATGGGGCACAGTAATAACAATATGGGGACAATAGGGGCACAACAATATTAATAAGGGATATGACTACAATAGTAATGGGGTAATCACTAGTATTATAGGGACCTAACATGTCCCTCTCCTTCAAAAACGTGTTGTCCTCAACGCTTGAGTAGTTCTGGATGTTTTGTATAAAAATTCTCATCCTCCCATGTGGAATCTTCAGCAGATAAGTTCTTCCACTTGATGAGATACTCCGAAATTGATCGATTTCGTAGCTGTCGAGTTCTTGTTTCTGTGACTGCTTCCGGTTCCAATATAATTTTTCCTTCCTTGTCAATTTCTGGCAATATTGTTTGAACTGGGAGCTTGTCGCCTATAACCTTCTTTAAACATGAAACATGGAAAACTGGGTGCACTCGAGAAGCTGCAGGAAGCTCCAATTTGTATGCCATAGTACCAATCTTTTGCAACACCTTGTACGGACCATAATACTTTGGTGATAATTTATTATCCTTCTTAGCTTGCTTGAGGGACATTTGTTTATATGGTTGTAGCCATAGGAATACCCAATCACCTACATCAAAACTTCTTTCGCTGCGATGTTGATCTTCCTGTTGTTTCATTCTATTCTGCGCCAACACGAGGTTATCCTTTAAGAGTTGGAGGACTTGTTGTTGATGCTCGATGTGATGTTCCACTACTTGAACCTTAGAATTTTCTCTTGAACATGATTATGTTGTGAGAGAGGAATGATGGCTGTTTGATTGGAAGAAGAAGAATCCATACTATTAATATCTTCAGTAATTGTCATAGTATTATCATCAAGTTGTTGGTCATCTATCAATAGAGGAGTGGGAACCTGTTGATCATTGGTAGGTCTCTGAAGAATTTGTAGTGGTTGGTTTCTCTTATGTTGACCTTGATTTTGGTTTTGAGGTCTAGCAATTGTTTGTTGTATGGTCCTAGGTTGGGTCTCAATCTTTGAAATCCTATTCGATAGGTTTCTAAGAAGAGATGTTATTTCATCTATTTTTGAGTCTTATGACTTAGTCTTTCAAGAACTAGAGGCTTCTTGAGCAGTTTTGAGTTTTCTTTGGGCCTTTTCTTCCTTAAGTTTTAAAGAAGTTGAGGCTACCCTATTTGCTTCTACTTCTATAGCATTTGTTTGCATATCTTCAAGAGTTCTTGAAGTTCTCTCTCGTAGCATAACAACAAATTCATTATCAAAAACTTTGGAAAATTTGGACTTAGTTGCTGCTACAGGAGGCTTACAATCAACAAGCATATTGTGATAGAATTTGTTGAATCTCTTGATAAAATCTGCTACTAGTTCACCAAAGTTCCTTTTAAGCTCTTCAAATTCTGTGAGGAAATAAAGAGGATCCTTTTTGACACCCCATTGATTTTTGAATATGGTTGTAAGCTCTTCCCAATTTCTAATGGAAGTTGCTTGTAACTGCCTAAACCAAATCCTCACGTTTCCTTCTAATGACTGTACAAACAATCTCATATAAACATTCTCTGCTTCTATGTTCATGTTGTCTGCAAAGTCAAGGAAAGCTTGAAGATGGTCTTCAGCTGAGGGACCAGTTTCTCCATTGTATTTGGGAAGGTATTTTAAATAACCAGCTGGGAATGCATCAAGGTTATTAGGTAAGACTAAGGTAGCATATCTGGCCTATACAATTGGTCGGAAAGCCATGACAGCAGGTGGTGTATGAGGTTGTCCGGGTGGAGTATGAGGTGTTTGTGTGGATGTAGAGGATGAAGAAGAAATAGAGGAAGAAGATGATGATTTAGGGGTTGGTGAACTAGTTGGAGGTGAAGGAGGAGGAGATCTCCTAAAAGACTTCAAAGGAGTCTTAAGAACTAACTTTGGGACCTGAAAAGGAATACCTTCTTTTGATTCAAAAAGAGGATTGGTATACACAAAAAAGGTCTCTTTAGGTTGTTTAGAAGAAGAAGCTTCAGGTTGATAAAAAATTGAAGGAAATGGATAGATGGTAGGGGATATGAAATCTGTGGGTTTATATTTAGGTAGATTAACACCCAAATCAGATTCAGTGATAGGTGATCCTGGTGGTAGTGTGGGTCTAGGATGAGATTCTAATGAGTGAATAAGGTATGCTGACTTGAAATCAACTCCTTTGTTTAGAAGTTCAGCAATCCTAGGTGATAAATGGGAGTAATCAGGATCAACTGGGATATTACTAAAGGGGTCAAATGATTCTACTTCTTCAGATTATAGAACTGAAGAGGAAGAAGAAGATGATTGGTGGTGTCCCCTTTTAGATCTGGATTTTCTCAGAAGCCTTTCAGGATCTGATAGAGGTTTAACTATGTCAGCTTCTGAACGAGATCTGGTATGTTTATAAGGTGCCAGCTTGGGAGTGTGGAGTCGCCAAGGTGAATGATTTTAACCTTCTAAATCCTTTAATCACCTTTAAAGGAAAAGAATGAATGAATATCGTTGTCCCAAGGGAAACTTAAATGAAATTCGAATCCCCGGCAACGACGCCAGTCTGATGTTGTACCTCTGAGATAGTAGTTGGTCAGGCTACCAATGCCAGAGCATCTAAAATAATTGTTTTGGGGGATTTTTGGTTTAAGTTTATGGAAGACCAATGAATGAAGATAGATGCAGAATTGAAGTAATAAATCCTTTGGGGTATATTAATACTTCAGCAAGGGGCTGCTATAAAGCATTACACAGTGATATAGATCAAAATAGTGGTGAGTAGAAGACAACAAAAAAAAATATGATTATCACAGTTTCCAGACGATAAAACAGAACAATCACAAGTTGGAAAACCTCCTAAACTACGTTCCAGTGGTTAAAGGCAGTATACTTAATTCTTACACAAGATGCTGATGATTTATTGATTAGAGGGGATTAGCTACAAAAACAATTGCATTAATCTAGTGTCTTAATAGATGATCACTTCGGGAGCTTATAGGAATCAATTGAAACTCTAATTGTTCCTACCTAGATATCTCTGCAAGTCATAAGGACATGAAGAAAGACATAATGATTGAAAAACTGGAAAAACTTATAAGATAACAAAAACTGTGCAAGACCATATTCAGAATCGTTTTCTTTGTATTAAGGTTCCAGAAAGATTTAGTACATCAAGAGTCTGCAAAAGCTTCCTTCAAAGGTGGCTTCCAGGTTCCAAGTAGCATTAACAGTAAAAAACTTTACAAGCAATGAGCTATGAATCTTAAACTCCGAACCATTTACAACTCAGGGAAGGAGTTATTTATACAATAATAAAATTACAAATATCCTAAAACTGTTTAAGATTTATTGAAGGAAAGGAAAAGATCTTCATGGCAAGAAGATAGGGGCAGCTATTGAACTGCGCCTTGTTGTCCCCTTTATTCAGGTTGTGCTGGCTTCAATTGTCTGATATTTTGCCCCTTCAGCTGAGAAATTGTTTGAATCCTTCACACTGGCCGATTGATTCTTTTAACCTTTAATCTGATATATTTTCAAATCTGTTTAAAATGCTTTTACTCTGGCTGAATGACCTTTACTATGATCGCTTTTACCCTTACTATGCAATTCAGATTTTAACTATGTTTTTCAACAGTAAATCGCCTTGGATTTTATGCTACAGGGTGAAGCAATTTGACATGGTCATGATATTTGTCTTCAAACTGTTATTTGGCTTTTTATTTGTAAGCCTAAAACAATAATTTTCCAACCTGCAAAAACATAAACTTGTTAATAAAAATATGGCGATAGAGGAGGTCGTAATGGCTCTGTTGAGGCTTGAAAGGTTATCAGAAGAAGTTTGGGGCATATTAGAGGCTAAATGATGGCTTAAATGGGCCGCAGAGGCATTATTTGGCTGCGTTGTGTTAAAACAGGAAAACAGAGCAAATGGTGTAAAAATGCGTTTAATGGAGAAAAAGTCCTGCTTTTAACTATCGGGCGAAAAAAATGAACAGTGGCGGAAAGAGTACGGAGGATTAATTAAGGCGGGAATGGCTTAATCTTGTTTAAAACAGTGATTAGTGGTGAAATGGAGCTTTCGGGTCATTTCCATGTTTAAATCGAAAAATCGATTTTACATAGAAAACGTTACAAAATCGCATATGGCAGACTTGAAAAATTATGGACCCGAGTGGATAATGATATCGGGTCCGGGTGATATCGGCTATCGCAATCGGAGTTGGCAGGTGGGAGGCCTATTACAAAGGATCACGATAAGGGTCGAACGTGATATAGTATTGAACTGCAATATATATGCGTCGGGTCCGAGCCTCTTATCGCATATCGATGATCGCAAGAGGCGGAGGGTTGGTGCTTTAATGGGGAAATGCGATGAGGCAGATGCGATGTGGTATAAACTGTGATATATATAGCGTCAGGTCTAGGGCTATGACATATTGCAATCGGGGATCGGAGTTTGCAATGCGGGGAGGGTTTAATATATAAAGGACTTTCAACCCGCTGATATGCGATGTGATGTTTATATGAAAGGTTGTGATATTTATATAATACATAGTTTTATAACAAAACTAATGTATATGCATTGTTTTTTTAAAAGGCCCATGGCTCCGCCAATGCGATATTTGTATGAAATACATAGTTTTATTATAAAACTAAGGGTTTCGGGCTATTATATAATAAATGGAGCTATATAATATGGGAAAAGGGGAAAATATTATGGATTTAATACATTATGTTAGTATTAATATGAATATGAGCGGAAAAGGGAAAATGACTAAGTATTAATGTTTCTATTTGATTTTCATATTTCATCAATACTTAGGGTAAAACTATTTTGTGGGTTTTTGGGTAAAAGGGGATTTTAGATGGAATTTTTACTTTTCCTAGGTAAAAGGGGTTTTTACCATAGGAAAAGGGGTTTTTAATAGAAAATGAATGAATATGGATATATGAAGGTAGGAAGGGGAAATTAGTAAATATATGAATGAATAAGGATGAGGGAGGTTAATAAATTGATTTGTAGTCCTTCATTTGCTTTGTGTAACCGCCTCATGGACTTAGAAACATGATAACTGTACATTTTGTCCAATCAACTATTAAACTTTTGCAACCTTTCTCTACCTACCCTTTTCTTATCCTATCATTTTTTTTTCACTTTAATGGGTGCATTTAAGCTAGCAAACCGTTATCCTTTATTTTTATTTAACAAAAACAAACTATCTAAATCTACCCATATAACTTCCAAGGGCTCAGATTAAACTTATGAGCACCTTATTATTCTTTACCTAACTAGTGATCTGCCAAGATAAAACTGTTTGGCCAGATCTTTATTCTCTATCTATAACATCAAATTTGAAGCATGAAGCAGTCAAGATTAAACTATTTGACTGTCATGGGTTGTGGAATTTAAGACAAGCTACACACAACTATTATTTTGCAGAAAAAGTAGTGGCATTTGGACTAGCTCACTTTCAGAGTTTATTTGTTTTATTTCTACCTAACATTTTCTTTTTGCCCTTTATTTTTTAGACCAGCTACCCTAACATTTTCTTTGATATGGACATCATCATCAAAATATTTTTTTAAACTAACAGTTTATTCACTATTGTTATGTCCATATCCTAACTTAATTTTTTTTTGAAATATTCTATTTAATCAAAACCAAAAAATGCTACAACACACCCAACATGGATTATGCTGTTGCAAAACCCTTTGTGCCCAGACAATAAACTTTCTCTATGAAAATATGAGTTATTAGTGCTCCCTTTGCCTGCTAGAATCACTTACTTTGGCAAGCCAAAATTTTCTACCAACCCTACATTGAAAAATAAATTTTCCCATCAATTTGCACTACTGGGTTAGGCATTGTGCAATCCCAACAAATTTTTCCTATTGCTCCCTCTAAACAACGAATTTTAATCTTATGCTTTTGAGCTTCCCTGTCCATCAAACTTACTTTGATACCATGTGAAAATTTCACTACTGAAATTTTGTTGCAGTAATTGGAATTAATTCTTCTAATTGATAAATTAATTATGCAGTTTATTGCTATGAAAAAAATGAATTGATCACATTGCAATCTTCATAAATAAAAATATCTCGGAAGATAAACTGGAAACTCATAAAATACTGGCACACACACAAAAATATAACATCGTTATGTTTAGACAAAAGTCCCCTGCAAAAACCCAATGTGGGAAAACTGGTGCAATAACTGAGGGCTTTTATTATTAAGTAGCAGAAATAAAATTTTGAGTACAATAAATGTTGCCAAACTGGTAAATCTATCCAAAAGAAATACTAGAAAGAATTTACTAAACGATTTTACCCTCACTCCGAGCAAACTTGGCATTGTTTGACCTCTAAAAATCTAGTCGTCCAAATGGTCTGCACGGGCTCTTCGTCACTCTAGCGCTACTTGCCACACACATTGCTTGAAACAACGAATAATCTAGTTGTCATGCCTATTGCTGACTGGGAAAATGTTTCTCTGACCCTCTGAAAAATCTTCTTAGCCTCTGGAACTAAAAACGTCCTCCTCTTCATCTACCTCGAACTACCCACTTGAGGCTTTGCATTGCCTCTGCACAACCTCCTGGATAAAATTTGGCCTCGTCCTTCGAACTCTCTGGAACAATAAAACTTCCTTTGGACTCAATTTCTCTTCCCCTCTCTAGCTCTACGTTTAATCTTTGGCTCTAACTCTTTCAATAGAATCCTCATACTCTCTGGAAAATCGAACTACCCAAGGAAATATATCTCAAGTATGTTCCTCCATCTACCCATCGGCTTCTTATTATAATCTCATGGTGGGACTCCAACGACCAAGATTAAAAATTAATCAATGGTTGGGATTATTTCCTAGTTGACCCATTTGAGTTTCTAGAGAAATCTCACCTTCATTAATTAATTACTATTAATTAATCATTTTCTCTAAGTTAGACTTGGGAAAAAATTAAATATTGATTAATTAACTTAATTAAGGAACTTCTCGGTGGATTTTCCTGAAACCTTTTATGGGTTATTGAGTGCTAGTGTTTCTTAGCCTCTCTGACAGTTGTCGAGACTAGAACACCATTCACTGCTACAAAAAATAACATTGTTTAGGACAGGTAGAGGAGTGTACAACCCTAACTTGTAAATGGAATTCTTGGAAATGGCATAGGTAATGCATGATCATATATACCTGTTGAAATCTTGTAGAAGCTTTAGCTAATAGAAGTACCTATACAACATTGCCATTGTCTTCTACACATTATCGTGCCTTGCCATCCAATTGTAATGTCACTGCCAAATTAGTTCTCATAGTCACTTGAAGGAGCACAAATATGAGATAGACGACATATAATTGTAATGTCAAGGTGAAATTTGAATATTTCTTATCTATACCTTATGTAAAGGTAATGGTGAAGCCATTGTCATTGTCATATAATTAGGGCCACTAAAAAATATTGTGACCACAATAGTCAATCATTATATTTAGTGCCGCAATTGAAGGTCAACTAAGGTCATCCACGACTTGGTTTGTTTTTCCCTCTAATGTACTTAACGTTCATGTGAAATTGTTGCATGTATGTAGACCACTTTTTGTGGTAGTCATTCTATAAGTTTCCTTGTGTCTAGATGAATTACAATAACTTGTAATCAGTGTGGATGATCCTTTCCTTTCCTAGAATATAATGCTTCCACTATCAACATGTATGCATAATGAAGTGCATCTCCTTAATAGAAGTGGGGCATATATAATTTGTGTCAAAGAGTGTCTCATTATAACATGCTATCAAATGTACATGATGAATAAACACTACATAAATAAAATAAACTAAAGCATGTTTCGTCAACCTTAAAGGGTTGTTGCAACTCTTATAGATTGAGGACCAATGTCAAATACAGGTGATGCTTTAGATCCTCAAATTCTTTCTTTTTTGACTCATCCCACACAAAATTGGCTTTTCGTCCACCCTTGGTCACTTAGCATAGATTCCAAGCAACATGAGTGAACCCTAGATTGAAACTATGGTAGAAGTTAGCAAGGCCCAAGAAATTGTGGAGTTATATTAGTGTATTAAAGGCTAACCAATTGTGAGTGAATTTTATCTGGGTTGGATTCAATTACATAGTGCCTTTCATTGTAAAAAAATGAAATAGATAACATTTTTCTTCTCTTAATTATATGTATGATTTTAATCCATTTAAGTTTTTTTTTATGAACCATATTGTTATTTGTTATGATAAATGTTGTTTTAAATCTTGAAGGATTTTGTATGTTATATAGAAAGGTTTGCTAAATTTTAGAGAAAAATAATATAGTTATGTGGAATTTGGATGAATATTCATCTTGAACGAGTGAAAATCTGGAAAAATCAGCGAAATCGTCAATATTAGAGTATCTTTGGAGAAATTTTGCAGATATCTGAGATGGAAAGAGGAGATAACACATTGCACCGATCATCCAACAACTTGGTAAGGTTTCCATGGCGCAATGCAAAGGTACATAATTTAGGTTGGATGGCAAGATTTTAGCATATCTTGAATATAAGCATATGCTTTGGTGTTGCATGGAGATCCATGCACAGGCCACTAAGAGTGGGCATCTTCACTCTGATGTCTTAGTGGAGAATGCCCCTGTAGAAATGTATGGAAAATGTGGTACCATAGAGAATGCATGCAATGTGTTTGGCAAAATGCGCCAGCGAAATGTTATTTCCTGGATGGATGTCTCGATGAGGCTTTCAAATTGTTTCAGGAAATGCCTGCAAAAAATGTGATTTCTTGGACAGTGTTAATAGCTGGATGTGCTCAGAATGGGTGTTTGGAGGAGGCCATCACTCTGTTTCAACAAATGCAAGCAGCAGGTTTGAAACCAAACTTAAATACCGTTGCTAGTGTTTTATCTACTTGTGCTAACATGACAAACCTTGGTTTGGTGTTTTTCCATTTGCAAGTGCTTAGCCATCTCCATGACTCAGACAAATTCCAATTAAATCCATCTACTCCCTTCAATTCTTGGCGATGTCTTCTTTTCTATAGGAAAACCCTTTCAAAATCATGGTTGGGATTTCTATGTAATTGTATTTCATACAATGGAATGAATTTATAACTTTGCTCTGAGTTCAATCTTTTGTACAAATTGGGAAGGCTATCTCGTCAATCAACTTAACTGACATTACTTTCTTCTATATGGATTTTACATAAGATTCATTTGTTTCTTCATTTACTTCTTTCATAATGATATAGAATACAGGGCTCTCTCTGGAACCAACCATTAAAAGCAATAGAAGGTTGTAGGGTTGAAGGCTAGGTTCAATTCATGGTTTGAACCTATCTAATGTTCAACATTTCTAGTATAAATTCACTTCATGTTTTACCAAAATCATCGAAAGTGGAAATTCTTGAACACAGTAAAGCCTCATCAAAGAAAAATGAAAAATATTTCCCATGTTATGTCAGATTTTCTTATTTTATGCTTATATTCTTTTGCATTTTGCTAGAATATATAATTTAAAAAATGCTTTATGGGTTATCTCGGATTATTTCACTGTAATTCTTAATGCTTTTTCTTGAATTTATTTGAAATATCTTGTCATTAACACCTTTATGTATTAATATGATTGAAAATTTGAACCAGAGTGTTGGAGACAATATAGAGTTCTGGTTAAGTTATGTTTGATTTCTATAAAAGATCTTGTTGCAATTTGCAAGTTTTTATGTTTTATTTCCAATGGCTATTGTGAAGATAAGATATAGGGTTTCTATGGTTAATAGTTAATCCCAATCTTAGGCACTATGCAATTCTACCATTTATGAATATGTGTCTAAGGGGAAGCATTTTCAATCCTATCATAATGATGATGTAGATTTCAGGGAACCATCAGAGTTGTTGGATGGTTACAACATTGGAGAGAAAGGTACAAAATTGTGTTATGTTAGGGAGTAGAATTGTAATATTCCTTGTGATTTTTTTGGCCTGCCAAACTTAGGAAACCTCTATTACAACCTTTAGAACCAGTGATAATGCTTCATTACAAACCTTGGTTTGGTGTTTAATGCTACTCTGTCAATCAGAGATCAAATTTTGGTACACAACATCTTCTTTCATTGTGAGTGTCTCTTTGATGTCTTTTTAATGTGTTGTTAGATCTGAAAAGGAAAATGTGATAAATCAGAAATTTTTACCAATGGTGAACATTTGACAATGCAAAATGTTGGAAAGGAAAGCTACTCAAAGATACATTCCTGGTCCATTTCCTTCCATTTGGACTTCTTTGTCACCATCAAGAGCCTTCAATGCCACCCAAGATTACTCCTTAGGGACCTAATAGTCCAGGCCACTCTCTAGAAGAAATTATTCGTCAGGCACTCAGTGCTGACATCTACACCTCATTGCATAGGCAATTGTTGCTTCATTTACTTCTTTCATAATGACATAGAATACAGGGCTCTCTCTGGAACCAACCATTAACACCAATAGAAAGTTGCAGGGTTGAAGGCTAGGTTCAGTTCATGGCGAAAGTGGGAATTCTTGAACACAGTAAGGCCTCATAAAAGAAAAATGAAAAAGATTTCCCTTGGTATGTCAGATTTTCTTCTTTATGCTTATATTATTTTGGATTTTGCTATAATATATCATTTAAACAATGCTTTATGGGTTATCTCAGATTATTTCACTGTAATTCTTAATGGTTTTTCTTGATTTTATTTGAAATATCTTGTCATTAACACCTTTATGTATTAACATGATTAAAAATTTGAACCAGAGTATTGGAGACAATATAGAGTTCTGGTTAAGTTATGTTTGATTTCTATAAAAGATCTTGTTGCAATTTGCAAGTTTTTATGTTTTATTTCCAATGGCTATTGTGAAGATAAGATATAGGGTTTCTACAGTTAGTAGCTAATACCAATCTTAGGCACTGTGCAATTCTACCATTTATGAGTATGGCTTTAGGGGGAAGCATTTTCAATCCTATCATAATGATGATGTAGATTTCAGGGAAACATCAGATTTGTTGGATGGTTACAAGATTGGAGAGAAAGGCACAAAATTGTGTTATGTTAGGGAGTAGAATTGTAATATTCCTTATGATTCTTTTGGCCTGCCAAACTTAGGAAACCTTTGTTATAGCCTTTAGAACCAATGATCATGCTTCATAACAAACCTTGGTTTGGTGTTTAATGCAGCTACTATGTCAATCAGAGATCAAATTTTGGTACACAACATCTTCTTTCACTATGAGTGTCTCTTTGATGTCTTTTTAACGTGCTGTTAGATCTGAAAAAGAAAATGTGATAAACTAGAAATTTTTACCAATGGTGAACATTTGACAATGCAAAATGTTGGAAAGTAAAGGTGCTCAAAGATGCATTCCTGGTCCATTTCCTTCCATTAGGACTTCTTTGTAACAATCAAGAGCCTTCAATGCCACCCAAGATTACTCCTCAGGGACCTATTAGTCCATGCCACTCTCTAGAGGAAATTATTCGTCAGGCACTCAATGTTGACATCTACACCTCATTGCATAGGCAATTGTTGCTTCATTTACTTCTTTCATAATGATATAGAGTATAGGGCTCTCTCTGGAACCAACCATTAACACCAATATAAAGTTGCATGGTTGAAGGCTAGGTTAAATAAATTGTTTGACCCTATCTAACATTCAACATATCTTGTATAAATTCACATCCTATTTTACCAAAAACATTCATGCAGATTTGGTTAAAATTGTTCTGTTTCAACAAATGCAAGCAGCAGGTTTGAAACCAAACTTAAATACCGTCGCTAGTGTTTTATCTACTTGTGCTAACTTGACAGCTATAGACGAAGGCATGATGATCCATGCAAAGATAATTAAGAATGGATTTATGTCTGATGTCTTTGTTAATAGTGCCCTTGTTGACATGTATGCAAAATGTGACAGCATAGAAAATGACGAAGTTGTTTTGACCGAATGCCTGAAAGAAATATTGTATCCTGGACAACAATGATGAGAGCGTATGTATAGAATGGACACAGTGATGAGGCCTTGAAGCTTTTTCGACAAATGCAAGTGGTGGGTTTGAAGCCAAATGCAAATACTTTTTCCAGCACCCTCCCAGCATGTGCCAACTTGGCAGCTTTGGATCAGGGCAAGGAAATCCATGTGGAAATAATAAAATGCAAATTGTGAATGCAATTATCAAGAATTAATTCCAGGTTTCTAATTCATACCACCAAAAGATCCATACTCTGAGCTTAATGGAGCACCTTAACATGAAAGAATAATGCAGTGTATCCAATTTCAATGAGCTACTCAAGAGTGTCTTAGATTTGCTTTAGTTCACAAACCTCTGTTATAGCCTTTAGAACCAGTGATCATGCTTCATGGCAAACCTTGGTTTTGTGTTTTTCCCTTTGCAAGTGCTTAGCCATCTCCATTACTCCGACAAATTCCAATTAAATCCATCTTTTCCCTTCAGTTCTTGGCGATGTCTTCTTTTCTGCAGGAAAACCCTCTCAGAATCATGGTTGGGATTTCTATGTAATTGTATTTCATACAATGGAATAAATTTGTAACTTTGCTCTGAGTTCAATATTTTGTACAAATTGGGAAGGCTATCTCGTTAATCAACTTAACTAACATTACTTTCTTCTATATGGATTTTGCTTCAGATTCAATTGTTGCTTCATTTACTTCTTTCATAATGATATAGAATACATGGCTCTCTCTGGAACCAACCATTAACACCAATAGAAAGTTGCAGGGTTGAAGGCTAGGTTCAATTCATGGTTTGACCCTATCTAACGTTCAACATTTCTTGTATAAATTCACATCCTGTTTTACCAAAATTGTCGAAAGTGGGAATTCTTGAACACAGTAAGGCCTCATCAAAGAAAAATGAAAAATATTTCCCATGGTATGTCAAATTTTCTTATTTTATGCTTATATTCTTTTGCATTTTGCTAGAATATATCATTTAAACAATGCTTTATGGGTTATCCAAGATTATTTTGCTGTAATTCTTAATGGTTTTTCTTGAATTTATTTGAAATATCTTGTCATTAACACCTTTATGTATTAATATGATTGAAAATTTGAACCGGAGTATTGGAGAGAATATAGAGTTTTGTTTAAGTTATGTTTGATTTCTATAAAAGATCTTGTTGTAATTTGCAAGTTTTTATGTTTTATTTCCAATGGCTATTGTGAAGATAAGATATAGGGTTTCTACGGTTAGTAGCTAATCCCAATCTTAGGCACTATGCAATTCTACCATTTATGAAGATGGCTTTAGGGGGAAGCATTTTCAATCCTATCATAATGATTATGTAGATTTCAGGGAAACATCAGAGTTGTTGGATGGTTGCAACATTGGAGAGAAAGGCACAAAATTGTGTTATGTTAGGGAGTAGAATTGTAATATTCCTTATGATTTTTTTGGCCTGCCAAACTTAGGAAACCTATGTTACAACCTTTAGAACCAGTGATAATGCTTCATAACAAACCTTGGTTTGGTGTTTAATGCTACTCTATCAATCAGAGATCAAATTTTGGTACACACCATATTCTTTCATCGTGAGTGTCTCTTTGATTTCCTTTTAACGTGTTGTTAGATCTGAAAAGGAAAATGTGATAAATCAGAAATTTTTACTAATGGTGAACATTTGACAATGCAAAATGTTGGAAAGGAAAGCTGCTCAAAGATGCATTCTTGGTCCATTTCCTTCCTTTAGGACTTCTTTGTCACCATCAAGAGCCTTCAATGCAACCCAAGATTACTCCTTAGGGACCTATTAGTCCAGGTCACTCTCTAAAGGAAATTATTCGTCAGGCACTCAGTGCTGACATCTACACCTCATTGCATAGGCAATTTTTGCTTCATTTACTTCTTTCATAATGATATAGAATACAAGGCTTTCTTTGGAACCAACCATTAACACCAATAGAAAGTTGCAAGTTTGAAGGCTAGGTTCAATTCATGGTTTGACCCTATCTAACGTTCAAAATTTCTTGTATAAATTCACATCCTATTTTACCAAAAACATTCATGTAGATTTGGTTAAAATTGTTCTGTTTCAACAAATGCAAGCAACAGGTTTGAAACCAAACTTAAATACCATCGCTAGTGTTTTATCTACTTGTGCTAACTTGAAATCTCTAGATGAAGGCAAGATAATCCATGTAAAGATAATTGAGAATGGATTTTTGTCTGATGTCGTTGTTAATAGTGCCCTTCTTGACATGTATGAAAAATGTGACAACATAGAAAATAACGAAGTTGTTTTGACCAAATGCATGAAAGAAATATTGCATCCTGGACAATAATGATGAGAGCGTACGTATAGAATGGACACAGTGATGAGGCCTTGAAGCTTTTTCGACAAATACAAGTGGTGGGTTTGAAGCCAAACACAAATACTTTTTCTAGCACCCTCCTAGCATGTGCCAACTTGGAAACTTTGGATCAGGGCAAGGAAATCCATGTGGAAATAATACAATGCAAATTGTGAATGCAATTGTCAAGAATTAATTCCAGGTTTCTAATTCATAACACCAAAAGATCCATACTCTAAGCTTAATGGAGCACCTTAACATGAAATAATAATGCAGTGTATCCAATTTCAATGAGCTTCTCAAGAGTGTCTCAAATTTGCTTTAGTTCACAAACCTCTGTTACAGCCTTTAGAACCAGTGATCACGCTTCATGACAAACCTTGGTTTGGTGTTTTTCCCTTTGCAAGTGCTTAGCCATCTCCATTACTCAGACAAATTCCAATTAAATCCATCTATTCCATTCAATTCTTTGCGATGTCTTCTTTTCTATAGGAAAACCTTCTCAGAATCATGGTTGGGATTTCTATGTAATTGTATTTCATACATTGGAATGAATTTATAACTTTGCTCTGAGTTCAATATTTTGTACAAATTGGGAAGGCTATCTCATCAATCAACTTCACTGACATTACTTTCTTCTATATGGACTTTGCTTCACAATTGTTGCTTCATTTACTTATTTCAAAATAATATAGAATACAGGGCTCTCTCTGGAACCAACCATTAACACTAATAGGAAGTTGCAGGGTTGAAGGCTAGGTTCAATTCATGGTTTGACCCTATCTAACGTTCAACATTTCTTGTATAAATTCACACCCTATATTACCAAAATCATCGAAAGTGGGAATTCTTGAACACAGTAAGGCTTCATCAAAGAAAATGAAAAATATTTCCCATGGTATGTCAGATTTTCTTATTTTATGCTTATATTCTTTTGCATTTTGCTAGAATATATCATTTAAACAATGCTTTATGGGTTATCTCGAATTATTTCACTGTAATTCTTAGTGGTTTTTCTTGAATTTATTTGAAATATCTTGTCATTAACACCTTTATGTATTAATATGATTGAAAATTTGAACCATAGTATTGGAGACAATATAGAGTTCTGGTTAAGTTATGTTTGATTTCTATAAAAGATCTTGTTGCAATTTGCAAGTTTTTATGTTTTATTTCCAATGGCTATTGTGAAGATAAGATATAGGGTTTCTACGGTTAGTAGCTAATCCCAATCTTAGGCACTATGCAATTCTACCATTTATGAAGATGGATTTAGGGGGAAGCATTTTCAATCCTATCATAATGATGATGTAGATTTCAGGGAAACATCAAAGTTGTTGGATGGTTACAACATCAGAGAGAAAGGCACAAAATTGTGTTATGTTAGGGAGTAGAATTGTAATATTCCTTATGATTATTTTGGCTTTCCAAACTTAGGAAACCTCTATTACAGCCTTTAGAACCAGTGATCATGCTTCATAACAAACCTTGGTTTGGTGTTTAATGCTACTCTGTCAATCAGAGATCAAATTTTGGTACACAACATCTTCTTTCATTGTGAGTGTCTCTTTGATGTCTTTTTAACATGTTGTTAGATCTGAAAAGGAAAATGTGATAAATCAGAAAGTTTTACCAATGGTGAACATTTGACAATGCAAAATGTTGGAAAGGAAAGCTGCTCAAAGATGCATTCCTAGTCCATTTCCTTCCATTAGGACTTCTTTGTCACCATCAAGAGCCTTCAATGCCACCCAAGATTATTTCTCAGGGACCTATTAGTCCAGGCCACTCTCTAGAGGAAATTATTCGTCAGGCACTCAGTGCTGACATCTACACCTCATTGCATAGGGAATTGTTGCTTCATTTACTTCTTTCATAATGATATAGAATACAGGGCTCTCTCTGGAACCAACCATTAACACCGATAGAAAGTTGCAGGGTTGAAGGCTAGGTTCAATTCATGGTTTGACCCTATCTAATGTTCAACATTTCTTGCATAAATTCACATCCCGTTTTACCAAAAACATTCATGCAAATTTGGTTAAAATTGTTCTGTTTCAACAAATGCATGCAACAGGTTTGAAACCAAAGTTAAAAATTGTCGCTAGTGTTTTATCTACTTGTGCTACTTTGATAGCTCTAGACGAAGGCATGATGATCCATGTAAAGATAATTAAGAATGGATTTCTGTCTGATGTCTTTGTTAATAGTTCCCTTCTTGACATGTATGCAAAATGTGACAACATAGAAAATGACGAAACTATTTTGACCGAATGCCTGAAAGAAATATTGTATCCTGGAGAACAATGATGAGAGTGTACGTATAGAATGGAAACAGTGATGAGGCCTTGAAGATTTTTCGACAAATGCAAGTGGTGGGTTTGAAGCCAAACCCAAATACCTTTTCCAACACCCTCCCATCATGTGCCAACTTGGAAACTTTGGATCAGGGCAAGGAAATCCATGTGGAAATAATACAATGGAAATTGTGAATGCAATTGTCAAGAATTAATTCCAGGTTTCTAATTCATACCACCAAAAGATCCATACTCTGAGCTTAATGGAGCACCTTAACATGAAAGAATAATGCAGTGTATCCAATTTCAATGAGCTGCTCAAGAGTGTCTCAGATTTTCTTTAGTTCACAAACCTCTGTTACAGCCTTTAGAACCAGTGATCATGCTTCATGACAAACCTTGGTTTGGTGTTTTTCCCTTTGCAAGTGCTTAGCCATCTCCATTACTCAGACGAATTCCAATTAAATCCATCTATTCCCTTCAATTCTTGGTGATGTCTTCTTTTATGTAGGAAAACCCTCTCAGAATCATGGTTGGGATTTCTATGTAATTGTATTTCATACAATGGAATGAATTCATAACTTTGCTCTAAGTTCAATATTTTGTACAAATTGAGAAGGCTATCTCGTCAATCAACTTAACTAACATTACTTTCTTCTATATGGATTTTGCTTCATATTCAATTGTTGCTTCATTTACTTCTTTCATAATGATAAAGAATACAGGGCTCTCTCTGGAACCAACCATTAACACCAATAGAAAGTTGCAGGGTTGAAGGCTAGGTTCAATTCATGGTTTGACCCTATCTAACGTTCATTATTTCTTGTATAAATTCACATCCTGTTTTACCAAAATCATTGAAAGTGGGAATTCTTGAACACAGTAAGGCTTCATCAAAGAAAAATGAAAAAATTTCCCATGGTATGTCAAATTTTCTTATTTTATTCTTATATTCTTTTGCATTTTTCTAGAATATATCATTTAAACAATGCTTTATGGGTTATCCCAGATTATTTCACTATAATTCTTAATTGTTTTTCTTGAATTTATTTGAAATATATTGTCATTAACACCTTTATGTATTAATATGATTGAAAATTTGAACCATAGTATTGGAGACAATATAGAGTTCTGGTTAAGTTATGTTTGATTTCTATAAAAGATCTTGTTGCAATTTGCAAGTTTTTATGTTTTATTTCCAATGGCTATTGTGAAGATAAGAAATAGGGTTTCTACAGTTAGTAGCTAATCCCAATATTAAGCACTATGCAATTCTACCATTTATGAAGATGGCTTTAGGGGGAAGCATTTTCAATCCTATCATAATGATGATAATTATTTCAAGGAAACATCAGAGTTGTTGGATAGTTACAACATTGGAGAGAAAGGCACAAAGTTGTGTTATGTTAGGGAGTAGAATTGTAATATTCCTTATGATGTTTTTGGCCTGCCAAAATTAGGAAACCTTTGTTACAGCCTTTAGAACTAGTGATCATGCTTCATAACAAACCTTGGTTTGGTGTTTAATGCTACTCTGTCAATCAGAGATCAAATTTTGGTACACAACATCTTCTTTCATTGTGAGTGTCTCTTTGATGTCTTTTTAACATGCTGTTAGATCCGAAAAGGAAAATGGGATAAATCAGAAAGTCTTACCAATGGTGAACAATTTACAATGCAAAATGTTGGAAAGGAAAGATGCTCAAAGATGCATTCCTGGTCCATTTCCTTCCATTAGGACTTCTTTGTCACCATCAAGAGCCTTCAATGCCACCCAAGATTACTCCTCAGGGACGTATTAGTCCAGGCCACTCTCTAGATGAAATTATTCGTCAGGCACTCAGTGATGACATCTACACCTCATTGCATAGGAAATTGTTGCTTCATTTACTTCTTTCATAATAATATAGAATACAGGGTTCTCTCGGGAACCAACTATTAACACCAATAGAAAGTTGCAGGGTTGAAGGCTAGGTTCAATTCATGGTTTGATCCTATGTAATGTTCAACATTTCTTGTATAAATTCACATCTTGTTTTACCAAAATCAAAGTGGGAATTTTTTAACACAATAAGGCCTCATCGAAGAAAAATGAAAAATATTTCCCATGGTATGTCATATTTTCTTATTTTATGCTTATATTGTTTTGCATTTTGCTAGAATATATCATTTAAACAATGCTTTATGGGTTATCCCGAATCATTTCGCTGTAATTTTTAATGTTTTTTCTTGAATTTATTTGAAATATCTTGTCATTAACACCTTTATGTATTAATATGATTGAAAATTTGAACCAGAGTATTGGAGACAATATAGAGTTCTGGTTAAGTTATATTTGATTTCTATAAAAGATCTTGTGCAATTTGAAAGTTTTTATGTTTTATTTCCAATGGCTATTGTGAAGATAAGATATAGGGTTTCTACGGTTAGTAGCTAATCCCAATCTTAGGCACTATGAAATTCTACCATTTATGAAGATGGCTTTAGTGGGAAGCATTATCAATCCTATCATAATGATGATGTAGATTTCAGGGAAACATCAGAGTTGTTGGATGTTTACAACAATGGAGAGAAAGACACAAAATTGTGTTATGTTAGGGAGTAGAATTTTAATATTCCTTATGATTTTTTTGGCCTGCCAAACTTAGGAAACCTTTGTTACAGCCTTTAGAACTAGTGATCATGCTTCATAACAAACCTTGGTTTGGTGTTTAATGCTACTCTGTCAATCATAGATCAAATTTTGGTACACAACATCTTCTTTCATTGTGAGTGTCTCTTTGATGTCTCTTTAATGTGCTATTAGATATGAAAATGAAAATGATATAAATCAGAAAGTTTCACCAATGGTGAACATTTGACAATGCAAAATGTTGGAAAGGAAATCTGCTCAAAGATGCATTCGTGGTCCATTTCATTCCATTAGGACTTCTTTGTCACCATCAAGAGCCTTCAATGCCATCAAAGATTACTTCTCAGGGACCTATTAGTCTAGGCCACTCTCTAGAGGAAATTATTCGTCAGGCACTCAATGCTGACATCTACACCTCATTGCATAGGCAATTGCTACTTCATTTACTTCTTTCATAATGATATAGAATACAGGGCTCTCTCTGGAACCAACCATTAACACCAATAGAAAGTTGATGGTTACAACATTGGAGAGAAAGGCACAAAATTGTGTTATGTTAGGGAGTAGAATTGTAATATTCCTTATGATTTTTTTTTGCCACCCAAACTTAGGACTTATATTGTCCCTTCTTACATAAGATCACTTCTTTACAAATGAAGGGTGCTCCAATTTATTAGGTTATCATCCCAATATTGATTGGAAGATATTCATGCACATGTTGAAGGAATTTTTGGCTAGAGAGAATTTCCATTTTGGCAGCTTTTCATTTGAAATTTTTGATAGGACAAAAGGAGGTCTTTGTTAGAGAAGTTCTGGAGCATTGAACTATAAACATGTTGTTTTCGTTTGTTTTTATGAGTGTCTTGTTATGTGCTTCCTCTGGACTTAGGGATCATGGTTGAGCCCTTCCTTGGTTTTATGGAGACTTGATAAGACCTGGGATTTCAACACCTTGAGAAAAAAGGAGGCATGTAGGGAGAAACCTATCCTATCCTACAAGGTATCCAAGCCCCATGCTATCTAAGGGATGCATCTTATTCATGATTCATCATCAATTTATAGTGGATTCTAGGTTCATATGGTTACATGGTGCTTTTGGTCAATTTTGGACCTTTGTTACAGCCTTTAGAAACAGTGATCATGCTTAATAACAACTTGCAATTTGCAAGTTTTTATGTTTTATTTCCAATGGCTATTGTGAAGATAAGATATAGGATTTCTACGATTAGTAGCTAATCCCAATATTAGGCACTATGATATTCTACCATTTATGAAGACGGCTTTAGGTAGAAGCATTTTCAATCCTATCATAATGATGATATAGATTTCTGGGAAACATCAGAGCTGTTGGATGGTTACAACATTGGAGAGAAAGGCACAAAATTGTGTTATGTTATGGAGTAGAATTGTAATATTCCTTATGATTTTTTTGGCCTGCCAAACTTAGGACTTATATTGTCCCTTTGTACATAAGATCATTGCTTTACAAATGAAGGGTGCTCCAATTTATTAGATTATCATCCCAATGTTGACCGGAAGATATTCATGCACATGTTGAAGGAATTGCTGGCTAGAGAGAATTTCCATTTTGGCAGCTTTTCATTTGAAATTTTTGATAGGACAAAAGGCGGTATTTGTTAGAGAAGTTCGGGAGCATTTGGAAATGAAAAAGAATCATCAGTTCTTAAGACTATATCAAGATAACATGGTCATTAATTTCCTTGAAATGAGGGAAACTTGAGAACAATGAAGACACCACCATAGTATTGATGACAGGCTTAGTATTTTGAATTTAATAAAATATTAGAAATCTCAAAAGTTGTGCTATTTCTTTGTAAAATGTAGAGCCTATGTCCCCTGGCTTTTTCAATAAGCAAGAAATGGAACCTTGCATACTTTGTTTCAAATAAAAACTATTAATTTACCTCTAGTTTTCTCTTCCAAGCCAAAGCTACTACATTCAACCCAACCTATATGACTGGAGTTTTTTTGCAGCATCTGGTCATTCAAATACAAGAGACTTCAAAGAAGGAAAATGATGTCTTTGATGTCTTTTTAATGTGCTGTTAGATCAGAAAAGGAAAATGTGATAAATCAGAAAGTTTTACCAATGGTGAACATTTGACAATGCAAAATATTGGAAAGGAAAGTTGCTCAAAGATGCATTCCTAGTCCATTTCCTTCCATTAGGACTTCTTTGTCACCATCAAGAGCCTTCAATGCCACCCAATATTAGTCCTCGGGGACCTATCAGTCCAGGCCACTCTCTAGAGGAAATTATTCGTCAGGCACTCAGTAATGACATCTAGACCTCATTGCATAGGAAATTGTTGCTTCATTTACTTCTTTCATAATGATATAGAATACAGGGCTCTCTCTGGAACCAACCATTAACACCAATAGAAAGTTGCAAGGTTGAAGGCTAGGTTCAATTCATGGTTTGACCCTATCTAACGTTCAACATTTCTTGTATAAATTCACATCCTATTTTACCAAAATCATCGAAAGTGGGAATTCTTGAACACAATAAGGCCTCATCAAAGAAAAATGAAAAATATTTCCCATGGTATGTCAGATTTTCTTATTTTATGCTTATATTTTTTTGCATTTTGCTAGAATATATCATTTAAACAATGCTTTATGGGTTATCCCAGATTATTTCACTGTAATTATTAATGGTTTTTCTTGAATTTATTTGAAATATCTTGTCATTAACACCTTTATGTATTAATATGATTGAAAATTTGAACCAAAGTATTGGAGACAATATAGAGTTTTGGTTAAGTTATGTTTGATTTCTATAAAAGATCTTGTTGCAATTTGCAAGTTTTTATGTTTTATTTCCAATGGCTATTGTGAAGATAAGATATAGGGTTTCTATGGTTAGTAGCTACTACCAATCTTAGGCACTATGAAATTTTACCATTTATGAAGATGGCTTTAGGGGGAAGCATTTTCAATCCTATCATAATGATGATGTAGATTTTAGGGAAACATCAGAGTTGTTGGATGGTTACAACATTGGAGAGAAAGGCACAAAATTGTGTTATGTTAGGGACTAGAATTGTAATATTCCTTATGATTTTTTTGGCCTGCCAAACTTAGGAAACCTTTGTTACAACCTTTAGAACCAGTGATCATGCTTCATAAAAAACCTTGGTTTGGTGTTTAATGCTACTCTGTCAATCAAAGATCAAATTTTGGTACACAACATCTTCTTTCATTGTGAGTGTCTCTTTGATGCCTTTTTAACGTGCTGTTAGATTTGAAAAGGAAAATGTGATAAATCAGAAAGTTTTACCAATGGTGAACATTTGAAAATGTAAAATGTTGGAAAAGAAATCTATTCAAAGATGCATTCATGGTCCATTTCCTTCCATTAGGACTTCTTTTTCACCATCAAGAGCGTTCAATGCCACCCAAGATTATTTCTCAGGGACATATCAGTCCAGGCCGCTCTCTAGAGGAAATTATTCGTCAGGCACTCGGTGCTGACATCTACAGCTCATTGCATAGGCAATTTTTGCTTCATTTACTTCTTTCATGATGATATGGAATACAGGGCTCTCTCTAGAACCAACCATTAACACCAACAACATTGGAGAGAAAGGCACAAAATTGTGTTATGTTAGGGAGTAGAATTGTAATATTCCTTATGATTTTTTTGGCCTGCCAAACTTAGGACTTATATTGTCCCTTCGTACATAAGATCACTTCTTTACAAATGAAGGGTGCTCCAATTTATTAGGTTATCATCCCAATGTTGACTGGAAGATATTCATGCACATGTTGAAGGAATTGCTGGCTAGAGAGAATTTCCATTTTGGCAGCTTTTCATTTGAAATTTTTGATAGGACAAAAGGAGGTCTTTGTTAGAGAAGTTCGGGAGCATTGAACTATAAACATGTTGTTTTCCTTTGTCTTTATGAGTGTCTTGTTATGTGCTTCCTCTGGACTTAGGGATCATGGTTGAGCCCTTCCTTGGTTTTATGGAGACTTGATAAGACTTGGGATTTCAACACCTTGAGAAGAAGGGAGGCATGTAGGGAGAAACCTATCCTATCCTACAAGGTATCCAAGCCCCATGCTATCTAAGGGATCCATCTTACTCATGATTCATCATCAATTTATAGTGGATTCTAGGTTCATATGGTTACATGGTGTTTTTGGTCAATTTTGGACCTCTGTTACAACCTTTAGAAACAATGATCATGCTTCATAACAACTTGCAATTTGCAAGTTTTTATGTTTTATTTCCAATGGCTATTGTGAATGGTTATTTGCAAGTTTTTAGGTTTTATGTTTCTACAGTTAGTAGCTAATCCCAATCTTAGGCACTATGAAATTCTACCATTTATGAAGATTGCTTTAGGTGGAAGCATTTTTAATCCTATCATAATGATGATATAGATTTCTGGGAAACATCAGGGTTGTTGGATGGTTACAACATTGGAGAGAAAGGCACAAAATTGTGTTATGTTAGGGAGTAGAATTGTAATATTCCTTATGATTTTTTTGGCCTGCCAAAATTAGGACTTCTGTTGTCCCTTCGTACATAAGATCACTGCTTTACAAATGAAGGGTGCTCCAATTTATTAGATTATCATCCCAATGTTGACCGGAAGATATTCATGCACATGTTGAAGGAATTGTTGGCTAGAGAGAATTTCCATTTTGGCAGCTTTTCATTCAAAATTTTTATAGGACAAAAGCCAGTCTTTGTTAGAGAAGTTCGGGAGAATTTGGAAATGAAAAAGAATCATTAGTTCTTAAGACTATATCAAGATAACATGATCATTAATTTACTTGAAATGAGGGAAACTTGAGCTCAATGAAGGCACCACCTAAGTATTGATGACAAGCTTAGTATTTTGAATTTAATAAAATATTAGAAATCTCCCAGGCTATGTTATTGATTTGTAAAATGTAGAGCCTATGTCCCCTGGCTTTTTCAATCAGCAAGAAACAGAACCTTGCATACTCTGTTTCGAATAAAAACTATTAATTTACCTCCAGATTTATCTTCCAAGCCAAAGCTACTGCATTCAACCCAACCTATATGATTGGAGTTTTGTTGCAGCATCTGGTCATTCAAATACAAGAGACTTCAAAGAAGGATTGTGCCTTTTGAGTTTTAATTTGGTGGTTAATCTCTTTAATATAGAGTACTATAAAACTATCCATGCCCCCAAATCATGTTCTACAATCAGCAAAATCGTTTTTTGAAGTGGCTTAAAAAATGTTTATTGTTGACATGGAATCTATTCGTAAGTTTCATTTTCATTATTTATATCCTTATACCCTTGACTAATCAATTCACAACCTCCCTTAAACTTAAACTATGATTGTAGTAAACAATTAAATACCACCTCATTGCATTAGTAACTAGGCACTACATATAAGGTATACTGGGTCCCTCCAGCTGCTAGCTCTGCGAAGTTGAAGAGGAGACCTTTGAACATCTTCTCAATAGCTGTATTTTCACCTCCATGTTATGGGAGTTTTTCGCCACCATCTTCAAACAGTCGGATAGAGACAAAGGCAGCATCACAAAAACCCTGACCAATTGGAGGGATAATTTCTCGGATTATGAAGTTCTTAACTCTGCCTGAGCTCTGTTACCAAGTTTCATCATATGGAATGTGTGGAAAGAGCGAAACAGAAGAATATTCAAAGATGAGAAGAGTTCCTCTCTTCACGTGTTGGAGCAAATATCAAAACAGCTTAAGGAGACAGTCAGCACTACAGTTAGGGATCTCTCTAAAAATCCTCCCTCAGAAGCAGAGTTTTCAATTCTCAAGCAGTTAGGCGTGCAGGGGCTGAGTCTGCAAGGTATAGACAGGAAAATAAACATGAGGGAACTGGGTAAAGATTTTTGGAATCCTCCCCCAGAAGGCTTTTGAAATTATAATATCGATGGGGCTTCAAAGGGCAACCTGGGCATGGGAGGCTTTGGTGGGGTGCTTAGGGATGAAAACGGAAGCATTATCTCCCTCTTTTATGGCTATCTAGGAAAATCCACCAACAACATGGCAGAATTAATGGCATTGGAACAACGCTTGGAATTTTTGAAACAGAATAATCGCTGGAATGTAATAATAGAAGCTGATTCAGTGTTAGTCATCAACGCAGCCAAAAGAATCAGTCATGGAACTGGGCCAGAGAAAGTTTCAAAACATTGGAGGCTAATACAAGTTCTCCAGAAAATTCAGGGATATCTTCAGGGACTGCGCACTCTTAGATTCATCCATGTATGTCGAAATGCCAACAAGTTGGCGGATATTCTGGCCAACCAAGGTGTCAGATGTAAGGATATCAGAGTTTTGATGGATTGGCTTGCAATGCTGCCGAGCAACCTAAAAGAACTCTGCCATAACCAGGATGAAGAGGACAAAGAAGTGTATAGGAACAAAACACATGAAGCTAATTTGCAATGATTGGTTTTTGGCACGCTTCACTTTCTGGGTCTGACAAGCCTAGGGAGGAAGATTGGTCAAGGGCGGCCTCAGCGACTGTGGGAATCTCTCCCATGCTCAGCCCTCACATGAGGCGCAGGGTTATCTCTTTCAATCAGGAGGTGGAAAGTAATAGGAGATGGCGGGAAACTTTTCACAAGTTTCAGTGGCAGGACACAAAACCACTTCCAAAGTGGTTTAGGTGTGATCGCACCGCTTATATACGGAAGGCAGTTTTGAATTTCGGGCAACGATTACATAAAAATCTTGACGCGTGGATGAGGACAGGGCCTCAAAACCACCCTCATCGCACGCTAAAGAGTGATCACTTAGGACGTGCGAGGGTACAATTCCACTGTTCGATGGGATTAAGCAGATCAACGGTCGGAATTAATTGAAAGGTTTGGTGAGGTCCGGGGGTTATCCTTCAAGTTTCTTCCTGTTGCAAAATGTATCTCAGGGGTTGGATCTCATCAGAAGTTTAGACGGTGGAGTTTTCAAGGTAGGTTTAGGTTGGTGATGACGTGGTTTTTGAGGGGAGGGACCATGGAACCTGTGAGTCACATAGTTTATTTTTGTGTGTTCCCAAATGGTTGGGAGTGTATTTTTTTTGGGGTTATGAAGTCTTATTTTATGTCGAGTCCGATCCTTGCAAGCACATTACCACTCAGTTTGGTTGCTTGGTGTAAATTTTGCTTGTTTTAATGAAATAGAAGGCACTACTCTTGCTTTAGCAAAAAAAAACTAGGCACTACATATCCTTATATGTTCTTGACTACGCTACACACATGGTCACAAGTGACCATGACACATGGGACTAGAGGCCCACTTCAATGTCCATCATTTTTATGTTCGTTGCATCCATATAACACCCAAAATATTTCCTTAATGTATTCTAATTAGCTACTTTAATAGAGAGTACTTTTTCAGTCACATTCTGAATAGTTTGATGTATTCTGTTGATGCACTTGGCTCGATGTAATGTTCATGAATAATAACTTGATGCTTCTGCATCTGCCTTTCATAACTTATATGAGGCTCACAAATACTTCAGAACATCTTTCTTGCAAATTGGATAGAGTTCTTAAATGAAGAATAATGATGCAATTGTCAAGAATTAATTCCAGGTTTCTAATTCATACCACCAAAAGATCCATACTCTGAGCTTAAAGAGGCCTTGTAATATTTAGAACATTCTCATTGAAGGAGACACAGTCATACATTACCTAGGGCTACAAATATTCTTCCAAAAATGCAATTAACAATGATAGGTAAGAAAAAACCAATCCTTGATATGTAGGATGCTGAACACTTTTGATAAATATGCTTCAGTATCTTCCTTTTCAAAGAGTCAATGGGACTGATGTAAATGCTGAAAATGTTCTGGGTTTAAATGTTGATCTATTTCTACTTCGCTGAAATTCAAGTCCATCAAGAAATAGATTCCAATCAGTTAGAAACATTTATCATAAACTGTCCACGTCATCATTAATGTGGAAAATGGGATTATTATGTATTAGTTCAAGAAGAAAAACAAACAACAGATTCCATGTATTTTAACCAATTAATGATGCAAACCTCCCTTAAACTTAAACTATGATTGTAGTAAACAATTAAAACTCACATTATTTCATCTTATTATGACATAATTACAACAACAAATTACTTACCAAAATTCAATTAGGGAATCTAACTGAGCTTGTTGGTGGGCTCCAGTACTGTAGCAATAATGCTACAACTCCTGGAACTCCCTTCTTTAATTTTATCAACCCGGTAGTTGGTAACAAACTTGGAAGCGATGGTGCTGTATGCACAAGTACTAGCTCTTGCCGCAGCTGTCACTTGGTCAGCTGGCACAAGTTCGCTAGGGGCTTAAGCCAACTTCTATGAGCTCTTAGAAGAAGCTTTTTAACTGATGGATGGAAGCTAACCCAATGGAAGCTAATCTACTTGCGGAAAGAAACTGAAAGCCAAAAAGAAACGCAAACCCTAGCAAACCCTAATTCTACCAGCTAGTCCTACTGACGCAAAGGAGAGCATGCGAACTACTAACAGAGATGCCATTACTTCTATGAAGGTAAAATACATGTGTCTAGACTACCTCTATCTGAAGAAAACATCTTTTTGTATTTTTGAATAAGTTGTTAGAGTTATCATGCATGTGCTTTTAACTATTTTTTTACTGTGCAGAGGTGGATCAAGGAAGAGAAATGCTTGGAAAAGGTTGAGAAGGTTCAGAGAGGGTCTAAGGAGTCCCTAACACCCTTCTAGAGAGTTTCACAGAGTTTGGCCATCAAGAAACCTCATTCGTGAGCTTCTACAGGAAGTCTGCAGGAGTTCTACAGGATGTTCTAGGATTTCTATAAGATGTTCTATAATTTTTCTACAGGATGTTTTAAAATTGGATTTTGGAGGATGGGTGAGTGAGGTAAGGTGCACGAATCGATAGGGAGGTAGGGTAGGGGCCTGAAATGACCTAAGGACTGATGGTTGGAGTGGTGAGAGGGTGTGGAAAGCTAGCTTGGCTTAAAGAAGGCTAAGACAATGGAGGAGCAATAAGGTAGGGTTACGTGGGCAGAAAGATAGTTGTGAGATGAGGAACCTAACTAGGAGATGGAGCAGCTGGCCTGGACGAAGCTTGGGTGAATGAGAGGGAGATGGAGATGCCCTGCACGGTGTACACTTAACCGAATCAACTAAGTCCTGCACACAATCGAAATCTTAGCTAATCTAGTCTAACTGTCAATGAAACAAATGAACAACATCTTTATTCATAAAGAGAACCATGTACAACACTTAAGCAAAGAACCATTTCAAAAGGCCTGAACGCATGATAAACTCCTACAAATGAAAACATTACACCAAAGATTGCATGGACAAGCAAACTAGTGTTTTTGTTGGGCAGCAAGATCACCTTTGTCCCAACTCACGATCCCACTGAGGGAGAGGTAAGATCAGAGGTGCTTGAGCCCTTTTTCCAAGGATCCTTTATGTTATTAACCTATCAAATCAATTTGAATATGAAAATCTACTTTAATCATCAAAATCACAAACTAAATAACAAAACAAGATTTAGATCTAAATAGCAGATTTTATTCTAAGAATGCAGCAAAAACACATAAAGATAATCAAAGGAGGTATTGGGCACTTGAGATGGGCCCAACCCCAAGAGCTATAGCCTCCTAAGAGATATTTAGAGTTGGTGCAAAGCTGGATTCATCTTTATTGAGCAAGAAAAGAAGAGTTACATCAAAACTGTCCACAAGGAGAACTTGAAAATGAGCTGAAAGCAAAGCCAATCTATTGCCTAAAAATCGAAATACAAACTAGCTAACTTCTGCCTACAAAATGACTAACCATTGGCTACAAAATAACTAACCACTAGCTAACAACTAACCCAAATGAGGCCCTAAGCCTTCTTATTTATACAAATTGAGGACCCAACAGTCCTCCTAAACTTTAGGGACTCGGCTGCCCAAAACTTGTAGTTAACAGCAGTCCTACTTGACTTGCTTGGCTGCCCTTGTGCTAATTGATTTGGTGGCCCTTGAACTCCGAGCTGATGGTGGAGAATTCGAGGTAAGGGCCTATAAATGAAGGGGACACCTTCCTACAAATCCTCTCCCTTGTTCTCCCACGAATTTGGCTACCAAGTGCTCATTAAAACCTTCAATTTTGTCTCCAAGTTGACCAAAAAGGCTACACAAAGCACCCATTAGACTTGTTGGCATAATGACTAACCCAATTAACTCTATTAGCATAAATATAATCAAAAACATGCGATAAACTAATGAGAATGGTGGATTAAGTCGAATTAGGAGGTTGAATGAGCCCACATAGTTATCCATTTTTGGGGCTCATCATCACCCCCTACTGAAAGTGTTGCTCATCCTCTGAGCAACCAATTTATCTCCTCATCTTTGATGGCCTTGGTGGCATCCCTGTCATGCCAAGCTTCTGAAGTGATGTCCTCTTCTATGTCATGAAACCATGCTTCTTTGCTTCTTCCCACTGCCTGTGCTCCTTTTCCTAGAGAAGTTTCAGCTTTGGTATGATTGTGCAAGTATATTCAATCTGATGGTGGCAATGGTGGTGAAAGGAGATGAAACCAGTGGAGGATGGAAGAAAAGAGTGGTTACATGCCTCCTCAACAGACTTCTAGCTTCAAATACCTCTCCATAATTGATTATGGCCTGCCCAAAGGCGTCTACAGGATGTTTCTGGTAAAAATACATAACTTCTTGTAGAAAGTTCTATAGCTTCCTGTAGAAGGTTGAACCGTGACTAAATTGTGTCTGAACCCTGAAAAAAATGAGTGTTCATGGAGGGGATGGATGTGCTTAGGGTGGCTAGCATAGGTGCTGCCTCCCTAGCTAAAATCTCGGCCAATTTCTCCTTCTGCTGCCCTCTCCCCAAACTTCCTGTAGAAAGTCCTGTAGTGGCCGTTTTCTGGCTTCCTGAAGAAACAGTCTGCTAACTTCCTGTAGAACCAGTTTTCTCTGATTTGGCTTGCTTGGCTGGGGGTGCCTTCTCCTTGACCTATGCTGTGGTTGCCTTGGGTGTGTCCCTACTTGTTTGGCCTTTTTCAATCTTCTCTGCTCTCTTCTCCAATCTTTTTTCTGAGGTGTTTGTGCCATTGTTCCTCCCACAATTTTAGGCTTAGCAATTTGGCCCATTTCTCCTTTTCCTCTCTGTTTCTTCCTTCTTTTTCTTTCTTGCTTTCCTTGTGATGGTTTCACTGTGATGGTTTACCCTAGGTTTTCTTTCCCTTAGCTTCCTTACCCTTAGTTTTCTTCTCTGCCTCAATATCGTGCTTCCTCACGCTCTGTTTTGGCTTGTGCACTAATCAGAATGGGAATTCTATATATGGTTTCCTCCCCAGAATGTGGAGGACAGTATCCCTCAAGTGTTTTTTCTTTGCAAACCATTCAACCAGTACTGTCATGTTTTTCACTCTATTGAGTCTTGCCATAGAAAAGATAATGGGCTTTTTATGGTCATTCAAAATACACATGTGTTCAGCTGTCTGTTCGGGATTGAACAAGAGTTTTTCAATTGAACCATGTAAAGCAGTAAGACGATGCTGCTTCCCTGTATAAGGGAAATAACTCTGCATGTCTGCTCCAGGAGAAACAATGTTGAACTTGGGATCAAAAACATCAATTCCATGAACCACACGATAAAGACCAGCAAGGGTGAAAGCAGTTCCTGTCATACTGGCCAACAGTATCCTTGCTCCCAACAATCTCTTGATATGTGCTAGTGATAATAAAATCTGTATGATTCATTGCAATTAGATCTGCAGTAAACTGGCAAGAGAAATGGTATTTTTCTTCATATTTTTCAGTATATGTCTGAATCTAAATATTTGGTCTTCTCCAAAGCATGGGCTATGTTGCACTGAAGACAATTCCAGGCAGCAATAAGAAAACGGCTTTTGAATTCATAGACAGACTTGCATTCACATTTTTCCTACCCCCTCAACACATCGAATTCACCACCTTTTGAATTATTTGCATGGGAAAGTTCTGTTCAGGCCTACCTCACTGAGAATTTCCACCCTCGATGTGAACAGTCCAAGCTTCATTGTATGTTGGGTCTCCTGTAGCGCAGCTTCCTGTAGAAATGCCTGTAGAGTGCCCCTGCGCCTCTGAACGATCTTGGTATGCGGGAGAATTTTGAACAAGCCGAAAAACTTGGCGAAGGACGTTAGTTTAACAGAATTCAGAGGCAGAGGATTCAGCCAAAGAGGTTTGCAAGTGTAAATGAACAACAGTTAACGTGAGTCTTCAGCCGAGCATTCCTTTAATTACTGCGTGATTTGTGGTGAGGTGGCAAAAACGTGTGCTGTCTTCATTTGAACTACAGTGATGTTATAAACTGTATGTTCTCCTCTATCTGTTAATTATTTGACGTCCTGTGCACTGGAGTTCAACAGATCTACCACTAACTGTGTTTTTCAAATTTCTCATGAATGACCATACACGTATGCTGCGTGATTTTTCCTTGAGCGCTAGAGAACTGGATGTCAAGTTAACCTTGCTATATTCGTGGCTTAATTTCACCATTCCATTCGTTCATGCATTTCTTTAATTAGATTCATGCAATAGAGGAACAGGTTTTAGTCACGTACCTGAAGTCAAATGGCTGCTGTGAAGTGCTTTTTGCTGCTGCATGCTCATGTTCTGTTGCTGCATGCCTGGATCCTTTGGTTGCATGAGGGCTTGGCTGATGATTTTTGGTTGTTTTTCCTTGTGCAGGTGTCCTCTGACCAGATCTAAGCTGCAGGCATTTGTTTCCACGTTCAAATCTGCACCTTCAAGTTGCTGCTGCTGAATTTTCACCGGACCAGAACTTGTTTTCGCCATTGCTCCCAAACGGTAAACCGGATCGATTTGAAAATTTCCGAGCATGTTCCTATCATCATGATGCACCTCCCATAGAAAAATCGTGATCAATGGATGCACAGATTTCGAGAAAAATGGAAAATGGCTGAATATTTCAGAGATCAATTTCTCGGAAACCGTGCATCGAAATTGGCTGAAACTGCTTGGGTAGGCTACTATCACCTATTTTCATCTCCCCATGAAACAGGTTTTAAAACGGATGCATGGATATGGAGAAAATGCAAAAATGGCTGATGGTGATGGAGGCTGATTTCTTGGAAACCGTGCACCGGAATTGGCTGAAACTGCTCAGGCATGTTGCCATCACCCCTGTACAATTCCTCGTAAAATGGTTTTTCAAATGGATGCATGGTTTTCAAGTTATGGAAGAAACAAATTCTGTTCTAGGTATTTTTGCTTCAAGGCATTTTGCAGTTTTGTTGCATGGTATGAAAAATGAACTTGGGTTGTGATGCAGGCATGGAGATGATGGAGGAGGAGTTTGAAAAGTGTAGGAGGACTCCTGAACCCTTGCGGAAGCTATCGTGTTCGCCAAACCACCTTTTTGCAATCCATTTTTAGCTTCTTGTAATTTCTACAGGAAGTTCCTGTAGAAAACACAGTTTTCATAAAAGAAGCAAAATGAGGTGGAAAAAATGATGGAGAAAGGCGAGGGATGGACACAGAGGTGCTTGCAGGCCTAACCAACAGATTCCCACCATCAGATTCCCTTTTAAAATTGAATTTGGTTCGTCCAAAGGTTCTACAGGATGTTTCCTGTAGAAATACAGAACTTCCTGTAGAAGGCACAAAAATTCCTTTGACCTTGTTTTGAGTGATCCTCCTGACCTGCAATGTCCTTCTTGCAACCTGCAATTATCCAATGGAAATTAGTTTTATTTTTATTTTTATTTTTCTCTTTTTTTTTTGAAAAACAACTAGGGCGCCTCATGGAGGTTTTCACCCTAATTGCCTGCCTTGGGCGCCTCCAAAGAAGGTTTTCACCCAGGGATCTTATTCCCTTTTTATTTTCTCTTCTTTCCAACCCATTGACCGCCTCATGGAGGTTTTCAATCAATGAGCCAATCTAAGGCGCCTCTGAGGAGGTTTTCACCTTAGATTTTTCCTCTTATTTCCATTTTTTCATTTTTTTTTTTTTTTCTACCCTACCCTACTTGAGAAACAAAATCATTCTCAAGTATAAGAATACTTCCAATGGAGCCATGTGCACATCAAGATTAGAGACAAAATGATGTGGAGGCTCGAAATGCATGCTTAGACAACTATTCGGATTTTAGATACCAAATGATCTGACTTTGAAGGGATCAAACATAGCTGAGGAAGAGAGTACCGCTGCAACTTAGTGACCTTCTGAAACCATATCTCAATATAGCTTTGATATCCTTGGTCCTTTTGCTGATCTGGGTCATGTTTCATGTCACTTTCTACTATGACTTCCTCATCTTCCTCTTTTTGCTGATCTTTCTCTTGAATACATGGAAGATTTGACGGTAACCATGAGGGAACTCTCTCGATCTCTGATTTTGATGCCTTCTCTTCATCAAGTGCAGCCCATGGTTCTCTGATCTTTTCTTTTGAATCTTCTTCTGCTGGATGTGGTCCTTCAATGCTTGCAATACAGTCTCTTTTTTGCAATACTCTTCCTGAGCTATGGTGAAGATCATTGAGCTCAAGAGGAGTTGTTCGGACATGTTGTGCCTCAGCTTTGCAATTAGGTTGAGCTATTCCAATGTGCGGGTTTGGAAATGGTGGTATGGGTAGCTGAGTGGGGGTGTATATTTGAGATGGATGTGGATGGGATTGTGGTTTGGTAGGCATTTTGGGTTGCCTTGGTGGAGGAGGAGGCGATGGTTGTGGATGAGCAAGTGGTGGAGGAAAATGAGCGGGATGAGAGTTGTACTGGGGCCTCCACCCCTGATAAGGTGCATTCCACTGAGGTTGTGGCTGAGCATAAGAGTGAAACGAATGAGCAACTGGCTGGGCATAATATGGATCTGTGAAGGAACAAGGAGGAGGTGTGAACCAGGAAGGATGAGCAGGGGGACCCCAAGAAGGCATGAAAGTGGCTTGATAGGGGTCATAATAGGTCTCGTGTGTCCCTTGCAGTTCCTGCTGGTAAGATCTAGGTCCATGCGGCCTCCTTTGGTTCATATAATAGAGTGGTTCAGTGGTTCCTTTGGCTCTCTGATATGCAGCTTTAATTCCGGGCAAGGAAGGGCACTGATCTGTAGGATGGTATTCTTCACAGACAAAACACACTTCTATAGAGTACAATGGACATTCGTTCCTAGGATGCTTTCTAGTGCACCTGGGACAAAAGATGACCAAAGCCCTCTTGGCTTCCTCTTGCTTCTTTTGGATCCGTAGGGTATCCAATTGCCTGGCAAGAAACTGCCTCGTATCACTCTTGAAATCTTCTATCTGATCTTCAAATTCGTCTTTGGACAAGGGACTGCTCCCAACATTTCTGCTTGTAGCCATTTGCTCAAGAGGAATGGTTTCTTCTTCTTCTTCCCTTGAGGTTCTTCAAATATGTCTTGATGTCCACCTAAGGGTTCTTTAATCACAGCCATCGAAGAAGAGAGAAGGTTGACTATGTGAAGCAGTGGGGGCGTTGTGCAATCATTTTTCTAACTTATCTCTACTCCTACAAGGCATGAAAAGAAATCTTTTTGGTTGATTTTTGTATTTTTCTTCTTATACCTGCAAAACTAAAATAGATTGAACTGCAACTAACTATCTTGCTGAAATGAAAATGCGGAATTGAAATGAAAGCAGGAAAGGACTAATCTATTTTGCTCAAATGAATTTTCAGGAATGAGATGTAGTCTACGCTTGCATAATTGAGATGCTAATCTACGCTTGCAGAAATGAAATTGCGGAATTGAAATGCTAATCTATGGAAGCAGGAAATGTCTACTCTACTTTTGCGGAAATGAAATGAAATAAAATACTTAGCAGAAGGTTGTAGTGGAAAATAGAAGAAAAGCAGCAATCACCAATACTCTGACGCTTCCCCGGCAACGGCGCCAAAAACATGGTGGGCTCCAGTATTATAGCAATAATGCTACAACTCCTGGAACTCCCTTCTTTAATTTTATCAACCCGGTAGTTCGTAACAAACTTGGAAGCGACGGTGCTGTATGCACAAGTACTAGATCTTGCCGCAGCTGTCACTTGGTCAGCTGGCACAAGTCCGCTAGGGGCTTAAGCCAACTTCTATGAGCTCTTAGAAGAAGCTTTTTAACTGATGGATGGAAGCTAACCCAATGGAAGCTAATCTACTTGCGGAAAGAAACTGAAAGCCAAAAAGAAACGCAAACCCTAGCAAACCCTAATTCTACCAGCTAGTCCTACTGACGCAAAGGAGAGCATGCAAACTACTGACAGAGATGCCATTACTTCTATGAAGGTAAAATACATGTGTCTAGACTACCTCTATCTGAAGAAAACATCTTTTTGTATTTTTGAATAAGTTGTTAGAGTTATCATGCATGTGCTTTTAACTATTTTTTTACTGTGCAGAGGTGGATCAAGGAGGAGAAATGCTTGGAAAAGGTTGAGAAGGTTCAGAGAGGGTCTAAGGAGTCCCTAACACCCTTCTAGAGAGTTTCACAGAGTTTGGCTATCAAGAAACCTCATTCGTGAGCTTCTACAGGAAGTCTGCAGGGGTTCTACAGGATGTTCTGGGATTTCTACAGGATGTTCTGTAATTTTTCTACAGGATGTTTTAAAATTGGATTTTGGAGGATGGGTGAGTGAGGTAAGGTGCATGAATGGATAGGGAGGTAGGGTAGGGGCCTGAAATGACCTAAGGACTGATGGTTGGAGTGGTGAGAGGGTGTGTAAAGCTAGCTTGGCTTAAAGAAGGCTAAGACAATGGAGGAGCAATAAGGTAGGGTTACGGGGGCAGAAAGACAGTTGTGAGACGAGGAACCTAACTAGGAGATGGAGCAGCTGGCCTGGACAAAGCTTGGGTGAATGAGAGGGAGATGGAGATGCCCTGCACGGTGTACACTTAACCAAATCAACTAAGTCATGCACACAATCGAAATCTTAGCTAATCTAGTCTAACTGTCAATGAAACAAATGAACAACAACTTTATTCATAAAGAGAACCATGTACAACACTTAATCAAAGAACCATTTCAAAAGGCCTGAACGCATGATTAACTCCTACAAATGAAAACATTACACCAAAGATTGCATGGACAAGCAAACTAGTGTTTTTGTTGGGCAGCAAAGTCACCTTTGTCCCAACTCACGATCCCACTGAGGGAGAGGTAAGATCAGAGGTGCTTGAGCCCTTTTTCCAAGGATCCTTTATGTTATTAACCTATCAAATCAATCTGAATATGAAAATCTACTTTAATCATCAAAAACACAAACTAAATAACAAAACAAGATTTAGATCTAAATAGTAGATTTTATTCTAAGAATGCAGCAAAAACACATAAAGATAATCAAAGGAGGTATTGGGCACTTGAGATGGGCCCAACCCCAAGAGCTATAGCCTCCTAAGAGAGATTTAGAGCTAGTGCAAAGCTGGATTCATCTTTATTGAGCAAGAAAAGAAGAGTTACATCAAAACTATCCACAAGGAGAACTTGAAAATGAGCTAAAAGCAAAGCCAATCTATTGCCTAAAAATCGAAATACAAACTAGCTAACTTCTGCCTACAAAATGACTAACCACTAGCTACCAACTAACCCAAATGAGGCCCTAAGCCTTCTTATTTATACAAATTGAGGACCCAACAGTCCTCCTAAATTTTAGGGAATCGGCTGCCCAAAACTTGTAGTTAACAGCAGTCCTACTTGACTTGCTTGGCTGCCCTTGTGCAAATTGATTTGGTGGCCCTTGAACTCTGAGCTGATGGTGGAGAATTCGCGGTAAGGGCCCATAAATGAAGGGGACACCTTCATACAAATCCTCTCCCTTGTTCTCCCACGAATTTGGCTGCCAAGTGCTCATTAAAACCTTCAATTTTGTCTCCAAGTTGACCAAAAAGGCTACACAAAGCACCCATTAGACTTGTTGGCATAATGACTAACCCAATTCACTCTATTAGCATAAATATAATCAAAAACATGCGATAAACTAATGAGAATGGTGGGTTAAGTCGAATTAGGAGGTTGAATGAGCCCAAATAATTATCCATTTTTGGGGCTCATCACTTGTGAAGGGCTTTTGTTTTCTATCACCATGAGAAACTGACCTACATGCACTCACTCTTCACTTGATCATAAAAATGTCTTACAATAACTAGAAATTACAGATTCCAACCAGTTGTTAGAAATATTTATCATAAATTGTCCATGTCATCATTAAGAATTATTCTCCACCTAGGATACTTAGGGAACATGGGAGTTTATTCCCTCTCTACTTAATAGTGTTGGGGTTAAGATGGATATATGCTAATTTTGTTTTATCATTGTTGAAATTTCTATGAAGTGTAATGGCACTTCCAAAATTGATTTGTAATGCTAATTCTATATCAGAGTTTGTAGAGCATGGAGAGCATGCAACAACCTTGATATCATAGTCCTTCCCAATGCTTTTCTCAAGAGATCTTGCTTTACAGGAAAGCCCCACAAATCATAGGTTTTTAATTGTTTCCTGTTCAAGACTACTAGAAGCCTGACATGCTTTGACCAACATTCGTAGTGGAGTTTTTTTGGCATCAAACTCTTCAAGAACTCCCAGGAAACCTCCCAACCTGAGTTCACTATAAATATCCATCCCCTTCTCGTAATTTTTTCACCTTTTCTAAAGGAAACCTCCAACATTTGAGGTGACTTTGACCAAACAAAATACACCATCCCCCTCTAAAGTCTATCCAAGAATGATACCAATCAGAGGCAGTTGATAGCTTGGGGACTTGACATATAGGGGTGCCTATACCTTACCCTTCACGGGTTTGGCTTAGGGAATAGTGTTGTTTATGCCTTGCTTCTTGAAATAGAGGTTGAGGGTCAAGGTTTGGAGTCACAGAAATGATGATCATGGTGATGGGCTGGCCATGGAATTTTTTTTCCCTTCTGTACAAGAAAAAGCAAAAAGAACAAAATAGTTTATTTTACTCTCTCCCTTATTCACAAGAATACTCCTTTTCCCTTTTCAAACAACTAGAACATGCTTACACAGATGTCCAGTGCTGAGAGGACGCAATAACAATATTTTCATGTCTAAGTCTTTGTATTCTAAAAATCCATTCCCTCTTTCTTAGCCTGCAAAATATGTCAGTACTTAATGTTCAGGTATGTTGGTTATAGAGTGCAAATTACTCTCTAATCTCTATTTACAAATCTAAATTTGATGCCCCTTTTATTTGATATGTATTTTTTGGTTAAATACAACTTGTGCATGAAAACCAAGCCTGCGTCAGTGTACTTTTGAATCAGAAAGTTTGAGGCAGTTTCAGCTTGAAACTGGTTTATTTCTTTAAGTACACGTGACACAAGTTGGTTGAATTCAATGAATCTCTGTGGATTGGTATTGGCTTAGTCTTGGAAACCCTGTTTAATCAGGAAGGCAATCCACTGCTGCTTCCTATTCCCATGTGACGATTGTTCCTCAATTTATGCCTTACGAAGTTTCCTTTGCAACATTTGGTGCAAATGCTAGTTAAAGATATATTTTAAAAATTTCATAGCGTACGTAGGGTCTAGACCTCTGTTTACGTCATGGAGACAACATCACTCATGCACAATAGCCAGTGATTCCGCAAATCATTGCGAAAGGCATTTCTCGAATGAAAAAATCCACCCACCTAAATGACGCAATGAACTTTTGGGTGGTACACCTAAGGGAATGTGAGGAGGACCAATGAATTGAATTTGGAGGTGGCAAAGGAACATAACCACTTTCTTCCCATCATCCATCTATACGCCAAACGTCTTATCTTCACTACTTTGTTTGTTACCTTTTCTTATTTTTTATTTATTAGGATGATTATTATTGTCCACTCATATTTGTAATTTATAAATTAATATTGTGATTTTAAATGAGAGAGCACTTCAATTTTGAATTGGAGTCTTTCTTTGTAATTGAATAAATATTGTAATAAAAAAATATGAATATGAGAAGTGAAAGTAATTTCATTGAAGTTAAAATTATCTTAACACAATTTTATTATTAATCTAAATTTTGTATTAAGTTTGATGTTAATAGTGCTATTATTTATGCTTGATATTCTTTTAGAATATTATAAATTTGTTGGATTGTTTAACAAATTTTATTGTTTTATTTGGTTAAATTATTGGAAGACTCTTCTTATTGTGTAGATATAATGAGTAGAGCAATATCAACTAGGGTCAATAACACTACAAACGATTATGGCTAATAGAGTGGTGAAGGTATTTGTAGTAACTATGTTGAACATAAAAAATATTATCTTCACATGTACGTGGATGGTTGAAAGTCGTACATTCTAAGGATATGCACAATCATCTTATATACTACCTCTATTTATCCATCAATTTAAGACAGAAGACAATTGATTTGGTCATCTTGGTGTCCGTTATTGATCACAAACTAGACCAAAAACTAATCAAAACCTGTTATCCCTATTTGAAATAATGGTTTGTGGTAGCTCAAAATGAACCTAAACATGCTTGAAGAAGAGATTAACAATTGATTCGATTATAATATGACACTCTTGTTATAGGGTATCAAATGGCCATATTAGAAAATTAATCAACAACCACAAATGCATAGTTGTTCACATGCTTGGTTAATGATAGGTCTAACATCTCATCCATGGAGATTAACTCCTAGGGTTTATTTGAGGTAGTAGAGGAGTGTACAACCTTGACATCTTAATGGTAGGTTTGGTAATGCACTATCTAATATGCTTGTTAACATCTTCTCAGAGCTTTGGATTATATAAGTACTTTTGTAGCACTAACACTGCCCTCTCCAAATTGAAGTGCCCTACCACTTAATTATAAGGCGCCTCATCTGGCACTCACATGAAGGAACACAAACATGACTTAGATGGCAAATATTTGCATCATCAAGGTGAAATTTTGAAACATGTTTAACTAGAATGATCATACAATAGGTAGCAACAAAGTCATGGTCATTATCATACAATTAGGACCACATAGAAGTCTCATGTACATAAGAGTTAAGAACCATGATTAGCACCACAATGGAAGGTTGATTATGACAACTTACAATGTGGATTGTTTTTTCCTTCAATGAACTTAGCATTCAAGTGGCATTACTGCAAATATGTGGACCACGTATGATGGCAATCATTATATAAGTTTCCTTATGTCTACATGAATTATAATAACTTGTGATTAATGTGGATGCTCCTTTCCTTTCCCAATTTGTAATACTTCCATTGTCAATGCGCTTGTATAATGGAGTACACCTCCTTATAAAAATTGAAGTAATGAAAATCCTTGTCAAAGAGTGTCCCATTGTAATAGCCCATTAAATGTACATGTGAATTAACACTACATTGATAGAATAATCTAAAGAACTTGAGTCTCAACCTAAAGGGTTATTGCAATTCTCATAAAATAAGGACCAATGTCATACATATGCAAAATTTTAGATCCTTAAATGATTTTTTTTGTGACTCATCCCACATAAACTTGGCTTTGGCTCCACCCTAGGTCACGTAACCTAAAGGCCAAGCAATATGAGATAATTTTAGTAAGAAACTACAATAGAAGTTCATGAGGCCCGAAAAACTATGGAGATCTATTAGTGTCTTAGAGGCCAGTAAATCATGAATGATTTGAATCTTGGTTAGATCTACATGCACACCATGGTCATTCCTAATAAATCCTAGATACGAAATTCTCTGCATGTGGAATGAGTACTTCTCAAAATTGGTATATAACTAGTGTTTTTGTAGGGTGAGCCAAAACTCGTTGAATGTGGTGCAAATGCTTAATCCGAGTTTTAATGAAGATTATGATATCTTACATAGATGACCACTAAGGTATTTGTCAATGGCCAAAATAAATTAAAGTTTCTATCTTCACTGTGATTTTATTTGAACTTTTTGTATTATGCATTATGGAATGAAGAGTCAAGACACATATTCCATATATTGTGTAGATTTTTCTTCCACAATCATTGCATCCATAATTGTTTGAATCGACGCTTCGAGCCTTCCACTGTAGCTCATCATCAGAAGCCTCTACATAGAATACAAATTGCAGAAGCCTCAAAACAATAACTCCATATCTTGTTTTTGGGTTTTAAAGAAAGAGTAATCACTAAAGATTAGAAATGAGAACTTCATTAGTTTTCATAGTGATGTGCCCATAGTTGACTTTTGCATTTGGTAATTCTTCAATGATAAAACCATACACCTCTACTTGAAAATATATTAATGTTCACTTGAGGCCAATTGATTAGTATATGAGGAAATCAATTAGGAATGGTTATCAAATCACTAGTTAAAGGTGGTGGCATCAACAAATAGTGGTTGTGATTCATGTGCTTTTGTTATTTGTTTCTTTCATCTATCCTTGTCAATACTTAGCTCATGAGTTTGTAGGTCTTTCCAAAGTGCCAATATAGATATGTTGGCACTTGCCAACTCCAACAATACAGAACTATTTAGAACAAGGACTTGTTTTTTTTCACCTTCTTTTAATGTGCTCTTCAATCTAGTGATCATGTCATTATTTCTCACATTGTTATGGTACATCGACATTAGAGGGGTTGATGCATTGACTGAACATGGTGTTAATTTTCTTCCTAATTGTGTTTCTCTTGATAGTCCAATGATTGTATGTGGTGCAGAAGTTGCTTGGAAAATCAACTTCTCAGTGACTATATTATTTTCATGCACTTTCAATCTCGTGATCGTGTTGTTTCCTGACTTGCGAATCAACACTAGACGTCTTGATGGATTAGTTAAAAATGGTGTTTATTTTATGCTTAATGATTTTTCTTTTGATAGTCCACATGTCCACCTACTACTTGTGGTGGAGAAGCCTATGTTGCCTTTGCCTCACTAGGTGCCCCAAACCAGTTGTGGCCATTTTTTTGTTTTTGAATTAACTAAAATTTTAAAAGAAAAATTGTTGATGGTTTTCTATGGGAACCATAGATAACTGGAATTTTTTTGTTGAGACATTTATCACATGATCATCTATATGTTAGTTCCTTTAGAATCCCTCTATTCATTCCCTATCAATCAAACCTTTCATCTCGAATTGCAAGAATTTTGAGCAGACAAACTTCTATATTTTCACTACATCACATGAACATTGCTTTAAGGAAATTCTAGGCATCTAAATTTTCTTGCTAGCGAGGGTACTAGGATGATGTTGTCACCTTTACCATTGCCACCATGTTTCGTTATTGATTACCTAGTTCTTAATTTTGTTGGAATGGATTGTATTTAACCTCAACTTAAAAATTGACAATCATCCTCAATTGTTCTCGTTGATGTTTACAACTAATCATTTATTAATACTATATCTTTAATGTGATGCTATAATTTTAACAAAATCAATAAATTTATAAATTTGACCAAAAAACATACTTGAAAAATGACCAAAATGTATAATACTAAAACTACATTATCTTACCCACTTTCGTTGAAATCCTCGCTAGTGACATTGTTATAGCTCCAAATCTCACTCTTGATGTTTGCGATGCTGCACTCATGGCCTAGGGAAACCCCTCCTTCCAGACCTGGTCCAAATACTTAAAAAACAGTGTTTTATTCCCTATACGTGACATTGCCCTGAGATAAATGCATGTGTACGCGGGTCTGTGTATACCCAACCCGCGTATATATCTTAAAAAACTTAAAAAAATTAAATCTCCTTAATTTCGAGCGGAGATCACGGCTTTTACCTATTGATTACCTGTTGGTGCCCATGGCCCAACTGTTCCCAATGAATTCCCAACTAAAAAACTACTTTGGGAGAAGTATAAAAAGGCTTCAATGGGAAGACCTAAGGGAGGAGAGAATAGAGAGAAAAATCACTCTGCTAAGATTATCCCTGACTAGGATTGAAGATCCTTGTGCTTCCAGCACTTCCCCCCAATATAGGAAACTCTTGTTTCCTTGAGCTTTGATGTTATTCGACTAGTTGAGATACCTTGCTGAGTCATGGAAGGAGTTTGTTGCAGGCTTGAGATTGGACGGACCCGGAGGACGGTTTCGCTTGGAGCCAGTGAGAGGAAGACTCAGGTGAAATCATTCCTTACTGTATTTTAGGTATTTGCAATAAAGAAACACTTGTCCTATTCCTGAAATTAATCTTCTTCATGCTTATGATGTTCATGTTATGGTTTGCATATGAATAGTTGTTTCAATTGTATAACTAACTACATTTCAATATGCTATGAAGTTGATTTCTTTATGATTCTTGGTCCATATACTGCTATGCTTCTTTGAATTGGTTGTTTTGCAGGTTAAAGGATCGAAAGGAACTACAAGAGGGTTTGGACCCTGGCTGGATCTACCCAAACGAAGGACCCCTAGATGCACCTTTCTTCACATATTTTGCTTATATTAGTATCACGACTATGTGGAAAGTTTGTTTTTCATTGTAGATAACCCCCACTCTGCTAGGGTATTGACCCAAGACCCTAGGGGACTTTGTACCTCAACAGAATTGGCGACTCTACTGGTGACAACACTATTGTTATTCCTAGTTTGGGTTAATTTAAGCCAATCAGGGCTCAGCCTTTGATTTTCTTGCTGTGACTGAGTTGTCTGTTCCTATAAAAACTCAGAATTTAAGTCTGAACATTTTCTTCAAACCCCCTTTTTTCTTTTTTCTTGTGAACTATTATATACGTAGCTTTTCTAGGTTACAGAAGTGTATGTACGCAAGTTTCCCCATATGAACCCGCGTATACGTAGCTTTCTTTGGGCTGAATAGCGTATACACGCAGCTGTGCATTGACACATTCGCGTATACCCTAATTTCCAAGATTTTTGCAAATCTTTCTTGTTCAGTAAATTTTTTTGCTGGTCTGAGTGTTTCCTGAGCAGTCAAGTTTGGTTGTCAGTCTCTGTTTTTACAGCAAGTTTCTAGTTTCGAATTCTCTTCGTTTGTGGAAAGTTTTGGTCTTGTTTTGTTTTGTTGCAAGTGTCATCATTTGTGTTCAAGCACACGAGATTTCTCTTTGAGAATCTTGGCTATTCTGGTCTTCCAGAGCAGAAATATTGGTTTCAATATTTGTGGTGAACTTTATCTTTGTGACCTTCTTGCTTTGTGTCAAAACTGCATCTTGTGACCATTTGCTTTTCTTGCTTTTTGAAAGTTGTTGAGTGACGATTTTGAGAGTTGTCTTTCTTGATCTTTTGATCATTGTCACCAAGCTCTTTTTGTTGCTTTTTGGTTGTTGAGAGCATCTTGAAACACCTATTTTGTTGAGTTTTTACCCATTTTGAGTTGATAACTTGCAAAGTGTTTTTGTTGCCTATTCTTCGGTCTCAAAGTTTCAATAGTATTTGGAGCACTTTTTAAAACTTATTTTTTGTTGTTTCTTTTGAAGAAAACTTCTTGAAAACTTGGTTTTTGCTTTCTTTGGCCTTGTTTTGATTTGGTTTCTTTTTGCGAGTGAAAGTGCATTTTTGTTTGTCTTGTGATTTGCTTTTAGTGTTTGGACAAAAATGAGCATTAGCAGCTTATATTCTATCTAAACATATTAAGTGGCTAATTAGAAGCGATAAACAAGTTCCTTTCATTCTTTGCTTTAGAGAAATCTTAAGTTTCTTGCGTCTTCATTATACCTTGCATTAGGATCATTTTGCATTGTTAAAGCATTTTTTGCGTGTGTGAAGTGTGTTGCAAGAAAAGAAAAAGAAAAGGAAAAAGTTTTTTGCTTTCTAAGTGTTTCTTAGAACCCAAGTAGAAGTTTCTTTTCATCGAAAGAAAAATTATTGCATTCATGTAGTTACTTTTTCTTTGATTTTGGTTGAGTCATACACACATCATCAGTTTCACTCCCATACCCTTGACTTAAAATAACAGCCTTTAAAATCAAGCGTTAATTAAAATATACTAGAACTTTTTTATATTGTCAATTTAGACACATCAACAAGTTTTAGGATATTTAGGGCCTTGGATTAGGCGAGAGTGTAAGAACCTGAATCCTATTATTAGAGCCTTTATTTCGTTATACCCTAACATATCTATTTTCCTGTTAATTTATAAATAATAAAAGGAGCTTGCTGACCTTTTCACATATCTTTAAACATTTAACATCTAATCATTTTATCATAAGCAACATAAATTAAGGTGAGCATTCCATTGATATCAACTTAACAAGAGTAGTCCATGGAAAATACCTGTTCCGGCGGTTGATGACGATACCTTTGTCTGATAGCTCCAGCTGAACGCTCCTTCTGGCCGACCCAACCGGATTTACCTCCCAACCAACTAGGAAATAAATTCCTAGCCCAGGAAACCTCCACAGGTTCCCTAGCCCTCCGTGCCCAAGTCCAACCAGATATAGTGTGTCCTCAAAAGAATGTGCAAAACTAGGTAATGATACTTTCCTCCTCTCAAACCCAAGAAACCTCCACAGGTTTCCAAGGTCTCCCAAAAATCATAACAAGGCCAACAATCACAACCAACCCCCACAATCCTAAGTAAAACTCCCCCCCCTCTTCTTCCTTCCCCCTTCCCTTTTATATCCTCTTTCCTCAACCACCTCTCATTAAACGTCGTTAACTCTCACCCATCCTTGGTTGACTTCTCTTCCAAGCTAGAGTACATTTGGAATTGTGATATGAATTTAAAATTGATAATTTAATGGGGAAGTACATTTGGGAATGTGAAGTGTAATTACATGGGGAGGACCATGTCTTCTCCTTATTAAATGTGAGGGTACATTGGAGAATGTGAAATGAATAAATATATATTGATGATAAGATGGAGAGGACTTTGTCTTCTCCTTATTAAATGTGAGGGTACATTGGGGAATGTGAAATGAATAAATATATATTGATGATAAGATGGAGAGGACTTTGTCTTCTCCTTATTAAATGTGAGGGTACATTGGGGTGTGTGAATGAATAAATATATTTTGAATTAATGGAAGGAGACCATATCCCACACAATATTCAATTGAGAAGGTAAGTGGGGAATTTGAATAATGGAAATCATAAATTTATTTTAGACCAATATTTCTCAATATTTTCAGATAATGTAAATATTAACACAATTTGTAGGATAAGATTTAAGTGGGGCATTACATACACCCCTCCTTCAGAAAACTTCGTCCCGAAGTTAGAATGAAAAGATACAAGGAGTTTGAAAGCATAGCAGACCAGAGAGAGTTATAGCATTAAAATTCGATAAGTCAGACAATGGCATTACTTCCCATCAAGAGTCTCCAACTGATCTATATCTTCCTATCCACCCTGGCCTACTTCCGTTCCCACCCTATCCATCCTCTGCTGCTCTATCAGTGGCAACGGCCATACTAACCACTGATAAAACCGACATGGTGGAAGCGTCGAATACCTCGACCGAACTTTCCCCAGCAGGCATCTGGCAATCGTCATCACACGTCTAGGGGGAGCGTTCAGCTGTCCTCCCCACGATTCCAGGTTTCGGAGGATACACGGTGGGAAACACCTCCACCCCTCCTTCAGAGCACGGAGCACACTACAGAGCTGGTTGGACTTGTCATCGAATAATCCAGTCAGGTCATCTTGCCACCTGTCATTTGCATTTTACTCATGTCATAAGAGTGCACATCAAGTGGATACCAAATGTAATAGAACAATGTACATCGTACCTTTCCTCATTGGTCGTCTCGACCTTCCTCAATGGAATAGTAGATCTTGGTTATCATATGGTTCTTTCCAACCTGTAGTTTAGTTCTCATCCATGCATATATACAACCACAAAATGGATATAGATACATGATCTTAAACATCATGTTTATTAAGCCCAGTGTCAACGTGTCAATTTTTGTTGTTCATACTGGAAATAAATCTTACATCAGATAGATCATAATTTCACTAAGTCATTGATTAGATAAATCATATCTATATAAGCCTATACAATGCAACAATAACTCTGACAAGTCATGCATTAGATAAATTGTAACCAAGTAAGTCACACATCTGGTCATACATCCAACATTTCCATCATCAATACCAAATCCATCAATTGATTTTCACGTGTCCAACCAAATGTGTATAATGTTCATAAACAACAACATGGAACTGCAACATAGAATCTTAACATAGGTGGCTATCTACGTTAAAAGGGGCATCATAAATGCTCATGTGACATCCTTGTGGAACCATTCAATAACAATTAGAGTTGAAATAAATTCAACTATCTATCATGGAAAATAGCATTTGAACCCAGATATCCTATAAGGTGGTACCAAACCAAAATAATGGCAAGCAACAGATTAGTGCACTATCAATTTCACTAGAAGGTGTTAGTATAAGTTTTATGCATATAATTTCTTTAAAACCTTAGTGAGTATAAAAGTCCCACTCTTCCAATTTGATGGTTTTTCATCTTCCAAACCCATTTAGTTAATCTTGGAAATAAACGACTCAAAACTTCAGAAACTATTTCCAACATGATTTTCATACTTTATTTTTTTGTAAATTGAGAGGAATGTCCTGTAAATGTAAAAAGGTTCAAATTTATTATATATTTAATCATTGTTTACTAGTACTAAAACAATCTTGTGATATATATTGCAGCTCACAATATGACCAGACAATTGAAAAATAATTAAATGAACGGAATAATTTCCTTTTCCCTGTTGCTATTAGTATTTCCTCTAAATGGCACTGCATTTCTAAAGATGCCTACTCCTTTCATAAGTAGCCAGTGACCACAAAGTTGCGAAGAAAGTTGAGGGTCTTTTTATCCAAAACTAGCAACACATTACTTCTCACGATATTTTTATTCAACACTAGAATAAGGGTAAATGTGTATCCTAATATTTTCACTAGAAAATTCTACCCCACTAGACCATCTTTGTAAGGCCTCCATCTGTTATGCACCATGCAATAATTGTTGGCATTAGCTTGCTATTCATCTTCCTAGATTTTTCCAAGATAACCCCTGCATACTTGGTTCGAGATATAAAGATACTTTCATTTGTTTGTTCGACTTTAATACCAAAAAATATCTCAATAATCCCATTTTTGTTATTACAAATTCTTTCTCGACTGCTAATCTAGATTCTTCTATGGACAGATTATTTCCTGTAAAAATAAAATCATCTACATACAAGCAAATAATTATAATTTCACCTTCATTGCTAACTTTGATAATTTCACCTTCATTGCTAACTTTGATGTAAACTGTTTGGCTTCCTGCTACTTTTACTAAAACCATTGCTCAATAGTTACGAGTCAATGCAGCTATACCAAGCATTTGGCAACTGCTTGAACCCACACAATGCTTTTCTTAACTTATATGTCATTGGGAAAAGTTGATTTTACATCCATTTGATGGACTTATCATTTGTATTGAGCTACTATTGCCATGACAACTGTAACGGTTTCCATTCTTTGTACAAGAGCAAAGGTTTGATTATATTCTCTTCCATATTGTCGTTTGTACCCTTGACTACAAGTTGTGCTTTGTGCCTTTCAATTATGCATTATACATCATTCATGGGTTTATAAACTCACCTCACACTAATAACTCCTTTTTCTGCTAGAAGATTTACTATCTCTCAGGTCTCATTTTTCTCAATTGTTTGGATTTCTTCATCCATGTCACAGTTATTTATGAAAAGTTTCGGTCACTTTATCGTGATAATGTTAACTGCAGGTCTACGCATATATCACAATCTGTCCACAAATTTGCACATCTACAGGAAGGCATCTTTCAATTACGGGACTGAAACTGAAACAATTCAACAAGCAACATTCAAGCATACCTTCTCTGCCTATTCTTTGATGAGAATGACTTATAACAATGATATAGTGAAATGGTGAAGGCCCGACTGCTGACATCCTTATTAGTGATCTGTCTTTTGAATTTTCACTCAGAATTGATGCCTGTCAGGTATATATATAACCCTAGTGCTACTGCAAGGTAACGATGGGACTCGATCTGGCAAGTGACACCTTCCGCTTTGCTGGGAGACAAAATTAATGCTGATGATTGGATGATCAGACTGTAGGCTGGTGCAGTGCACACATTCAGCGCTGCCTACGGGCATGCCATTAATGTGTACATGTGATATATCATAGATTGGAATGTGGCCACAAGAATATATTAGATTTGAATCTAGATCACAAGAATCAACTCTCGCTTGAAATGATTAGAGTGTAATTAGACAATAGGTAAATGTGCAAACTTCCTTGTTCATAGGCCGATCTGAAGAATAAGATGAAAGCATAGAATTTGCATAGTTCGACTTCTTTGGGCAGACACAAAACAAGAATATATATACAAGACACTTCATATCCATATCGTTGTAGATAAGGCACAACCTTTCACTGTTGAAGAGAAAACACATTGCTACAGGAGTGATACCTTTTCAGAATAGGCCGAGAATCAAATTCGCTATATAAGAATTGTCACGCAAGGTCCAACCAGCGAGTGATTTATGAGGGACCAATGCCAACCAGTCAAGGTCGCAAGCCTTAAATGCTATCACAGAAGCTATTCTTAAACTGAGCCTCAAACAACACTTCAATTTCAGAGATTGTCCACAAAATTCATCCAGTAATGCGAGATAAGTCTCTACTCTTTTATGGAGTTCAAACAAATCGAAATTATGCTATGGATCATGCACGAACTTCACCTCCTTTGCTGGCCTACGAGGCACTGAGAAAAGATCCAAACGATGCGACCATCAAGCCATTGTAACATCTAAATTGTCCAAAAATGAGACCGCATATATAAGGATGCCTTAGGAGTAGATCAAGGTTGCTGAAGTATAAACATCAATCATGCGATTTACTTTAAGGTGATTCAGAAATCATGCCCAGGTTTAGTAAAACAAGACCAGAGGAGTATTTTAGAACAAGACCTAGGCCGCAGGATAGATAAATCAAGGGGCTGCGTATGTTTCACATGTTTGTCACCAAATTACTCTTAATGATTAGACTAAGGCCGCAGGGACAATCTGTAAATACCTTAGGATCACAGGACAGAGAGATGTTGTTTAACTGCATTCCTACCTTATTTCAATGTGAATTTTGAAATATAGCTTCCATGGTTGAAAGCCAGTAGACTGATGCATGCATAGGAAGCACAGGGCATGCGTCTGAAGCATGTCTGGAATTAGACGTTTATAGTGGTATAACATTTGTCCTTGCCATTGATTTGTAAATTTCTTCCTTACAAAGGGCTTACTTATCGTATTTTGAGCTTATGTCTGTTTCTCTCAGATAAAGCTTGTTATATTTTCAGAACAGGCAGGCAGACTTAGACAGGAATTGGAGATCATGCACTTGAAGCATTTATAAATCTTCATTTTTGGAGCATCTTTACAATCAACGGCTTCACAAAATTTAAGTGAGCATTTGAAGCAAAATACAAACAGATTGGATAGGAACGTGTTATCACGCAAATCTGGAAAGCATCAGTCCGAACAGAGAAACTTTCAACCATGACAGGATTGACTGTGTAAAAGTGTCGTTGGTTTGAATTACACCTATGTACTCTGTTCTTGGATTTTACAGCACAGCTTGTTTTATGTAGGGTCTGCGTGTCACTCATTTTCTTTTCCCAATTTTCTCAAGCTGCAACATGATACACTGGCGTTTATGCAGGTTGATAACCTAGCTGTAATTCTACCTCGATACAGTGATATTATAAGATTTATAACCTAGATCAATTTAGTGTGGAATTGTCATTTTGTTCTTGATACATGTTTACATGTCTGTTGTTAATTTTTCTAACAGTTTCCGTTTTACTGCTTCTTTGTAACTGCAGGTTCTTTCCAAGCCTCTGATCAAGTGGTTTAGTGTTTCTGTGCATGCAGAGGTATCAAGTGACATGAGCCACCAAATGCTGATGCTAGAAAAGATTTGGCACCCAATCCTGACTCTCTACAGAATTGCTACCCACTGATATCATTTGATTCAAGTCTTGTAAACCAACAATCACCTTTGTTAGTTTCAGCTAATGTGAATGGGTGCCCAATATTTCTGCTTGCAGAAATTGGGGCTTATGTGATAACCAAAAGAAATATGGATACGGTTAATTTATGTGGTTCCTCTGACCTTAGTGAGGCTCCACGATTTCCTCTTGTAGCGATACAAATTAACATGATGACATCAAGACAGTTATATCAATGCAATAATTTAGATTTTCCCAATGTCAAATTTAGCTCTTCAAGCAACCGAAATCAAAATTCTGTAGCAATTTCCAGCATTTCATACATGGATAGTGAATATTCAACTTCAACTCAGTGAAAATGGATGAAAGATGAGAAGAATGAAAATGGATGAAAGATGAGAAGAACAAAATATTTGTCCCCTATTTATGTTAATAAGAATGCTTATGTTCTAAAAGTTTGGTGGTTATTCACATATTCTGAATCATATGACATCTAGTGTGCCATTTGCTATAATATATGCATTTTAGGAAACATTTTTTTTTTTTTTTTTACATATGAGCAAATGACATAAAGGCTTCTTATGTAAATGTCATGTTGTGCTTTCTTATAGAAATGACATCTTACTTTGAGGTGTGACTCACTGAAAACTAAGGATTTCTAGTCATTAAAAAAAAATATAAAATCAAGGATGGCAGGTCAGGGAGGGATCCTCTATGATCCTGGAGGAAAAAGAGTAGCCACCTTAGATTTTAGGGTCTTGGCCAAGTCTCAAACAATCAGGCTCATGCATATGCACTATTGCATGACATTCTTCTAGCCAAGGAAGCAAACGTTAAGTCATTGGAATTTGGAAATCATTGAGAATTCCATGATGATAAATCTTATGCTAGGTAAAATCACTCCATCTAACAATAAAATTCCAGTCACCATTGGTTGAACAAATAAGAGGTAAGCTGTCTCAACAAAGCTGTATCTCCCCATGTGAAATGTGGTCTAAATTCTGAAGTTGATCACTGTGCTAACAAGGCCGCAGAACTTAGTAAAGGGGTGTACACAAAAAAAATGGGGGTCATTATAATTATCTAATCCCATAAGGAATTCATATGGAAGGGCACATAAAACATTTAGCATTCAACTCTCACAAGCATCACAAATCAGTGCATTATTTCTCTTGTATCAATATGGGAGCTCCAAGGATGCCCCCAAGTACCAACAGAACACGCAGTAACAGCTCGGCTTCAGAAGATGAAGGGCTCAGTATGAAATCTCATAGGTCCTATGGGGCAACAGAGAATCAAACCTTCGGAATTGAATGTTTAGGCAGTTTGGGCATGATGGTGGTAGCTCCTCTATTAAATACCATCCCTGTACTTGGAATGTTTGATGGTTTTGGCAGCATTTTTCCAAATTGTCATTGGAATGTGGCATCAGTGGAAGGTCTGGAATATTGAGGTGGTGGAACTGGTTACTATTCTGGGAACCTTTCTCTGATTCTTAAGCCTATCCTCCTCATTCAACTGGTTCTCTTTCAGTATCCATCTATTTCTTGGTTCATCCCCTCTAGGAGTTATGGTAAAGATTGCTAGGGATTTGGTCTGTCTTTGGCTCTCTGTTATTTCTGGTTGCATATATGGGAACATTGTTTGTAGGTATGAATTCTAGTAAATTTGTTCCATATATTTCAACTGTGAATAAATTGAACTTCCTTATTTTTGGTACAACTATATATCTGTCTATTCTTCTATTTATATCTCTGATCTCAAGATATATTATTTCCTACAATAAAACCATCTTCACGTAAGGTGATGCTTGAGAAGTTACTCACTGACATTTCCCACAGCATTACATCTCCTAATTTAAAGTGAAAACAAAGTGGCTGTTTGATAATTAATTCTGCACAGAGAGTGAAAAATCATCGAATCATTGCCACTGGAATATTTTTTTTTACTTTAGTCATGGACTTACAAAGTCGTATTATTGGATGAAGAAAGAAATTAAGATGTGTTCTTGAATGGTCCATCAGAGGATTTTGGAAAAAATAAATAAAAACAAATTGAAAACTCTTGGTGTCAACTGAGGTCTTAGATGCCCATATTGAAACTTATATTGAGGACCTCAACTAAAATTTCCTAACATGTCAAAGCTGCAAATGAAATCCTAATTCATGAAAAATCTTACAGAGGTCACCTAAATCTATATTGCCACTTGTAAGGCATATCTAAGCAAGCTGACCATGAGATATTAAAGAGCCATCAATGGTGATGAGCTGAAAATGGGATCTATCTTTTAGTGATGAAAGCTTTAAAGTGGGTTTATGTTCAACTATAAGGAGAGATGAAAAGTTATTTTTCCCATCTTATTTACATTGGGCTGGAAGGTTCAATTTTGTAAGTATAGATATTCAGTTTTAGCAAGAGACCCACAACATGGCTCAGATGCATCCTATAGCAAAGAATTTGAAAATTTGAAAAATGAAAATTCATCATTCCAATTTACACGATCTTGTGACACTATTTGTGGGAAGTGCTAGGGCCTTTTACTATTCACATTTATCTTGAGACTCATTTTTAAATCTGAGAATAAATTTTACTAGTGCCGAGTAAAAGAAACAATGTTGAGATAAACCTTTCAATTCTTCTTTTAAATTAATCACAAACCATTGCACAAACGTTACAGAAGCTCTCCTTCCCAGACATACTTGTCCTTTTGAATGGTTTCAAAATTTGTCAACAAAATTTGTACATCGCCATCCTCTAGAAATACGCAAACTGGTCACAGAAATGAAACATTTGGAAAGAGAATAGAGGAATTCTTTTACAAAATCTAAGAACAAAAATTCAATTACTTTGCTTCTATGGATCCTTGACATACTCGTGGATGAATACTCAGTCCCCTGTTATAACGGTGGGTGATTTGTGATTCGCTGACTTTCAAAAAGCTAGATTTAATTCCCAATTCTCATGGGCCAAATCTTTGATTTCTCAGATTCAAAAATTAATCTATGGTAATAACAACAATATTGATGTGTGTGGTTCTGTTCTAATTACTATTGATGAGCTGATCATTCAAGTGGGATGTACGATAATGAAATTGACACCCAGAAATTGAATCTTTGATTTCTTGGATTAAAAAAATTATTCAATAGGTAACAACAGCAATATTGATGTGAATATTTTAAAGCAGGTTTTGTTCTGACTACTGTTCATGGTAATAGTATCAATATTGATGTGGGTAGTTCAAAGCATGTTCTGTTCTGACTGTTGTTAATGAGCTGAGCTTTCAAGTGGGAAATTCAACATGCACACCCTAAACCCTAAACCCTAAAACATTGGTAGTTTGAAATTCAACAGAAACTAGAGAGACTGAAGGAAGATTCCGAAAATGAGTTGACAACAAAGAAGTTGGAAATTTTATATATCGCAGATAAAGTGGAAGAAAATGAAATTTATAATGGATTGCAAACTTCTGTTATTGTTGGTATACTAGAAACATTTATTCAGGAGTTTGAGTATCAAATGTCATAGTTTAGGCAGGACTTGGATTTTAAGAATGGACATATAGATTCATTGGCTACTAAGCTTGATTGCCTGGGGTTAGAGTGTGAGAGATTGCAGGCCAAAATATCTAGCAATCATGTAATTGAGGCAGAGATAGAAAACAATCTTAGTACCCTGAAGGCAACAATGGAAATTCAATGCTCTAAAATGAAGGAGGAATTAAAGGAAGAAAGAGCTACAATAACAGATAATATGCCAAGGATAACAAAGCTTCAAACAACCAATGATAGTCTGGCTGAAACGTTGAGAGAATATAAACTAAACTTAGAACGGTTGGAGGAAAAGTTGTTGGAACAGCAATGGCAACAAGAAACCGAATACCAGTTGGTTAACCAAGTCTATGAAAACAAACTGATTGAAGACCTGCAACTTATTTCAGACTTACGGTCAAAATTAGGAAAGAAGGATATGGATTAGCTGTTTATTTCAAAACTGCTCTTGCATTAGGGACAGCCCAAAATGCCGAGAGGCCAGAAGTGTTGAGATTACAAGAAAGGCCGGAAGGCTTTGAATCTCAGATTGGCTGCCTTCACAGGGTAGATTCTATGTTTGACTATATTAACTCCTTCATGGCTTGGACTGCTTCAGAATTCCCTTACGATTATTGTGTTGTACGCTTAGTGTTGCTTAGTGTTTTAAGGTTTAGTTTTTTTTTTTTTTTTTAAAGGATTAAGATCTGCAAATGAAGCCTTCGGATATTGCAGATTGCAGATGATTGGGTGGACTCTTCTACTTATGTTTCGCTCTTGCAGGGTTGCATTCGCAAGAAATTGTTACCCTATGGCAAATTGGTCCGTGCCCACTTCAATCAGGCTGGATTTACAGCTGGTATACTCTTGGAAAACACGCTTATCATCATGTATTTCAGTGCGGGAGTTTGGTGGATGCTCGAAGAGTTTTCGACCAAATGGTTGAATGGAAAATGTGTTCTCATGGACTGTGATGATTGCAGCTTATGCCAAGCATGGGTTTGGGAGGGATTCATTGGCTTTGTTTCGGGAAATGAAAGAAGGAACAACACGCATCCAAGCCAGTCGCTTCACCTTTGCTAGCGTTCTGTCGGCATGTGCCAATCTCGGAGATTTGCAAGAGGGTATGTGGACTCATAATGAAATTATCAAGTTTGGAATCGAGTTTGATATATTTGTGGTGAATGCTCTTATAGACATGTATGTGAAATGCGGAAGCATAGAGAATGGGCGCGATGCATTTGATAAAATGCCTCAACGAGATGTGGTCTCATGGACATCAATTGGGTATGCACGTAATGGGGATTATGTTGAAGCACTGAAGCTTTTTCGGCAAATTCTAGTAGGTGTGGTGCCGGATGCAAAAACCTTTTCCACTGTTCTCCCTGCGATTGCCGACATGGCAGCACTGGAACAGGGTATGTGGATTCATCGAGAAGTAATAAAGCGAGGATTTTAAGCTGATGTGTTTGTGCAGAGTGCCCTTGTGGGCATGTATGCGAAGTGCAGGAATATTGAAAATGCTCACAATTTGTTTGTGAATATGTCTCAACGCAATGTTGTCACATGGAATTCTATGATTTTAGGATATGCACAGCACGGGAATCTTAACAAATCTGTGAAGCTATTTCAGCAAATGCCTGAATCGAGACTCGGTGTCATGGTTATCAATGGTTGCAGGATATGCACAAAATGGATCGGGTGAGGATGATTTGAAGCTCTTCTGGCAGATGTATTTGGCTGGTGTGATGCGAGACTCAACGAAGAGGCTGCTAAACCCTCCCTTAAATCTCAACTCGATTCCTTTCGCGGGGACAGAACCATGAGCGACGGGCCGAACGAGCGATCAGTCAAGCACAGCGTCACATGATCACTTCTCTGAAAGGTTTGCTACAAATTTCTGAGATTTTTTTTTTACCAAACATAGCAGGAGAAAAACACGAGAGAAAAGCTATATATGGCACGAATTAGATCTATATACCCTGTAAAAATTTATCAGAATACCCTAGCGAGAGTCATTTCCTCGCATTTTTCGGCACTTCCATACCCTATTTCGATGAGCCAACAAGTAATTTTCCTTCAGAGAATTCGAGGGGATCAAAACACAAAGACCAACATGCGAAAAGATCGCAGAAGGACGTCATTAATGCGCTTTTGAATGAGACCAGGGTTACTGAAGCCAAGCGAATGTATGACAAAATGGTACGTAGTAATTTCATCCCAGATACTTCTAACCACAACACAGCGATTAATGGGTTTGCAAAGGTTGGAAGGTCAAGCCCTCCTTCTAACGGTATTTGGGGTTTAGTGGGCTTTGGGTCCAGATTTTGAACTAAAGCTCTGATACCATGTGTAAGAACCTGAATCCTATTATTAGAGCCTTTATTTCGTTATACCCTAACATATCTATTTTCCTGTTAATTTATAAATAATAAAAGGAGCTTGCTGACCTTTTCACATATCTTTAAACATTTAACATCTAATCATTTTATCATAAGCAACATAAATTAAGGTGAGCATTCCATTGATATCAACTTAACAAGAGTAGTCCATGGAAAATACCTGTTCCGGCGGTTGATGACGATACCTTTGTCTGATAGCTCCAGCTGAACGCTCCTTCTGGCCGACCCAACCGGATTTACCTCCCAGCCAACTAGGAAATAAATTCCTAGCCCAGGAAACCTCCACAGGTTCCCTAGCCCTCCGTGCCCAAGTCCAACCAGATATAGTGTGTCCTCAAAAGAATGTGCAAAACTAGGTAATGATACTTTCCTCCTCTCAAACCCAAGAAACCTCCACAGGTTTCCAAGGTCTCCCAAAAATCATAACAAGGCCAACAATCACAACCAACCCCCACAATCCTAAGCAAAACTCCCCCCCCTCTTCTTCCTTCCCCCTTCCCTTTTATATCCTCTTTCCTCAACCACCTCTCATTAAATGTCATTAACTCTCACCCATCCTTGGTTGACTTCTCTTCCAAGCTAGAGTACATTTGGAATTGTGATATGAATTTAAAATTGAGAATTTAATGGGGAAGTACATTTGGGAATGTGAAGTGTAATTACATGGGGAGGACCATGTCTTCTCCTTATTAAATGTGAGGGTACATTGGGGAATGTGAAATGAATAAATATATATTGATGATAAGATGGAGAGGACTTTGTCTTCTCCTTATTAAATGTGAGGGTACATTGGGGAATGTGAAATGAATAAATATATATTGATGATAAGATGGAGAGGACTTTGTCTTCTCCTTATTAAATGTGAGGGTACATTGGGGTGTGTGAATGAATAAATATATTTTGAATTAATGGAAGGAGACCATATCCCACACAATATTCAATTGAGAAGGTAAGTGGGGAATTTGAATAATGGAAATCATAAATTTATTTTAGACCAATATTTCTCAATATTTTCAGATAATGTAAATATTAACACAATTTGTAGGATAAGATTTAAGTGGGGCATTACAGAGAGGAAAGTAAACTCTTCAAGTTCACTCTAAATTGTCAAACATAGAAGTCTGAATAAAGAGTGTAAATCCAATAGCGTTAGAGAGACCAGGAAAGCTCCGGATCTGGGAGTTAAGCACAAGGGTTTTTGAAGATAAGGAAGAGAGATACCCCCTCTCCTACTTGACGGATATAACCTCACAATTATTCCGCCTAGCTTCTGACACGAGCTGGTAACCTTAGTTGCTTATCCTAGGGATCTACACAGGTGGCTGTGGAGGGGAATCTCGTGGCACCTGAGGTCGACGTTGTATCACTCTCAACAGTACTTCTGGAGGGCACCCTTGCGAAGCTCGGGGGCTTGCACCGGCATAGGATGTTGTTTGGAGGTCAGCGTAACTTCCTTTGATACCTTCGCTGGTAGGCCTGGGTCGTCATTATCCCAGACTATCTTTGGAAGGTCCCTTACTTCACTTTCCTGTATTTTGGTGTTCGGTCCTAATCACCTGGCGCAGAAATACTTGGAAGTTGCTTGATTGGTTGTATCTTTTAGGGACTTTATAGTTGAGTGTTCTTTGCTCTTTGTATATAGTTGGCTTGAGGTATTTTTGTTTAGTCACTTTTTGGACTTTGTATCTTGAGTGACTGACTTACCACTCTGCCGATCTTGAAAGGCTTTTGGTCGTTCTTTCGAAAGTAGTGGAGTTGCCTCCTCAAGGGTGAAGGTTTTGATTGTGTATCTATCTTCCTTGAAAAGTCATTTCTACATTCTCGTAAGGGAAGGGTCTGCGAATCAATTAGATATGGCCAATATTCTTGTGGAAACCAACCAAGGTACCCTCCCAAAAGGGGATCCTTGTGCTTTTCCTTTCTTTGGAAACGTTGGTACTCCCTTGATGGCCACTTTGAATATTCCTGGATTGAATGTTGGACTACTCGTTTGGCTGTGGTCCACTCTGAATATTCCAAATGCTCTTGAAGCTTCTTAGTTGAATGCTTTATTTCAGGGGCATCGCATGGATGTTAATCGTTCATCTTCTTTCAAAGAGAAATTTGTGATTCCTTTTTCTCCTCCTTTTTGTAATAAGAAATCTAAAACGAGGAGAAAGAGGAAGTTGAAGAAGAAGAATAATTCTATCCATTCATCATCAACCTCTACTAGTCATGTTGAAGATGAACCTTCAGCCGCTGCGAGTCATGTTGGGGGCACGAGTATAGTCACTGCAATTCATACTAACACTTCATCATCAACCTCTGCTAGTCATGTTGAAGATGAGCCTTCAACCACTGCGAGTCATGCAGGGGGCACGAGTCTAGTCACTGCAAGTCATACTAGCACTTCATCATCAACCTCTGCTAATCATGTTGAAGATGAGTCTTCAGTCGCTGCAAGTCATGCTGGGGGCATAAATCTAGTCACTGCAAGTCATACTAGTAAAGAGTCAGGATCATCTGCAAGTCATGTTCAGGACTCTCCACAAACTACTGCTAGTCATGTTGGTGGAATGGAGGTTGATAAAAAGCATGGACGTAGAAGTTTTAAACCTAAGTTCCCTTGTAATATATGCAAGGGAGACTATCTTACTCATTTATGCCCTGGTATTCCAAAGGTACAAAGGATATGGTTCGAGTCTGAAAGTACTTCTACTCCTAGATCTGATATGGTTTCTCATCAATCCCATCAACCATTGATTGATAATGTGGTTGAGCCAGTGCAATTGTTGGCTGATTACACTCCTCTTTTGGGGGGTGAAGTGCCTAACAAAAGAGTCTATTTGATTTCTATCATAGAGTCTTTTGGTATAGGGGGCATTCCGGTTTCTTCAAATGTTCCCCCTCCAAGTTCTAGGAGTGCTTCCTTTGATTGGGATAGACTTGTCGAGCCTCGTCTTCCTTCCGTTGAACCTTTCCAAATAAAGGTTAGAGTTAATTCCAAATTTTTTTATCGATGTATGGTGGATGAAGGATCCTCTGCAAGTATTATACCCTCTTTGACTTGGAAAGCTTTGGGTTCCCCAAACTTGTTGACAACTCAGAGTCAGTTGTTACCCTATGATAGAAGACCTGGTGAATCTATGAGTGTTCTTCCTCAGTTGCTTATTACTTTAGGTGGGAAGACTGTCTTAATTGATATGGTGGTGGTTGATAGCCCTTTAGACTTTAATATGCTACTTGGGCGTGATTATGTCTATGCTATGAATGCAGTGGTGTCTTCACTCTTCGGAGTGATGTTATTTCCTCATAAAGGGAATATTGCCACTATTGATCAACTTGCATCTAAAAATTACCACCCTAATTCAAATTTACTGTAGAATGCCCCTTGGTTTGTTTCGAGTGTTCAAGTAGAATCTACCCCGCCACGGGTGAATTATGTAGCATTGAATCCTCAATGTTCAATCACTTCTGAGAAGGATCCTTTGACCTATTATTCTCCTTCTTGGGACTTGGTCCTGGCAGTTGACCGAGAGATTCTTCCTGTAGGGACATGGGACCCCTTAATTCCCTCTTTTGATCCTTGTAGTTCTCATGATTTCTCAGAACTTGATTTGCCTTCACAGGAGGAACTCTTTGAAGCCATGAGTTTTGACTACCAAAGGAGTCCTTGGCCTGATCCCTGCAAGTGGTTTGTCTAGAAGAACTATTATGCATAAGCCACAAGGTTGCGTGGTTCCCTGTACCATATTGTATATATAAGGTACACATTTTCAAGTTTTGTATTCTATAACACAAGATTTTATATGAAGTTTATATGTGGGATGTATTAACTTCTTGTCTAGTGTTCCTATTTATGTTTATAGAACTTGGAAGATTTCTGCTTTGGGAATTTTTATGGTTGGTCCGTTCTAACAGGTATTGGTTCTCGAAACTGGCATATAGGTTAGGTTTTTCCACCTGCATTGTGCACTTATCAGTTTCCTTTCCCATTTTGGCCTTAGGATCGACCCCACCAAGTTATGGTGCAGAACCTTCTCATTGCTTAGAAGTATCATGACTTGCGTGGTAGAGCCTACCTTATCATGGGTGCCCTAGTTAGTACCTTGTTGTCACTTGGCATTCATGCTGATTTTTCGTCCCTAGGCTCGGGAGTCCTCTTTTGTCCCGCCATGACTTCGTTCTAGCCTTATACCCTAGAGGCTCCTTCATGTTGAGTTGTACTACTGCATTGCATTTTGACCATTTTCACCTTTTGGCCTTAAGCCGACTTCACTTGGACTCGTGTTTAAGCCAACTTTTGACCATGACATATGCAAAATCAAACTTGCATCCCTTTTACTTCTGCAACTTGACACACCCTGACTCGTGGAAGGAACACACCTTTGAGTGTCTTTGACCAGTTTTCGCCTCCCTGCATTGAGCATAGGATTGTTCCCATCCCAGGAACTAGATCATATGTTTCACCGACATTTGTTCTTTCCACTATACGATAAAATTCTTTTATTCTTTTTCCAGATTAAAGAAAAAGAAAAAAAATATTATATATTCCAAAAAGAGCGGGAACGGGACAATATTTCCCCTTATTGTTGGCAGCTAGAGTCAGTCGTATCACCCTTGAACAAAGCACTCAAAACAAAGTCTCCTCCATTTGGGCGGGATTTAGTTTGACTTAGGTACGCCTTAACCTTGTTATTGAGCCAGTTCTCCCCCAATTGGTTATCTCTTCCAATCATATGGAGGGTTCGTTCGTACCTCATGCACGACGAGCTTATACAAAGTCATCATATGCTGCCACATAGTCATCATTGAGTTGTGCTTTTGTTCAAGGGAAGTTAGCCTGAGTCAGCCTCTCCACGGTGTCTCTTGACTCATTTTCCAGTCGGACATCCCTAGTTGTCAGTGTCTTGTCTATCATCACATCAGCTATATTGGTCCTTTACTCGTGCCGGTTTGAGAATGTCCCCATTGACTTCTTGCTGGCGGGTCTTGTCCTTATCGATGACGACATATTGCTCTGAGGATAGGCCTGGAGCTGCACCCTGGCCCTATTTTCATTATTGATAGGTCACCTTGTGCTTAGCATCGATCAGTATCATGGGTCTTTGACTGAGTGGTTTCCCTTGTGTTCGACATCAACTTACACTATCACACATTGGGATTCGTGCAGTACCTTGGTTTCCATTTTACCCTATTGGTGGATACCTCGCCTCTATGTCAGCTCTCATTATTGGTTGGTTCAAAGGGTTTTTGTCGTGCACTAGCCACATCTTCTGTACGTCGGAAATGTGCTTCAGTTGGGTTACTACATCTTTTTCGTCCAATTCCTTCCACATTATTGGCCTACGGGTTACACTCACGCTAGATTGATGAAGGATGCCTTAATGCCTTCCTTCTAGCGGATCTTTCCCTATCGACTACAACTCATTGCTCTGGGGCAAAGATCTAGAGTCCATTTTGTAGTACCTTAGGGTTTGCAGTCATTAGTGGTAGATCCTTCGCTATCGACAGTGGGAAACAATTATTGTCTCCTGATTGATAGATTCTTACAGGTGTTCGACTCCAACTCATCTATTCACACTTGTTAGATTGTACTGGGTACCTTGACGCTCATTATCATTATCGGTGAGTGGTATCGCGTTTTTTAACGGTATACATCAATGACCAGTAATTAGATGATTTATCACATGGTCGACTTCAGATCATTTATTCCCATGGTGTAGAAATGTACCACGACGGTCGGTGAAGACCTTCGATTGCATCAGCATTTTATTGGTTCACTTGACAGTTGCTCCTGTTGCTGCTAGTTGATACCACTCCACCTCATATGTTGCAGTCATTCATGGCGACATTTTATATGCTGGCACCTGAGTTTGCAGTGTAGTACCACCTTACTCCATAATGTTCATTTGGTACTTTTGGGATCAGTATTTGATATTAGTGATCAGCTTCATCCTTCAGCAGCATTGACATTCTTATATGTGATATCCAGACATGTACTTGTTCGATCATGATTAGATGATCCATTATATATTTTCCAGTCTTCTATACTTTTATACTTATTGGATCCTATTGTACTTGATATGCAGAAATGCTTTACTTTCTCTGAGCATGGGTATGCCCGCCTCAGATAATGTTTCTTTCTGATCTCCTTTTGTGGCTTGGTAGGCTGAACTCTGGTGAAGTCCTTCTCAATTTTTGACAGGTTTCCTCTCCATGCACTTACTAAATACATTTCGGCCATGATGTACCCCTTCTGACCTCATATATTAGGGGGCATCTGCTATAGCTCCAAATCTCACTCTTGATGTTTGTGATGCTGCACTCATGGCCTAGGGCAACCCCTCCTTCTAGACCTGGTCCAAATACTTAAAAAACAGTGTTTTATTCCCTATATGTGACATTGCCCTGAGATAAATGCGTGTGTACGCGGGTCTGTGTATACCCAACCTGCATATATGTCTTAAAGCACTTAAAAAAAATAAATCTCCTTAATTTCGGGCAGAGATCATAGGTTTTACCTGTTGATTACTTTTTAGTGCCTGTGGCCTAACTGTTCCCAACGAATTACCAACTAAAAACCTACTTTGGGAGAAGTATAAAAAGGCTTCAATGGGAAGGCCTAAGGGAGGAGAGAATAGAGAGAAAAATCACTCTGTTGAGATTATCCCTGACCAGGTCTGAAGATCCTTGTGCTTCCAACACTTCCCCCCATTATAGGAAACTCTTGTTTCCTTGAGCTTTGATGTTCTTCCACTAGTTGAGATACCTTGATGAGTCATGGAAGGAGTTTTTTGAAGGCTTGAGATTGGACGGACCTGGAGGATGGTTCCACTTGGAGCCAGCAAGAGGAAGACTCAGGTGAAATCATTCCTTACTGTATTTTAGTTATCTGCAATAAAGAAACACTTGTCCCATTGTTGAAATTAATCTTCTTCATGCTTATGATGTTCATGTTATGGTTTGCATATGAATAATTGTTTCAATTGTATAACTAACTACATTTCAATATGCTATGAAGGTGATTTCTTTATGATGTTTGGTCCATATACTGCTATGCTTCTTTGAATTGGTTGTTTTGCAGGTTAAAGGTTCGAAAGGAACTCCAAGAGGGTTTGGACCGTGGCTGCATCTACCCAAACGAAGGAGCCCCAAGTGCACCTCTCTTCGCATAGTTTGCTTATATTAGTATCATGACTGTGTAGAATGTTTATTTTTCATTGTAGATAACCCCCGCTCTGCTAGGGTATTGACCCAAGACCCTAGGCGAATTTGTCCCTCAACAGACATGATGAGCTATAATGCCTTCTAGCATTGTGAACTCTCAAGTGATGAATATTGTTGTAATGGCTTAGAGCCTTGTGAACTCTTAAATGAGTGGTACCAACAACCTAGCAATCTAGCGCTTGGCATAGAGGGATGTGAATTTCTTATATACATGTGACTTTCTTATATATATATAATAATAATAATATTTTTTCAATGCTACATATTAATTAATGAGTTGAGAGACACTCTACAATCCAGTATGAGAGAGATGCTAAGACATTTTATTAAAAGAAATAAAATAATGCTTATAATAAAAAATTAAAAATGTTGATAACAAATTTTTTTTCAATGTCACCTATCTATAAAACACTTCAATGCCCACCTCAAATAATATAATTTTACATCAACATTATCTATACACAGATAAAGTGAGCCATAAAAATGTAATGTATAAATAAGTACTTTTTAATTCAGGTTATGAAGGAGAATATAGAATTGAAATGTAGCATTTTACAAAAATATTAATAACAACATAAATTCAATGTATGTATATAGAGATCAATCTTCTAATAAGTGCTTTCAAATTCATGGTATGGAGGGGACGTGCAATTCTTTCCATGCTTAATATAGAGTTGACATGTAGCATTTTAAAAAGAATATTAATAACAACATAAATTCAATGTGTGTGTATATATAGATATAAAAAGAGAGGGTGAGAGAAATTTTATTCCATGAATATATGCATTCTACTTGCTAATAGAGGGAAACATCTATTTAAAAATATACTAATGAAAAAAATATTTTAGTGTGGATAACATGAATAAAATATTTTAATATCAACTTTGTATATATTATATAAATCAATTAAAAATAAAAACAATTCAAGTGGTTAAAACATTTGCTCAAAATCAAAGAAATGTGGAATTATTTTTATGCACATCAAAGAGTTGACACATGGCAACATAATCCATCTTAAGCCCAAATCAATCAAAAACTAAGGGGAGCAATGCTCTCTATGTGCAAACATTTTTTCAAGTTTTGCACTCTAAAATAGGTTTGCAACTTAAGAGATCTGATCCCCCTAATCACTAGCTAGATCCAAACTTAGAATAGATTTGTGGTGGTATATTAAGAACTGAATGAGTTAAACATCTCCATCTTTTTTTTTGCTAAAGCAAGAGTCGTGCCTTCTATATCATTAAATCAAACATAATTTACAATATATACACCAATCCACCAAACTGTGTGGACTAATGCCAACAAGGAGAATGCCCGACAGAATCCAAGCCTACAAACCCCAACAGAAAACTCTTCCCACCCTTATGAGTACAAACAAAAATTTGCAACGGGAAATCCAGGGCACGTGAACTCTCCCCAAACAAAACCGTGCCAGCAAAAACCAAACCTGCCTCTTAATCGCTGCTGTTCATTCCTCTTATCTAATCTGACGTCGGAGATACATATCGCATCATGAAGAAGCAAGATAGTTAACCTCCGGACCCCACCAAACCACTCGCTCAATCTAGATCGTCGATCTGCCTTGCAAAATTGGACGACAGAACTGAATATCGCACGATTGAAGTGATCGACCTTTAGTGTGCGATGAGGGTGGTTTTTGGACCCGACCCTCATCCACGTGTCCAGAGTTGTATGGTATCGCTGCCAAATTTTCGAAACCACCTTCGGCTTGGAAGCGGTGCGATCGCTCTGAAACCACTCTAGAAGCGGTTTTGAATCTCGCCACTGAAAAATTGGGAAATGATGCCTCCACAACGGATGTCGTCAATTATTGCTTTCAACCTCTCTTCTGCCCAGGAAAACCTTGCGCCTGATTCCAGGGAAATTCAGGGAGGTACTCGCCTTGGCTGCATAGACTGCCCCTGACCAGTCTTCCACTGTAGGCCTGACTATCCAAAAAAGTGGTACTTGCAGAAATCTGCTCATTGAGAATTGGCTTCCTCAGTCTTGTTCTTATACACTTCTTTGTCCTCTTCCACCTGATGATGGCAAAGTTCTCTTAGTTTTCTATGCGGCATAGCTAGCCAATCCATCGAGATTCTGCTATCCTTACAGCTGACACCTTGGTTGGCAAGAATATCCGCCAACTTGTTGGCCTTTCTACGCACATGGATAAATCTGAGAGTACGTAGAATTTTATGGAGAACCCGAATTAACCTCCAATGTTTTGTGACTTTTTATGGCCCAGTTCCATTACTAATTCTCTTGGATACATTGATGACTAACTCTGAATCAGCTTCTATTATCACATTTTGGAAATTGTTCTGTTTCAGAAATTCAAGGCTTTGCTCCAATGCCATTAATTTCGCCATGTTGTTGGTGGATTTTCCTAGATGACCATGGAAGAGGGAGATAATGTTTCCTGTGTCATCCCTAAGAACTCCTCCATAGCCTGCCATTCTCGGGTTACCTTTTGAAGCTCCATCGATGTTATACTTCAAAAAACCTTCCTAGGGAGGATTCCAAAAATCTTTAACCTTTTCCCACATGATTGTTTTCTTATCTAGTCCTTGTGGAATTAACCCCTGCATGCCTAACTGCCTGATCATTGTTAACTCTGCTCCTGAGGGATGATTTTTGGGGAGATCCCTTACTGTAGTACTAACTGTTTCCTTAAGCTGTTTTAAGATCTGCTCCAACAGGCTCCGATAGGAATTCTTCTCTTTTTTGAAGATTCTTTTATTTCTTTCTTTCCACACATTCCAAATAATGAAGCTTGGCAAAAGAGCCCAGGCAGAGTTAAGAACTTCATAATCTGAAAAATTATTCCTCCAATTGTTGAGGGTATTAGTGATACTTTCTTTGTCTCTGTCAGACTGTTTAAAGATGGTGGAAAAAAAATCCCATAACTTGGAGGTGAAAATGCAGCTATTGAGAAGATGTTCAATGGTCTCCTCTTGGGCTTCACAAAGCTAGCATCTGGAGGGTCCCAGCATACCCCTTTTTCTAATATTATCCCAAGTTAAGATTTTTCTTTGAAGAACCAGCCACATAAAGAGTTTGATCTTCATCCAGCCCTTATGCCTCCATAGCTTCTGCCAAGTACTATCCGGAGCTTGGGAATCCAGCCCAAGGAGAATACCTTTTGCTTCCTTAATATTAAAGTTGCCCTCTTTGTTGTTACCCCATCTTAGTTGATCCTGCCCTTCAGTAACTAAAATCATCCTCTGATCCAACATCTTCTTGAGGGTCTCTGCTCTGCTGTTGAGGGTTCTGTCCTCTCTGCCATCTAGTTTCCTCCAGGTTCTCCATTTTCCTGTATTGTGAGAATGCTCCCAAAAGTCTTTTACCTTTACTAATCCTTGGTTGTCTGTCTCATGTTTGAGGCCCAAAAATTCCTCTCTCAATAGTGTTGGTTCTTGTTGCCATTTTTCCTCCCAGAATAGTGCTAGATCTCCCTCTCTGATTTCCCAGAAACTGTTTTTTTGAACAACCCCTTTGTTCTCCCAGGCCTTGTTCCATATGGGAGAGCCCTTCATGTTTCCAGACATTCTTATGATATCAGAAGAAGGCCAAGAGCTGGCATATTTTTCCTTCCATATGCTAGCCCATTGAGCCTTAGGATCCTTAACCCACCGCCACCAAAGTTTGGCCCCCAGAACCTTATCTAGGATCTCTGGATCATCCAATCCTAGGCCTCCTTGGTTCTTGGGTTTACAGATCTTTTCCCATGAGACTAAAGCCCATTTTTTCCTTGTTTCCTCTTTGCCCCAAAGAAAATCTCTTTGGATATTTCTAAACTGTTGTAAGACTCCTTTTGGAGCTGGGAGAGCTGAAAGCATGAAGACTGGGATAGCTTGGAGCACTGCCTTTGCAAGAACCAGTCTGCCAGCCAGATTTAAAGACCTGATTTCCCATTTCCTGACCTTATCTTGCATCTTAATGATTAACGGTTCCCAAATGTTCTTGAGCAAAGGTTTAGCCATTAGAGGGACTCCCAAATACTTAGAGGGGAGGGAGTCTCTTTGAAAGCCCAGAATTCTGGAGACATTTCTCTGAATGGCTATATGGGTGTTAAAGAAAAATATTTTTGATTTGGAAAGATTAACTTCCATACCTGATGCCAAAGAAAAGTCCTTCAAAATTTGTTTGTAGGCTAGTGCTTCCTTGACTGTGGGAATTCCCTGTAACATGGTATCATCCACAAATTGTTGATGAGTCAGAACTTGTCCATTCTCTGAAAGTTGGAGTCCTTGAATTTTGCCCGCTACTCTAGCATGCTTAATGGACCGTCCCAACCCTTCCATCATGAGGATGAAGAGAAAAGGAGAGAGTGGATCTCCTTGTCTGAGTCCTCTAGAAGGAAGAAAAATTTCTGAGGGAGAGCCATTAACTAAAATAGAAAAGCTAGAGGAAGTCACCAGGGCCATGATCCATCTGAACCAATTATAATCAAAACCAAACTCTGTCATCACTTTCTTGATGTATGTCCACTTCACTTTATCATAGGCTTTGGCTATGTCTAGTTGCATGATCATACCCGCTTTCCTTTTACTGGTTAACGAGTGGACCACCTTGTGAGCTTGAATGATGTTATCTAGAATTTGTCTACCTTCCACATAACCCGATTGTTCCCCCAAAACAAGTGTAGGCAGCAAAGGTTTGAGTCTATTGGCTACAACCTTGGAAATTATCTTGTAAACTACATTGCATAAAGCGATGGGCCTATACCTCTCTGGCGTTTGAGCATTATCCTATTTTGGAATTAGGGAGATGAAGGAGGTATTGAGAGCTTTCAAAAGTTAAACATCTCCATCTTATTATTATTATTATTATTATTTACTTTTGCAACTTAAGAGATCCGATCCCTCTAAGCACTAGTTAGATCCAAACTTAAAATAGATCTGTGGTGGTATATTAAGAACTGAATGAGTTAAACAACTCCATCTTATTATTCTTAATATATTTTTTATTCTTATTTTTTTGCAACTTAAGAGATCTGATCCCTCTAAGCACTAGTTAGATCCAAACATAAAATAGCTCTGTGGTGGTATATTAAGAACTGAATGAGTTAAACATCTCCATCTTATTATTCTTATTAGAAAGTAATTTTTTTTTTTTTTTTACTTTCAAATTTTTATTCTCTTTGTGCTTCAAAACAATTTTTTTATGATCTAACATATGAAATTGATATAGTTAATATGGATATTTAAATAGTTTATTTAAATCTGGTATTGAAATAGCTTTAAAAAGTATAAGAATTGTAGATCTTAGGAATAATGGAATGTGAAAATATAATACATTTTGATTTTTAATTATTTTATTTCTGTTAAAAGTTATATAAAATTAAGTTATTTCATATGGACATTTAAATGTTTCTGAAATATTTTATTTATAACTAAATGTGAGAGTGAAATATTTTTACAGTGTCTCATTCATATTTAAAAATAATTTTTTATTTAGAATATATTTTATTTTTATTAAAAAAAACACATATAAAAAATTACAACTTTTCTAATATTAAATATAAAAGTGAAATACTTTTATCACATCTCATTCATATTTAAAAATTATTTTTTCATTTAGAATATATTTTATTTTTATTTAAAAAAACACATACAAATTTACAACTTTTCTGTAAAATATCCTCGGAAATTTTATAATATTAAAGGGCTATCAAAAAAATTCAAAGTATTGGCTCAAACATAAACATATTTGGCAAAAAAAAATAATGGGCGTGTTTAGGTAGCAGACCCATTGTTTACAAAAATATTTTAAAATATTGTTTAGGTAGCAGACCCATTGTTTACAAAAATATTTTAAAACATTTTAAAGATACAATGATTAAGGAATTTGACATTTTACGAAATATAAATATTTTACGAAATGTTTACCTTTCGTAAACCCTAAACCCTAAGATTTGAATAAAAAAAGTAGCCCATTATAGCATTAAATATATATATATATATATATATATTCTTTACACCTACTACTAAGTCTTTAATAACATTGTAGTGTGGTAGCCCATTATAGCATTGAAAATAAAATAATATTCTTACACCTATGCTCTATTTTGTCTTTGATGCAGAGGGACCGCTTTGTCTTCTTTTGAGAATTTGAAACCCTCTGATGGAAGCCTAATATTAATTAATTTTATTTTAAGAATATATTAATATATATTTTTTATTAGGAAAATTTTTAAGTAATATTAATTTTGTGAATAATACAATTTCAAAAAAAATCTCTTTTGGCATTTTGTAAAAGTTTTTATCTTGTATTTATATATGGATACTTTCAACATTTAATTTTTATTTTGAAATTTAATCATATATTTATTGATTGTTATTTTAATAATGAAGAAGATTATTTTATAAAATTCAAATAGATATTAGAGTAAATGTATATAATTTTTGTTAATAGTTATTTGATTATTAAATTTTTTCGAAAAAAACATTTATTATAATTAATTTGTTTGTCAAGGAAGAAGACTATTTTATAAAATTCAAATAGATATTAAAGTAAATATATACAAATTTTATTAATAGTTATTTAATTATTTAAATTCTTTCGAAAAAACATTTATCATAATCAATTTGTTTGTCAAAGTTTTTTCACTTTGAATTTTATGATTGAACTTAATTAATTATGAACTATTCCTTAAAAATAACTTAATAAAACATGCATTTTTAACCCATATTTAAAGGCATTAATAAAAGTCTCAATTTAGATAGAGATTGTTAAATACCTTCTTAACATGCATTTTTATTAAAACATAGTGTCGTAGTTGCAACACATATTTAAAGTCATTGATACAAGTCTCAATTTGGATGGATATTGTTAAATTTTTTCTTACTTATAAGGATATTAAATCTTTTATGACCATTGATAAAGATTCTAGTAAGTTTGCTGCTTCATATCTAAATATCCAAATAATGAGAAGGCTTTTAAACATGTTTTTTTCATTATTTGTTTTATATATATATATATATATATATATATATATATATAAGTTTGTAGCAACTACAATTTATATTAATGGTGATGAGTCAGCCTGCATTGTGGATAATTGTTAGAGATGATTGTCTCCACTGTTGGTTTGACAACTAAATTGTGATAAGTTTTCCCACCTATGAAAAAAACTACAATTTATATTTAAAAGCATTAACCAAAATCTCAATTTAGGTAGAAATTATTAAATACCTTCTTAAATATAAATACATTAAATCTTTTCTAAATATTAATAAAAAAATTCGGTAAAATTTTACCCTATCCAAATAATGAAAAGGTACTTAAACACATCGCTTTCCATCACATGTTATGGTTTGAAAATAGACATATGACTACCCCATATCCAAATAATGGGAAGGTAATTAAACACATTACTTTTCATTACATTTTATTATTTGAACTTATAGATATATGATGATTTCTTGTTCGGATGTTTGGAAAATAAAGACTTAGTTACAACTACCGTTGGACAAATCCAATAACTACACAAATCATGGCCAAGTTGGCATATGCAACGCATCATTCCTCCTGAGGTGAAATGGTGGAGCCAAAAAAAATAGAATTGGGACATTCCTCCAAAATTTAAATGTTTCACTTGGTTGGTGCTAGAAAATAAAATCCTAACGTGGGACAATATGTCTTGTCATGGGTTCAAGGGAATGTCTGTGCTCTCGGCGAGCGGGACCCCAAAACAAAGAAGCACCTTTGCTTTCAATGTGACTTAGCATTTTCTCCGTGGTTAGAATTCCATTCAACTCTAAGCATTTGAATTTTAGGTCCGCTTAGTTATCTAGAAACATGCATCTTCCAAGTAGGATCAAAGCATGCAAAATCACCAATCCCTTCCAATTTATGTGGCTTGGGGAATGTGGAAAATCTGAAACAAACTGATCTTTGAAGATCTCCTTATAAGCATCCAGTTGATTATGCCTTAGATTCTGGGTTTTTTCTATGATTATTTGAGACAAAGGAAATATAGGAAACATCACATTATTGCTACTCCTATGGCTTACTCTGTGGACAATTCTGGATTATTTGACGGAACTCAACAAAATGGAATCTACAACAGAGGTGTTGTTATAAATCTTTCAGGAAATGTTGCAACCAATATTTGTCTAAACATGAGGATGGGTTCCAATGCAAAAGTAGAGATTGTTGCTTGTTGGGCCTGTCTTTTTGTTGTTGCATCCATTAAGGTGGTTTCTTTGCAGGTTCATGGAGACTCTCAATGTGTACTTAGGTGGCTAAAAGGAAACAATAATCTCAAGGCTATCGACCTTCATTGATGGAAAGAGAGAATTAAATCCTCGAAAGAATACTTCCAATGTCTCTATTTCCAGCATGTTCCTAGAGAGTTGAATTGTCGAGCGGATGCATTATCCAAAAGAGTTCTCTTGGAAGAGGAGGGTTTAATCATCATGGAAAAATACTAAGGCAATCAACTTCTATGGAGAGGGAACCTACATTTCCCTTCTGATCACCAACTGTTTCCTCTCTAGTTTTCTTAGATATAGTCATGCTCATATGCTCATAATACAGTGATCTAGTTCCTTTTATGATCAAAATTTTGTCAGTTCAAAATTATAGTCTTTATGTGTTGATGTTTTTATTATGCACAATTTTTTGTTGGTTCATGGTATGCTCTGATTCTAAAGCTCTCAAAGCTTCTTGTACGATTTTAGTTTATTTTTTTGGGTTCATTCTCTGTCTTTTTCTGGGCTTGATGGTTGTTTTTATGTTCCATATTTCAGAGCCCAAATAGATCTTGCAAATTTCTATTATGATTGTAAATAATGACTTTACTTCTTTTCTCTAATAGAAAGGATGATCTCTCTCTTTTCCTGAAAAAAAAATACTACTATTGTTAGTGTTTGAAAATAATGACAAAAGAAAATAAATAAACTAAGGACATTGAAATTATTATTTAATTCCTATCTCAATAGTTGTGTAAGAAATAAAATTTTGAGTAAAAGTTGAAGAGTGCCAATAATTTAGTGTGATTGGAATTATATGAATGAAACCTTCAATTCCTATGAAACTCCTAACAATGTTTCCATATGAAAGTTTTCATTGTTTACGAGGACAAATATAAATTATTATAGATCACAATTTGATAAAGATTAAGTGGAGAATGAAATAAATATATAAATATAGATAAAATCACACAAAATTATTGTAGAAAGTATAATAATATAGTGAAAACTAAATTCGACTAATGACTGAAATGGAAATCAATACAATATACCAACCAATACAAAATCACCAAAGTGGTGGTAGCTTATCTCTAAATAAAGATGTGTTGCCTACACTCGTTTGCAATAAGAACATTACAAGACGCTAAAATTCATTTTAACATAAAGTATAAAAGTATAAGAGGAAAAAACCCTAAATATCCAAAGCCTTAACCATAGAAGATGATGTGGCAAAATAAATGTAGACCCTAACGATCCTATTTGATATGTCAACATCCTAGGGCTACAAATTTCACATACAAACACCATTTGAAGTGTTTCTTGGACTATTACAAACCCTATCCCATGTTCCATGTATTTGATAAGCCTTGTGCTAACCCATGTCAACTATAAAAAATGCACGGGAAGTGTTCAAAAAAATGTATGAGAAGTACAAGGCTTGTAAGTTTATCGTAGAACTACCAAGATGTAGAACCATTCCAAGTTAATGGAAGAGGTTGGGGACCATCACTATGAAGTTGGATTAGCCATTTCCCCTTAGGAAGCAATGGTCCCCATTGTATCAATCTCCTCAATCACATGGTGAAAGGTCTACTAAATCTTCCTCCCATTGAGCCACATGCCCTGATGAAGGCATTGCCTTACTTTAACAAACCAATAGAGTTATATGTTTTCTAGTGGTCGCCCTTCACGTTCATGTCTATGATCTGGTTGACTATATCCCACTCAATGTAGTTGGGGTTGATTTCTACAAAGGCCAAGTCCATGGTCATGTTTGAGGTGTCTAATAGAGGTGAAAATATGGTTAAAGGAACTCCACATTAAATGTATAGAGTCAACCAAGGAAATGTGGAATACTTCAAAATAATTCTCTTCAACAACTTAGATGATGGTGTAAGTTCCATATTAGAGTGGTCCAAGCTTCCTATGTGGTTCTCTCTCTGCAAGTGCAATGCTACCTTATCACTAGCTATAAATTTGTGTCGATCCTAACATTGATTGTGTTGTCATGTATGCTTGCTTGTTGTTGGATGTACTAGATTTGTTCAGCAAATTTGATCACTCTATCTATCTTGGTTGAAGCATTGGGAACACTCTCCCTATATATGTCATGCAATAAGGAAAAAAATGTCAATTGTGGTCAAGGGATGGGATTGTAAAAATGTTGCGGCCAATAAAGTGAATAAGGGTTCTATAGTAGCTATGTTAGACGTAAGGGAGGCTCACATCCCATGTACATGGATGCTTGGAGGTTTTACATTCTAAGGATATGCATAATCATACCAAAACTTCTAGATTGATAGTGCTTGGGAACTCATCCATCATAATCAAATTTCTTCTCCATAACCAAGTCTCACAATATCACTAGTTGACATCCATCTTGGAATGAATTAGATACGAGAAATAGAGTTTGTCCTCACTGTCTTGCTTCCAAATCTTTCAACATTAGAACTATGAAGTGAATCAACTAGCAAATTTGGAAACAAAAAAGAAAATGGTGGCTTTTAATCAACTTTAAGGTTTAGGATCAACCAATCTTGTAAATATCCCATGAACCACATTGATGGAAACAACATGAGGAAAATAATGGATCAAGATGTGGATGCTCATCAGGATTTTGATTAGGGACAATCGATAAGGGCCCTCACACCACCCTCATATGTCTCACATTACTTCCATCCTAGGTTCCGATCCCCCCTCTATATCCCGGGATGATCCATTTGGGAACTATCCCGTGGCTCACATCTACTCGTTATTTAGTATATTCTCTTACCGTAGTTGAAATAATTTAGTGTAGACCTACTGTAGCTTAGAAATTCCCTCCTCTGTGTTCACATCCATTTTATCATTTTTTCGTAACCTTTCCCTTGACTTTTATCCTTTTCCGCTCTTCCATATCCTTGTTTTACTCCATTTTTATGCTTATGTGTGACATTAAGCTCAATATTTTCCGATGCATTTATGTTAGTATTTTAAATGATTTTATGACTAAATATTAGAAAAATAATATGTTTTCACTTATATTTGAAAGTTGGGTGAGTTTGGTAAAGGTTATAAGTATATTTGGTGATTCCTTCAATGCAAATTTTGACCACTAAGGTCAAAATTCGATTTTTCTCTTCAACCCTTGAAGATTTAATGATGATTTGAGAGGTTCACTCAAGTATCTTGGATGGAGAAGAATCATGAAAGTTTTTCTATCAATTTTTTTGGAGATATTCATGAGAAAATATTTAGAAATACTTAGAGATATTTACTTGTTAATTATTAGCAAATGGTTGTAACCACATGAAAGGTACGTGGATATGAATTTATTATTGCTTATCTTAGTTTCAAACCAAGTTTTAGTATAAATAAGAGTATATTCTCCATTACAAGGGGAGGGATCTTAGAGCACATGTCCAACTCATGATGGAATAGAATAAAATTTCTTAATATTTCCTTTCACATAGATTGTCATTCTCTAGTTTTAGATGTAGAATGTTTTGATTTAGTTTATGATGTTATAGAATAGTTTACTACTTTGTTCTTAGAATAATTGGACTCAATTCAAATAGATCACAACCACATTTTATTTCATTTTATATTATTTTATTTAGTTTATGCAATCTCATTTCTTGTACATTATTTCTTGGTAAATACTTCTCTTTATTTCCATTAACCTTTGTTATATATGTGTATATCAATGTTTGTTTTTATATTGCAACAAGCATTTTTTTCCAATTACAACAACTTTTTCTTTTGAAATCAAGTTTAATATTGTTTGATTGAGTAAAATATTGATGACTCTAACATAGTATTGTCGCAAGTCATTGAGCCACCTAGGGGAGTGAGACAAAGACAATACCACCAAATATTTCTACAAGTAGAGACCAATCAGACTTGAATCAATTATATTTTTCTTACTTTAGAATAATTTTCATTTCAAGAATGTGTGGTTAGAATTTCTTCTTGTGTGGTTATAATTTATTCTTTCATCAACAATCTACATAAGTGAAAGGAGCATTGTTGTGTGGGCCTTTCTCAAAACAAAGATTCCCATGCCCTGTTTTTTTGTTGGTGTAAAATTGTGAAGCTTAGATAGAGGAAGATTAGTTGCTTTCTGTCCTTAAATGGCTTTTGATTGATGAAGTGTAGTGTATCTTACTTCATAAACTAGGATATACATTAAGTATTTAGATAGATTTTACTACAAACAATCTAATTTTGCACATACAATGTTTGCATTTCATAAGTTTGCAAACTTCATATTGATAATAAAATGTTACTCAATCTATGAAAATAAATTACTTGACACTCAAATCTCAACAATTATCTTCCCTCATGAATTTGACTCTTTCAACATTGATAGTCCCACGTTTTCTCAGCACTGGGTTGGCATTCACGGGCTATCCAGATGGGCTTCTACCACAAGTTCTTTTGGGCCTCAATTCTTCTTCTACTCCATTTATTGCTGCATTCTAGAAGTATCTTTCTCAATTTTGTGTGTTTTTTCAAAGGATTAAGCAAAGTGTTTCACTGATAGTATGGGTTTTTACCATCCTTTGGCTCTCAGGGAAACATAGAACCTTGGGGTGTAGCAACACCATAGCTTCTTTGCACCCTATGGAATGAGGCATGAGTAACATCCACAATTGCAAGGTTGCATTGGTTCTCATATGTTCAAGGGATATACATTAGCATATGGACATCGACTATACAAAATTACGTAGAATAAGACAGATGCTAGAAAGTTGTGAAGCCAAGATTAAGGAATTGGAGAATCAATTGATGACTCAAGATGAACTCCAATCCAAGGATAATCAAATTCGATCTCAACATTCCGAACTCATGATGAATGAAGTTGACATGAGTTCCCTAGTCTTCCAAACTTGTAGAATTTCCATCATGAAGAACATAATGCAAGCAATTATACCTCAACTAGTTCTCCTTTCCTCTGGGACTCCTGCTTTTCCTACTCCTTAGATGTTTTCACTTAAGTCGTTTCAATGTAAATATAGGTGATCCATGAGAGAACGATAATCAACACCAAAATCCTTCTCCATCATCACATTGAAAAATATATGTTTATTAACACAATAAAAAAAACAAAACATCAGATGAATGACTCCTCTATTTTGAAGATGGTTAAAATTTACCTTTTTAAAACTATTTTATAAGATCTATATATTTAATTGTTTAGAAATTTAATATATTGAATATATATATATAGTCAATTATATCTCTTTAATGTGAAAAGTCATTTTATTATATTTTTCAATATTTAGTAAATATAATTTTTTCATTAATATAAATATTTCCCATTTTAATTAAAAAAGAAAGAAAGATAAACTAAGTTCCTTATTTCCCATTTTCCCATTTTAATTAAAATAGAAAAAAAGATAAACTAAGTTCCTAATTGGATGGAAGAGATGGAAGAGTTGTGTCAAGAAAGTCTATCTCAAGAATTTGTTTCAATATCGTCATATAGGTGGGTTAGATATGTATTACATTGAATTTAGCGTTATGTCATAGATGCGTTTATTTTTTATCGTTGTGCGATCACAAAAATGTTCACACTTTGTTGTTTTATTTCGACATGTATTTTTGTTTCGATATTGAACTTAACATCGATGCATTAAAGTAAATAGACACAAAAACCTAACCATCAATAATGAATTGAGTGACACGGAAACCTAATAATCATAATGAATCTTCTTCTTATCTATTTATTTTAATTTATATACTAGGAAAAAGAACTCATTTGTATTTTATTTGAAAATATGTTATTGTATTTATTTGGAAATGTGTAGTTTAACGAGAAGTCAAATTTGTTTGGAAAATAATAGAAATTTCAATACTATTTTATTTCAATACTATTTCGATAAAATTTGATAAAAATTTGAGAAAATTCAAGTTACAGTTATCAAATTTTAAGATTTTGGGTGCTTAGGTGTTTTTGACGGTGTTGAATCTATTTCCACGATAAAAAACAATATTTAAGCACTCCCCATTTTCTATGGTATTAAATCCATTTCCACCATAAAAAACAAGATTCAAGTGTTGGATTTTCACACTCACCTCATTGGGAATCAATCATGTTGACTAATCGCCACCTAGGACCTCTCAAAAGGTAATGATAATGGTTTGGAGGTTTAAAGCCTACGGGTTTTTGTGTAATGGAAAAACCTAACATGGTATCAGAGCCTTGACCTAGGTTCGATTCCCAGATTTGTGTTTGAGGGGGGTGTTAGATTTTCGCACTCACCTCATTGAGAATCGATCATGTGGACTAACCACCACTCTGGATCCACCCTGGGATCTCTCAAAAGGTAATGATAATGGTTTGGAAGTTTAGTAAAGCCTGCAAGTTTTGGTGTAATGGAAAACTTAACATCAAGCACTCTCACTATTTGATTTTTTGAGAAAAAAATGGTCAGATTTCGACGATTTTTTGTTATTTGGGAAAAATTGACGCCTCAATAGACGATGCCATATGGAAATATATTTATAACACAAGACAAACAAATCATATGTATTTACTTAATAGTATATTTATAAATCAACATAATTTTAATTGACTTTCGAAGTAAATTTTTAGTTGATCATATGTATTTCATTAACAAGATAACACAATTGAGTTAAATGATTTATGAATTTTATTTTATTTTTATTTTATAAGTTTTATTATATGTGATGTCATAATTTAGTGGTTTTGTATATTAATATGTATTTGATTAGATACTTCGGAAAAAATGTATTTGATTATATTAATACTATTATAGATATAAATTAAATAATTTGGTGATTAAAATAATATGAAATTGTGTAAACTAAAAGATCCACAGTCTAATCCCCCTATTGTAACTCAGTCTACAGAGGGGAGGGCAAGTCGTAAGCCTTAGAGGTAGTGATTGTGGTCGAAATTGACCCGTGTCACATGAGTACGAGACTGACCCAATTGTTAATTCCTCTAGTTACGAAAAAAATGTTATTATTATTATTATTATTATTATTATTATTATTGATAAACATAGTCAGGATATGAGTTAAACATATATACATTTAAAAAAACATGAAACAAGATTCTTAACCATGGAGATTCCCCCTCTCGTTATTAGGGAAATTCTAGGCTTTGTTGCAATCCATGACTTATCAATACCACATGCCCAATAAACCATAACTCATTTCATATGACACTTGTTAATATGTTATTTTTTTAGCTAATCAATTTAATCAGAAGGGAAAAAAAAACATAACTACTTTGAAGGTAAATCTCAACCTTTAATTTATGAATACTACTGAGAATATTCTAAAATATTTAATAAAAATAATTTCTATTATTTATTTAATAAGTATCAATAATTAAATTAAAGTTTTTAAAACTCTCTTTCAAAATAAACATGCTTATATATAATCATGAAATTAAAAAATATAATTTAATTTATAATCCTAGAATTGAAAAATATATTTTATTATTTACAAAAATACAATAAACCAAGCTAACCAGTATTGAATTTAATAACAAAGTTGATTCTATATATGAACAATCGACGAATGTTACTTCGTTTGGTGTATATGTTAACATTTCTATCATACAATTGCCCATTGTTATGCAATAAATCCTCTCAAAAACAAAATTGAATATTAATGGAAGAAATTAGTTGTTAAATATGAGCTTTTTTTTAAGGTGTAAACCTAACATTGATATTTCACCATTGTGGCTGGTAACACGCTAAGCTAACTAAACCCCTCTCTGGGAATTATTGATATTATATTAAAATTATAAAACCATATTAATAACATCAATGCTATTTTGCAAATAAGGCCCAATAAATATTAAAAAAATATCACGACTGATGTGTCGTTGCACTAAGACACTGGATTCCTTAATTGTTTTTTGCTAATGCCATTTTAGTATGTGACATGGTGTTATTTTTAAGATGTATTGATCAGATTTGATATATGCAATGAGGTACTATATATTATTATGGTCAAAGAAAATGTTACAAATTTCCATTTATATTTATTTAAAGAAGTGAAATGAGCCACATTAGTTGCGGCCAACACAAGGGCTAAACAATGGTGGAATGATTTGTTATCAATAACGTGATTGAGATCCATAGGAGTTATAACCGGGCAATTTCCCACTGTCATATGTTAATGTATTGAGATCTTTATATTATCTTAATATAAATCTATGATGATTTTTCTGTCTAAAAAAAAGGATATGCACATTTATTATGTTGATTATTTTTCTGTGTTTCTTTATTTGTGATGGAAGGAAATTGATTTGGTTAGCTTGGTGTCTATTATTGATTATAAGTTGGACGAAAAAGTGCCGAGGAACTTATTGTTGCTATATAAAATAATGGTCTATTGTAACCGAAAATGAATTGAAATAGGCTTGAAGGTTAGCTTAACAATCACTTCTATTGTGATAGTCTTTCTGTAGGGTGCCCAAAATATCATCTTAGGGAGTCAATGAAAAACCACAAATACATAATTTTAAACTTGTCTCGTTAATGATGGGCCTAACATATAATCCATGGAGATTGAATTTTGGTTTTTGTCTGTGAAAATTTCACTACTAAAATTCTTCTGCAACAATTGGAATTGATTCTTCTAACTGATAAATTAATTATGCAATTTATTGCTATGACAACAACGAATTAATCACACTGCAATCATCACAAATAAAAATACTGCAGAAGACAAACTCGAAAATAAGAAAATACTGACACACAAAAATATAACTCCATTATTTTTGGACAAAAGTCCCTCGAAAAACCCAATGTGGGAAAACCAGTGTAGCAGCTGAGGGTTTTTATTATTAAGCAACAATGAGAAGATTGTGAGTACAATAAATGTCACCAAACTGGTGAATCTATCCAAGAAAAATACTTGCAAAAATTTACCGAGGGATTTTACCCTGACTCTGAGCAATCCCGACACTATTTGACATTTCAAAAGTTAGTCGTCCAAGTGGTATGTGCAAGCTCTGCCACACTCTAGCACTGCATTCCACACACACTGCTTGAAATAACTGCTAATTTAGTTGTCTTTCCTGCTGCTGACTAGGAAAATGCTTCTTCGGCCCTTTTGGAAAATATTCCTCGCCTCTGGAACTGAAAATGTATTCTTCTTCAGCTAACTCGAAATACCCACTTGAGGCTCTATGTTGCCTCTGTGCAAGCTCCTTGAGTAATTTTCGTCCTCCTCTTTTTGACTCTCCAGAATTAGAAAACTTCCTTCGAACGCATTGTCTCTGCCCCTCTCTATCTCTACGTCCCCTCTCTGGATCGAACTCTTCCGACAAAATGTTCCTGCCCTCTGGAAAATCAAACTTCCTAAGGAAATTCATCTCAAGTATGTTCCTCCAACTACCCATCGACTTCTTCTTATAATCTCACTATGGGAATCCAACAACCAAGATTAAAACTTAATCAATGGCTGAGATTATTTCCTGGTCGATTTGTGTTAGTTTCTAGAGAAATCACACCTTGCTTAATTAATTATTGTTAATTAATCATTTTCCCTAAGTTATACTTAGGAAAAAAATTAATTACTGATTAATTAACTTAATTAAATCATCTCTAAATGGATTTTACTGAAACCTTTTCAGGGTTATGGAGTCCTAGTGTTTCTTAGCCTCTCTGACAATTATCGAGACTAGAACACCATCCTATGCTACAAAAAGTAACACTCCCTCTTAGTGAGGAAAATTTTCTAGTGCTGAACTACTACAACACTCTATCTTTGCATCATCCTATATACACGCTGCTAATGTCTAGCCACTCTGACTGCCTACCACTTTCCACCACCCACTGCGTAACTTTGATGCTACATTTGTGCCACTGCTAACACTGATATATTGTTGTCAACTCTGCATCTGCACTACAACTCCATCTCAACTGTTGTTGTTGCTACTATAACTACTGCATCTTAGAAGCATCCAAAATACTGAAGAAACTCTGTCTCCTGAGCACCTGATTGCTACTAGCCTTTACACTATCCACTAGGGAATATGCGCTATTGTTGACTCTGTTGCTGAGCCTCTTGCTCTGTTGTTAACACTACTTTGCGCTCCTCAACACTTGATTGCAACTAGTTTGCAATTGTTCTCTTGAATATGATTGCATCAATTGACATTGATCCATCTTGCTACTGAATACTGTGGGCCCATGTAGAAAGGTAATGATCCATAAGGAAGACACCTCAATGGACCCTGCCCAAATCTGCGCAACTTTGGGACTATAGCTCCATATCTCCCCACCTCACCCCTGGAGGTATAGCTACAAACATGGAAAATTCTTCCTCCAACATGGAGGACAAATTTTCTATCTCCGCGGTTGTTGCGCCTAGCCCCGCTTGCTTGTCCTTCTTCCTTTGAGGATATTGAGTAATGTAGTGGCCAAACTCACCACACCTAAAGAAGTTTACCTTAGATAGGTCCTTTTTTTTCTTCTTCTCCCTTTTTCCTTGGTTGGGACCCTTTTATGCAAGGGCCATATTATTTTCCTCCTCCTCACATTTCGAACCCTTACTGCTGCTTCCACTAATGGAGGTCTTCACAAGTTCTTTCCTCATCTCCTCTTGTTGCAGGTATGACCACATCTTGTCCCACCTAGGTAGAGTATCTTGTCCTAAAATTCCTTGGACGAAGATCTCTCAATCCTTTGAGACATTGTTAAGTGCCAAACACACAAGCTATGTGTCTTGAGGTGCCTCCTCAACTGCTGCAAGTTGATCCCAAATTTCCTGAATTCTGGTGAGAAAGGGATCAATGCCTTCACCCTTATACATCTTGATGTTTCTCGGCTTCTCTTTCAGGAACATCTTTCACTGCTCAAAAGGATTCTAATATAGTTGCATGAGAGCATCCGACATCTCCATGGCATTGTTCTTGCCAGATATATGAGAAACTATATGGTCCCGTAGTCCATCTAGGATCATTCGCTTCACCTTGGCCATTTCTTTCCTGTACTTATTCAGTTGATCTGCATCGGTCGGTACTTTCACAACACTCTTTGCAAAGGTCTTCAGGCCATGTTCATCTAACATGAAGGACATCCTGGCTTTCTAGATGACATAGTTGGAGGATCCCTCCAACCTATGCTTATCTCTAAGCCCAGTTGTGGCCATCTCTGAAAATTGAATGGTAAACTCCCTCTTTCTCCTCCACAACTGTTGATTTTGCTATTCGCACTCCCTTATGGAGTGAGAAAATTTGCTTGCAACTACTTCTGACTACAACTAGAAACTTGGATTTCTAGAATAGAACCCTCTGAGGGAAATTCCCTCTGTGTCTGTGCTTTTTCTTCCACCCAACATGGATTATGTTGTTGCAAAACACTTTGTGCCCAGATGAGAAACCAACTCTATGAAAATATAAGGTACTAGTGCTCCCTTTTCCTGCTAAAATCACTTACTTTGGAAAGCCAAATTTTTCTGCCATCCCTCCACTGAAAAAATAAATTTTCCCATTAATTTGCATTACCTCGTTAGACACTGCGCAACACTAGAAGATTCTTCCTACTGCTCCCTCTAAACAACAAATTTTCTTCTTCTAATTTTGAGCTTCCCTACCTGTCAAACTTACTTTGATACCATGTGACAATTTCACTACTGAAATTCTATTGCAACAATTGGAATTGATTCTTCTAACTGATAAATTAATTACCTAGTTTATTGCTACGACAATAACAAATTAATCACATTGCAATATTCATAAATAAAACTATCATGGAATATAAACTGGAAACTGAGAAAATACTGGCACACAAACACAAAATATAACATCGTCATTTTTATATAGAAGTCCCCGGAAAAACCCAATGTGGGAAAACTGGTGCAACAGATGAGGGTTTTTATTATTAAGTAGCAAAAAGAAATTTATGAGTACAATAAAAGTCAAAAAAATGGTAAATCTATTCAAAAGAAATACTGGAAAAAATTTACTGAAGGATTTTACCCTCACTCCGAGAAAACCTGACACTGCATGACCTCTAAAAACTAGTCGTCCAAGTGGTCTATGCAAGCTCTGCGTCACTCTAGCATTGCTTGCCACACGCATTGCCTGAAACAACGACTAATCTAGCCATCATGCCTGATGTTGAGTGGGAAAATGTTTCTCCAATCCTCTGGAAAATCTTCCTAGCCTCTGGAACTAAAAACGTCCTCCTCTTCATCTACCTCGAACTGTCCACTTGAGGCTCCGCACTGCCTTTGCACAACCTCCTGGAGAAAATTTCAGCCTCCTCCTTCAAACTCTCTGGAACTAGAAAACTTCGTCTGGACTCACTGTCTATGCCCCTCTCTGCCTCTACATCCACTCTTTGGCTCTAACTCTTTCAGTAGAATGCTCCTGCTCTTTGGAAAATCGAACTAGCCAAGGAAATATATCTCAAGTATGTTCCTCGATCTACCCATCAATTTCTTCTTATAAGCTCACTGTAGGACTCCAACGGCCAAGATTAAAACTTAATCAATGGCTGGGGTTATTTCCTAGTCGACCCGTGTGAGTTTCTAGAGAAATATTACCTTCATTAATTAATTAATGTTAATTAATCTTTTTCCCTAAGTTAGACTTAGGAAAAATGTAAACACTTATTAATTAACTTAATTAAGGCACCTCTCGCTAGATTTTCCTAAAACTTTTCTGGGTTATCGAGCCCTAGTGTTTCTTAGCCTCTCTGACAGATGTCGAGACTAGAACACCATTCAATGCTACAAAAACTAACATTGTATAGGAAAGGTAGAGGAGTGTACAAACCACATTTTATGGTAGTCATTCTATAAGTTTCCTTGTGTCTACATGAATTACAATAGCTTGTGATCAATGTGGATGATCCTTTCCTTTCCTAGAATATAATGCTTCCACTATCAACATGTATGCATAATCAAGTGCAACTCCTTGTTAGAAGTGGGGCATATATAATTTGTGTCAAAGAGTGTCTCATTATAACATGCCATCAGATGTACATGATGAATAAGCACTACATAAAGAAAATAAACTAAAGCATGTTTTGTCAACCTTAAAGTGTTGTTGCAACTCTTATATATTGAGGACCAATGTCAAATAGAGGTGATGCTTTAGATCCTCAAATTCTTTATATTGTGACTGATCCCACACAAAACTGGCTTTTTGTCCACCCCTTAGCATAGATTCCAAGCAACATGAGTGAAACCCTAGAATGAATCTATGGTAGAAGTTAGCAAGGCCCAAGAAATTGTGGAGCTATATTAGTGTATTCAAGGCTAATCAATTGTAAGTGACTTGGATCTGAGTTGGGTCCACATGTCCACCATGATCATCAATGATGTATTCTAGACAATTAATTATTTCCATGTCAAATGAGCACTTCTCCAAATTGGCATACACTGATTTTTCCAGAAGGTGCTTAGAACTTGTTAAACATGTTGCAAATGCTCAACACAAGTTTTATTAAAGATGGAGATATCTTGAATCAAATACCACAAAGAAATTCATGGTAAAAAAATTGGATTTTTTTTTTTTTTTATCTTCCCCATGATTTTATTTGAACATTCCAATAGCATGTATTAAGACATGAAGAATCAAGATCCAAACTCCATGCCTTGTTTTTAGCTTTGGAAGAAAGACTAACCATGAAACACCATACATGAGCACATTGTTGGGCTTTTTGGTGGTGTACCCATAGTTGACTTTAATGTTTGCAAATTCTTTAATAATAGAAGCATACACCTCTACTTGAATATAAATCTAAGTTCACTAGAGGAAACTTGATTAATATGTGAGGAAATCAACTAGGAATTGATACAATATCACTTTCCAAAGGAAATGAAATCAACATCGAGTGGTTGTGAGTCATGTGCATCTATTAATTGTTGCTTTCCTATATATGTTAATCCTCTGTCATTCAACCCTTGACTCACTAGTTTGTAGGGCTTTCAAAAGGCCCAAGAGAGATATGATGGCACCTGCTAGCTCAAATGTTGGAGGACTATTTGGAACAATTACTTCTCTGTCATCACTTCCTTTTCATAAACTCTTGAAGTTAGTGATTGTGTCATTTTTTCGCGCATTGTCATAGTGCATGGCATACAAATTGGTGTTGAAGGGCTTGATGGATCAATTGAAAATAGGGCTCTTTTTGTTCCTAGTGGTGTTGCTCTTGAGAGTCCACTAACTATATGTGGTGGAGAATCCAACATTGCTTAGAACATTGACATCATTGTCGTGGCTTCTTTTTATGTACTCTTCAGTCTAGTAATCATATTGTTGCATGACCTACAAATCAATGCTAAAGTGTTTAATGGATCGACTAAACATGTTTTTATTTTGTATCCAAAAGTGTTGCTCTTGATAATCCACTTGCTACCTGCGGTGGAGAACCCAATGTTGTCTTTGCCTCTAGGAGCCCAAACTAGTTGTTGACAATTTTTTGTTTTTCACTTAATTGCAAAATTTTAAAACATGGTTGTTGATAGTTTTCTATTGGAATCATAACCAAGTAAAATTACTTTTTTAAAACATTTATTATTTAATCATCCATTTATTAGGTTACTTGTAATCCGTATATTCATCTCTTACCAATCCAACCTTTGATTTCAAATATATAAGCATTATAGCATATTTTAGTAGACAAACTCATATATTATCAGTGGATGTAGCTTGTTACAATCACACATGCATTGCTTAAAGAAAATTCTAAACATTTATAATTTTCATGCTAGCAAAGGTATTGGAATGATGTTACCACCATCCTTCCTTCCTTACTAACTAATAGGTTATCAATTATGTTAAAATGGACTAGATTTAACCCCAACTTATAAATTAGCACTCGCTAAATAGTTCTCCCTAATATTTATAGTGAATTATTTATTAACACTGTATCTTTAATATCTACTACATCTTTAATGCCTATTACAAAATTCAGCAACATAAAGAAGTCATGTAAGTCATGTAATCTTTATTATGTACATTTTTTACTTCTAATTTTTTAAGTTAGAATATTGATATTTCTTTCTCTTTTGTGAGTATATATAATTTTGCTTACAATTTAAAATTGTTTGTGATGGGATCTTCCCTGCAAACGTAAGTCTTTCTTTACTTCCAATTACATAGGGTCTTTCATTGTAAAAAGTGAAATAGATAAACTTTTTCTTCTCTTCATTATATGTATGATTTTAATCCATTTAAGTTTTTTTATGGATCATATTGTTAAATTTGTTATGATAAATGTTGTTTTTATGATTTCCACCTAATTATTCTTGTAGAATTTCTCGTGTTATTTTATAATTTAAATTAATTTAATGATAATTAAGAATATGTGTTTTTTTAAATCTAAAAAAATAAACTATATACATTTCTATAAATTTATTTAACAAAAACAAGTCTCATCTCTCATATGATAATTATTACTAACAATTGCATCAGATGTTGTAAAGGAAACGACGTATGACAATAATGTATAATACTGATTAACAACTTCTTTGACAACTGTTGAAAGACAAAAAAATATTAACAAAAGGAAATGACCATGCTACAATGAAATCTTACTATAGTGCTTCCTTGAGCCTTACAAATCATGAGGCCTATGTTGAAGTTAAAGACCTTGTCTGATTATGCCAACATGAATGCCTCACAAATAATGAAATAGATCGTGATTTGCTACCTTTGAAATCAAAGGTCGTTTTGGTATAATACCTCCATATTTCTTCTTGATCACTTTCTCTTTCTATAGGCAAGCTTAATGAGTACAAAGCTAAATTTTTATAGTTCGAAACATGTGTCTACAAAGGACTATAAAAATATTTTAAATAATTTTTGAATTTCTATGGGAATTAAGATCTACCCTTAAATAAAACTGCACATATCTCCAATCTGGAAATTGAACCCAAGAATAACATCAACTACAACTCTTCTAGACAAAATTTCATGTGTTTCTCTTCTTTTTTTTAACTGAAACGAGTATGTATTTTATTTAATTGTAGAAGAGAGAATGGGTCTTTGCCAAGGCGACCCCAATTACAATGCAGTTGTCCATCAAATACTGCTTTTGAGCTACAACATTTTCAAGGAATTTGAAAGGTACTTTCATCATTTAGGATTAGCTGCCCTTTCATGAGAGATCAAGCTTTGTTCGCCATCGGATCTTCTTCACTATTTGAATTTCTGAGTATATGATAAAACTTGAAGGAAGCAAAGTCTAGAAGGACTCTCTTCAATCTGCCCAAAATTTTGTTGAGACTAGCATTGCTGAATAGTTCCTCCGAGTTTAATTTTTTTATTAATATCTCTGAATCTTCGAAGACTTGGAGGTCTTTGACACCTTTGTCTCTTGCTATGAGGCATGCTTTTAGAAGACCGAGGATCTCAGCTTGATTGTTGGTTTTCTGGCCTAAACCCCAGCAGAAGCAATCTCTTGAAGGCCCATCTGGGGAGTAAATGACCCCACCTGCACTGGCAACACCAGGGTTTCCTTTGGAAGCCCCATCGAAGAATATTGTGGTTAAATTTTGAATCCGCCACCAATTTTGGAATGTGTCATCAGGATCTCTTTTACGCCAATCCGGATTTGCTGTTTGAGGGTTAAGGAGATACTTTCGAGGATATGGCTCAAGGGGGACAAGCCACCTATTTTCCTCGAGCAGGAGCAAAGAGTCTTCTTTATAATACTGCTGCTATGCAGCTTCCAAGAGGAGGGATTTGGCTTTAGTTGCTACATGCAACGAGGAGTGTTGCAAGTCTTTGAAAATCAGCTCATTGTGGGCCAACCAGAGTTGCCAGCAAACGTATTTGGGCAAAGCTGTCTAGAATTTGCGACAAAATGATTTGATAGGAATTCTATGAGGGTAGAAAAGACTCCAAGAGGCGAAAATTTCTGAGACAGAATTCTGTGGAGGGATAGAAATCTGGAAGTCCTAAAGGATAAGTCCCCAAACCTTTTTGACGAATATACAGTCCATGAATAAATGATGGGTTGTTTCGAGGTTGCTTCTGCATAGCACACATCTATGTGGCCCTGCTATGTTCCTTTTCGCTAGATTATCACTAGTTAGAAGTTTATTATGAACTAGGGTCCAGAAAAAGAAGTTCACTTTTGGTAAGGCTAATGGTTCCCAGACATGTTTCCAAAAGGCCGGAGATTGGCTGTTGTTCCTTGAGGCCTGTAGAACTCTGTAACCTGCTGCTGTAGAATATGCTCCTGTCTGGCCCCAGCCCCAGCTGTCTTTCATGAATCGATTTACAGGGACTGACTCCTCCAGCAGTTCAGCAAGTAAGTATTGTTGAGGGATTAACCGACAGGGACACCATGAAAATCCCAGCCGGCCCAGTCACCACGATGATCCCATTTCGAAAGGTCATAAATACTGTTAATACCCGCGCTTTCCAGCCATTCTCTAAGTTCTGTGATTTCCTCGTTTTCAGCCAAGGGATCACGACCCATGATACGATCGAGCCACAAGTTTGTGCACTTTCCATTGCCAAGAATTCTGTATACAAATTTTTTGAAGAAATTACTGCTTTTGCAGCATAGTCTCCAAACCTGCATGCAGTTAACAAAGTTGTCACATTGCAGATTTCTGAGAGAATTGTTGTGTACGTATTTTTATGTGTTTCTCTTTTCACTGTTGACTTACCTATGTATTATTTCCTTCATGATCCTTGAAACTATTCAAAAGATCACATTTCTCCTTATCACTAATCTCCATGGTGTTTGTCATGTTCTTGTTTTCATCCAACAAATTCTGCTTTAGAAAATCTAACCCATGTCATGCAGTTGAAAATAATGTAGAGATCATTCAACAACATTTAAACCATTTTATCTTGAAAATCAAGCAATTGTGGTCCATAAGCACTGCAATGAAAATACTATTTTTTTACTTCAAAAGACCACACCTCACCTTGGTTTTAAAACAATGGCCCCAAAATCTATCAAGACCTAAAGAAAGATTAAGATCTAACCATTTTCTATTTTGAATTCATGTTTAACTTACAATCATGCTTTTTTTTAGATAGCAATAGCTTGAATATATTTTATGTTACAATGATGCATGTTGTTAAATAATTCTTTTTTTTTTTTTTCTGGAATCCAAAAAAAAATGATTTGCTTCATTAGCTCCCTCCCTCTTGTTCTAGCATAAAAGAGGTGGTTAAGATTCCACATAAATTCTTCCCAGTAAATATTAGTAACAATACCTTAATAATATTTTCTACACTAATCTACTTGTCTACATCAAATGGGCCCTTGACTAATTAAGGATTGTTTAATATACTAAGTTTTCGTTGTATTTCTAAGTGCCTTAAAAGGGGCTAATTTATATTTCAGTAGCTGGTATGATGTTGGTCTCTTTTTTTGTTTGTGTAGATAGTGAAAGCAAATTTGGCACTAAGAGAGATTTGGTAGCAGTTGTGCAATTGGAGAACATGTCTTGCTCTATGGTGTTGGCTACTCAACATAACTTTCTTGATCTTGTATAGAAAAAAGTAAATTTTCATTTAGATTATACTACATTAACCATGAAATTGCCAAAATTCAGGGCACACTTGCCATCACATTTATAGAGCAAACTATAAATGAGTACCACATTTTTCTTATCAGATCTAAATGCTCCTATATGCAACAACGATGGCTTTCATTACTTCAGGAGTGGTAAAAACAAGTCTATTGAGATAACAACTCCAACACTTAGAGAGATTTGGTAGCAACTATGGAATTGGTGAACATGTCTTACTCCATGGTGTTGGCTATTGGCCATATCTTTCTTGATCTTATACAGAATATTGTAAATTTGCATTTAGCTTATACTACATTAACCATGAAATTGACAGCATTTAGGGCACACTTGCCATCATAGTTATAGAGAAAATTAGAAAAGAGTATCACACTTTTCTTATTAGATCTAAATTCTCCTATATGCAACAACTACCTTATGCCTCATAGTTTAAACTTGAGCAAACAGGAGGAGTGTCAAGGTGCAATCTAGAATAAGAAGAGGGGAAGTCGAGATTGAGTGCTGTATGAGGAATCAATGGTGAGAATTTTATTTGTTTAATGAAGGACACGAACCAAAGGCCTGCTAGATGTGTAGTGGAAATAAACATAGATTTTGGGGAAGGAATAGCCATATTGGCTCTAGCAATTGGTCGAGTAGATACGAGAAACGAAGAGGCAAAGAAGTGGAGTTGGTTGCTCTCATTCCTCCTCGAATTCCTTACTAGCAAAGTTTCCCTGCAAAACAATAGTAATACAACTTCAAGAATAGGAAAATTCGTAAAAGAAAGAAATCTCATAACCCAAAGTGGCATTTAAATAAATGGTTAAACAAAAAAGTAATGGCAGTTCTCTACGTCGCAGCCTAGCACCATGGACTACGATCTATTCCAGTTGCTTCAACGTTTCTATGGACTTCAATAGCCATTCCGTCTTGGAACCCTTAACCTTCACACCTATAACAACTTCGTCTCCAAGGACATTACTTATCAGAACCTCATTCCCCCTTCCTTTGCACATTGAACTCTTCAAAAAGGAGAAAATCAACAAATAAAGCCCTAGCGTTGAAGTCTGCAAAAAGGAGAAAATCGAAAAATAAAGCCCTAGTGTTGAAGTCTACAAAAATAAGAAAATCAACAAATAAATTCCTCCTCGAATTCCTTACTAGCAAAGTTTCTCTGCAAAACAGTAGCAATACAACTTCAAGAATAGGAAAAGTCATAAAAGAAATAAATCTCATAACCCAAAGTGGCATTTAAATAAATCGTTAAACAAAAAAGTAAAGGTGGTTCTCTACGTCGCAGCCTAGCGCCATGGACTACGATCTATTCTAGTTGCCTCAACGTTTCTATGGACTTCAATAGCCATTCCATCCTGGAACCTTAACCTTTACACCTATAACAACTTCGTCTCCAAGGACATTACTTATCAAAACCTCATTTCCCCTTCCTTTGCACATCAAACTCTGCAAAAAAGAGAAAATCAACAAATAAAACCCTAGCGTTGAACTCTACAAAAATAAGAAAATCAACAAATAAAATCCTAACATAAGTCTCACATTCGATTCCTGGGTTCAATGTGATTTCCATGAGATTAAAGTTTTTCCCTACCTCATGTACTAGACATTGATGGTGCTGATTCTCCACATGGAAATCTTCTCAGAGGAGGTGACAAGCACTACGAAATGTTAGCGAGGGGGATTGAACCACCCATGTGGGGAAAAAGTAAGTGCGATTAATTCAAAGGAAACTCAAAAGAGTGTGGATTCAAGTTAAGGGGGAGACCTCTGCTCTATCTATAAAGAGTCGCATGTAACAATTTATTTTGGTAGCACCCCCATGCACCTAACCCAAAAAACATTAGTGGAAACCCACCAACCCCCCAATCCTGGTTTGGGAGATTCTAGGAAGGTAGACATCATTTCATAAAGACAAGTTCATTTCTTCTATCTCTTGAATATGAAGGTGCAGAGTGGTGCAAGGTGGCACCAATGGAGTCTTTCTCAAAGGGAACGTCATATGGCGTAATTAAATAGAAAACAAGGGTTTTATTAAATGATTAACAACAATCCATATTGTTTATTTAAGTGCAACTAATCGGAAGATCATGTAAGTACTTGAATAAAGGCTAACATAGATGAAGATTACAATACCATTTAATATGTATGGATTACAATATTTTTTATACCATCTTTATTTTATCCGTGTCATTATAATAATATTTAATTATGACTAAAAATTTCATATGTTAAATTGACTGACATGTTTATTTAATATTAAAAATGTCAAATTCTATCTTAAAAATCAATAATAAAAAAAATTCACTTAATTTCATATATCAATCTTATTAAACATTTACAAAAATGTTAAACAATTAAATAGAAAATAAAAGTTCTATTTAAATGATTAACTTGTTTTGTAGGACATTATTTTTAATTAATAAATTTAATTAAAAAAAAAAACAAACAAACAAACAAACAAACAAACAAACAAACTACTTCGCAGCTAAATTTCAGTGTTTGGTTTGTGAATACTATTAACAATTAATATCAATTTATTTAAATATAATATTATTATTTAACAGTTATTACTACATTCCGTAACACATTATATATAAAAATTTAAAAGAACAAAATAATAATAATAATAATAATAATAATACAACCTCATAACTAAGCACAACCACAAAACACATATAGATATCTTGAGCATTTAGGAACATGGCCCAATTCCCTAAAAATAATTATTAATTTTACTATTATATCTATTTACAAAATAATATTATATTTTACAAACTAATATTATAATTTACAACTAATTTAAAAATTTACCTTTATTTCTGAATTTTATTGTCATAAAACATTAATGTGTAACTAATCATCATTTGTATATGTCTCTTGTTTATAATTTATCATAAAATATTTTTGATATATTTTTTAAATGTATATTAAATAACTGTACTCACAAAAAATTATTGATTGTAGTCAAATGTGATGTTATTATTATTTGTATTATTGAAATAATATTAATTAAAAACAAACATGAAAAGTTATGATTTTTAAATGTATATTTAATTATGGTGCTTACAAAAAATTCATGATCATAGTTATTTATGTTATTCTCATGATTGTTTGTATAATTATAATTATTTGTGATATATTTTGAAAATGTTATGATCGTGTCATATTTATTTATATTTTCGAAATATATATTAACACATAATATTTGTTAAAAAATAATTTATAATAATTTATATTTTTGAAATATATATTAACTTATAATGTTTGTGAAAAAAAATTGTATAATGAATGATTACACTTCCAAAAAAAATCACGATCATAGTTACTCGTGATATTATTATTATTATATTTGCACTATTCAAATATATATTATTTAAAGGAAAAATTTATTTATATTTTTTAAATATATATTAACACATAATATTTGTTAAAAAATAATTTATAATTATTTATATTTTTGAAATATATATTAACTAATAATGTTTGTTAAAAAAATTGTATAATGAATGATTGCGCTTCCAAAAAAAATCATGATCATAGTTACTTGTGATATTATTATTATTGTTGTTGTTGTTGTTGTTTGCACTACTGAAATATATATTATTTAAAGGAAAATTACAAAAAATAATGGTATATATATTATTTAAAGGAAATTACTAAATGTAAGTGAGAAAATATAATTGGTTTTAATTAAAAATTCATAAAACAAGCATTTACGGGTTATCTTTTTTAATTGTAATAAATAAATAAATAAAATACCCTATATATTCTTGACTTTCATACATAAATAACAAATTTGTACAATTTGATAACCATTGTTTTTCAGTTACCCTATGTAGCTTTCAAGCGCTTCTGACCATTGTATCTCGCTAATATTCCTTTTGTAACTACCATATTTTGGTTTCAAGCATCAATGCAAAAATGCAAGCTTTTTGTCAATGTTCCTTTAAGTTTGTGTTATGCTAAGAAGTAAATGTATCTTTGCCCTGTTATATTAAAAACCAGAAAATATTTTTTATATTGGAGAATGTTAATAAATTTACTATTTTAAAGATTTTTTTATTTTATGTTAAATATTTCAATTTTATTTTACACATATCTAAAAATAAAATAAATTAAAATACTAAGATATAAATGTATCTTTCTGCTGTTATATTAAATTATTTTTTATATTAAGAAAGGTTAATAAATTCAATATTTTTAATTTTTTTTATTATATATTAAATACTTCAATTTAATTTTACACATCTAAAAATAAATTGAATAAAATTGATATTTCACACCATATACACTATTTTTAAATATATATATATATATTATTTCAAATACTGAGTTTTAACACTGAAATTCGTAATTTTAAGTAATTAACTTTTTGCCCTCCATATGAATTTGAAATTTGAATTTAGAAAACTCCATCTATTTCAATTCAATCTTAAAAGAGAAATATTAAGTGTACGGATTTAAAAAAAGTCCTCCAAATTTCTGGATTAAATAATTAGAATTTTTCTCAGTGGGGGAGAAAAGGCATCCCCGCTGAAGAATCATCATATATTGGATTAAATAATTAGAATCATATAACCCGAAGCAAGCAGACTACATCTGCTCGTTTCAACGAGCTGATAAGCAGATTACATCATACGAGCATATTAGGGACAACAAGCCGAAACGAGCAGATAAGCAGATTACAGATTACATCATACGAGCATATTAGGGACAACAAGCCGAAACGAGCAGATAAGCAGATTACATCATACGAGCATATTAGGGACAACAACGAAACAAATGTGCTGCAGCTGCAGCGCCCGCAGGATTCGAAGTTGGTTGGGGTGCTAAAGCCAACCGCCCCAATCAACAGATCATGCACCTCACGTGCTAAATAATTAGAATTTTTAGCTAACTTGAAACGAGCCATGGAAATATGCAAAAAAATCTCTTCAACCTCAATAATTTTAATAGTTCTTTTTGCATGCGCTAATAAATGTTAAATTACAAACTTCTTATCTCTGAATTCAGAACTTATATGCACATTCTAACTTTGATTGATTTTTAGACTTTTAATCTAAAAAACCCTAGGAAATTCCTCGTGTATGAACTTCAATTTTTCAACTCCCTTTAAAGTGAAAATCTTCAAACTGCACGCTATCATTCAAACAGAAAATGCTTAAATTATAGTCCAGAGAACCAATAGAAGAACACAAAAAAGTGATTTATAGTGTTATTCTTCATTGTCAGCTGCCCAGCGTGGTGCGACACACAATATTTAACTGTATTCCAGCTCTTCTCTGCGCTCTTAAAGCTTTTAAAGAACCAAATCTTTATAGAAAAAATAATAACGAAGATTTTTTTGGACGAAACTGTATTCCACCTTTTCTCTGCGCCATTAAAGCTTTTAAAGAACCAAAATCTTTATAGAAAAAATAATAACAAAGATTTTTTTGGGCGAATATGGTCGTTTCTGCCTTTAAAAAAGGCTAAGGTTAGGTTTAAAATTCCAACAGGGGGTCAACGAACAATTGACAAGGCATCTCGAAATTATGTGTAACTATGCAGACTATCATTCAACAGAAAATGCTTATATTATAGTCCAGATAACCAATAGAACAACACAATAAATTGATTTCTAGTATTATTCTTCACTGTCAGCAGGTCGGCTTATTGCAGGACAATATTTAACTGTATTCTAAGTCGTCTCTGTGCACTTAAAGCTTTTAAGAGCCAAATCTTTACAGAAGAAATAATAAAGAAGAATTTTTTGGACGAATATAGTCGATTCTGCTTTAAAAAAACAGAAGGCTAAGGTTATGTTTAAAATTCCAACAGAGAGGGACAACGAACAATTGAGAAGAAGGCTTCTCCAGATTACATCCAAATTATGCTCAAAAATACACCCCGATGGAGATTAAAATGACTAAAGCAAAGTACATGAATGCTCGTCAAAAAGCTAAATGCCAAATAGGTTGTTGGTGTCATTTTAGTTACGATTCATTGAACCACTCAAGGAGCAGTACGATTTGGTGGTCGGCGATCTGATGGGCGATCTTTTAAGTGGTGTATATCAAGGAGCAGTACGATTTAGTGAACGGCTTTCTTCCGCCCGTGGTGGGAGATCTGATAGCTTAAAACTTTCTAATCGTCTAACAAGCAATCGAATGGTACCAAAAGATCCCTAGACCTCTGTTTTACGTCATGGAGACAACGTCACTGATGCACGGCAGCCAGTGATACCGCAAATAATTGCGAAACGCATTTACCTATTGAAAAAATCCAGCCACCCACGTGACGTAATGAACTTTTGGGTGGACCAATGAATTGAATTTGGAGGTGGCAAAGGAACGTAACCACTTTATTCTCGTCATCCATCTATTCGCCAAACGTCTTATCTCCACTATGTTACTTTTTAAGAACCATGATTAGCACCACATAGAAGTCTCATAGAAGTCATGGTCATTATCATACAATTAGGACCACATAGAATTCTCATGTACATAAGAGTTAAGAACCATGATTAGCACCACAATGGAAGGTTGATTGAGACAACTTACAATGTGGATTGTGTTGTCTTTAAATGAACTTAACATTCAAGTTGCATTACTTCAAATATGTGAACCACTTATGATGACAATCATTATATAAGTTTTCTTATGTCTACATGAATTATAATAACTTGTGATCAATGTGGATGCTCCTTTTCTTTCCCAAAATTTAATACTTCCATTGTTTACGTGCTTGTGTAATGGAGTACACCTCCTTATAAAAATTAGGGTAATGAAAATCCTTGTCAAAGAGTGTCCTATTGTAATAGGACATTGAATGTACATGTGAATTAACACTACATTGGTAGAATAATCTAAAGAACTTGAGTCTCAACCTAAAGGGTTATTGCAATTCTCACAAAATAAGGACCAATGTCATACATATGAAAAATTTTATATCCTTAAATGATTTTTGTTCCGACTCAGCCCACATAAACTTGGCTTTGGCTCCACCCTAGGTCACCTAACCTAAAGGCCAAGCAATATGAGATAATTTTAGTAAGAAACTACAATAGAAGTTAGTGAGGCCCAAAAAAGTATGGAGCTCTATTAGTGTCTTAGAGGCCAATAAATCATGAATGATTTGAATCTTGGTTAGATCAACATGCACATCATGGTCATTCCTAATATATCCTAGATACAAAATTCTCTGCATGTGGAATGAGTACATCTCAGAATTGGCATATAACTAGTGTTTTCGTAGGGTGAGCCAAAATGATGCAGGAGCATTTAGCTCACCATGACCGGGTGAAGTCTCTCCAGGTTGGAAGGTTGTTGAGTATCTGGATTGTTTTTTTTTTAATTAGTTTATAAGGTCATGAGGTAGGATTTTATTTTATTGTACTTTTAGTTACCATGTGAGCAAGTTAAATGTCGGTTAGGGGTTGTTATGGTTCAACAGTAATAAACAGTAGTTTAGGAATTGATCTGTCAACTTAAGACAAAAAGGACAAAATTAGCTAAATGCAGATCTTGTGATGACAACCGAAACTGTAGTTACACAACCAATTATTTCTGTTCAACTAACAAACAATTGTAGTTTCAATTAACTATAACAAAAATGTATAAAAGCAGCAATGTAAGACAAGAGGAGGGTTCTGCAATTTCATAACAAAGAAATAAAGAAACGGAGACAGATCTTATTTCCAAAACTGTCCATCTGTATTCATTGCCTATCTACTGTAATACTATATTTTCTTTTTATTTGTTTATCGAATTGTAAGGAACAGTATTGACAAACAGTGAATGACCACGGTAAGGTTGTGTTGTTTTTGTGTTCTCATCGAAGGGACAAACCACAACAAATTCATGCAAAAGTCCAAACACAGAGCGAAAGACCAGCGAGTTGAACCACAGTCCGAGTACTGAAAGACAGCAAAATGACCGAGAGCAAACAGGACCGGAAACAGAGTGCCGGAGAAGCAAACCATAGCAAAGGTATTTCGAAATGATTCCTCATAATTTTCACAAGTCAAACAGTTATAACAAAACCATATTCTCATTGCTATTGACCGAGACATAGATGTATTACATTCATTGATAAATAAAAACAAGTGTCGCGTCCAGAGTGGACAAACCCTAGCCCAGGGTTTGGTAACAGCAAACTCCAATAATCATTCAAACGAGCAGTTAACCAGAATAGGAATTACAACCAGGCTGAAGCTTCATCCTCGAAAGGGACACCGACTACAGTCGGAAAGCAAAAACGACAAACTACCAAATCTACAGAACACCCAAAACCCTAACAGTGCAATGACAGATTGAAGAGCCAAAGCCTACCAGCAGAGGTTGCCACCTTTGGAAGACAACCCGGAGGAGCCCGCGTACCCAGGTTGAGCCATTGACCTGCACACATAAACATAGCACTGTCAATACAATTGTAAAGTGACAAACTGAAGTCGAAACAAGCATAGAAACAAGAGGGTTTTTCATACATTACCTGAGTAAGCCGGACCGAGGGTTCGAGGAGCAGAGCCATTAACAAATTGACAGAGCTGAGACAGAAGGAGCATTCCTAGTTAGTGCCAACACCATGAGGAGGTCGAATTGAATCAGGGAAGGGGTCAATACCTGTGCAGAGCCGTGGAACTTTACTAACTTGCTACCTGAATCCAAAGACGATGGAAATTAAACCATTTCCCATATAGAACAGAGACCAGAGACGACCATAACCATAGTAGAGACAACAGTATAATAATGGAGACAATGAAACAATAGCAGGGAACGATATTTGGATGAGACACCAGATTCTACAACCACTTCATAGCAAAAATGGCAGGAAGAGACTAAGAAGCTTACTATGAGAACAGAAGTCGAGCAAGTGCACCACCAGAACCAGAACGGATACGAGCCACCGGAGGAAACCACCGACAAACACACAATCAAGTTGGGAAGGCCGGTAACCACACACAGTCATACCCGGAGAAGAACCAGGGATTTCCATATTCGCCAGAGCAAAAACCACACAGCATAACCAACAAACCCTCGCAGCAACCTCACAGGCGAACAGAACAATCTCGAATGACCGGGAAGCCAAAGTGTTTTGGCCAAAGAACAAACCGAGGAACCAGGCCCGAGGTGTGTAGGTAGGAATTGAATGCAGCATTAATTCGTTCCCATCGCCAACCAAATATCTACTGACCACATTGCATGCAACCACCGGAAATATCCCCCAAATCTACCACGTCATAAAGTTCAACAACAAGTGCAAAGCCTCGGACACACGGAAGTGTGGGCCAGTGTGGGCTGGGTTACGTCAGAGTGGTATCAGAGCAGTTGTTTATGTTAGTAGGAGGAATGGAGAGAGGAAGGTGAGGTCGTGGCAGAGGTGCTCGAAGATTGGCAGAGGAAGGATTGAGAGAAGAGATCAGAATTCTTGCTGCCCATTTGGAGGCAGTAGAGGCAGGTAGACGAAGAGATCCAGAAATAGGCGATGACAGTGAAGAGGAAGTTGAAGTAGCAGCAGATGGACCAGAAGGTGAGACTGCAGAAGTGAGATTGTTGAGATCTGTTTTAGTAGCAAGTAGTAAACCCAAGCCAGAACTCCCGACGTATGACGGCAGCCTATCTATCGAAGTTTTATTGGATTGGATTAGTGAGATGGATAAGTACTTCGAGTGCGAGGAAGTCAGCGAAGACCGCAGAGTTAAGTTCGCTGCGACAAAATTGAAGGGACACGCAGCCCTATGGTGGGATAGTGTCCAGAACGAGAGGAAGAGATTGAACAAGGCACCGATTAAAACCTGGTCAAGGATGGTGGCCAAGTTAAAGGGCAGATTTCTGCCGAGGGACTATCAGATTGCATTACACAAGCAAGTGCAAAATCTGAAACAAAAAGGATTGACGGTAAGGGAGTACACGGAGGAGTTTTATCGAGTGAATTTGCGAGCCGGATATACAGAGGATACAGCGGAAATAACAGCCAGGTATGTCAATGGGCTAAGGTTAGATATTTTGGATGAAATCAGTATTTTGTCTCCGAACAACACCGAGGAAGCGTATCAGAGTGCGATGAAGGCTAAGGAGAAAATTACCAGAAGGCAGAATGCCCGGAGAGGACGAGGAGCCAGCAGAGGGAAAGGCCAGTCCTATGGCAGAGGCCGAACTGCTAACAGCAACGAGGAAGGCAACAGTTCTAAAGCTTCCGGATCAGCAGATAGAGGTGACAGCACGAGAGGCGGTAGGTCATCCCAGCGAGGCAGGGGAAATGGCCGAGGTAGAGGGGCTGGTTATCAGTGTTATAGGTGTCATAAATGGGGACACCAATCGTTTGAATGTCCAGAAGCAGATCCAGTTGAACAACGGGGTGCGTATGTGGCGCAACCAGAGGATGCAGCTGCACCTCCCCAAGAAGCAGAGAATGCTCCGGAGACAGGGGAAGCTCTGGTGCTGCACAAGGTGTTGTTAAAACCAGTCAAGGAGGTCACCGAACAGACGCAGCGGAAGGCTTTGTTCAGAACAATTTGCAAGTCGCGAGGTAAGTGTTGTAAGTTAATTATTGACAGTGGTAGTACTGATAATTTAGTGTCCACAGAGATGGTGGAAAAATTGGAGTTGAAATGCTCGAAGCATCCCAACCCTTACAGAGTTTCATGGCTGCAAAAATGCCATCAGTTGCTGGTGGATGAACAGAGCGAGGTTGAGTTTCAAATAGGCAGATATAAGGACAAAGTTATTTGTGACATCATGCCAATGGATGTATGTCACATACTGCTTGGTAGGCCTTGGCAGTACGATAGGAAAGTGGTACACAATGGATTGACGAACTGCTATAAATTTGTGAAGGATGGAATCAAGCATACGCTTGTACCCATCAAGGAAGAAGGGACAACAGAGACTAGCGAACCAAGAACATTGTTGGTCAGCGGAAAACAGTTTTTAAAACAGGTTGAGGACAGTGAGGTAGGTTATACGGTTGTAAAGAAAGCAAGGACAATATTGTTGCATACAGAGGTATCAAATTTACCTACGGAGATCCAGCAAATGTTGCAGGAGTTTACGGACATAGTTGTAGATGACTTTCCAGACAAGTTACCCCCCAAACGGAGCATAATTCATCATATTGACTTCATACCCGGAGCCAGTTTGCCGAACAAAGCGGCATACCGAATGAGCCCCAAGGACAATGAAGAAATTAGGAAGCAGGTGCAAGAGCTGTTGGACAAGGGATTGATAAGGGAAAGCTTAAGCCCTTGTGTTGTTCCAACGGTCCTCGCTCCCAAGAAGGGAGGAGAATGGCGAATGTGCACTGACTCAAGGGCCATCAATAAAATCACCATCCGGTACAGGTTTCCACTGTTGGGGATGGATGATATAATGGATTGTTTAAGTGGGGCAGCTTATTTCTCTAAGATAGACTTGAAAAGCGGGTACCATCAGATTCGGATATGAGAGGGGGACGAATGGAAGACAGCCTTTAAGACGAATGAGGGGTTGTACGAATGGCTAGTCATGCCATTTGGGCTGAGCAATGTGCCCAGTACATTCATGAGGTTAATGAATGAGATGTTGAAGGAGTACATTGGGAAGTTTGTGATAGTATACTTGGATGACATACTAATTTTCAGCAGGACAAGGGAAGAACACCTTCAACATGTGCGTAAGGTGCTGGAGAAATTACAGCAGAATAAACTGCTAATAAATTTGAAGAAATGTACTTTTCTGCAGAAGGAATTGATTTATTTGGGGTTTGTAATAGCAGAGAATGAATTGAAGATGGATCCGGAGAAGGTGGCAGTGATAGTGAATTGGCCATCTCCGAAGAATTTATTTGAGGTACGTAGCTTTCACGGATTAGTGAGTTTTTATAGAAAATTCATAAAGAATTTTAGCGAAATTTGTGCGCCTATGCTGGACACCATCAAAAAGGCCAGCCAGCCTTTTCGATGGACAGAGGCAGTGGAGAGAAGTTTCTAGTTGTTAAAGAGGAAGATTACTGAGAGGCCGATCCTGAGATTACCCGACTTCAAGAAGTTATTTCAGGTTCGCTGTGATGCCAGCGGGACAGCAATTGGAGCTGTACTCAGTCAGGAGGATAAGCCTGTAGCGTTCTTCAGCGAGAAGCTGAATGAGAGTCGACAGAAATACTCATCGTATGATAAGGAGTTCTATGCTGTCATACAAGCATTAAAACACTGGAGGCATTATCTATTGGGAAATGAATTTGTGTTGTTTTCAGACAATTATGCACTATAGTATGTAATGCAGCAACACAAGCTGAACCACAAACACGCCAAATGGGTGGAGTATTTGCAGAGTTTCAATTTCGTATTGAAGCATATTAGCGGGCAAGCAAATAAGGTAGCGGATGCGCTGAGTAGGAAAGCTCTACTTCTGCAGGAAAGCACTGTGCAGGTGCTGGGTTTTGAGCACTTACAGGACTTATACCAGACGGATACAGATTTTAAAGAGGCCTATGAGGCATGTCAGAATCCCTTAGTGAGAGATAACAGTCCTTGGTTGGACTACAACCTACAGGAGAAGTTGCTGTTTAAGGGAGGACAATTGTGCATACCTGACTGCTCGATGAGGGAGAATATTATTTGAGAGAATCATAGTGGAGGTTTGGCCGGACATTTCGGCATGGACAAGACCCTCGAGCAACTTAGTCATTTCTACTTTTGGCCAAAGATGCGGAGAGATGTACAACGGTTTGTGGCCAGATGCAAAGTGTGCCAGTTAGCAAAGGGTCACAGTCAAAACACAGGACTGTATACACCGTTACCTGTTCCAGGCAGGCCATGGGACTCAGTCAGCTTGGACTTCGTCTTAGGTCTACCCAAGACACAGCGAGGATATGATTCGGTAATGGTAGTAGTGGACAGATTCTCAAAAATGGCACATTTTATTCCTTGCAGAAAAACCAGTGATGCCACCCACGTGGCCCACTTGTTTTTCAATGAGATTGTCAGGTTACATGGATTGCCTAAATCTATCCTTTCGAACAGGGATGTGAAGTTCACGGGACACTTTTGGCGTACCTTATGGAAAAAAATGGACACACAACTAAGCTACAGTTCTGCATATCACCCGCAAACCGACGGGCAAATAGAGGTTGTAAACAGGAGTCTGGGAAACCTGTTACGAAGCTTGGTCGGGGAGAATTCGCGGATGTGGGATCGAGTGCTTGCACAGGCAAAGTTTGCTTACAACGACTCGCCTAACCGCAACACAGGTTTCAGTCCATTTCAGATCCTGTACGGCATGCATCCTCGCGGAGTGCATGAACTGCGGGACCTTGGATTGCAGGAAAGGCGAAGTGCAGATGGAGAAGATTTCGCTAACGCGATGAGAGATTTGCATGAACAGGTAAAAATTAAATTACAGGATAGCAGTTTAAAGTACAAACAGCAAGCTGATCTGAAGAGAAGGGAAGTACAGTTTGACGTGGGGGATGAAGTCCTCGTGCATTTACGCAAAGAATGCTTCCCTAAAGGTACGTACAATAAATTGAAGTATAAAAAGATAGGACCTTGCAAAGTCCTTCGGAAGTTTTCAGCGAATGCCTACGAGATACAGTTGCCACCCAGAATAGGCATTTCACCTATCTTTAACGTAGCAGACCTGTTCCCTTATACGGCTAACCCAGAGGAGAAGGAAGAAGATGGAACCATGCGACCTACACGGAGTACCCAGGATGAAGGAGAAGCTTGGAAGAGACAGATGCCTTACGTTCAACCTCCCGAGATCGAAAGCATTCTCGACACTTAGGTGGTTAAACGAACTCGGCGGAAGGAGTATGTACAGTACCTGGTCAAGTGGAAGAACTGTCCTATTGAGGACAGTTCGTGGCTTGATGCCAGGCAAATTGAACAGACAGGTACTTCAGTCGAGAAGCTCATGGACCAGAGCCATGATTTCTTTTTGCCCCAGGAGCCTGATGCAGGAGCATCTAGCTCACCATGACCGGGTGAAGTCTCTGCTAGGTTGGAAGGTTGTTGAGTATCTGGATTGTTTTTTTTTTAATTAGTTTATAAGGTCATGAAGTAGGATTTTATTTTATTGTACTTTTAGTTACCATGTGAGCAAGTTAAAAGTCGGTTAGGGGTTGTTATGGTTCAACAGTAATAAACAGTAGTTTAGGAATTGATCTGTCAACTTAAGACAGAAAGGACAAAATTATCTAAATGCAGATCTTGTGATGACAACCAAAACTGTAGTTACACAACCTATTATTTCTATTCAACTGACAAACAATTGCAGTTTCAATTAATTGTAACAAAAATGTATAAAAGCAGCAATGTAAGACAAGAGGAGGGTTCTGCAATTTCATAACAGAGAAATAAAGAAATGGAGACAAATCTTATTTCCAAAATTGTCCATCTGTATTCATTGCCTATCTACTGTAATACTATATTTTCTTTTTATTTTTTTATTGAATTGTAAGGAACAGTATTGACAAATAGTGAATGACCACGGTAAGGTCATGTTGTTTTTGTGTTCTTGTCGAAGGGACAAACCACAACAAATTCATGCAAAAGTCCAAACACAGAGCGAAAGACCAGCGAGTTGAACCACAGTCCGAGTACTGAAAGACAGCAAAACAACTGAGAGCAAACAGGACTAGAAAAAAGTGCCGGAGAAGCAAACCACAATAAGGGTATTTCCAAACGATTCCTGATAATTTTCACAAGTCAAACAGTTATAACAAAACCATATTCTCGTTGCTATTGACTGAGACATAGATGTATTACATTCATTGATAAATAAAAACAAGTGCCACGTCCAGAGTGGACAAACCCTAGCCCAGGGTTTGGTAACAACAAACTCCAATAATCATTCAAACGAGCAGTTAACCAGAACAAGAATTACAACCAGGCCGAAGCTTCATCCTTGAAAGGGACACCGACTACAGTCGAAAAGAAAAAACGGCAAACTACCAAATCTACAGAACACCCAAAACCCTAACAATGCATTGACAGATTGAAGAGCCAGAGCCTACCGGCAGAGGTTGCCACCTTTGGAAGACCGAAACCCGGAGGAGCCCGCGTACCCAGGTTGAGCCATTGACCTGCACACACAAACAGAGCACTATCAATACAATTGTAAAGTGACAAACTGAAGTCGAAACAAGCATAGAAACATGAGGGTTTTTCATACATTACCTAAGTAAGTTGGATCGAGGGTTCGAGGAGCAGAGCCATTAACAAATTGACAGAGCTGAGATAGAAGGAGTATTCCTGGTTAGTGCCAACACCATGAGGAGGTCGAATTGAATCAGGGAAGGGGTCAATACCTGAGTAGAGCCGCGGAACTTTACTAACTTGCTACCTAAATCCAAAGACAATGGAAATTAAACCATTTCCCATACAGAACAGAGACCAGAGACGACCATAACCATAGCAGAGACAACAGTATAATAATGGAGACAATGAAACAATAGCAGGGAACGATATTTGGACGAGACACCAGATTCTACAACCACTTCATAGCAAAAATGGCAGGACGAGACTAAGAAGCTTACCGTGAGAACAGAAGTCGAGCGAGTGCACCACCAGAACCAGAACGGATACGAGCCACCAGAGGAAACCACCGACAAACACACAATCAAGTTGGGAAGGCCAGTAACCACACACAGACATACCCGGAGAAGAACCAGGGATTTCTATATTCGCCAGAGCAAAAATCACACAGCATAACCAACAAACCCTCGCAACAACCTCACAGGCGAACAGAACAATCTTGAATGACCGAGAAGCCAAAGTGTTTTGGCCAAAGAACAAACCGAGGAACCAGGCCCGAGGTGTGTAGGTAGGAATTGAATGCAACATTAATTCGTTCCCATCGCCAACCAAATATCTACTAACCACATTGCATGCAACCGCCGAAAATATCCCCCAAATCTACCACGTCATAAAGTTCAACAACAAGTGCAAAGCCTCGGACACGCGGAAGTGTGGGCTAGTGTGGGCTGGGTTACGTCACAAAACTTGTTGAATGTGGTGCAAATGCTTAATCCAAGTTTTAATGAAGATTATGATATCTTACATAGATGACCACTAAGGCTTTTGTCAAAATAGAGAGAGATCAATGAGCGATTACACGTCACAACACAAAATACACACTGTGATATCTTTATTGATCACAATAGTTACACATATATAGGACATAAATTTCTAACTTCCACACATCTAGATCATAACTAGAACTCATACATAGTAAACAACTTCTAGATTGATGCTTGGGAACTCTCGATGACAACTCATGACAACACATGGAAGCATTACTTCCAACAAGATTTGATCTCTCTAGATGCTTGATAGATATGTGATTAATATGGATTTATATTCGTGTTATTGTTAAACACATATTATATGTAATTTTTGATTGTTTAAATTGCATTTTTTAATACATAAATGGACTTAAGGGCATAAAAATCTCCTTGGACACTTTGATTTTGTAGAGTACACATCTTAAAGTTATAATTTTAACAAAATCGTTAAATTTATAAATTTGACCAAAAAACATACTTGAAAAATGAACAAACCGTATAATACTAAAACTACATTACCTTACCCACTTTGGTTGAAATCCTCACTAGTGACATGATGAGCTATAATGCTTTTTAGCATTGTGAACTCTCAAGTGATGAATATTGTTGTAATGGCTTAGAGCCTTGTGAACTCTTAAATGAGTGGTACCAACAACCTAGCAATCTAGCCCTTGGCATAGAGTGAGGTGACTTTCTTTTACACACACACACACATATAGACATGTGGGGGCTTATTAGCAGAATCTAAACCCCATTTAAACTATATATTATATATGCATAGAATATTTTATTTATAAATCATACTATTCATATTTTTTGGTTTGTTATTAATATATTTTTAAATACACATTAATATCACTTAATTTTACATATTGAAATATTTTATTTATGACTTATATTGAATTTTATTATTATTAATAATATTTTTTCAATGCTACATATTAATTGATGAGTTGAGAGACACTCTACAATCCAGTATGGGATAGATGCTAAGACATTTTATTTAAAGAAATAAAATAATACTTATAATAAAAAATTAAAAATGTTGATAACAATTTTTTTTCAATGTCACCTATTTATAAAACACTTCAATGTCCACCTCAAATAATATAATTTTACATCAACATTATCTATACAAAGATAAAGTGAGCCATAAAAATGCAATGTATTAATAAGGGCTTTTTAATTCAGTTTATGAAGGAGAATATAGAATTGAAATGTAGCATTTTATAAAAATATTAATAACAATATAAATTCAATGTCTGTATATAGAGATCAATCTATTAATAAGCGCTTTCAAATTCAGGGTATGGTGGGGATGTGCAATTCTTTCCATGCTTAATATAGAGTTGACATGTAGCATTTTAAAAAGAATATTAATAACAACATAAATTTAATGTGTGTGTATATATAGATATAAAAAGAGAGGGTGGGAGAAATTTTATTCCATGAATATATGCATTCTACTTGCTAATAGAGGGAAACATCTATTTAAAAATATACTAATAAAAAAAAATCATTTTAATGTGGATAATATGAATAAAATATTTTAATATCAACTTTGTATATATATTATATAAAGCAATTAAAAATAAAAATAAAAATTCACACAGTTAAAACATTTCATTGGTGTATTGCTCAAAATCAAAGAAATGTGGAATTATTTTTATGCACATCAAAGAGTTGACACATGGCAACATAATCCATCTTAAGCCCAAATCAAAAACTAAGGGAAACAATGCTCTCTATGTGCAAACATTTTTTCAAATTTTGCACTCTAAAATGTGAAAGTGAAATAATTTTACCGTATCTCATTCATATTTAAAAGTTAATTTTTTTTTTTTTTTTTTATCTAAAATATATTTCTTTTTTATTTAGAAAAAAAACATATAAAAAATTACAACTTTCTGGCATATAAATATTCATCAAAATTTTCTTTTACCAAATGTTTACCTTCAGCTTCTTCGTTGATATCATGAAGACTAAGATTTGAATCAAATAAAAGAATGGCTCTACATTAGTAGAAGTCTTTAATAATATTGTAGTGTGGTAGCCCATTATAGCATTAGGAAAATATATATTCTTAAACGTACTGCTCTTAAAGTAGAGGGACCGCTTCGTCTTCTTTTGAGAATTTGAAACCTTATAATGGAAGCCCAATATTAATTAATTTTATTTTAAGAATACATTAATATATATTTTTTACTGCGAAAATCTTGAAGTAATATTACTTTTGAGAATAATACAATTTCAAAAAAATATCTTTTAATACTTTTGCAAAAGTTCTCATTTTGTATTTATATATGGATATTTTCACAATATTAATTTTTATTTTGAAATTTAATTATATACTCATTAGTTGTTTTTTTCCAAAGAAAAAAATCGAACTTTTTATTATTAAAAATAAAAAGTTACAAGTATATGTGTTAAGCATTCAATTTGGCTGTGTGAATATAGATCATACAGCCCGCAGGATACAATCCTGCCTACAAGCATAAAAAGAAAGTGGCTCTCCAATTGTCTGGAGTGCAGCCCACAAAAAACCAGCTGTCCTAAGTCTTCCTGCCCTTCTTTTTCTCCACTTTTCGCCAACCATCCATGTTATGCGTGGAGTCAATAATGGCGAGCTGGTTTTCCTCTGTGTTCATTGGTTGTTCCTTATCTGAATCCGATCCTTCAGGACTGTGACTTCGTTTATTACCACTTATTTCCAGCTGGAGGTCTTGTTCCTTTTCCTCATTTATCTCTTTTTCCTTATTGTCCTGATCTTTATCCTTTGTTGTATTATGTTCTTCCTTCTTTGTTGTAGCTGTCTTCTTTAATACAGCTTTTATGTTCTGCCATCCTTTCGGCTTCCTTTGTTGTGGCTTGCTCTTGTTGAGGCTTGGACATGCTTTGTACAGATGACCTGTTTGTTGACATCCCCGGCATCTGAAAGCTGTATTCTCATAGTCCAAGGGTTGTTTCCACTGTGTATTATTGAAGTTCAGGATTATGCTTTCAGGTAGTCCTCGGCTGAGATCTACCTCGACACATATTCTGGCAAAGGTAAATATTCCTTTTATATGTCTCTCTCCGTCTATCTTTAACATTCTCCCCAGGGTATTTCCAATAGCTATTAAAGCCTTTGAATGCCAGAAATGTAAAGGAAGGTTATGCAGCCTAACCCATACTGGCATCCTTGATACCACCATGGTGTTGGCATCAAACTCAGGAAACCATGGGGTAATAAAAAGTCCAGCACTGCCCCAGAACCATGGCCCTTGGTTGAGAACTGTTTCCTTTTCTTCTTCTGTGTGAAAGCATACTATAAAGAACCCCTTAGGGTATAGGTAGATTTGGCAATTTTTTGTCCAAACCGTGTGGATCCATTGATACAATGCATCAGTTCTAGGCCAAAAGCCATTGAATCTACAAATAACTGCATTTTTTTGTAGATCTGAGTATATATTATTTACCTCTGGTATGTCGATGGAGATAGATGGGCTCTCCGGCATTTGATCTACAATATACTGCCCCGGGGGTTCAGTGACAGCTGTGGGTTCTTTCCCTTTGCCCTTCACTGCTTCCTTAAAAGACCCTTTGCTTTGCGAGCTAGTTCCAGCGCTTTTGGCACCTCCTCGTAACCTCATATTGAGAATGATTGTAGAGCCTGCCTTGATGTTGTATTCTTGCATGGTTCTGCATTCCTGCAGCGATCTGCCCTCATATAAAAGGTGTTGTTCCTCAGCCGGGTAGCCAATCTGATCGGCGATTTTGTTCTGCAAATCTGAAACCCTGTCACTGTCAAAAGTCCAGATCACGGTTGTGTTTCCTTTTGGCGTCTTTACAAAGATTTGCCCACCGGACCTGGCAATCTGGGATGGCTCTGTTCTTGTCAGATCTGAGCCTTCCAAAACCTTTTCCGATCTGTTGAAAACCTTAGTTTCCTGAGCGTAGCTTTGGATCTCACTTGCCTTACGAAGATCCTCTGTGTCTGAAAAGGGATCCGTGGGAAAAAAAATTGATTTGTTCCCTGATCCCCACTTTGGTTCTGCTCGTATCCCAGACCTATCCTGCAATAGCTTCTGAAAAACCGTTAGATTGATGGCGCTTTTTTGGAAATGGAAATCCATCTGCGGGCTAGTGGCATCGATCTTTGTGGTATGCCAATCCTGTTTGTTTGCATTAACTGTTGTTTCAGTACCCCGATCTCCTCCAAAAAGGGTTTTCAAATCTGACCAGTATAGGGGTCGATCCGGCAAGAGGATGTCTGTAGAGGTGAGCCTTAGGCTGGATCTATGCATCAATCCACGGATCAAAGGGAATGGTGCCCGATCGGTCCTCAAAGGCAATCGCTTGAACCGCTGCATGTCATGATCTACGTTATAGTAACGCAGGTCTGAGAACTGACATGCAAAAACCTTGAGCATTTCTCCATGGCAATGGCTGCGTTTACCCAATCCACGTCTTCCAGTTTTGCTCGAGCTTGCACTCTCGCTAAGCTCGACCGCGGATGTCCTCACGTAAACCCTCACCATTCTCGCAGCTCCACCGAATTCCTTGAGCTTGTCCTTGTGTGTATCTACCCCATATACTCACTAGTTGTTACTTTAACAGGGAAGAAGATTACAATTTAAAGCAAAATATATTTTAATATTTTTGTAAAAGTTTTCATCTTGTATTTATATATGGATATTTTCACAATATTAATTTTAATTTTGAAATTTAATTATATACTTCACTGTTGTTACTTTAACAAGGAAGAAGATTATTTTATAAAATTCAAATAGATATTAGAGTAAATGAATATAATTTTTGTTAATAGTTATTTGATTATTTAATTTTTTTTGGAAAAATATTTATTATAATCAATTTGTTGGTTAAAGTTGTTACTTTAACAAGGAAGAAGACTATTTTATAAAATTCAAATAGATATTAAAGTAAATGTATACAATTTTTGTTAATAGGTATTTGATTATTTACTTTTTTCCGAAAAAACATTTATCATAATCAATTTGTTTGTCATAGTTTTTTTAGTTTAAAATTCATGATTGAGCTTAATTAATTATGAAATACTCATTAAAAACAATCTTAATAAAACATGCATTTTTAACTCATATTTAAAGACATTAATTAAAGTCTCAATTTATATAGAGATGGCTAAATGCCTTCTTAACATGCATTTTTATTAAAACATAGTGTTCTCACTCCAACCCATATTCAAAAGTATTGATAAAAGTCTCAATTTAGATGGAGATTGTTAAATTCCTTCTTAAATATAAGGACATTAAATCTCTTATGAACATTGATAAAAATTTTAGTAAATTTGTTGCTTCATATCTAAATAATGGGAAAGCTTTTAAATATATTCTTTTTCATCACTGGTTATATATATATATATATATATATATATATATAAAAGTTTGTCATAACTACATTTTATATTAATAATGAAATTTAGAAATAGTTGTTTTCACGACTGGTTTAACAACTAAATTATGATAGGTTTTCCTACTTGTAGAAAAAAATACAATAATATTAACTAAAATCTCAATTTAAATAAAAATTATTAAATACTTTCTTAAAAATAAATATATTAAACCTTTTAATAAATATTAATTAAAAATTTGGTAGGTTTTTACCCATCCAAATAATGGAAAGGTAATTAAACACATTACTTTTCAGAAGATAGACTTACTTTTCAGAACATAGACTTATGACTACCCCATATCCAAATAATGGAAAGGTAATTAAACATCTTACTTGTAGGTACATTTTATTGTTTGAACTTATAGAAATATGATGATTTCTTGTCCGGATGTTAGGAAAACCCAGGGAAAAAAACGCTTTAAAATCTCTTTTGGGCGGGTTTCCAAAAAGAAGGCTCGAAACACCCTTAGTATGAATGCAATTATGATTTAGGAGACAAAACTTTCAATATTAATCTCCATGTTAGATATCTCTATTTGAAAATAAAAATGATGTTGAAACGATTATTATTTTAATTTAAAAATGAGGTTGAAATTATTATTATTTTAATTTAGGAATAATGTTAAAATTATTAATATTTTAATTTATAAAATAAGAATGATGTTGAAATATTATTATTTTAATTTAGAAATGATGTTAAAAATATTATTATTATTTCGTGTAGCACAATACAATACAACCTATTAAAAAAAAATTGATGTTGACATTAAATCTAAGTTGTCCAAAAATTTATGAAACTTTTCCAAAGTTTAACATTATAAATTAAAATTTATTATTTTTAAACCATATTTAAATTCATTTATCTAAAATATTATTGGTTCAATTCTTTCACCTCTTATTATGTAATGATGGCAGATGTACTTCACTATTAATTAATATTGTACAATTTAATGTACAACTTCCACTATAAAATGACAGATGTACTCCATACTAAAAAATAAAATAAAATGTTAATTCATTCAAATGTACACATAATGAATTCATTTAGTAAAGTCGTTATCCCCATTGGATTACGCATTAAGTACAACACTACATACCAACTTTTCGGGTCCCGTCTTTCACAATCGTCAGGCTCGATGTGTATGTGCTTCATTCTCAGCCACATAAATATCTAAAAACTATATATTAAATAATTGACCTAGAGCAATCACCATCATTATTGTGGGCCCCTTTTTTGGAAATTCAAGCTAACAAAATACCTCCCACATACCATCATTATTAATTTATTTGGCCTCTTTCTCCAAGCATAGCGTGGAGCTTTTGTTGATAAAACAAGAAATTCCTTGTGGAAAAGGTCAGCACGATTAGAATTCTATATCATTAAGATGCCTTGGACAATGTCCAATTTTTCTTTAATAGTTATATTTTAATGTTTAAAATTTTAAAAAAATGAAAAGGTTATAATCTTTTTATTATTTGATATTATCACATTATTTATAAACACTTTCATGTTAATCTATGGAGATAATAATAATATAATATTATCACTATCTAATGATGTTATTATGTTTATTTACAAATCAACCAAAGTACATATTATCCTAAACCCTGTATAACTAATGGTTAATTTACTAAAATTCATAATATCTATTATTCGATATTATAACATTATTTATAAACACTTTCACGTCATTATGGCCCTATGTATAAACAAACTAATTTAATATTCAAAATTAGGTTGGCCCTAGTCAACGCTTATAACACGTGTTTATGTATGTTTATTATAATAATACATTTGATAACATTTGTGACATGAGCCTCTAATTTAAGGATACTTAAAATAAGCAAGAATATCTACAAAGTAGCTCTTGTTCAAATACAATAGTTAGTTCATACATTTCAAAATTCAATAATTGAACTAAGCTGCAGGGAAATGCTAGCTATGCGGCCTTGTTTTAATTTAGAAATGATGTTGAAATTATTATTATTTTAATTTAGAAATGATGTTGAAATTATTACTATTTTAATTTAAAAGATAAGATAGATTTATATTTTATATTTTATATTTTTATATCTAAAAATATTTTTATTTTAAATATTATTTAAATCTTTATAAAAAGTGTGTGTGTGAAATTTTTATTTGATATACACACGCAAAAGAAAAAATTTAGGCATTGAAAACCGACTGGGGAAAGAAATTAGCTCAACACAATCTTTTCCTCGTCTCAACCCATTGCTTTTGAGACATTATGGAAAAATATGTTTTATGCTTCATAAAGACTTAGTTACAACTATCGTTGGACAAATCCAACAACTAGACAAATCATGGCCAAGCTGGCATATCTAACGATCATAGTAGACATCATTCCTCCTGAGGTGAAATGGCAGAGTAAAAAAATCTAAAATTAGGACATTCCTCCAAAACTTAAATGTTTCACTTGGTTGGTAATATAAAATAAAATCCTAACATGCAACAATTTGTCTTGTCATGGCTTCAAGGGTCTAAATGTATCTGTTCTCTACAAGCGGGGCCCCAAAACAACGAAGCACCTTTTCTTTCAATGTGAATTTGCATTCTCTCTATGGAAGGAAGTCCTTTCGAATCTAAGCATTCGAGTTTTAGGTCCGCTTAGCTATCTAGAAAAATGTATCTTTTGGTGGGATCAAAACATGGGGAATCACAAATCCCTTCCAATTTATGTGGCTTGGGGAATCTGGAAAATAAAAAACAAACTGATCTTTGAAGATCTCCCTATAAGCATCCACTGAATTATGCCTCAGATTCTAGGCTTTTTCTATGATTATCTGAGACAAAGGAATTGTAGTAAACATCACATTATTTCTCCTCCTATGGCTTACTCTATGGAAAACTCTGGCTTCTTTGATGGAACTCAACAAAATGGAATCTACAACGGAGGTGTTCTTATAAATCTTTCAGGAAATGTTGTAGTGCATATTTGTCTGAACATGGGGATGGGCTCCAGCACAAAATTAGAGATCGTTGCCAGTTCGACCACCCTTCTTGTTGCTGCATCCATTAAGGTGGTTTCTTTGCAGGTTCATGGAGACTCTCAATTTGTAGTTGGGTGGATAAAAGGAAACAATCAGTATGTTCCTACGAAGATAAATTGTCAGGCATATGCATTATTCAAAAGAGGTCTCGTGGAAGAGGAAGGTTCAATCATCGTGGAAAAATACTAAGGCAATCAACTTCTCTGGGGATGGCGCTTACATTTCCCTTCCGATCACCGACTCTTGACTTTTCAGTTTTCTTAGATATAATCATGCTCATATGCTCATAATACAATGATTTGGTTCCTTTTATGATCTAAATTTTGTCAGTATAAAATCATAGTCTTTATGTGTGGATGTTTTTGCTATGCACACAATTTTTATCGGTTCATGGTATGCTCTGATTCTAAAGCTCTTGAAGCTTCTTGTGAAACTTCAATTTAATTTTTTTGGGTTCATTCTCTGTCTTTCTCTGGGCTAGGTGACTATGTTTATGTTCCATATTTCAAAGCCCAAATAGGTCTTGCAGATTTCTGCTATGATTGTAAACAATAACTTTACTTCTTTTCTCTAATAGAAAGGATGATCTCTGTCTTTTCCTGAAAAAAGGACTATTGTTGTTAGTGTTTGAAAAAAATAACAAAAATAAATAAATAAACTAAGGACATTAAAATTGCTATTTAATTTCTATCTCAATAGTTGTGTAAGCCATAAAATTTTGAGTAAAAGTTGAAGAGTGCCAACAATTAAGTTTGATTGGAACAATATGAATGAAATCTTCAATTCCTTTGAAACTCATAACAATGTTTCCATAAGAAAGTTTTCATTATTTACGAGGACAAATATAAATTATTATAGAGCACAAGTTTATCAATATTAAGTGGAGCGTGAAATAAATATATAAATATAAATGAAATCACACAAATTTATTGTAAAAAGCATAATAATATAGTAAAAACTAAATTCGACTAATGAATGAAATGAAAAACACTACAATATACCAACCGATACAAAATCACCAAAGTGGTGGTAGCTTATATCTAAATAGAGGCGTGTTGACTATGCTTGTTTGCAACAAGAACATTACAAGAGGCTAAAATTCCTTTTAACATAAAATTTAAAAGTATAAGAGGAAAAACCCCTAAATATTCAAAGCCTTAACCCTAGAAGATGAGGTGGTGAAAGAAATGTAGACCCTAAGGATCCTACTTGATATGTCAACTTCGAAGTACTACAAATTTCACACACAAACACCATTTGGAGTGTTTCTTGGACTATTACAAACCCTATCCCATGCCCCATGTATTTGGCAAGCCTTGTAGTGAGCCATGTCAACTATAAAAAATGCAAAGGAAGTGTTCAAAAAAATACACCAGAAGTACAAGGCAGTAAGACTATCGTAGAACTACCAAGATGTAGAACCATTCCAAGTTAATGGAAGAGGTTGGGGACCATCGATATGAAGTTGGAATAGTCATTTCCCCTTAGGAAGCAATGGTCACCATTGTATCAAGCTCCTCAATCACATGGGGAAATGTCTACTAAATCTTCCTCTCATTGAGCCACATGCCCTGATGAAGTCATTGCCTTACTTTGACAAACTAATAGAGTTATATGTTTTTCTAGTGGTTTCCCTTCATCTTGGTGTCTATGATGTGGTTGACTATATCCCACTCAATGTAGTTCGGGTTTATTTCCATAAAGGCCAAGTCCATGGGCATGTTTGAGGTGTCCAATGGAGGTGGAAATATGGTTAAAGGAACTCCACATAAATATATAGAGTAAACCAAGGAAATGTGGAATACTTACTTCAAAACTACTCTTCAACAACTTAGATGATGGTGTAAGGCCCATATTAGAGTGGTCCAAACTTCTTATGAGGTGCTCTCTCTTCAAGTGCAATGATACCTTATCACCAGCTAGAAACTTGTGCCTAACCTAACATTGATTGTGTTTGCACTTATGCTTGCTTATTGTTGGATGTACTAGATTTGTTCAACAAATTACTCTATCTACCTTATTTGAAGCATGGGAACAATCTTCCTATGTACATGCAATAAGGAAAAAGATGTCAATTGTGCTCAAGGGATGGGATTACAAGAATGTTGGGGCCAATAAAGTGAATGCAGGCTCTATAGTAGATATTTTAGACATAAGGAAGGCTCTCATCCCACATACATGGATGCTTGGAGGTTGTACATTCTAAGGATATGCACAATCATACCAAAACCTTTATATTGATAGTGCTTGGGAACTCATACATCATAATCAAATTTCTTTTCTATAACCAAGTCTCACAAGATCTCCAGTTGACATCCATCTTGGAATGAATTAGATATGAGACATAAAGTTTGGCCTCACTCTCTTGCTTCCAATTATTTTGACATTAGAACTATGAAGTAAATCAACTAGCAAATTTAGAAACAAAAAAGAAAATGGTGGCTTTTAATTAACTCTAAGGTTTAGGATCAACCCATCTTGTAAATCTCCCATGAACCACATTGATGGCAACAACATGATGCAAATAATGGATCAAGATGTGGATGATCATCATGCTTTTGATTTGGGATAGTTGATAAGGGCCCTCACACCACCCTCATATGTCTCGCATTACTTCCACCCTAGGTTATGATCCCCCATCTATATCCTGGGATGATGCATTTGGGAACTATCCCATGCCTCACATCTACTCATTATTAGGTCATTCTCTCAATGTAGTTGAAATTATGGTGTATACCTATTGTTATAAATTCCCTCCTCTATGTTCACATCCTTTTTATCGTTTTTCCACAACCTTTCTCTTGACTTTCATCCTTTTTTGCTCTTCCATATCCTTGTTTTACTCCATTTTTATGTTTATGTGTGAGATTAAGCTCAACATTTTCCAATACATTTATGTTAGTATTTTAAGTGAGTTTATGATTAAATATTAGAAAAATAATACGTTTTCACTTATATCTGACAATATTTTTTCAATAATATAAATACTTCCCCATTTTAATTAAAAATAAATAAATAAACTAAGTTCCTAATTGGATGGAAGAGATGGAAGAGTTGTGTCAAGAAAGTCTATCTCAAGAATTTGTTTCGATATGAAAGAGGAGTCCTACTAAATCATTAATATAGGATGCACATCATGTCGTGGATGCGTTTATTTGTGTTCGTTGTGCGATTACAAAAATGTTGACACTTTGTTGTTTTATTTCGACATGTATTTTTGTTCACATGTCCACGCAATTGAATCTAACAATCAATAATGAATGGAGTGACACGGAAACCTAACAATCTTAATGAATCTTCTTCTTATCTATTTATTTCTTTAGAAGTTATATACTAACGTAATTTAAAATACAAGTATAGGAAAAATAACTCCAAATTTGAAAATATATCTATGTTATTGTATTTATTTGAAAAGACGTAGTTTAACGAGACGTTAAATTTGTCTAGAAAATAATGGAAATTCTAACATATTTTAATAAAAATAGGTAAAATTTTGAGAAATCCAGGTTATAATTATCAAACTTTAAGATTTTTGTGCCCTAAAGATTTTTTATGGTATTGAATCTATTTCCACAATAAAAAACAAGATTCAAGCATTCCCAGTTTTTGACAGTGTTGAATCCATTTCCACCATAAAATCAAGATTCAAATGTTATATTTTCACATTCACCTTATTGGGAATCGATCATGTGGACTAACCGCCACAATAAGACCTCTCAAAAGGTAATGATAATGGTTTGGAAGTTTACTAAAGCTTGTGGGTTTTTGTGTAATGGAAAACCCGACATGGTATGAGAGCCTTGGCCTAGGTTCGATTCCCCAATTTGTGTTTGAAGGGGGTGTTGGATTTTCACACTCACCTCATTGGGAATCAATCATGTGGACTAACCACCACTTTGGGATCCACCCTGAGACCTCTTAGAAGGTAATGATAATGGTTTGGAATTTTACTAAAGTTTGCAGGTTTTGGTGTAATGGAAAACCTAACACTGTCAGATTTTTTGAAAAAAAAATGGCCAGATTCTAACAATTTTTTGCTATCCAAACAAATTTGGCACCTCAATAAACAACAACAGATGGAAATATATTCATAACATAAGAGAAACAAATAATATGTATTTACTTGATAGTATATTTATAAATCAACGTAATTTTAATTGACTTTCGGTGTAAATTTCTAGTTGTTCAAATTAGGTTATGTATTTCTTTAACAAGATAACAAAGTTAAGTTGAATGATTTATGAATTTTATTTTATTTTTATTTGATAAGTTTTATTATATGTGGTGTCATAATTTAGTGATTTTGTATTTTAATATGTTTTTTATTATATTTTTTTTTCTAGGTAAAGTCTACTTCTATATTAAGGAAAGAAAAATATTTACATGGTTTACATCATCCGAGGAGGCAGAGGCTAGTCCTCTAACAGTAGCAACTGGAACAGACTATCGATCCGCTGAAACAGATTTACAAAACCTTGTCCATTTGGATTTTCCTTGGACAGCAGACATTTTGAACATGGACAGACAAAAATACAGACAGTGTTTACTTCATTGACTCTAACATTTAACAGGCTAACTGTACTAACCAGAAACATGCAGCCATGGTAAGGCTGAGAACTAGGACTGAAAAAGACAGAAATAGACACCAACAAAGACATTGACAACTTTGTAAAAAACTTGAAAAGAGCACCCGTGGAGACTTAAGCTGGATGGCTGGGCGACGCTGGTGGCTTCCCCTTCTCCGGACTGGGCGAGTCGAGCCAGATGACGAGCTCATCGCCATTCTGAAGCTGCCCTTCCGAGCCAGGCTGAACGGAGTCATGGCCCTCTTCCTTGCCCAAAGCACAATTGAAAGGCGGCAGAATTTCTTGCACTGACGTGGCTTGAGCCAAGCCCTCCTGTGCCAGGCCTTGCTGAGGCTGGACATTCTGCGCCATGGCTTCCTGGGGACGGGGAGCATGATATACCAGGTCATTCATGTCCCCCAGGAGTATGTCGCTGCCCTGGATGCTTGCAGAGGCAGGGGATGTCGAGGAGGGGTCTCCAGGTGCCTCCTCCGAAATATAGACCGAGAAATTGACAATCACATCTGATCGAATGAGTCTGCTGGGAATTCTGAGGCGGAATGTCTGGTATGTATCCTGCATTAGCAATCCGAATTCCTGATCTTCTGCCTCGTCGAGGCACCCCTCTGCTGCGCGGCATGGCTCCTAACGCAAGGGCGTTGAAGCGCTGTTCGACCACCCTGAAACGGCACGCCAGAGTATCCCCTCGCCAATTTCCAGCATCGAATAGCTTGCTCTGTTCATGAGATGTCTGGGCATTCCCATTATATAGCGAATTCGCAGTAATCACCGCAGGCTGAGGGCGAGGATCCATCATCCTTGAGCGCATCGAGTCCAGAGCTGCCTCGCTTGGCTTGAATGCGCCGTCCCTCCTGTTCTGAACTAACTTGCCATCCCCTGCCAGGAGCATTGATTTATAACCTTCATCCATCGCTTGTGCGTACCTATCTGTCCTCTCGGCCTCGTCACAAGTGATGAGGCGAGTGCCCGGCTTAAATGCACGTAATGACACCCGCATCCGGGTATGTTTTTTATTATATTAATATTAGTATAGATATAAATTAAATAATTGGTAAATGTTGATAAGCATCCATTGTAATAAAAATCAAAATTCTCATTTTATGATACATTTTACATCGCTAAAATTTAACCAAATTATAACTTTATTTTAAATTATTATTATTGGTCCTGAGGGGCAACTCAATTGGTGATCAAAGTAATATGAAATTGTGTAAACTAAGAGATCCATGGTTGAATCCCCCTATTGTAACCCGGTCTACAGAGAGGAGGGCAAGTTGTAGGCCCCAAAGGTATAGAGATAGTTTCCAAAATTGACCCATATCACATGAGTACGAGACTGACCCAGTTATTGATTCCTTTGTTTATGAAAAAAATGGTTGTAGGCCCCAAAGGTATAGAGATAGTTTCCAAAATCGACCCATATCACATGAGTACGAGACTGACCCAGTTATTGATTCCTTTGGTTACGAAAAAAAAGTTATTATTATTATGATTAATAAACAAAATCAGGATATAAGTTAAACATATATACATTTCAAAAAACATGGAACAAGGTTCTTAACTATGGAGATTCACCCTCTCTTTATCGTGGAAATTCTAGGCTTTGTTACAATCCATGGCTTATCAATACCACAAGCCCAAAAAATTATTACTTATTTCATATAACACTTGTTTATATGCTATTTTTTTTAGTTAATCAATTTAATTAGAAAGAAATATGGCATAACTACTTTAAAGATAAATTTTAACTTTTAATTTATGAATACTATTAAAAATATTCTAAAATATTTAATAGAGATTAATTTCTATTATTAACTTAATAATTATCAATAATTAAATTAAAATTCTTGAAATCTTATTTCAAAATAAATATGCTTATATATAATCATGAAATCAAAAAATTAATAAAATCTATTCTATTATTTACAAAAATACATTAAACCAAGCTCAAGTATTAATTTTAATAACAAAGTAGATTACTATATGAACAATCGACGAATGTCATTTCGTTTGGTGTAGATATTAACATTTATATCATATCATTGTTATGCAATAAATCCTCTCCAATGCAAGAAATTAGTCGTTAAATATGAGTTTTTTTTTTAAGATGTAAACCTAACATTGATATTTCACCATTGTGGGTGGTAACACGCTAAGCATATTAGTCGTTAAACATTGAGTTTCTCGGTGCACGGAGAAACTCGATTCCTTAAATGTTTTTTGGTAAGGCCATTTTAGTATATGACATGGTGTTATTTTTAAGATGTGTTGAGTAGATTTGATATATGGAATGAGGTGCTATAGAAAATGCTAAAAATTTCCATTTATATTTAATTAAAGAAGTGAGCTGAGCCACATTAATTGGGGCCCAACACAGGGGCTAAAGAATAGTGGAATGACTTGTTATCAATAACGTGATTAAGAGATATATAGGAGTTATGTTGAACATAAGGAAGTTTTTTTGAACTTATGTATATGGATGTGGTATATTTTAAGGATATGCACAATTAGTATGTTGATTATTTCTTTTTGTCTATCAATTTGTGATGGAAGGAAATTAATTTGGTTAGTTTGGTGTTTATCATTAATCACAAGTTGGACCAAAAATATTTAGAAACGTATTGTTCTTATATGAAATAATGGTCTATTGTAACTGAAAATGAATTGAAATAGGCTTGAAGGAGAGCTTAACAATCACTTCTATTATGATAATCTTCCCGTAAGGTGCCAAAAATATAATCTTAGGGAATCAATAAAAAACCACAAATACACAATTTTAAACTTGTCTCGTTAACGATGGGCCTGACATATCATCCATGGAGATTGAATTTTGGTTTTTGTTTGTGAAAAATTCACTACTAAAATTCTTTTGCCTCAATTGGAATTAATTCTTCTAACTGATAAATTAATTATGCAGTTTATTGCTATGACAACAACGAATTAATCACACTGCAATATTCACAAATAAAAATACTACGGAAGATAAAATGGAAACTAAGAAAATATCGACACACACACAAAAATATAACTCCATTATTTATTGACAAAAGTCCCTGGAAAAATCCAATGTAGGAAAACTGGTGTCGCAGTTGAGGGTTTTCATTATTAAGCAACAATGAGAAGATTCTGAGTACAATCAATGTCGCCAAACTGGCAAATCTATCCAAGAGAAATACTTATAAAACTTTACTGATGGATTTTACCCTCACTCCGAGCAATCCCGACATTGTTTGAACTTTGAAAAGGCAGTCGTCCAAGTGGTCTGTGCAGGCTCTGCGACACTCTAGCATTGCCTGCAGACACTGTCTGAAACAACTGCTAATCTAGCTGTCCTTCCTACTGCTAACTGGGAAAATGCTTCTTCGGCCCTTTGGAAAATCTTCCCGGCCTCTGGAACTGAAAATGTATTCCTCTTCAACTAACTTGAACTACCCACTTGAGGCTCTGCATTGCCTCTCTTCAAGCTCCTAGGGAAAATTCCGTCCTCCTCTTTTTGACTCTTTGGAATTGCAAAACTTCCTTCGAACTCACTGTCTCTGCCCCTCTCTATCTCTACATCCCCTCTCTGGCTCGAACTCTTCCGACAAAATGTTCCCGATCTCTGGAAAATCGAACTTCCTAAGGAAATTGATCTCAAGAATGTTCCTCCATCTACCCATCGACTTCTTCTTATAATCTCACTATGGGATTCCAATAACCAAGATTAAAACTTAATCATTGGTTGAGATTATTTCCTAGTTGATCTGTGTGATTTTCTAGAGAAATCTCACCTTCCTTAATTAATTATTGTTAATTAATCATTTTCCCTAAGTTAGAATTATGAAAAAAATAATTATTGATTAATTAATTTAATTAAAGCATCTTTAGATGGATTTCCCTTAAACCTTTTTAGGGTTACGGAGTCCTAGTGTTTCTTAGCCTCTCTGAAAACTATCAAGAGTAGAAAACCATCTGATGCTACAAAAACTAACACTCCCTCTTCGTGATGAAGGTGTTCTAGTGCTGAACTGATACAACACTTTGTCTCTGCATCATCCTATATACACGCTGCTAATGTATGACTACTCTGACTGTCTGCCACTTCCCACCACTCACTGCGTAACTTTGATGCTGCATTTGTGCTACTGCTGACACTAATATATTGTTGCCAACTCTGCATCTGCACTGCAACTCCCTCTCAACTGTTGTTGTTGCTACTACAACTACTGCAACTGAGAAGCATCCAAAATACTGAAGCAAATTTGTCTCCCGATCACCTGACTGCTACTAGCCTTTGCACTATCCACTGGGGAATATGCACTATTGTTGACTCTGTTACTGAGCCTCCTGCTCTGTTGTTAACACTTCTTTTCGCTCCTCAACACCTGATTGCAACTAGTTTGCAATTGTTCTCTTGAATATGACTGCATCAATTGACATTGATCCATCTTGCTACTGAATATTGCAAGCCCCTGTAGCATGGTAATGATCCATAAGGAAGACACCTCAATGGACCCTACCCAAACTACACAACTCTGGGACTATAGCTCCATATCTCCCCGCTTCACTCCTGGAGATATAGCTACAAACATGGCAAAGTCTTCCTCCAACACGGAGGACAATTTTTCTATCTATGTGGTTGATGCCGCCTGGTCCTGCTTCTCTTGCGTTTCCTTGTTCCTTTAAGGACATTGAGTAATGTAGTGGCCAAACTCGCCACACCTGAAGCACTTTACCTTAGATAGGTCCTTTTTTTTCTTCTTCTCCCCCTATCCTTACTTGGGACCCTTTGATGCAAGGGCCACATTCTTTTCCTCCTCCTCACCTTTCGAGCCCATACTGCTACTTCCGCTAATGGAGGTCTTCACAAGTGCTTTTCTCATCTCCTCCTGTTGCAAGTATGACCACATCCTGTCCCACATAGGTAGAGTATCTTGTCCTAAATGCCTTGGACGACAATCTTTAGTTATCTGAGACATTGTTAAGTGCCAAACACACAAGCTATGTGTCTTGAGGTGCCTCCCCAACCGCTGCAAGTTGATCCCAGATTTCCCAAATTCTGGTGAGAAAGGGATCAATGCCTTCACCCTTATACATCCTGATGTTTCTCAGCTTCTCTTTCAGGAAGATCTTTAACTGCTTGAAAGGATTCTGATATAGCTGAGTGAGAGCATCCCACATCTCCTTGGAATTGTTCTTGCCAGATATATGAGAAGCTATATGGTCTGGTAGTCCATCTAGGATCATCTGCTTCGCCTTGGCCACCTCTTTCCTGTACTCATTCAATTGATTTGCATCAGTCGGTACTGCCATAACACTCTTTGCAAAGGTATTCAGGCCATGTTCATCTAACGTGAAGGACACCTGGATTTCTGGATGACATAGTTGGAGGCTCCCTCCAACCTATGTTTATCTCTAAGACCAGTTGTGGCCATCTTTGAAACTTGAATGGTAAACTCCCTCTTTCTCTTGCACGACTGTTGATTTTTCTATTCACAATCCCTTATGGAGTGAGAAAATCTGCTTGAAGCTACTGCCAATTACAACTAGAAACTTGGATTTCTAAAATATAAACCCTTTGAGAGAAATTCCCTCTGTGTGTGTTCTTTCTCTTCCACCTGACATGGATTCTGCTGTTGCGAAACCCTTTGTGCCCAAACGATAAACTTTCTCTACGAAAATATGAGTTACTAGTGCTCCCTTCACCTGCTAGAATCACTTACTTTGGCAAGCCAAATTTTTCTACCAACTCTACATTGAAAAATAAATTTTCCCATCAATCTACACTACCTGGTTAGGCATTGCACAACCCCAGAAAATTCTTCCTATTTCTCCCACTGAAAAACGAATTTTATTCTTCTGCTTTTGAGCTTCCCTGTCTATCAAACTTACTTTGATACCATGTGAAAATTTCACTATTGAAATTCAGTTGCAGTAATTGGAATTAATTCTTCTAATTGATAAATTAATTATGCAGTTTATTGCTACGAAAACAACGAATTAATCACATTGCAATATTCAAAAATAAAAATATCGCGGTTATTATTAAGTAGCAGAAATAAAATTCTGAGTACAATAAATGTTGCCAAACTGGTAAATCTATCTAAAAGAAATACAGGCAAAAATTTACTAAACGATTTTACCCTCACTCCGAGCAAACTTGGCACTGCTTGACCTATAAAAATCTAGTCGTCCAAATGGTCTGCGCAGGCTCTTCGTCACTCTAGCGCTGCTTGCCACACGCATTGCCTGAAACAACAAATAATCTAGCCATCATGCCTATTGTTGACTAGGAAAATGTTTCTCCGACCCTCTGAAAAATCTTCCTAGCCTCTGGAACTGAAAACGTCCTCCTCTTCATCTACCTCGAACTGCCCGCTTGAGGCTTTGCACTGCCTCTGCACAACCTCCTGGAGAAAATTTGGCCTCCCCCTTCGAACTCTCTAGAACTATAAAACTTCCTTTGGACTCACTTTCTCTTCCCCTCTCCGGCTCTACATCCACTCTCTGGCTCTAACTCTTTCAGCATAATCCTCATACTCTCTGGAAAATCAAACTACCCAAGGAAATATATCTCAAGTATGTTCCTCCATCTACCCATCGGCCTCTTCTTATAATATCACGGTGGGACTCCAACGACTAAGATTAAAATTTAATCAATGGTTGGGATTATTTCCTAGTCGACCCGTGTGAGTTTCTAGAGAAATCTCACCGTCATTAATTAATTACTGTTAATTAATCATTTTCTCTAAGTTAGACTTAGGAAAAATTTAAATATTGATTAATTAACTTAATTAAGGCACCTCTCGATGGATTTTCTTGAAACCTTTTCTGGGTTATCGAGTCCTAGTGTTTCTTAGCCTCTTTGACAACTGTTGAGACTAGAACACCACTCACTACTACAAAAACTAACATTGTTTAGGATAGGTAGAGGAGTGTACAACCCTAACCTGTAATTCTTGAAAATGGCATAGATAATGCATGATCATATATACTTGTTGACATCTTTTAGAAGCTTTGGCTAATAGAAGTACCTATACAAAATTGCCATTGTCTTCTACACATTACTGTGCCTTTCCACCCCATTGTAATGTCACTCCCAAATTAGCTTCTCATAGTCACTTGAAGGAGCACAAATATGGGATAGACGACATATAATTGTAATGTAAAGGTAATGGTGAAGCCATTGTCATTGTCATATAATTCGAGCCACTAAAGGAATGTGAGGAGGTCCAATGAATTGAATTTGGAGGTTTGCGAAGGAACATAACCACTTTATTCACATCATCCATCTATTCGCGAAACGTCTTATCTTCACTACTTTGTTGGTTACCTTTTGTTTATCTTCACTACTTTATTAGTCACCTTTTCTTATTTATTTACTAGGATGATTATTAATTTCCACTCATATTTGTAATTTATAAATTAATATTGTGATTTTAAATGAGAGAGCACTTCAATTTAGAATTGGAGTCCCTTTTTTTGTAATTGAATAAATATTGTAATAAAAAATATGAATATGAGAAGTTGTGAAAGTAATTTTATTGAAGTTAAAATTATCTTAACACAATTTTATTATTAACCTAAATTTTGTATTAAATTTGATGTTAATAGTGTTATTGTTTATGCTTGATAATTTTTTTAGAATATTGTAAATTTGTTGGATTGTTTAACAAATTTTATTGTTTTATTTGGTTAAAATATTGGAAGACTCTTCTTCTTGTGTAGATGTAATGAGTAGAGCGATATCAACTAGGGTCAATAACACTACAAACGATTGTGGCCAATAGAGTGGTGAAGGGCTTTGTAGTAACTATGTTGAATATAAGAAAGATTATCTTCACATGTACGTGGATGGTTGAAAGTCTTACATTCTAAGGATATGCACAATCACCTTGTATACTACCTCTATTTATCCATCAATTTAAGATGGAAGACAATTGATTTGGTCATCTTGGTGTCTGGTATTGATCATGAACTAGACCAAAAAGTAATCAAAACTTGTTATCCCTATTTGAAATAATGGTTTGTGGTAGCTCAAAATGAACCTAAACATGCTTGAAGAAGAGCTTAACAATTGATTCGCTTACAATGTGATACTCTTCTTTTAGGGTATCAAATGGCTATATTAGAAAATAAATCAACAACCACAAATGCATAGTTGTTCACATGCTTGGTTAATGATAGGTCTAACATATCATCCATGGAGATTAACTCCTAGGGTTTATTTGAGGTAGTAGAGGAGTGTACAACCTTGACTTCTTAATGGCAGGTTTGAAAATGCACTATCAAATATACTTTTTAACATCTTCTCAGAGCTTTGGATTATAAGTGTACTTTTGTAGCACTAACATTTCCCTCTCCAAATTGAAGTGCCCTACCACTTAATTATAAGGTGTCTCCCAAATCAGTGTCTGGAACTCACATGAAGGAACACAAACATGACTTAGATGGCATATAATTGCATCATCAAGGTGAAATTTTGAAACATGTTTAACTAGAACCATTGTACAATAAGTAGCAACGAAGTCATGGTCATTATCATACAATTAGGACCACATAGAAGTCTCATGTACATAAGAGTTAAGAACCATGATTAGCACCACAATGGAAGGTTGATTGAGACAAATTACAATGTGGATTGTGTTGTCCTTCAATGAACTTAACATTCAAGTGGCATTACTGCAAATATGTGGAACACTTATGATGACAATCATTATATAAGTTTCTTTATGTCTACATGAATTACAATAACTTGTGATTAATGTGGATGCTCATGTCCTTTCCCAAAATGTAATACTTCCATTGTCAACACGCTTGTATAATGGAGTACACCTCCTTATAAAAATTGGAGTAATGAAAATCCTTGTCAAAGAGTGTCCCATTGTAATAGGCCATTGAATGTACATGTGAATTAACACTACATTGATAGAATAATCTAAAGAACTTGAGTCTCAACCTAAAGGGTTATTGCAATTCTCACAAAATAAGGGCCAATGTCATACATATGCAAAATTTTAGATCCTTAAATGATTTTTGTTGTGACTCATCCCACATAAACTTGGCTTTGGCTCCACGCTAGGTCACGTAACCTAAAGGCCAAGCAATATGAGATAATTTTAGTAAGAAACTACAATAGAAGTTAGCGAGGCCCAAAAAAATATGGAGATTTATTAGTGTCTTAGAGGCCAATAAATCATGAATGATTTGAATCTTGGTTAGATCTACCTGCACACCATGGTCATTCTTAATGTATCCTAGATACAAAATTCTCTGCATGTGGAATGAGTACTTCTCAAAATTGGTATATAACTAGTGTTTTCGTAGGGTGAGCCAAAACTTGTTGAATGTGGTGCAAATGCTTAATCCGAGTTTTAATGAAGATTATGATATCTTACATAGATGAACAATAAGGCATTAGTCAATGCCCAAAATAAATTAAAGTTTCTATCTTCATTGTGATTTTATTTGAACTTTTTGTATTATGCATTATGGAATGAAGAGCCAAGACACACACTCCATATCTTATGTAGAGTTTTCTTCCACAATCATCGGATCCATAATTGTTTGAATCGATGTTTCGAGCCTTCCACCGTGGCTCATCATCAGAAGCCTCTACACATAATACAAATTGCAGAAGCCTCAAAACAATAACTCCATATCTCGTTGTTGGGTTTTAAAGAAAAAGTAATCACTGAAGATTAGAAATGAGAACTTCATTAGTTTTCATAGTGATGTGCCCATAGTTGACTTTTGCATTTGGTAATTCTTCAATGATAAAACCGTACACCTCTACTTGAAAATATATTAATGTTCACTTGAGGCCAATTGATTAGGATATGAGGAAATCAATTAGGAATGGTTATCAAATCACTAGATAAAGGTGGTGGCATCAACAAATAGTGGTTGTGATTCATGTTCTTTTGTTATTTGTTTCTTTAATCTATCCTTGTCAATACTTAGCTCATTAGTTTGTAGGTATTTCCAAAGTTCCAATATAGATATGTTGGCACTTGCCAACTCCAACAATATAGAACTATTTGGAACGAGGACTTGTCTATTTTCACCTTCTTTTAATGTGCTCTTCAATCTAGTGATCATGTCATTGTTTCTCGCATTGTTATGGTACATTGACACTAGAGGGGTTGATGCATTGACTGAACATGGTGTTCATTTTCTTCCTAATTGTGTTTCTCTTGATAGTCCAATGACTGTATGTGGTGCAGAAGAAAAATTTGCTTGGAAAATCAACTTCTTAGTGACTACATTCTTTTCATGCACTTTCAATCTCGTGATCGTGTTGTTGCCTGACCTGCGAATCAACACTAGAGGGCTTGATGGATTGGTTAAACATGGTGTTTATTTTATGCTTAATGGTTTTTGTTTTGATAGTACACCTGTCCACCTACTACTTGTGGTGGAGAAGCCTATGTTGCCTTTGCCTCACTAGGCGCCCCAAACCAGTTGTGGCCATTTTTTTGTTTTTGAATTAACTAAAATTTTAAAAGAAAAATTGTTGATGGTTTTCTATGGGAACCATAGCCAACTAGAATTGTCTTGTTGAGACATTTATCACATGATCATCCATATGTTAGTTCCTTTGGAATCCCTCTATTCATCCCCTATTAATCCAACCTTTCATCTTGAATTGCAAGAATTTTGAGCAGACAAACTTATATATTTTCACTACATCACATGAACATTGCTTTAAGGAAATTCTAGGCATCTAAATTTTCTTGCTAATGAGGGTACTAGGATGATGTTGTCACCTTTACCATTGCCACCATGTTTCGTTATTGATTACCTAGTTTTTAATTTTGTTGGAATGGATTGTATTTAACCTCAACTTAAAAATTGACAATCATCCTCAATTGTTCTCGTTGATGTTTACAACTAACCATTTATAAATACTATATCTTTAATGTGATGTTATAATTTTAACAAAATCATTAAATTCATAAATTTGACCAAAAAACATACTTGAAAAATGACCAAAATGTATAATACTAAAACTACATTATCTTACCCACTTTGGTTGAAATCCTCGCTAGTGACATGATGAGCTATAATGCCTTCTAGCATTGTGAACTCTCAAGTGATGAATATTGTTGTAATGGCTTAGAGCCTTGTGAACCCTTAAATGAGTGGTACCAACAACCTAGCAATCTAGCCCTTGGCATTGAGGGAGGTGACTTTCTTATATATATATATATATATAGATATATATTTTAAATACACATTAATATCACTTAATTTTACACATTGAAATATTTTATTTATGACTTATATTGAATTTTTATTATTAATAATAATATTTTTTTCAATGCTACATATTAATTAATAAGTTGAGAGGCACTCTACAATCCAATATGGGAGAGATGCTAAGACATTTTATTAAAAGAAATAAAATAATGCTTATAATAAAAAATTAAAAGTGTTGATAACAATTTGTTTTTTCAATGTCACCTATTTATAAAACACTTCAATGTCCACTTTAAATAATATAATTTTACATCAACATTATCTATACAAAGATAAAGTGAGCCATAAAAATGTAATGCATTAATAAGTGATTTTTAATTCAGGTTATGAAGGAGAATATAGAATTGAAATGTAGCATTTTACAAAAATATTAATAACAACATAAATTCAATGTATGGGTATAGAGATCAATCTATTAATAAGTGCTTTAAAATTTAGGGTATGGAGGAGACGTGCAATTCTTTCCATGCTTAATATAGAGTTGACATGTAGCATTTTAAAAAGAATATTAATAACAACATAAATTCAATGTGTTTGTATATATAGATATAAAAAGAGAGGGTGAGAAAATTTTTATTCCATGAATATATGCATTCTACTTGCTAATAGAGGGAAACATCTATTTAAAAATATACTAATAAAAAAATTTATTTTAATGTGGATAACGTGAATAAAATATTTTAATATCAACTTTGTATATATTATATAAAGCAACTAAAAAAAAAATCACGTGGTTAAAACATTTTATTGGTGTATTGTTCAAAATCAAAGAAGTGTGGAATTATTTTTATGTACACCAAAGATTTGACACATGGCAACATAATCCATCTTAAGCTCAAATTAATCAAAAATAAGGGGAACAATGCTCTCTATGCACAAACATTTTTTCAAGTTTTGCAGTCTAAAATAGGTTTGCAACTTAAGAGATGTGATCCCCCTAAGCATTAGTTATATCCAAACTTAAAAAGGATATGTGGTGGTATATTAAGAACTGAATGAGTTAAACATCTCCATCTTATTATTCTTATTAGAAAGTAATTTTATTTTTTTTACTTTTGCAACTTAAGAGATCTGATCCCTCTAAGTACTAGTTAGACCCAAACTTAAAATAGATATTTGGTGGTATATTAAGAATTGAATGAGTTAAACATCTCCATATTATTATTCTTATTAGAAAGTAATTTTTTTTTTTTTTACTTTCTAAGTTTTTATTCTCTTTGTGCTTCAAAATATTTTTTATGATCTAACATATGAAATTGATATAGTTAATATGGATATTTAAATAGTTTATTTAAATTTGGTATTAAAATAGTTTTAAAAAGTGTAAGAATTATAAATCTTAGTGATAATAGAATGGGAAAGTATAATACATTTTTACTTTTAATTATTTTATTTCTATTTAAAGTTATATAAAATTGTGTCATTTCATATGGACATTGAAATATTTCCGAAATATTTTATTGATAGCTAAATGTAAAAATGAAATACTTTTATCACATCTCATTCATATTCAAGAATTATTTTTTTATTTAGAATATATTTTATTTTTATTTAAAGAAAACACATATAAAGAATTACAATTTTCCTGTAGAATATCCCCAAAATACAACATGGAAATTTTATAATATTAAATGTAAAAGTGAAATACTTTTATCACAAAAAAGGATAGTTGGAATTGAATATTTTTAATTGTTAGGGGTCTTAAACATTCATGAATTTAGAAGGGACCGACTGTGAGGAGAAAAAAAGCGCAGTACTAGGGTTTGTAGCAGGATTTTGGTGTTGGGCACCATGGAGGGGATTGAAGGGGGGAGTTCCACTCCCTCCTACAGTCATGTAGTCTCTAATCATTTCGAGAAGCCCATGGAAGTGGAAACAGGGTGTACAGAAAGAGGAAAACAGGAAAACAACAGAGCACAAAAGATGGCAGAAACGCAGGAGGAAGTCAGAAGAGAGAAACATACAAAAGTAGACAGTCAGAAAGCTAACCCTAGAATTTGGACAGGACCTTGTAAACCAAGGGCTTCCATCACATCCCGAGTAGTGTTAAGTGATCAAGCGCTATAGGCGCCCAAGGAGCACATGGTGAACTATGTAGTGATATGCAAATTCATGGGGGTATGGCCAACGGAGAAGTCCCTACACGCATGGATAAAGAACCATTGGAAACCTAAGGGAGATATAGATCTGCACCTTGGATCCAAGGGTTTCTTCACAGTTGTCTTTACAAACATAGAGGATAAGGACAGGGTGCTTGAAGGAGGTCCTTACTTCTATGCGGCTAAAGGTCTCTATATGCGACCTTGGGTAATGAACTTCGTCCCAGAGCGTGAGACATTTACTTCGGTGCTGGTATGGATAAGACTTTATTCCCTACCTCTAGATTACTGGCAGCCATAATCATTAAAGGCCATATGTCATAAACTATGGCATTTCATAAAAATATCAGAGGCCACACTGCGTGGAAAATATACCTCCTTTGCCAGAATATGCGTGGAAATGGACCTCTTTGGGGCTTTGCCAGATGAAATAATTCTAGAAGTTTATGATGAAGATTGGGTGCAAGTGGTGGATTACGAGCATATACCCTTCAGATGTCGCAAATGCCATGAACACGGGCACCTCTTCAGAGACTGCCCGGTAAATAAAATGGAGAGCAACATCAAAGCAACCTCAGGTAAAGAGACTGAAAGCTTTACTAAAGTGGGAGGCAAAGGAAAAGGGGGGAGAAAGAACCAAAAAGAAATCTATGAGGAAAAGCAGCCTAGTCATAATAGGTTCAAGATATTAGAAGAAGAAGAGGGGGTTGAAAGAGAGAAGCAAGTATTGAAGGACAATCCAGTAATGAAGGAAAAGGATGACAGCATAGAGGATAGATCTGACAAAAGCCAGCAAAAGGAAGATCAACCCAGCACGATGGAACTTTATAGGGACCAAGATATGACCTCAAGTGAAGTGGGAACGGAGGAGCATGAACTACAGGACATATTGGAAAGGGAGCATCTAGATCTAGAAAAATTCCTAGAGGAAGGAACTACCAAAGGAGTGGATTCACTACCTCAAGAGGAATTTAACAGAGTACAATAGCTCTTCCTCTTGAGAACTTAGGCAAAGGGTTCGGGGGTCAAAAGGAACCATGATAGTCAGGATAACGGAGGGGTCAAAACTATGGAGGAAATAGAGGGACATGCTCCCAAGAACCTAGGAAGGAAAAGAGGAAGAAAAAGACAAAATGAGTTGCTGATAGAATGTGGAAAACTCATGATCAACTCAAGTAAGATGAAAGACCTAACCAATTACTCATTTACAAATCTTTCTTAATGAAAATTACGACATGGAATATTAGGGGTCTAGGAAGTAAAAGGAAACAATGAAATCTCAACAATAGAATGAAGGAGGAAAAACCAGATTTGGTATTTATCCAGGAAACAAAATGTTCTGTAGACAAAATAAGAGAAATTCATAGCAAGTGGCTTATTAAGTATGAATATCTAGAAGTTAAAGCAGACAACGCAGTAGGAGGAATTCTTACATTGTGGAACCCTCAGAAACTTGGAATCCTAGATGCTGAAGCATCCAGGAACTACCTATCAGTGGTCATCCAACCTTTGGGGGACAAGGAAGTTTATTTGATCACAAATGTCTATGGTCCACAAAAGCTTGAGGATAAATTCAGGCTTCTAACCTCTCTGGAGGAGCTAAGAGAAAGACATATGGGCATCCCATGGATTCTGGGAGGGGATTTTAATATGATCAGATCTCTCTTAGAAAAAAAAGGTGGGACTAGATCTCTAGGCAGAGATTCCATAACTTTTTAGAACTTCATTACCAACATGAGGCTAGTAGATACGGAAACCCACAAGGGTATCTTCACCTAGAACAATAAAAGGGGAGGGGCTGCTCAAGTGGCCTCTAAACTAGATAGATTCATTATCTCTTAGGACCTTATCCTCTCAAGCCTTGACTTGTCAGCTATGATTCTCCCTTCTGGAGGCTTGGACCACTGGCCCATTCAATTAGAAGCGTCCTTTATAGGAACGCCAAGAAATAGACCTTTCATATTCGAAAACATATGGCTTACCCATCCGGACTTCAACAACAATATTGAAAAATGGTGGATAGAAGATTTGAATGTTCAGGGCACTAAAATGTTCCTTCTGCAGCGGAGGCTGAAACACATCAAACTAAAGCTTAAAGATTGGAATAAGAATGAGTTTGGCAATATCTTCGAAGCCAAAAAAGTAGTTGAGGGAAAGCTACAGGAAATTAACCAGGAGCTCATCACAAAGGGATTCACCCAGCAGGGTAAGAAGCAAGTTGATTCGCTTCAATAGGACTAGGAAGAATTATGTAAGCAAGAGGAAATATTCTAGAAATAGAAATCGAGAGTTCAATGGTTAAAGGAAGGAGACAGGAATACAAGGTTTTTTCACAAGTCCGCTATGGATCATCGGTCTCATAATAGGATTCTAGAACTGAAAGATACACAAGGAAAATAGCTCAATACCCACAAAGAAATAGAATTTGCTCTAGTTCAACATTTCCAAGGCATAGCAGAGGAGCCCCTCATAGACAGATCACATTTCATCAATGACTTCAATAAACACATTCCTAGGCTTGTGACAAGAGAAGATAATTATAATCTTAACATGCCAATGAATGAAAAGGAGATCAGTGAAGTCATCAAAGAAATGCAAAATGGGAAAGCTCCTAGCCCGGATGGTTTCAATGTTGACTTCTTCAAAGCATGTTGGAACATAGTCAAGCAAGATATTTTGGAGGTGGTAGAGGACTCGAGGAAAAACAAAATTGTTTTGAAGGCGCTCAACACCTCATTCATAGCCTTGATCCCAAAGTAGGAAAATGCTATGACACCAGATAGATTCAGACCCATAGCATTATGCAACATGGTGTACAGAATTATTTCCAAAATAATTGCAAACATGCTTAAGCCCCTTCTTCCAACTCTAGTGTTTGAGGAGCAAACTGGATATGTGGAAGGTAGAAAAATTCTAAACAATATCATTCAAGCTCACGAAGTGATCCACTCTTTGAAGAGCAATAAGCAGACAGGCATGATCATGCAACTTGATCTTGAAAAGGCTTATGACAAGCTTAGTTGGGCATATATCAGGGAAGTTCTAAAAGCATATAGCTTCGACCATAATTGGATAATATGGGTAATGGCCCTCATTACCACCTCAAGCTTTTCAATACTGCTGAATGGCTCACCATCCAAATCCTTCAAGCCTACAAGAGGTCTTAGACAAGGAGATCCGCTCTCACCCTTCCTCTTCATTCTCATGATGGAAGGGCTGGGAAATGCGATCAAAGATGCCAAAGTAGAAGGTAAAATTCAGGGGCTCAAACTCACCATGAATGGGGATGCTTTGACTCATCAACAATTTGTGGACGACACCATGCTGCAGGGTAAACCTACGGTCAAAGAAGCTCTTGCCTTCAAACAAATTATGAAAGACTTTGCTATGGTTGCAGGTACTGAGGTAAGCCTTAACAAATCAAAGATTTTATTTTTAATACTGATATTGCTATGCAGAGAAACCTCACCAAAATTCCAGGTTTTCAAAGAGAAATGCTACGCTCCAAATATTTGGGAGTTCCTCTAACAGACAAACCTCTAAGCAAGATAGTTTAAGAGCCTGTTATTAATAGACTTCAGGACAAAATCCAGAAATGGACAAATAGGTCTTTGAATTTGGCAGGAAGACTAGTGCTTAAAAAAGCCATCCTACAAACTGTTCATATTTTCATGTTGTCAGCACTCCCATCTCCTAAAGGAGTTATGCAACGCATTAGAAATATTCAAAGAGATTTTCTTTGGGGAAAAGGGGAAGAGAAAAAGAAATGGGCTCTAGTAGCCTGGGAAAAGATCTGTAAACCTAAGACACATGGAGGTTTGAGACTTGATGACCCTGAAATCCTAAACAAAGTTTTGGGGGGAAAACTATGGTGGAGATGGCTAAAGGAATCAGATGCCCCTTGGGCCAAGGTTTGGAAACAGAAATATGCAAACAATTGGCAAGAAAGGTAGCACATCAAAATGTCTGGAATAATCAAAGGCTCCCACATCTGGAATAAATTTTGGGAGAACAAAGCTATTGTTCAAAAACACAGTTTCTGGGAAATCAGAGATGGAAACCTTGCTTGGTTTTGGGAAGATAATTGGCGACAGGAACCAAAACTACTAAGAGAAGATTTTGACAATCTTAAGAAGGATACTGATGACAAAGTGTTACACAGGGTAAATGACTTCTGGGAGCACGACAAAAACGAAGGAAAATGGAGAGGGACCGCTTTGTCTTCTTTTGAGAATTTGAAACCTTCTAATGGAAGCCCAATATTAATTAATTTTATTTTAAGAATATATTAATATGTATTTTTTATTAGGAAAATTTTTAAGTAATATTAATTTTGTGAATAATACAATTTCAAAAAAAAATCTCTTTTTACATTTTGTAAAAGTTCTCATCTTGTATTTATATATGGATACTTTCAACATTTAATTTTTATTTTGAAATTTAATCATATATTTATTGGTTGTTACTTTAATAATGAAGAAGATTATTTTATAAAATTCAAATAGATATTAGAGTAGATGTATATAATTTTTGTTAATAGTTATTTGATTATTTAATTTTTTTCAAAAAAATATTTATCATAATTAATTTGTTTGCTAAGGAAGAAGACTATTTTATAAAATTCAAATAGATATTAAAGTAAATATATACAAATTTTATTAATAGTTATTTAATTATTTAAATTCTTTCGAAAAAAACATTTATCATAATCAATTTGTTTGTCAAAGTTTTTTCACTTTGAATTTTATGATGGAACTTAATTAATTATGAACTATTCATTTAAAAAAAACTTAATAAAACATGCATTTTTAACCCATATTTAAAGGCATTAATAAAAGTCTCAATTTAGATAGAGATTGTTAAATGCCTTCTTAACATGCATTTTTATTAATAGTTGCAACACATATTTAAAGTGATTGATACAAGTCTCAATTTGGATGGAGATTGTCACATTTTTTCTTACATATAAGAATATTAAATCTTTTATGACCATTGATAAAGATTCTAGTAAGTTTGCTGCTTCATATCTAAATATCCAAATAATGAGAAGGCTTTTAAACATGTTTTTTTTTCATTACTTTATATATATATATATATATATATATATATATATATATATATATATATATATATATATATATATACATATACATATACATATACATATACATATACATATATAAGTTTGTCATAACTACAATTTATATTAATGGTGATGAGTCAGCCTGCATTGTGGATAATTGTTAGAGATGATTGTCTTCACTGTTGGTTTGACAACTAAATTATGATAAGTTTTCCCACCTATGAAAAAAACTACAATTTATATTTAAAAGCATTAACCAAAATCTCAATTTAGGTAGAAATTATTAAATACCTTCTTAAATATAAATACATTAAATCTTTTCTAAATATTAATAAAAAATTCGGTAAATTTTTACCCTATCCAAATAATGAAAAGGTACTTAAACACATCGCTTTCCATTACATGTTATGGTTTGAAAATAGACATATAACTACCCCATATTCAAATAATGGGAAGGTAATTAAACACATTACTTTTCATTACATTTTATTATTTGAACTTATAGATATATGATGATTTCTTGTCCGGATGTTTGGAAAATAAAGACTTAGTTACAACTACCGTTGGACAAATCCAACAACTACACAAATCATGGCCAAGCTGGCATATGCAACGATCATAGTAGACATCATTCCTCCTGAGGTGAAATGGTGGAGTCAAAAAAACTAGAATTGGGACATTCCTCCAAAACTTAAATGTTTCACTTGGTTGGTGCTAGAAAATAAAATCCTAACATGGGACAGTATGCCTTGTCGTGGGTTCAAGGGAATGTCTGTGTTCTCAGCGAGCGGGGCCCCAAAACAACGAAGCACCTTTGCTTTCAATGCGAATTTGCATTTTCTCTGTGGCGGGAATTCCATTCGATTCTAAGCATTTCAATTTTAGGTCCGCCTAGTTATCTAGAAACATGCATCTTCCAGTGGGATCAAAGCATGCAGAATCACCAATCCCTTCCAATTTATGTGGCTTGGGGAATGTAGAAAATTTGAAACAAACTAATCTTTGAAGATCTCCTTATAAGCATCCACTTGATTATGCCTTAGATTCTGGGTTTTTCTATGATTATCTGAGACAAAGGAAATCTAGGAAACATCACATTATTGCTACTCCTATGGCTTACTCTGTGGACAACTCTGGATTCTTTGACGGAACTCAACAAAATGGAATCTACAACAGAGGTGTTGTTATAAATCTTTCAGGAAATGTTGCAACCAATATTTGTCTGAATATGAGGATGGGTTCCAATGCAAAAGTAGAGATTGTTGCTTGTTGGGCCTGTCTTCTTGTTGTTGCATCCATTAAGGTGGTTTCTTTGCAGGTTCATGGAGACTCTCAATGTGTACTTAGGTGGCTAAAAGGAAACAATAATCTCAAGGCTATCGACCTTCATTGATGGAAGGAGAGAATTAAATCCTCAAAAGAATACTTCCAACGTCTCTATTTCCAACATGTTCCTAGAGAGTTGAAGTGTCGGGCGGATGCATTATCCAAAAGAGGTCTCCTAGAAGAGGAGGGTTTAATCATCATGGAAAAATACTAAGGCAATCAACTTCTGTGGAGAGGGAACCTACATTTCCCTTCTGATCACCAACTATTTCCTCTCCAATTTTCTTAGATATAATCATGCTCATATGCTCATAATACAGTGATCTGGTTCCTTTTATGATCAAAATTTTGTTAGTTCAAAATCATAATCTTTATGTGTTGATGTTTTTGTTATGCACATTTTTTTGCCGGTTCCTGGTATGCTCTGATTCTAAAGCTCTCGAAGCTTCTTGTACGATTTCGGTTTATTTTTTTGGGTTCATTATCTGTCCTTTTCTGGGCTTGATGGTTGTTTTTATGTTCCATATTTCAGAGCCCAAATAGATCTTGAAAATTTCTGCTATGATTGTAAATAATGACTTTACTTCTTTTCTCTAATAGAAAGGATGATCTCTCTCTTTTCCTAAAAAAAATACTGCTATTGTTAGTGTTTGAAAAAAATGACAAAAGTAAATAAATAAACTAAGGACATTGAAATTATTATTTAATTCCTATCTCAATAGTTGTGTAAGCAATAAAATTTTGAGTAAAAGTTGAAGAGTGCCAATAATTAAGTGTGATTGGAATTATATGAATGAAACCTTCAATTCGTATGAAACTCCTAACAATGTTTCCATAAGAAAGTTTTCATTGTTTATGAGGACAAATATAAATTATTATAGATCACAAGTTGATAAAGATTAAGTGGAGAATGAAATAAATATATAAATATAGATAAAATCACACAAAATTATTGTAGAAAGTATAATAATATAGTGAAAACTAAATTCAACTAATGAATGAAATGGAAACAATACAATATACCAACCAATACAAAATCACCAAAGTGGTGGTAGCTTATCTCTAAATAAAGATGTGTTGCCTATGCTCGTTTGCAACAAGAACATTTCAAGACGCTAAAATTCATTTTAACATAAAGTATACAAGTATAAGAGGAAAAAACCCTAAATATCCAAATCCTTAACCCTAGAAGATGACGTGGCAAAAGAAATGTAGACCCTAACGATCCTATTTGATATGTCAACTTCCTAGGGCTACAAATTTCATATACAAACACCATTTGAAGTGTTTCTTGGACTACTACAAACCCTATCCAATGCTCCATGTATTTGATAAGCCTTGTACTAAGCCTTGTCAACTATAAAAAATGCACAGGAAGTGTTCAAAAAAATGTATGAGAAGTACAAGGCTTGTAAGTCTATCGTAGAACTACCAAGATGTAGAACCATTCCAAGTTAATCGAAGAGGTTGGGGATCATCACTATGAAGTTGGATTAGTCATTTCCCCTTAGGAAGCAATGGTCCCCATTGTACCAATCTCCTCAATCACATGGGAAAAGGTCTACTAAATCTTCCTCCCATTGAGCCACATGCCCTGATGAAGGCATTGCCTTACTTTAACAAACCAATAGAGTTATATGTTTTTCTAGTGGTCACCCTTCACCTTCATGTCTATGATCTGGTTGACTATATCCCACTCAATGTAGTTGGGGTTGATTTCTACAAAGGCCAAGTCCATGGTCATGTTTGAGGTGTCTAATAGAGGTGAAAATATGGTTAAAGGAACTCCACATTAAATGTATAGAGTCAACCAAGGAAATGTGGAATACTTCAAAATAATTCTCTTCAACAACTTAGATGATGGTGTAAGGCCCATATTAGAGTGGTCCAAGCTTCCTATGAGGTTCTCTCTCTGCAAGTGCAATGCTACCTTGTCACCAGCTATAAATTTGTGCCTATCCTAACATTGATTGTGTTGTCGCTTATGCTTGCTTGTTGTTGGATGTACTAGATTTGTTCAGCAAATTTGATCACTCTATCTATCTTGGTTGAAGCATTGGGAACACTCTCCCTATATATGTCATGCAATAAGGAAAAAAATGTCAATTGTGGTCAAGGGATGGGATTGTAAAAATGTTGGGGCCAATAAAGTGAATAAGGGTTCTATAGTAGCTATGTTAGACATAAGGGAGGCTCACATCCCATGTACATGGATGCTTGGAGGTTGTACATTCTAAGGATATGCATAATCATACCAAAACTTCTAGATTGATAGTGCTTGGGAACTCATCCATCATAATCAAATTTCTTCTCCATAACCAAGTCTCACAATATCACTAGTTGACATCCATCTTGGAATGAATTAGATACGATAAATAGAGTTTGGCCTCACTGTCTTGCTTCCAAATCTTTCAACATTAGAACTATGAAGTGAATCAACTAGCAAATTTAGAAACAAAAAAGAAAGTGGTGGCTTTTAATCAAATTTAAGGTTTAGGATCAACCAATCTTGTAAATATCCCATGAACCACATTGATGGAAACAACATGAGGAAAATAATGGATCAAGATGTGTATGCTCATCAGGATTTTGATTAGGGACAATCGATAAGGGCCCTCACACCACCCTCATATGTCTCACATTACATCCATCCTAGGTTCCGACCCCCCTCTATATCCTGGGATGATCCATTTGGGAACTATCCCGTGGCTCACGTCTACTCGTTATTTAGTCTATTCTCTCAACATAGTTGAAATAATTTAGTGTAGACCTGCTGCAACTTAGAAATTCACTCCTCTGTGTTCACATCCATTTTATCATTTTTTCTTAACATTTCCCTTGACTTTTATCCTTTTCCGCTCTTCCATATCCTTGTTTTACTCCATTTTTATGCTTATGTGTGACATTAAGCTCAATATTTTCCGATGCATTTATGTTAGTATTTTAAATTATTTTATGATTAAGTATTAGAAAAATAATATGTTTTCACTTATATTTGAAAGTTGGGTGAGTTTGGTAAAGGTTATAGGTATATTTGGTGATTCCTTCAATGCAAATTTTGACCACTAAGGTCAAAATTCGATTTTTCTCTTCAACCCTTGAAGATTTGATGATGATTTGAGAGGTTCACTCAAGTATCTTTGATGGAGAAGAATCATGAAAGTTTTTCTATCAAATTTTTTGGAGATATTCATGAGAAAATATTTAGAAATATTTAGAGATATTTACTTGTTAATTATTAGCAAATGGTTGTAACCACATGAAAGGTACGCGGATATGAATTTATTATCGCTTATCTTAGTTTCAAACCAAGTTTTAGTATAAATAAGAGTGTCTTCTCCATTACAAGGGGAGGGATCTTAGAGAACATGTCCAACTCATGATGGAATAGAATAAAATTTCTTAATATTTCCTTTCACGTAGATTGGGATTCTCTAGTTTTAGATGTAGAATGTTTTGATTTAGTTTATGATGTTATAGAATAGTCTACTACTTTGTTCTTAGAATAATTGGACTCAATCCAAATAGATCACAACCACATTTTATTTCATTTTATATTATTTTATTTATTTTATGCAATCTCATTTCTTGTACATTATTTCTTGGTAAATACTTCTCTTTATTTCCATTAACCTTTGTTATATATGTGTATATCAATGTTTGTTTTTATATTGCAACAAGCATTTTTTTCCAATTAGAACAACTCTTTCTTTTGAAAGCAAGTTTAATATTGTTTGATTGAGTAAAATATTGATGAGTCTAACATAGTATTGTTGCAAGTCATTGAGCCACCTAGGGGAGTGAGACAAAGACAATACCACCAAATATTTCTACAAGTAGAGACCAATCAGACTTGAATCAATTATATTTTTCTTACTTTAGAATAATTTTCATTTCAAGAATGTGTGGTTAGAATTTCTTCTTTAGTCAATAACCTACCTAAGTGAAAGGAGCATTGTTGTGTGGGCATTTCTTAAGGCATAGATTCCCACACCATGATTCTTCACCAGTGTAAGTTTTTATAATCTAGAAGAAAAAAGATTAGTTCATTTCTTGTTGTCTGGTTATAATTTATTCTTTCATCAACAATCTACATAAGTGAAAGGAGCATTGTTGTGTGGGCCTTTCTCAAAACAAAGATTCCCATGCCCTATTTTTTTGTTGGTGTAAAATTGTGAAGCTTAGATAGAGGAAGATTAGTTGCTTTTTGTCCTAAAATGGCTTTTGATTGATGAAGTGTAGTGTATCTTATTTCATAAACTAGGATATACATTAAATATTTAGATAGATTTTACTACAAACAATCTAATTTTGCACATACAATGTTTGTGTGTTTGCTTTTCAATAGTTTGCAAACTTCATATTGATAATAAAATGTTACTCAATCTATGCAAATAAATTAATTGGCACTCAAATCTCAACAATTATCTTCCCTCATGAATTTGACTCTTTCAACATTGATAGTCCCACGTTTTCTCAGCGCTGGGTTGGCATTCACGGGCTATCTAGTTGGGCTTCTACCACAAGTTCTTTTGGTCCTCAATTCTTCTTCTACTCCATTTATTGTTGCATTCTAGAAGTATCTTTCTCAATTTTGTGTGTTTTTGCAAAGGATTAAGCAAAGTGTTTCACTGATAGTATGGGTTTTTACCATCCTTTGGCTCTCAGGGAAACATAGAACCTTGGGATGTAGCAACACCATAGCTTCTTTGCACCCTATGGAATGAGGCACGAGTAACATCCACAATTGGAAGGTTGTATTGGTTCTCAAATGTTCAAGGGATCTACATTAGCATATCGACATCGACTATACAAAATTACGTAGAATAAGACAAATGCTGGAAAGTTGTGAAGCCAAGATTAAGGAATTGGAGAATCAATTGATGACTCAAGATGAACTCCAATCCAAGGATAATCAAATTTGATCTCAACATTACGAACTCATGATGAATGAAGTTTACATGAGTTCTCTAGTCTTCCAAACTTGTAGAATTTCCATCATGAAGAACATAATCCAAGCAATTATACCTCAACTAGTTTTCCTTTCCTCTAGGACTCCTACTTTTCCTACTCCTTAGATGTTTTCACTTAAGTCGTTTCAATGTAATTATGGGTGATCCACGAGAGAACGATAATCAACACAAAAATCCTTCTCCATCATCACATTGAAAAAGATATGCTTATTAACACAATAAAAAACAAAACATCAGATGAGTGACTCCTCTATTTTGAATATTCTTAAAATTTACATATTTAAACTATTTTATAAGATCTATATATTTAATTGTTTAGAAAATTAATATATTGGAAATGTATAATTTTTTTATTTTATTTTATGGTCAATTATATCTCTTTAATGTGAAAAGTCATTTTATTATATTTTGCAATATTCTGTCAATATAATTTTTTCATTAATATAAATATTTCCCATTTTAATTAAAAAGGAAAGAAAGATAAACTAAGTTCCTAATTGGATGGAAGAGATGGAAGAGTTGTGTCAAGAAAGTCTATCTCAAGAATTTGTTTCAATATCATCATATTGGTGGGTTGGATATGTATTACATTGAATTTAGGGTTATGTCATAGATGCGTTTATTTGTGATCGTTGTGCGATTACAAAAATGTTCACACTTTGTTATTTTATTTCGACATGTATTTTTGTTTCGATATTGAACTTAACATCGATGCATTAAAGTAAATAGACACAAAACCCTAACAATCAATAATGAATTGAGTGACACGGAAACCTAATAATCATAATGAATCTTCTTATCTATTAATTTTTTTAGAACTCATTTGTATTTAATTTGAAAATATGTTATTGTATTTATTTGGAAATGTGTGGTTTAACGAGAAGTCAAATTTGTCTGTAAAATAATGGAAATTTCAATATTATTTTGATAAAATATGACAAAAATTTGAGAAAATTAAGGTTATAGTTATCAAATTTCAAAATTTTGGGTTCTTAGGTATTTTTTACGGTGTTGAATCTATTTCCACAATAAAAAAACAATATTCAAGCACTCCCCATTTTTTATGGTATTAAATCCATTTCCACCATAAAAAACAAGATTCAAGTGTTGGATTTTCACAATTACCTCATTGGGAATCAATCATTTTGACTAATCGCCACCCTAGGACCTCTCAAAAGGTAATGATAATGGTTTGCAGGTTTACTAAAGCATACGGGTTTTGTGTAATGGAAAAACCTAACATGGTATCAGAGCCTTGACCTAGGTTTGATTCCTTGATTTGCGTTTGAGGGGGGTGTTGGATTTTCACACTCACCTCATTGAGAATCGATCATGTGGACTAACCGCCACTTTGGATCCACCCTGGGACCTCTCAAAAGGTAATGATAATGGTTTGGAAGTTTACTAAAGCCTGAAGGTTTTGGTGTAATGGAAAACTTAAAATCAAGCACTCTCGTTATTTGATTTTTTGAGAAAAAATGGTCGGATTTCGACGATTTTTTGTTATTTGGGAAAAATTAATGCCTCAATAGACGATGCCATATGGAAATATATCTATAACACAAGCGAAACAAATCATATGTATTTACTTAATAGTATATTTATAAATCAACATAATTTTAATTGACTTTCGATGTAAATTTTTAGTTGATCATATGTATTTCATTAACAAGATAACAAAGTTGAGTTAAATGATTTATGAATTTTATTTTATTTTTATTTTATAAGTTTTATTATATGTGATGTCATAATTTAGTGGTTTTGTATATTAATACGTATTTGATTAGATACTTCGGAAAAATTGTATTTGATTATATTAATACTAGTATAGATATAAATTAAATAATTAGTAAATGTTGATAAGCATCAATTTATAATAAAAATCAAAATACTTATTTTATGATACATTTTACGTTGTCAAAATTTAAAAAGTCTTAAAATTTAATTAAATTTTAACTTTATTTTAAATTATTATTATTATTATTATATTTCTTGAGGGGCAGCTCAATTGGTGATTAAAATAATATGAAATTGTGTAAACTAAAAGATCCACAGTCCAATCCCCCTATTGTAACTCAGTCTACAGAGTGGAGGGAAAGTCGTAGGCCTTAGAGGTATAGTGACAATGGCCGAAATCGACCCGTGTCACATGAGTATGAGACTAACCCAATTGTTAATTCCTTTGGTTACGAAAAAAATGTTATTATTATTATTATTATTATTTTTGATAAACATAGTTAGGATATAAGTTAAACAAATATACATTTAAAAAAAAATGAAACAAGATTCTTAACCATGGAGATTCACCCTCTCTTTATTATGGAAATTCTAGGCTTTGTTGCAATCCATGACTTATCAATACCACATGCCCAATAAACCATAACTCATTTCATATGACACTTGTTCATATGTTATTTTTTTTAGCTAATCAATTTAATTAGAAGGAAAAAAAACATAACTACTTTGAAGGTAAATCTCAACCTTTAATTTATGAATACTACTAAGAATATTCTAAAATATTTAATAAAAATAATTTCTATTATTTATTTAATAATTATCAATAATTAAATTAAAATTCTTAAAACTCTCTTTCAAAATAAACATGCTTATATATAATCATGAAATTAAAAAATATAATTTAATTTATAATCATACAATTGAAAAATATATTTTATTATTTAAAAAATACAATAAACCAAGCTAACAAGTATTGATTTTAATAACACAATTGATTCTATATATGAACAATCGACGAATGTTATTTCGTTTGGTGTATATATTAACATTTCTATCATACAATCACCCATTGTTATGCAATAAATCCTCTCCAAAAACAAAATTGAATATTAATGGAAGAAATTAGTTGTTAAATATGAGTTTTTTTAAAGGTGTAAACCTAACATTGATATTTCACCATTGTGGCTGGTAACATGCTAAGCTAACTAAACCCCTCTATAGGAAGTAACATAATCAACTAATAAAACCATATTAATAACATCAATGCTATTTTGCAAATAAGGCCCAATAAATATTAAAAAAATATCACCACTGATGTGTCTTTGCACTAAGACACTGGATTCCTTAATTGTTTTTTGCTAAGGCCATTTTAGTATGTGACATGGTGTTACTTTTAAGATGTATTGATCAGATTTGATATATGCAATGAGGTACTATATATTATTATGGTCAAAGAAAATGTTACAAATTTCGATTTATATTTATTTAAAGAAGTGAAATGAGCCACATTAATTGGGGCCAACACGAGGGCTAAAAAATGGTGGAATGATTTGTTATCAATAACGTGATTAAGAGATCCATAGGAGTTATGTTGAAAATAAGGAAGTTATCCTGCTCTGTTGTTAACACTTCTTTGCGCTCCTCAACACCTGATTGCAACTAGTTTGCAATTGTTCTCTTGAATATGACTGCATCAATTGACATTGATACATCTTGCTACTGAATACTATGGGCCCATGTAGAAAGGTAATGATCCATAAGGAAGACACCTCAATGGACCCTGCCCAAATCTACGCAACGTTGGGACTATAGCTCCATATCTCCCCACCTCACCCCTGGAGGTATAGCTGCAAACATGGCAAATTCTTCCTCCAACATGGAGGACAAATTTTCTATCTCTGCGGTTGTTGTGCCTGGTCCTGCTTGCTTGTCCTTCTTCCTTTGAGGATATTGAGTAATGTAGTGGCCAAACTCACTACACCTGAAGAAATTTACCTTAGATAGGTCCTTTTTTTTCTTCTTCTCCCCCTGTCCTTGGTTGGGACCCTTTTATCCAAGGGACACATTATTTTCCTCCTCCTCACATTTCGAACCCTTACTGCTTCTTCCGCTAATGGAGGTCTTCACAAGTTCTTTCCTCATCTCCTCCTGCTGCAGAGTATCTTATCCAAAAATTCCTTGGACGACGATCTCTCAATCCTTTGAGACATTATTAAGTGCCAAACACACAAGCTATGTGTCTTGAGGTGCTTCCCCAACTGCTGCAAGTTGATCCCAAATTTCCTTAATTCTGGTGAGAAAGGGATCATTGCCTTCACCCTTATACGTCTTGATATTTCTCGGCTTCTCTTTCAAGAACATCTTTCACTACTCAGAAGGATTCTAATATAGCTGAGTGAGAGCATCTGACATCTCCATGGCATTATTCTTGCCAGATATATGAGAAACTATATGGTCCCGTAGTCCATCTAGGATCATCCGCTTGGCCTTGGCCATATCTTTCCTCTACTTATTCAATTGATCTGCGTTGGTCGGTAGTTTCACAACACTCTTTGCAAAGGTCTTCAGGCCATGTTCATCTAACATGAAGGACATCCTGGCTTTCTAGATGACATAGTTGGAGGCTACCTCCAACCTATGCTTATCTCTAAGCCTAGTTGTGGCCATCTCTAAAACTTGAATGGTAAACTCCCTCTTTCTCCTCCACAACTATTGATTTTGCTATTCGCACTCCCTTATGGAGTGAGAAAATTTGCTTGCAACTACTTCTGACTGCAACTAGAAACTTGGATTTCTAGACTAGAACCCTCTGAGGGAAATTCCCTCTGTGTCTGTGCTTTCTCTTCCACCTGACATGGATTCTGTTGTTGCAAAACCCTTTGTGCCCAGAGGAGAAACTGACTCTATGAAAATATAAGCTACTAGTTCTCCCTTTTCCTGCTAGAATCACATACTTTGGCAAGCCAAATTTTTCTGCCAACCCTACACTGAAAAATAAATTTTCCCATTAATTTGCATTACCTAGTTAGGCACTACGCAACCCCAGAAGATTCTTCCTACTGCTCCCTCTAAACAACGAATTTTCTTCTTCTACTTTTGAGCTTCCCTGTCTGTCAAACTTACTTTGATACCATGTGACAATTTCACTACTGAAATTCGATTGCAACAATTGGAATTGATTCTTCTAACTGATAAATTAATTATGCAGTTTATTGCAACGACAACAACGAATTAATCACATTGCAATCTTCATAAATAAAAATATCACGGAAGATAAACTGGAAACTGAGAAAATATTGGCACGCACACACAAAATATAACATCATTATTTTTATACAAAAGTCCCTGGAAAAACCCAATGTGGGAAAACTGGTGCAGCAAATGAGGGTTTTTATTATTAAGTAGCATAAAGAAAATTATGAGTACAATAAATGTCGAAAAAATGGTAAATCTATCCAAAAGAAATACCAACAAAAATTTACTGAAGGATTTTACCCTCACTCCGAGAAAACCTGACACTGCATGACCTATGAAAACTAGTTGTCCAAGTGGTCTGCGCAAGCTCTGCGTCACTCTAGCGTTGCTTGCCACACGCATTGCCTGAAACAATGAATAATCTAGCCATCATGCCTGATGTTGAGTGGGAAAATGGTTCTCCAACCCTCTGGAAAATCTTCCCAGCCTCTGGAACTAAAAACGTCCTCCTCTTCATCTACCTCGAACTGCCCACTTGAGGCTCCGCACTGCCTCTACACAACCTCCTGGAGAAAATTTCAACCTCCTCCTTCAAACTCTCTGGAACTGGAAAACTTTGTCTGGACTCACTGTCTATGCCCCTATCTGCCTCTGCATCCACTCTCTGGCTCTAACTCTTTCAGTAGAATGCTCCTGCTCTTTGGAAAATCGAACTACCTAAGGAAATATATCTCAAGTATGTTCCTCCATCTACCCATCGACTTCTTCTTATAAGCTCACTGTAGGACTCCAATGACCAAGATTAAAACTTAATCAATGGCTAGGGTTATTTCCTTGTCGACCCATGTGTGTTTCTAGAGAAATATCACCTTCATTAATTAATTAATGTTAATTAATAATTTTCCCTAAGTTGGACTTAGGAAAAATGTAAATACTGATTAATTAACTTAATTAAGGCACCTCTCGCTGGATTTTTCTAAAAATTTTCTGGGTTATCAAGCCCTAGTGTTTCTTAGCCTCTCTGACAGATGTTGAGACTAAAACACCATTCAATGCTACAAAACTAACATTGTATAGGAAAGGTAGAGGAGTGTACAACCCTATCTTCTAAATGGAATTCCTGGAAATGACATAGGCAATGCATGATCAAATATACCTGTTGACATCTTGTAGAATCTTTGGCTAATATAAGTACCTAGACAACATTGCCATTGTCTTCTACACATTGACGTGCCTTGCCACCCAATTGTAATGTCACTCCCAAATTAGCTTCTCATAATCACTTGAAGGAGCACAAAGATGGGATAGATGGCATACAATTGTAACGTCAAGGTGAAATTTGAATATTTCATATCTATAGCTTATGTATAGGTAATGGTGAAGCCATTGTCATTGTCATATAATTAGGGCCACTTAAAAATCTTGTGACCACGAGAGTCAAGAATTATATTTAGTGCCGCAATTGAAGGTCAACTAAGGTCATCCACGACTTGGTTTGTTTTTCCCTCTAATGTACTTAAGGTTCAAGTGAAATTGTTGCATGTATGCAAACCACATTTTATGGTAGTCATTCTATAAGTTTCCTTGTGTCTAGATGAATTACAATAGCTTGTGATCAATGTGGATGATCCTTTCCTTTCCTAGAATATAATGCTTCGACTATCAACATGTATGCATAATCAAGTTTAACTCCTTGTTAGAAGTGGGGCATATATAATTTGTGTCAAAGAGTGTCTCATTATAACATGCCATCAGATGTACATGATGAATAAGCACTACATAAAGAAAATAAACTAAAGCATGTTTTGTCAACCTTAAAGTGTTGTTGCAACTCTTATATATTGAGGACAAATGTCAAATAGAGGTGATGCTTTAGATCCTCAAATTCTTTATATTGTGACTCATCCCACACAAAATTTGGATTTTCGTCTACCCTTGGTCACTTAGCATAGATTCCAAGCAACATGAGTGAACCCTAGAATGAATCTATGGTAGAAGTTATCAAGGCCCAAGAAATTGTGGAGCTATATTAGTGTATTCAAGGCTAATCAATTGTGAGTGACTTGGATATGAGTTGGGTCTAGATGTCCACCATGCTCATCAATGATGTATTCTAGACAATTAATTATTTCCATGTCAAATGAGCACTTCTCCAAATTGGCATACACTAATTTTTCTAGAAGGTGCTTAGAACTTGTTAAACATGTTGCAAATGCTCAACACAAGTTTTATTAAAGATGGAGATATCTTGAATCAAAGACCACAAAGAAATTCATGGTAAAAAATTTGGATTTTTTTTTTATCTTCCCTGTGATTTTATTTGAACATTCCAACAGCATGTATTAAGACAGGAAGAATCAAGATCCAAACTCCATGCCTTGTTTTTAGCTTTGAAAGAAAGATTAAGCATGAAACACCATACATGAGCACCTTGTTGGGCTTTTTGGTGGTGTACCCATAGTTGACTTTAATGTTTGCAAATTCTTTAATAATAGAATCATACACCTCTACTTGAATATAAATCTAAGTTCACTCGAGGAAACTTGATTAATATGTGAGGAAATCAACTAGGAATTGGTACAATATCACTTTCCAAAGGAAATGAAATCAACATTGAGTGGTTGTGATTCATGTGCTTTGTTTAATTGTTGCTTTCCTATATATGTTAATCCTCTCTCAATCAAACCTTGACTCACTAGTTTGTAGGGCTTTTAAAAGGCCCAAGAGAGATATGATGGCACCTGCTAGCTCAAATGTTGGAGGACTATTTGGAACAATGACTTCTCGGTCATCGCCTCCTTTTCATAAACTCTTGAAGTTAGTGATTGCGTCATTTTTTCTTGCATTGTCATAGTGCATGGCCTACAAATTGGTGTTGAAGGGCTTGATGGATCAATTGAAAATAGGGCTCTTTTTGTTCCTAGTGGTGTTGCTCTTGAGAGTCCACTAACTATATGTGGTGGAGAATCCAACATTGCTTAGAATATTGACTTCATTGTCATGGCTTCTTTTTATGTACTCTTCAGTCTAGTAATCATATTGTTGCATGACCTACAAATCAATGCTAAAGTGCTTAATGGATCGACTAAACATGTTTTTATTTTGTATCCAAAAGTGTTGCTCTTGATAATACACTTGCTACCTGCAGTGGAGAACCCAATGTTGTCTTTGCCTCTAGGAGCCCAAAATTAGTTGTTGATAATTTTTTGTTTTTCACTTAATTGTAAATATTTAAAACATGGTTGTTGATAGTTTTCTATTGGAATCATAACCAAGTAAAATTATTTTCTTAAAACATTTATTATTTAATCATCCATTTATTAAGTTACTTGTAATCTGTATATTCAGCTCTTACCAATCCAACCTTTGATTTCAAATATATAAGCATTATAAGACATTTTAGTAGACAAACTCATATATTATCCATAGATGTATCTTGTTACAATCACACATGCATTGCTTAAAGAAAATTCTAAACATTTATATTTTTCAAGCTAGCAAAGGTATTGGAAAGGTATTAGAATGATGTTACCACCATCCTTCCTTCCTTACTAGCTAATAGGTTATCAATTATGTTAAAATAGACTAGATTTAACCCCAACTTATAAATTAGCAGTCGTTAAAATGTTCTCCCTAATATTTATAGTGAATCATTTATTAACACTATATCTTTAATATCTACTACATCTTTAATGCCTATTACAAAATTCAGCAACATAAAGAAGTCATGTAATCTTTATTATGTACATTTTTTACTTCTAATTTTTTAAGTTAGAATATTGATATTGCTTTCTCTTTTGTGAGTATATATAATTTTTCTTATGATTTAAAATTGTTTGTGATGAGGAGAATACAATTGCGGAAGGGGATGAGGGTTTCGCAGACGAGAGCAACGAGGGTTTCGTCAAAGAGAGGGAAGAAGGTCTGTTGAATGCGGACCAGCGCACCAAGATAGATTCCGGGTGTGAGACTTAGAAGCAAAAGAACCTGAATAAGTAAAAGAGGAAAACCTAAAGACTGGGAGACAAACAGAAACGCAGGCTTTGAGGGGAAGAAATGGGAACGGAGCAGGGGAGGGGAGAGATCCCCTCCTTTAAAGCAGTAATAACGAGAGAAGCGAGAAAGGAAAGGCAGAAGGAAGGAGATAGAATCAATGAAGGAGAAACCTCAGCAGCGGGAGCGCAAAGGAGAACGGGAGCAACAAGCAAATGTCTGCCGAGGGCGACGAACAAACCCAGGTTTGTAATTCCACCTAACAGATTAGAGAAATATAGAAGTTACATGAAAGATTATGCTTTGATCTGTAAGTTCGTAGGATATTGGCCAGCAGAGAAAGACCTTCTAAGATGGATCCAGCAAAGGTGGAAACCAAAAGGACATGTGGAAGTAAAGTTGGGGGCGAAGGGATTTTTTACAGTTATATTTTCTAACCTAGAAGATAGGGAAAGAATCTTTGAGGAAGGACCCTACTTCATGAACAATGCTGGATTATTTATGAGGCAGTGGGTAGACTGTTACAACCCAGATAAGGAAAGAATGCTAGCAGCCCCGGTATGGATCAGACTCTTTGGCCTACCAACAGAATTCTGGGACCCAGCGATCCTTGAGGGTATAGGTAACGCAATAGGATCGTTTGTGAAAGTGGCAGAATCAACAAAGAGGGGAAGATATACAACATATGCAAGAATATGCGCGTACATGAACATCACAGAGCCACTTCCAGATACAATAGAACTGGAATATCATGACGAGATCTGGCATCAAACAATAGACTACGAACATATTCCCTTTCGCTGCAGAAGATGCCATGAGTATGGCCATCTATATCGAGAATGCCCTATCACGCTAGCAGAAAAGGAAAAGGAAGCTAAAAATGAAAGGAGAAATGCAGCAAAGAAATCAGGAGAGGAGGATGAGGACTTCAGAGAAGTGCAGAAGAAGAAAAAAAGAGGAATCAGCAAGACCCAGACGGGCAAACAAAAAAGAGCACATAACATAGAATCCCAAAACAAGTTCCAAATACTGCAAGATGAGGAAGTAGAAACAGAGGAGAACGAGGAGGAGGAAACAGAGGGAATGGAAGTCATAAAGGAACACGTAGATAAAGAGTCAGATCAAATGGATAAAGATCAAGAGAGAACAGGGACCCCAACAGAAAACCAAGAGGATCAACGAGGAATGGAAATAGATCCACAGAAAACAAAAGGAGAAGAAGAAGAACAAGTAATGACAAAGATTGTGCAGGAATGGAAAAGGCTTGCTGAAAGATTTATTCCAGAGGATCAGAAATAGATGTACAAAGAAGCCTTTCAAAGATATAAAGAGAAAAAAGGAATATTGGAAGAAAGAGAAGATGGGAAAATGGGGAAGCAGGAAACACAAAATTTAGGAATAAGCAGCATTGGCAAGGGAGGCAAAAAAAGAGGTAGAAGAACAATGAGTGAAACAATTCAAGAAGTTGGAGAGATGTTAGTAAACTCAGGAAGAGTGATACCTCTCTCAGAGGTATTCCAAACTCCCCCGAAACTTCTACGATGATCATCACAAGCTGGAACATAAGAGGCCTCAACAGTAGAGGCAAACAGAGGTATTTAAATGAAAGACTGAAAAAAAGAAAAACCTAGCATAATGATAGTACAAGAAACAAAAATAAGTACTGAGAAAATGAGGGACATTTTGAATAGAAACAAGAGCAGATATGAAATGATGGGACAGGATGCGATCGGGAGCGCAGGTGGTCTGGTAATAATTTGGAACCCTGAGGAAATTCATTTAAGCAATTGGATAAGCTATCCAAGAATTCTAACAGGGACAGCAAAGATAATAGGAACAATGGAGGAGATTATTATAACAAGGGTTTATGCACCCCATACCCAAGGAGAAAAGGAAAACTTGCTGCAGAATCTAAAAGCACTGAGAAGTCTAATCCCTGGAAGGCAGTGGATAATAGGAGGGGATTTCAACCTGATTAAAAGCTCAGCGGAAAAAAGAGGAGGGCTAAGGAGAACGGATAAAACAATGGAACAGTTTGGAGATTTGATAAGGGAGCAAAAAATGATTGATATCCAAACGATAAATGGAAACCATACTTGGAATAACCGAAGAGGGGGAGTTAATCAAATAGCATCTCGGCTTGATAGATTCCTAATTTCAGAGCAAATAATGATGAAAGATGTCTTCATAGAAGCCACAATTCTTCCGGTAGCAGGATCGGACCATTGGCCGATAAAAATGGAAATAGATCTCAAGCAAAGACCAAACAACAAACCTTTTAGATTTGAAGCTTTTTGGTTAAGAAATGAGGGACTGTTAGAGAAACTCGAAGAATGGTGGAGGAAGAGTGAACAAAGAGGGAAAAATAAAATGCATACCTTTCAACTCAAATTAAAGGAGATGAAAGACAAAATAAAAAATTGGAATAAAGAAGAATTTGGAAATATATTGGAAGAGAAAAAGCGCCTGGAGCAGAGAATGGAAGAGTTGCAACAGAGGGATATCATAGAAGGCACACAGGAAGATAGAATAAAGGAAGAAGGAATTATATTAAACCAGCTAGAAGAAAGAAGGAAACAAGAAGAGATTTTATGGAAACAGAAGTCAAGGGTTCAATGGCTTAGAGAAGGGGAAAAGAATACTAAGTTCTTCCATAAAGCAATGATACAGCATAGACAAAGAAACCGAATCTTCTCAATAAAAAATCAAGAAGGCCAGAGAGTTCTCCAGCATGAAGAAATCGAAAAAGTTTTGGTAAATCATTTCAAAAACTTATTAAAGGAATCTCAGGATAACAGATCAGAAGCTATAACAAAGATAAGCAGGGAGATCCCTAAATTGGTAACCAGAGAACAAAACTTGGCTTTAATGAGGAAAGTTACAATAGAAGAAGTGGAAGATATAGTCAGGAACATGAAAAGGAACAAAGCCCCTGGGCCAGATGGGTATACGGTAGAATTCTACCAAGCAGGTTGGCATTTCCTTGCAGATGAAGTTCTAGAAGTGGTGGAGGAAGCCAGAATCAATCAAAGAATATGGCCAGGTATAAACTCAACCCTGTTGACTCTTATTCCTAAAACTACCCAAGCAGATCAAGCTGAAGGCTTTCGCCCCATAGCTTTATGTAATGTCATCTACAAAATAGTGGCATCAGTGGTGGCACAGAGGCTGAAATCGATTCTCCCAAGCATAATATCCCCAGAACAAACTGGGTTTGTAGAAGGAAGACAGATTCTGGATGGACTAGTGGTGGCCCAGGAAGTAATCCACACTTTGAAAATGAAGAAGGAAAAAGGAATGCTGATAAAATTAGACCTGTCAAAAGCCTATGACAGGTTAAACTGGAGATATCTAGAATCCGTTCTTCAAGCCTTTGGATTCTGTGACAGATGGGTGAAGTGGGTCTTAAGTATGATCTCCACACCGAATTTCTCCATCTTGCTAAATGGAGCTCCATCTGCTACTTTTAATGCTACAAGAGGACTCCGACAAGGGGACCCCCTATCCCCCTTTCTCTTCATAATAGCAGCAGAAGGATTAGGTAGATATTTCAAAAAAGAATTAAGAGAAAGGAAAATCCAGGGTCTGAGACTATGGGGCAATCAAACTACAGTCACCCACCAACAGTTCGTGGATGACATCATGATATACTGCAAAGCATCCATGAATGAGGTGAGAAGGATAAAGAAAATTTTAGAGGTATTCATGGAAGGCTCAGGTATGGAGGTAAACAATGAAAAATCAAGAACATTCTTCTTTAATACAGTGGAACCCATAAAAAATCATTTAACCAGGATCTTGGGTTATAGGAAAGGGGATCTCCCAACTAAGTACTTAGGAACTATGCTTGATTCCTCATCCCTCAAAATAGGAAACTGGAAAACCATCCTGGAAAAGATCATGAAAAGACTGGAAAATTGGTCCTTCCGCACTCTGAACTTGGCTGCAAGGGTTGTTTTGCTTAAATCCACCATTCAGGCGATCCCGATATATCCTTTATCAGTAATGGCAGCACCAAAAGGGATATGCAACAAGCTGATAGAGATATACAGAAAATTTCTATGGGGAGGACCTAAGCAACAAAAGAAATGGGCCCTCTGTTCATGGGACAGCCTAGCCAAACCAAAAGAAAAAGGAGGTCTTGGCCTAAGGGACCCATCGATCCTAAATCAAGTTCTAGCAGCCAAACTAAGATGGAGATGGATGCAAGGAGGGAAGGATCTGTGGAAAGAAATCTGGACAACAAAATATAATATGCCATCAACCCCGGAGGAAATTCTAAGGAAACAAGAAACACCTCAAGGATCAGATATATGGAACCTGACCATTCAAAGCAGAGAATTAGTTGATGGTCATATCTTTTGGGAAATTAGAGGAGGTCAGAATGCGAGATTTTGGGAGGAAGCATGGCAACAAAGGGAGAAGATGCTGGACCTACAAGGAATGCAAGACATATACAGAACAGGTATGGACAGAGACCTCATTAGGGTTAAAGATTATTGGATAGAAGAAAGAGGAAACGAAGAATGGAGGGAATGGAAATCAATGGAAGAATGGAACAGGAATGCAACAGAGGAACAAAAAACAATATTTAGCAAGGAATTAAACTCCAGGAAAATAAAAAATAGAGGTGGCAGGGACATTCTACGATGGGGGAAAGAAACCAAAGGAACGTTTACCATAAAGGAAGCATATAATGTAAAGATACAGCAAGAGCAGGGGGAGGAAGAGCAGAAGTGGAGGAAGCTATGGAGAAATAAATGGTGGCCAAAGATTAAGATGTTCGTATGGCTGGTAGGAAGGAAACGCATTCTAACTTGGGATCGAATACAAAAAAGAGGTTTCTCAGGCCCATCAAGATGCTGCCTCTGTTATCAAGAAGAAGAAGACCAGGAACATCTTCTCAATGGATGCAGCATGGCCCAATTCCAATGGGAAAAGACTAGAAACTTATTCTCGACCACTGAACGAAATCCACAGGATATAATTCAAACTCTATGTGACTGGGGAGAAGGAAAGTTCAAAAGCAAGGTAGTAAGAAGAGCTTGGAACATGGCGGCAGGCTTCAACATGTGGAATCTTTGGAAAGAGAGAAATGGTCGAATCTTCAAGGGGAAAACATCAAATCCGGAAGAAGTCTGGAAAAGAACCATAAGACAAATCAGAGAATCAATCCTCGCGGAAAATTGGGCAGAAGAAGACTGGAAGACCTCTGAGGAAGAGGCAGAAATCCTAAAAAGGCTGAACTTGGAACAAGGGATGATCTATCAACAAAAAACAAAGCAACACCAACCTATCATGGGCCAAAGCCATGCAGTCTACCGTAAGCCACCGGAAGGGTTTATCAAGCTTAACTTCGACGGGGCAGCAAAGGGGAATCCAGGTCCAGCAGGATTTGGAGGAATCTTTAGAAATAGACAAGGAGAGGTAGAATGGATATATGCAAAACACGGAGGAACAATGAGTAATAACGAGGCAGAATTTATGGCAGCTTATCAGGGTCTCAAAATTGCTATAAGAAATGGGTATAGGAAGATAGAGATCGAAGGTGATTCAGCCCTGGTCATAACCACCATAAGAAAATTAATCCAAGGGAAGCAATGGGAGAAGGTAGTTAAAAGCTGGAGAACAGCGAGTATAGTCCAAGAAATCGAGGAAACACTGAAAGGGATCGACTACAAAATCACCTCGCATGTCAGAAGAGAAGGAAATAAGCCTGCGGATTGCTTGGCCAATTGGGGAAGTAAGGAATTATTGGCGAAAGTGGATGACAGCTAGACTAATCAAGCAGCGACAACAAGATGGGACGGCTTAAAACAGCTCATAGACAACGATAACCATGAAACAGCATAATGGTAATCAAAAAATCGTGAAGATTTGGAGAAGGAAAATAAGGCAGGTTTATTCGGCAGCGAAGACAGGACAGAAGGACGGCGGCCTCACCTCACTGACATCAGCATTTAATGATAATTCAAAACAGCAGGTACACAGCCCAAAACAAAATCTGGAAAACACCGAAGAAAGCATCATTCAAGGTGCAAGGGCGGAAGGAAGTGGAGAGCAAACCCATCATAAGCGAAAAGGTGGCGAGAATTCTATAAGGTGGAACAGGAGAAGGATGACAGACAGCAAGAAGTCGAAGAAGGTGGCGAGAGAAGGTGAGACTTGGCAGAGGAACCAAAATCAACGCCTCAACCGTACCAAAATGGCTGAGAAATGGGATAAGACAGTCCAGGCAGAGAGGGAGGCAGTAGGTGACAGGCATTTCGAAGGGGGTAGAGTAAAAATCGAAATCGAAAGCTCAGATGAAATGGAGTATAACCAGGGGGAAGGTTTCAGGAGCAAGAATTTTGAAACAGGGCAAAGCAGCAAAGGAACTAAGCGGGGCAGAAAGGATGGAAGAAGGAAGGCGTGTGAACAGAGAGGCAGAGGTAGACCCCGACAGCCAATCACCAGCGAGGAGGGGAATCAGACGCAGAGAAGACGAAAAAGGGGGAAGAAATCGATCCGCATGGCGGTGCACGAAGCTGAACAGGCATACAATCTGGAGACCAATGTAGACATAAGGAAAATTATTGATGTTATGGAGGACAGAGTCTTGGAGGAACCGTCCGACCCGGAGATGGAAGAATGGACTTCTCAGCTACCTGACCCAGGCAACACTCGAGGCAGATTAACCCTTTACCGCCGCGCTCTTCACACATACTGGGTGCTGAAGCATCTCTTGGCAAAGGCCATGGAGCAAGTAGCGGCGGAGATGGTGGAAATGGCTCAGGAAACGGCGGCAGCGAAGAAGGAGGTGGCGAACGTTGAAGGGCTGCTCCGTCAACAGAACGAACAACTCAAGGAAATTCGAGAGATGCTGAAGGAGCTGGGGAAGACCAACGGCAGCAATGAAACCAGAAGAGGAAACGCGGAGAATTGAGAGGCCTGTTAACTGTCTTCTTTTTGAATTTTGATGATATTGCTCAGGTTTTTGGATATTAGTTTGCATGCCATAGCAGTAGAAGTAAAGTTAGGTCTGTTAGTAGATCTTGGAAAGAATAGTTTTTTGGAAAAACCTGGAGAGATAGGGCTTAATGTCCTGCAAAGTTTTTTGACAGTATTCAGCATGAAAAACATTATTGAACGTCTGATGAAGAGGAGCCAACAGATCCGGTTTCCCAGTTGGGCGGATTGAGGTTCCTAAGTTTGTACTTTTAAATTTGATGTAGATAATAGAAATGCCGTAGCTTACAAAAAAAAAAATTGTTTGTGATGAAATTTTCCCTGCAAACGTAAGTCTTTCTTTACTTCCAATTACATAGGGTCTTTCATTGTAAAAAGTGAAATAGATAAACTTTTTCTTCTCTTCATTATATGTATGATTTTAATCCATTTAAGTTTTTTTTATGAATCATATAGTTATTTGTTATGATAAATGTTGTTTTTATGATTTCTACTTAATTATTCGGGTAGACTTTCTCGTGTGTTTGATAATTTGTTTATATTATGAATATATTATTTTATAATTTAAATTAATTTAATGATAATTAAGAATATGTGTTTTTGTTAAATCTAAAAAAATAAAGTATAAACATTTCTATAAATTTATTTAATAAAAACAAGTCTCATCTCTCATATGATAATTATTACTAACAATTGCAGCAGATGTTGTAAAGGAAACGACATAAGACAATAACGTATAATACTGATTAGCAACTTCTTTGACAACTGTTGAAAGACAAAAAAATATTAACAAAAGGAAATGACCATGCTACAATGAAATCTTACTATAGTGCTTCCTTGAGCCTTACACATCATGAGGCCTATGTTGAAGTTAAAGACCTTGTCTAATTATGCCAACATGAATGCCTCACAAATAATGAAATAGATCATGATTTGCTACCTTTGAAATCAAAGGTCATCTTGGTATAATACCTCCATATTTCTTCTTGATCACTTTCTCTTTCTATAGACAAGCTTAATGAGTACAAAGCTAATTTTTTATAGTTTGAAACATGTGTCTACAAAGGACTATAACAATATTTTAAATAATTTTTGAATTTCTATGGGAATTAAGATCTACCCTTAAATAAAACTGCACATATCTCCAATCTGGAAATTGAACCCAAGAATAACATCAACTACAACTCTTCTAGACAAAATTTTATGTGTTTCTCTTTTGACTGTTGACTCACCTATGTATTATTTCCTTCATGATCCTTGAAACTATTCAAAAGATCACATTTCTCCTTACCACTAATCTCCATGGTGTTTGCCATGTTCTTGTTTTAATCCAACAAATTCTGCTTTAGAAAATCTAACCCATGTCATGCAGTTGAAAATAATGTAGAGATCATTCAACAACATTTAAACCATTTTATCTTGAAAATCAAGCAAGTGTGGTCCATAAGCACTACAATGAAAATACTATTTTTTTACATCAAAAGACCACACCTCACCTTGGTTTTAAAACAATGGCCCCAAAATCTATCAAGACCTGAAGAAAGATTAAGATCTAACCATTTTCTATTTTGAATTCATGTTTAACTTACAATCATGCTTTTTTTTAAGATAGCAATAGCTTGAATATATTTTATGTTACTTTGATGCATGTTTTTAAATAATTGTTTTTTTTTTAGAATCCAAAAAAAATGATTCGCTTCATTCACTCCCTCCCTCTTGTTCTAGCATAAAAGAGGTGGTTAAGATTCCACATAAATTCTTCCCAGTAAATATTAGTAAACCCACCAACCCTCCAATCCTGGTTTGGGAGATCATAGGAAGATAGACATCATTTCATAAAGGTGCAGAGTGGTGCAAGGTGGCAACAATGGAGTTTTTCTCAAAGGGTTGCACCAATGGAGTCTTTCTCAAAGGGAACGTCATATGGAATAATTAAATAGAAAACAAGGGTTTTATTAAATGATTAACAACAATCCATATTGTTTATTTAAGTGCAACTAATCAGAAGATCATGTAAGTACTTGAAGAAAGGCTAACATAGATGAAGATTACAATACCATTTAATATGTAAGGATTACATTCATTTTTTATACCATCTTTATTTTATCCATGTCATTATAATAATATTTAATTATGACTAAAAATTTCATATGTTAAATTGACTGACATGTTTATTTAATATTAAAAATCTCAAATTCTATCTTAAAAATCAATAATAAAAAAATTCACTTATTTTCATATATCGATCTTATTAAACATTTTACAAAAATGTTAAACAATTAAATATAAAATAAAAGTTCTATTTAAATGATTAACTTGTTTTGTAGGACATTATTTTTAATTAATAAATTTAATTAAAAACAAACAAACAAACAAACATAACTACTTCGCAGCTAAATTTCAGTATTTGGTTTGTGAATACTATTAACAATTAATATCAATTTATTTAAATATATTATTATTATTTAACAATTATTACTACATTCCATAACACATTATATATAAAAATTTAAAAGAACAAAATAATAATAATAATACAACCTCATAACTAACCACAACCACAAAACACATATAGGTATCTTGAGCATTTAGGAACATAGCCCAATTCCCTAAAAATAATTATTAATTTTACTAATATATCTATTTACAAAATAATATTATATTTTACAAACTAATATTATAATTTACAACTAATTTAAAAAATTACCTTTATTTCTAAATTTTATTGTCATAAAACATTAATGTGTAACTAATCATCAATTGTATATTTCTCTTGTTTATAATTTATCATAAAAGATTTTTGATATATTTTTTAAATGTATATTAAATCAATGTACTCACAAAAAATTATTGATTGTACTCAAATGTGATGCTATTATTATTTGTATTATTGAAATAATATTAATTAAAAACAAACATGAAAAGTTATGATTTTTAAATGTATATTTAATTATGGTGCTCACAAAAAATCCATGATCATAGTTATTTATGTTGAGCTCATGATTGTTTGTATAATTATAATTATTTGTGATATATTTTTAAAATGTTATGATCATGTCATATTTATTTATATTTTTGAAATATATATTAACACATAATATTTGTTAAAAAATAATTTATATTTTTGAAATATATATTAACTAATAATGTTTGTGAAAAAAAATTGTATAATGAATGATTACACTTCCAAAAAAATCACGATCATAGTTACTCGTGATATTATTATTATTATATTTGCACTATTGAAATATATATTATTTAAAGGAAAAATTTATTTATATTTTTGGAATATATATTAACACATAATATTTGTTAAAAAATAATTTATATTTTTGAAATATATATTAACTAATAATGTTTGTTAAAAAAATTGTATAATGAATGATTGCGCTTCCAAAAAAAATCATGATCATAGTTACTTGTGATATTATTATTATTGTTGTTGTTGTTGTTGTTTGCACTACTGAAATATATATTATTTAAAGGAAAATTACAAAAAATAATGGTATATATATTATTTAAAGAAAATTACTAAATGTAAGTGAGAGAAAATATAATTGGTTTTAATTAAAAATTCATAAAACAAGCATTCACCAGTTATCTTATTTAATTGTAATAAATAAATAAATAAAATACCCTATATATTCTTGACTTTCATACATAAATAACAAATTTGTACAATTTGATAACCATTGTCTTTCAGTTACCCTATGTAGCTTTCAAGCGCTTCTGACCATTGTATCTCACTAATATTCCTTTTGTAATTACCCTATTTTGGTTTCAAGCATCAATGCAAAAATGCAAGCCTTTTGTCAATGTTCCTTTAAGTTGTGTTATGCTAAGAAGTAAATGTATTAAATGTATCTTTCCCATGTTATATTAAAAACCAGAAAATATTTTTTTATATTGAAGAATGTTAATAAATTCACTATTTTAAAGATTTTTTTATTCTATGTTAAATATTTCAATTTTATTATACACATATCTAAAAATAAAATAAATTAAAATACTGAGATATAAATGTATATTTCCTCTGTCATATTAAATTGTTTTTTATATTAAGGAATGTTAATAAATTTAATATATATTTTTTTTTTTAATTATATATTAAATACTTCCATTTTATTTTACACATCTAAAAATAAATCGAATAAAATTGATATGTCACAACATATGTACACTACTTAAAATATATATATATATATATAATTTCAAAAACTGAGTTTTAACACTGAAATTATGCTCAAAAATACACTCGGATGGCGCTTAAAATGACTAAACCAAAAAGATGGTGAAACCTTTAGATCACTTTAAATGGTGAAACTCGTCAAAAAGCTGGTTGTTGGTGTCATTTTAGTTACGATTCATTGAACCACTCCTTTCCACTTGTGGTGTAAAATTTAAGTCAAGGAGCAGTACGATTTAGTGGTGGGCTATCTGATGGCTTAAAACTTTCTAATCGTCTAGGTAACAAGCAATCGAATGGTACCAAAAGATCCCTAGACCTCCTTTTACGTCATGGAGACAACGTCACTCATGCACGGCAGCCAGTCATTCCGCAAATAGCGCATTCACCTAATGAAGTAATGAACTTTTGGGTGGACCAATGAATTGATTTTGGAGGTGGCAAAGGAACTGGAGGTGGCAAAGGAACGTAACCACTTTATTCACGTCATCCATCTATTCGCCAAACGTCTTATCTTCACTACTTTGTTGGTTACTTTTTAAGAACCATGATTAGCACCACATAGAAGTCACGGTCATTATCATACAATTAGGACCAAATAGAAGTCTCATGTAACCATGATTAGCACCACAATGGAAGGTTGATTGAGACAACTTACAATGTGGATTGTGTTGTCCTTAAATGAACTTAACATTCAAGTTGCATTACTTCAAATATGTGGACCACTTATGATGACAATCATTATATAAGTTTCCTTATGTCTATATGAATTACAATAACTTGTGATCAATGTGGATGATCCTTTCCTTTCCCAAAATTTAATACTTCCATTGTCTACGCGCTTGTATAATGGAGTACACCTCCTTATAAAAATTAGGGTAATGAAAATCCTTGTCAAAGAGTGTCCCATTGTAATAGGACATTGAATGTACATGTGAATTAACACTACATTGGTAGAATAATCTAAAGAACTTGAGTCTCAACCTAAAGGGTTATTGCAATTCTCACAAAATAAGGACCAATGTCATACATATGCAAAATTTTATATCCTTAAATGATTTTTGTTCCGACTCAGCCCACATAAACTTGGCTTTGGCTCCACCCTAGGTCACGTAACCTAAAGGCCAAGCAATATGAGATAATTTTAGTAAGAAACTACAATAGAAGTTAGCGAGGCCCAAAAAACTATGGAGCTCTATTAGTGTCTTAGAGGCCAGTAAATCATGAATGATTTGAATCTTGGTTAGATCTACATGCACATCATGGTCATTCCTAATATATCCTAGATACAAAATTCTCTGCATGTGGAATGAGTACTTCTCAGAATTGGCATATAACTAATGTTTTCGTAGGATGAGCCAAAACTTGTTGAATGTGGTGCAAATGCTTAATCCAAGTTTTAATGAAGATTATGATATCTTACATAGATGACCACTAAGGTATTTGTCAAAATAGAGAGAGATCAAAGATCGATTACACGTCACAACACAAAATACACACTGTCATATCTTTATTGATCACAATAGTTACACATATATAGGACATAAATTTCTAACTTCCACACATCTAGATCATAACTACAACTCATACATAGTAAACAACTTCTAGATTGACGCTTGGGAACTCTCAATGACAACTCATGACAACACATGGAAGCATTACTTCCAACAAGATTCGATCTCTCTAGATGCTTGATAGATATGTGATTAATATGGATTTATATTCGTGTTATTGTTAAACACATATTATATGTAATTTTTTATTGTTTAAATTGCATTTTTGAATACATAAATGGACTTAAGGGCATAAAAATCTCCTTGGACACTTTGATTTTGTAGAGTACACATCTTAAAGTTATAATTTTAACAAAATCGTTAAATTTATAAATTTGACCAAAAAACATACTTGAAAAATGACCAAACCGTATGATACTAAAACTACATTACCTTACCCACTTTGGTTGAAATCCTCACTAGTGACATGATGAGCTATAATGTTTTTTATCATTGTGAACTCTCAAGTGATGAATATTGTTGTAATGGCTTAGAGCCTTGTGAACTCTTAAATGAGTGGTACCAACAACCTAGCAATCTAGCCCTTGGCATAGAGCGAGGTGACTTTCTTTTACACACACACATACACACACATATAGACATGTGGGGGCTTATTAGCAGAATCTAAACCCCATTTAAACTATATATTATATATGCATAGAATATTCTACTTCTATGCATATATAATAAAAAGAGAGGGTGAGAAAAATTTTATTCCATGAATATATGCATTCTACTTGCTAATAGAGGGAAACATCTATTTAAACATATACTAATAAAAAAATTAATTTTAATGTGGATAACATGAATAAAATATTTTAATATCAACTTTGTATATATTATTTAAAGCAATTAAAAAAAAAAATTACATGGTTAAAACATTTTATTGGTGTATTGTTCAAAATCAAAGAAGTGTGGAATTATTTTTATGTACACCAAAGAGTTGACACATGGCAACATAATCCATCCTAAGCTCAAATTAATCAAAAACTAAGGGGAAAAATGCTCTCTATGGACAAACATTTTTTCAAGTTTTGCAGTCTAAAATAGGTTTGCAACTTAAGAGATCCGATCCCCCTAAGCATTAGTTATATCCAAACTTAAAATGGATATGTGGTGGTATATAAAGAACTAAATGAGTTAAACATCTCCATCTTATTATTCTTATTAGAAAGTAATTTTTTTTTTTTACTTTTGCAACTTAAGAGATCTGATCCCTCTAAGTACTAGTTAGACCCAAACTTAAAATATATATGTGGTGATATATTAAGAATTGAATGAGTTAACCATCCCCATCTTATTATTCTTATTAGAAAGTAATTTTATTTTTTTACTTTCAAGTTTTTATTCTCTTTGTGCTTCAAAATATTTTTTTATGATCTAACATATGAAATTGATATAGTTAATATGGATATTTAAATAGTTTATTTAAATTTGGTATTAAAATAGTTTTAAAAAGTATAAGAATTATAAATCATAGTGATAATAGAAGGGGAAAGTATAATACATTTTTAATTTTAATTATTTTATTTCTATTTAAAGTTATATAAAATTGTGTTATTTCATATGGAGATTCAAATATTTCCGAAATATTTTATTTATAACTAAATGTAAAAATGAAATACTTTTATCACATCTCATTCATATTCAAGAATTATTTTATTATTTTATTATTTAGAATATATTTTATTTTTATTTAAAGAAAACACATATAAAGAATTACAATTTTCCTTGTAAAATATCCCCAAAATACAACATGGAAATTTTATAATATTAAATGTAAAAGTGAAATACTTTTATCACGAAAAAGGATAGTTGGAATTGAATATTTTTAATTGTTAGGGGTCTTAAACATTCATGAATTTATAAGGGACCGACTGTAAGGAGAAAAAAAGCGCAGTACTAGGGTTTGTAGCAGGATTTTGGTGTTGGGCACCATGGAGGGGCTTGAAGGGGGGAGTTCCACTCTCTCCTACAGTCATGTAGTCTCTAATCATTTCAAGAATCCCATGGAAGTGGAAACAGGGTGTACAGAAAGAGGAAAACAGGAAAACAACAGAGCACAAAAGATGGCAGAAACACAGGAGGAAGTCAGAAGAGAGAAACGTATAGAAGTAGACAGTCAGAAAGCTGACCCCAGAATTCGGATAGGACCTTGTAAACCAAGGGCTTCCATCACACCCCGAGTGGTGTTAAGTGATCCAGCGCTACAGGCGCACAAGGAGCACATGGCGAACTATGTAGTGATATGAAAATTCATGGGGGTATGGCCAACGGAGAAGGCCCTACACGCATGGATAAAGAACCATTGGAAACCTAAGGGAGATATAGATCTGCACCTTGGATCCAAGGGTTTCTTCACAATTGTCTTTGCAAACATAGAGGATAAGGACAGGATGCTTGAAGGAGGTCCTTACTTCTATGCGGCTGAAGGACTATATATGCGACCTTGGGTAATGAACTTCGTCCCAGAGCGTGAGACATTTACTTCGGTGCTGGTATGGATAAGACTTTATTCCCTACCTCTAGATTACTGGCAGCCATAATCATTAAAGGCCATATGTAATAAACTAGGGCATTTCATAAAAATATCAGAGGCCACACTACGTGGAAAATATACCTCCTAGCCAGAATATGCGTGGAAAGGACCTCTATGGGGCTTTGCCAGATGAAATAATTCTAGAAGTTTATGATCAAGATTGGGTGCAAGTGGTGGATTACGAGCATATATCCTTTAGATGTCGCAAATGCCATGAACACGGGCACCTCTTTAGAGACTGCCTGGTAAATAAAATGGAGAGCAACATCAAAGCAACCTTAAGTAAAGAGACTGAAAGCTTTACTAAAGTGGGAGGCAAAGGAAAAGGGGGGAGAAAGAACCAAAAAGAAATCTATGAGGAAAATCAGCCTAGTCATAATAGGTTCAAGATATTAGAAGAAGAAGAGTGGGTTGAAAGAGAGAAGCAAGTATTGAAGGACAATCCAGTAGTGAAGGAAAAGGATGACAGCATAGAGGATAGATCTGACAAAAGCCAGCAAAAGGAAGATCAGCCCAGCACGATGGAACTTGATAGGGACCAAGATATGACCTCAAGTGAAGTGGGAACGAAGGAGCATGAATTGCAGGACATACTAGAAAGGGAGCATCCAGATCTAGAAAAATTCTTGGAGGAAGGAACTACCAAGGAAGTGGATTCGCTACCTCAAGAGGAATTTAACAGAGTACAATAGCTCTTCCTCTTGAGAACTTAGGCAAAGGGTTCAGGGGTCAAAAGGAACCATGATAGTCAGGATAACGGAGGGGTAAAAACTATGGAGGCAACATAGGGACATGCTCCCAAGAACCTAGGAAGAAAAAGAGGAAGAAAAAGACAAAATGAGTTGCTCGTAGAATGTGGAAAACTCATGATCAACTCAGGTAAGATGAAAGACCTAACCAATTACTCATTTACAAATCTTTCTTAATGAAACTTACGACATGGAATATTAGGGGTCTAGGAAGTAGAAGGAAACAATGAAATCTCAACAATAGAATGAAGGAGGAAAAACCAGATTTGGTATTTATCGAGGAAACAAAATGTTCTGTAGACAAAATAAGAGAAATTCATAGCAAGTGGTTTATTAAGTATGAATATCTAGAAGTTAAAGTAGACAACGCAGTAGGAGGAATTCTTACATTGTGGAACCCTCAGAAACTTGGAATCCTAGATGCTGAAGCATCCAAGAACTACCTATCAGTGGTCATCCAACCTTTGGAGGACAAGGAAGTTTATTTGATCACAAATGTCTATGGTCCACAAAAGCTTGAGAATAAATTCAGGTTTCTAACGTCTCTGGAGGAGCTAAGAGAAAGACATACGGGCATCCCATGGATTCTGGGAGGGGATTTTAATATGATCAGATCTCTCTCAGAAAAAAATGCGGGACTAGATCTCTAGGCAGAGATTCCATAGCTTGTTAGAACTTCATTACCAACATGAGGCTAGTCGATACAGAAACCCACAAGGGTATCTTCACCTGGAACAATAAAAGGGGAGGGGCTGCTCAAGTGGCCTCTAAACTAGATAGATTCATTATCTCTGAGGACCTTATCCTCTCAAGTCTTGACTTGTCAGCTATGATTCTCCCTTCTGGAGGCTCGAACCACTGGCCCATTCAATTAGAAGCGTCCTTTATAGGAACGCCAAGGAATAGACCTTTCATATTCGAAAACATATGGCTTACCCATCCGGACTTCAACAACAGTATTGAAAAATGGTGGATAGAAGATTTGAATGTTCAGGGTACTAAAATGTTCCTTCTGCAGCGGAGGCTGAAACACATCAAACTCAGGCTTAAAGATTGGAATAAGAACGTGTTTGGCAATATCTTCGAATCCAAAAAAGTAGTTGAGGGAAAGCTACAGGAAATTAACCAGGAGCTCATCACAAAGGGATTCACCGAGCAGGGTAAGAAGCAAGTTGATTCACTTCAATAGGACTGGGAAGAATTATGTAAGCAAGAGGAAATATTCTAGAAATAGAAATCGAGAGTTCAATGGTTAAAGGAAGGAGACAGGAATACAAGGTTTTTTCACAAGTCCACTATGGATCATCGGTCTCATAATAGGATTCTAGAACTGAAAGATACACAATGAAAATAGCTCAATACCCACAAAGAAATAGAATTTGCTCTGGTTCAACATTTCCAAGGCATAGCAGAGGAGCCCCTCATAGACAGATCACATTTCATCAATGACTTCACTAAACACATTCCTAGGCTTGTGACAAGAGAAGATAATTATAATCTTAACAGGCCAATGAATGAAAAGGAGATCAGTGAAGTCATCAAAGAAATGAAAAATGGGAAAGCTCCTGGCCCGGATGGTTTCAATGTTGACTTCTTCAAAGCATGTTGGAACATAGTCAAGCAAGATATTTTGGAGGTGGTAGAGGACTTGAGGAAAAACAAAATTGTTTTGAAGGCGCTCAACAACTCATTCATAGCATTGATCCCAAAGTAGGAAAATGCGATGACACCAGATAGATTCAGACCCATAGCATTATGCAACGTGGTGTACAGAATTATTTCCAAAATAATTGCAAACATGCTTAAGCTCCTTCTTCTAACTTTAGTGTTTGAGGAGCAAACTGGATATGTGGAAGGTAGACAAATTCTAAACAATATCATTCAAGCTCACGAAGTGATCCACTCTTTGAAGAGCAATAAGCAGACATGCATGATCATGCAACTTGATCTTGAAAAGGCTTATGACAAGCTTAGTTGGGCATATATCAGGGAAGTTCTAAAAGCATATGGCTTTGACCATAACTGGATAAGATGGGTAATGGCCCTCGTTACCACCTCAAGCTTTTCAATACTGCTGAATGGCTCACCATCCAAAACCTTCAAGCCTACAAGAGGTCTTAGACAAGGAGATCTGCTCTCACCCTTCCTCTTTATTCTCATGATGGAAGGGCTGGGAAATGCGATCAAAGCTGCCAAAGTAGAAGGCAAAATTCAGGGGCTCAAACTCACCATGAATGGGGATGCTTTGACTCATCAACAATTTGTGGACGACACCATGCTGCAGGGTAAACCTACGGTCAAAGAAGCTCTTTCCTTCAAACAAATTCTGAAAGACTTTGCTATGGTTGCAGGTACTGAGGTAAGCCTTACCAAGTCAAAGATTTTATTTTTTAATATTGATATTTCTATGTAGAGAAACCTCACCAAAATTCCAGGTTTTCAAAGAGAAATGCTACCCTCCAAATATTTGGGAGTTCCTCTAAAAAACAAACCTCTAAGCAAGATAGTTTCGGAGCCTGTTACTAATAGACTTCAGGACAAAATCTGTAAATGGACAAACATGGCTTTGAATTTGGCAGGAAGACTAGTGCTTAAAAAAGGCATCCTACAAACTATTCATATTTTCATGTTGTCAGCACTCCCATCTCCTAAAGGAGTTATTCAACGCATTAGAAATATTCAAAGAGATTTTCTTTGGGGCAAAGGGAAAGAGAAAAAGAAATGGGTTCTAGTAGCTTGGGAAAAGATCTGTAAACCTAAGACACATGGAGGTTTGAGACTTGATGACCCTGAAATCCTAAACAAAGTTTCGGGGGAAAAACTATGGTGGAGATGGCTAAAGGAATCAGATGCCCCTTGGGCCAAGGTTTGGAAACAAAAATATGCAAACAATTGGAAAGAAAGGGAGCACATCAGAATGTCTAGAATAATGAAAGGCTCCCACATCTGGAATAAATCTTGGGAGAACAAAGCTATTGTTCAAAAACACAGTTTTTGGGAAATCAGAGATGGAAACCTTGCTTGGATTTGGGAAGATAATTGGCAACAGGAACCAATACTGCTGAGAGAAGATTTTGACAATCTTAAGAAGGATACCGATGAAAAAGGGTTACACAGGGTAAATGACTTCTGGGAGCAGGACAGAAACAAAGGAAAATGGAGAGTATGGAAGAATCTAATTTACAATGAGGACTCTCCATTGAAGGCCCAGGCAAAAGATCTCACAGCTATCTTGGAACAGAGAAAGATTCTGATTTCAACATTTTCATACCAACTGAGATGGGGCAAAAACAATGAAGGGAACTTTAACCTTAAAGAGGCCAAGTGAATAGGCCTTGGGCTTGACTTTCCAAACCCTGATACGATATGGAAGGACCTATGGAAGAATCAAATTTGGATGAAAATCAAACTGTTCATGTGGTTGATGCAACATAAACATATTCTAACTTGGGAAAACCTATGCCCATTCACCTCGACCTTTTGGAATTGGGTAGCTTCAATCTTCAAACATTCTGACAGGGACATTGGTAGCATCGAAAGCACATTGAGGAATTGGAGGAGTAATTTCTCTAGAAATGAAATAATCAACAAAGCTTGGGAACTAGTTCCCGACTTTCTAATTTGGAATGTATGGAAAGAAAGAAACAATAGAACCTTCAAGAACAGGAGTGGTTCTGCCCAGAGCATTATGGATCAGATCATAGGACAGCTCAAAGAGACTGTAGGAAGCCTTATAAAAACCCCCCCTGAGAACCAACCTCATGAACAGGATAGGCAGATTCTGCTACAGTTGGGCCTTTAGGGGCTCTTCCCCCAGGGAATAACCAAGAATGTAAGTCATATATCAGCTGATAAGGATCTCTAGCACCCCGCCCCTGGTTTAATGAAGTGCAATATAGATGGGGCCTCAAAAGGAAACCCTGGCATTGCTGGGTATGGAGGAGTAATAAGAGATGAGAAGGGGTTAATAAAAGTCATATTTCACAATCATCTGGGTAAAGCCACTAATAATATGGCAGAGTTCATGGCCCTAGCGCAATGGCTAGAAATCTTAAAGGACTCAAACTTGCATAATACCATAATTGAAGTTGATTCTAAACTGATAATCAACTCAGTCAAGAAAATATGTAATGGCTCAGTGCCAGAAAAAGTTTCGAAACACTAGAGATTACTACAAGTCTATCATCTTATTCAATCCCACCTGCGCACCATGAGAACCCTAAGTTTCACTCATGTGTGAAGAACAGCCAACAGGTTAGCGGATATGTTAGCTAATGAAGGCGTTCTATGTGCCAAAAGCAATAAAATATATGAATGGTCAAAGACTTCTCAGGGTCGATTGAAGGATGAATGCCACAAATAGGCATCAGTAGACAGGGAGTTCTGCCAGAACAGAGGAAATAAGTAGGATGATGTATAAGCAGGGTGCTCTTCATGTACAGAGGACTTTTAGTAGACATGAGGAAAAGTATGAGTAGGAGGTCAAGAGCGAAACTAGGGGTTTACTCTGGTTATCGAGCGGGAATTTGGTCACGGAAATCTACAGTTATCAGTTTCACGGGCGAGAAACTATTTACAGAACAAGTCTTCAAAGGTATAAGAAAAACATTAACTGTAGCCTTTTAATGTTTGGTGCCGAGAACTTCACTAAAGAGTGGGCAGGTCAGCATAATCGCGGAAATACAATGCATTTTGCGCGGCAAACTGCTCGTTGGTTAACCTTCCATTCGGACCTAAAATGTGTTTAAGATTTGACTCTATAAGGCTTTGGGTCCGAAGGCGCAGTTAAGTTTCGTGCTTGTTGGAGAGGCCTTTTGAGATCGCTTTCATCTGGTGAATTTTGGGTGGCTAAACTGCCTGAAGGTTATCATCCCGTTCGGACCTGATATGGATTCTAATGTCGTTTTATTATCTTTTTGGGTCTGTTTTTGTCGTTAAAGTGTGAGCGTGTTGCTCACCCGATATTTCACCTGGACCGTTATATTTGTGGGTCTTGATTGAACGGCCTTGTTGTGCGGTAGGACCGCGATGGTAATGTGGAAAGTTGGTTCAGAGGCTTGGTCTGTGGGCCCGAGGCTTGGGCAACTGCGCCCTTTTTGTATATTATGTAACTTTTCTTTTAAATGAAATAAAAAGACCTACACTTGCTTTAGCAAAAAAAAAAATACTTTTATTACATCTCATTCATATTCAAGAATTATTTTTTCTATTTAAAATATAGTTTATTTTTATTTAAGAAAAAACACATATAAAAAATTACAACTTTCTTGTAAAATATCCCCGTAAATTTTATAATATTAAAGCGCTACCAAAAAATAAAATAATATTCTTACACCTATGCTATATTTTTGTCTTTGATGCAGAGGGACCGCTTTGTCTTCTTTTGAGAATTTGAAACCTTCTAATGGAAGCCCAATATTAATTAATTTTATTTTAACAATATATTAATATATATTTTTTATTAGGAAAATTTCTTAAGTAATATTAATTTTGTGAATAATACAATTTCAAAAAAAGAATTTTTTTTTTTAATTTTGTAAAAGTTCTTATCTTGTATTTATATATATGGATACTTTCAACATTTAATTTTTATTTTGAAATTTAATCATATATTTTTGTGGTTACTTTAACAATGAAGAAGATTATTTTATAATATTCAAATAGATATTAGAGTAGATGTATACAATTTTTGTTAATAGTTATTTGATTATTTAAATTAAAAAAAAAAAACATGTATCATAATTAATTTGTTTTTTAAGGAAGAAGAGTATTTTATAAAATTCAAATAGGTATTAAAGTAAATATATACAAATTTTATCAATAGTTATTTAATTATTTAAATTCTTTCAAAAAAAACATTTATCATAATCAATTTGTTTGTCAAAAGTTTTTCACTTTCAATTTTATGATGGAACTTAATTAATTATGAACTATTCATTTAAAAAAACTTAATAAAACATGCATTTTTAACCCATATTTAAAGGCATTAATAAAAGTCTCAATTTAGATAGAGATTGTTAAATGCCTTCTTAACGTGCATTTTTATTAAAACATAGTGTCATAGTTGCAACACCTATTTAAAGTCATTGATACAAGTCTCAATATGGATGGAGATTGTTAAATTTTTTCTTACATATAAGAATATTAAATCTTTTATGACCACTGATAAAGATTCTAGTAAGTTTGCTGCTTCATATCTAAATATCCAAATAACAAGAAGGCTTTTAAACATGTTTTTTTCATTACTTGTTATATATATATATATATATATATATATATAAGTTTGTCGTAACTACAATTTATATTAATGGTGATGAGTCAGCCTGCATTGTGGATAATTGTTAGAGATGATTGTCTTCACTGTTGGTTTGACAACTAAATTATGATAAGTTTTTCCACATATGAAAAAAAACTACAATTTATATTTAAAAGCATTAACCAAAATCTCAATTTAGGTAGAAATTATTAAATACCTTCTTAAATATAAATACATTAAATCTTTTCTAAATATTAATAAAAAATTCGGTAAATTTTTACCCTATCCAAATAATGAAAAGGTACTTAAACACATCGCTTTCCATTACATGTTATGGTTTGAAAATAGACATATAACTACCCCATATCCAAATAATGGGAAGGTAATTAAACACATTACTTTTCATTACATTTTATTATTTGAACTTATAGATATATGATGATTTATTGTCTGGATGTTTGGAAAATAAAGACTTAGTTACAACTACCGTTGGACAAATCCAACAACTACACAAATCATGGCCAAGCTGGCATATGCAATGATCATAGTAGACATCATTCCTCATGAGGTGAAATGGTGGAGTAAAAAAAACTAGAATTGGGACATTCCTCCAAAACTTAAATGTTTCACTTGGTTGGTTCTAGAAAATAAAATCCTAAAGTGGGACAATATGTCTTGTCGTGGGTTCAAGGGAATGTCTGTGTTCTCAGCGAGCGGGGCCCCAAAACAACGAAGCACCTTTGCTTTCAATGCGAATTTGCATTTTCTCTGTGGCGGGAATTCCATTCGACTCTAAGCATTTGAATTTTAGGTCCACCTAGTTATCTAGAAACATGCATCTTCCAGTGGGATCAAAGCATGCAGAATCACCAATCCCTTCCAATTTATGTGGCTTGGGGAATGTGGAAAATTTGAAACAAACTGATCTTTGAAGATCTCCTTATAACCATCCGCTTGATTATGCCTTATATTCTGGGTTTTTTCTATGATTATCTTAGACAAAGGAAATCTAGGGAACATCACATTATTGCTACTCCTATGGCTTACTCTGTGGACAACTCTGGATTCTTTGACTGAACTCAACAAAATGGAAACTACAACAGAGGTGTTGTTATAAATCTTTCAGGAAATGTTGCAACCAATATTTGTCTGAACATGAAAATGGGTTCCAATGCAAAAGTAGAGATTGTTGCTTGTTGGGCCTGTCTTCTTGTTGTTGCATCCATTAAGGTGGTTTCTTTGCAGGTTCATGGAGACTCTCAATGTGTACTTAGGTGGCTAAAAGGAAACAATAATCTCAAGGCTATCGACCTTCATTGATGGAAGGATAGAATTAAATCCTCGAAAGAATACTTCCAATGTCTCTATTTCCAACATGTTCCTAGAGAGTTGAATTGTCGGGCGGATTCATTATCTAAAGGAGGTCTCCTAGAATAGGAGGGTTTAACCATCATGGAAAAATACTAAGGCAATCAACTTCTGTGGAGAGGGAACCTACATTTCCCTTCTGATCACCAACTCTTTCCTCTCCAGTTTTCTTAGATATAATCATGCTCATATGCTCATAATATAGTGATCTGGTTCCTTTTATGATCAAAATTTTGTTAGTTCAAAATCATAGTCTTTATGTGTTGATGTTTTTGTTATGCATAATTTTTTGTCGGTTCATGGTATGCTCTGATTCTAAAGCTCTCGAAGCTTTTTGTACGATTTCAGTTTATTTTTTTGGGTTCATTCTCTGTCCTTTTCTAGGCTTGATGGTTGTTTTTATGTTCCATATTTCAGAGCCCAAATAGATCTTGCAAATTTCTGCTATGATTGTAAATAATGACTTTACTTCTTTTCTCTAATTGAAAGGATGATCTCTCCCTTTTCCTAAAAAAAATACTACTATTGTTAGTGTTTGAAAAAAATGACAAAAGTAAATAAATAAACTAAGGACATTGAAATTATTATTTAATTCCTATCTCAATAGTTGTGTAAGCAATAAAATTTTGAGTAAAAGTTGAAGAGTGCCAATAATTAAGTGTGATTGGAATTATATGAATGAAACCTTCAATTTCTATGAAACTCCTAACAATGTTTACATATGAGTTTTCATTGTTTATGAGGACAAATATAAATTATTATAGATCACAAGTTGATAAAGATTAAGTGGAGAATGAAATAAATATATAAATATAGATAAAATCACACAAAATTATTGTAGAAAGTATAATAATATAGTGAAAACTAAATTCGACTAATGAATGAAATGGAAAACAATACAATATACTAACCAATACAAAATCACCAAAGTGGTGGTAGCTTATCTCTAAATAAAGATGTGTTGCCTATGCTCATTTGCAACAAGAACATTTCAAGACGCTAAAATTCATTTTAATATAAAGTATACAAGTATAAGAGGAAAAAACCCTAAATATCCAAAGCCTTAACCCTAGAAGATGACGTGGCAAAAGAAATGTAGACCCTAACGATCCTATTTGATATGTCAACTTCCTAGGGCTACAAATTTCACATACAAACACCATTTGAAGTGTTTCTTGGACTATTACAAACCCTATCCAATGCTCCATGTATTTGATAAGCCTTGTACTAAGCCATGTCAACTATAAAAAATGCACAGGAAGTGTTCAAAAAAATGTATGAGAAGTACAAGGCTTTGTAAGTCTATCGTAGAACTACCAAGATGTAGAACCATTCCAAGATAATGGAAGAGGTTGGGGACCATCACTATGAAGTTGTATTAGTCATTTCCCCTTAGGAAGCAATGGTCCACATTGTATCAATCTCCTCAATCACATGGGGAAAGGTCTACTAAATCTTCCTCCCATTGAGCCACATGCCCTGATGAAGGCATTCCCTTACTTTAACAAACCAATAGAGTTATATGTTTTTCTAGTGGTCGCCCTTCACCTTCATGTCTATGATCTGGTTGACTATATCCCACTCAATGTAGTTGGGTTGATTTCTACAAAGGCCAAGTCCATGGTCATGTTTGAGGTGTCTAATAGAGGTGAAAATATAGTTAAAAGAAATCCACATTAAATGTATAGAGTCAACCAAGGAAATGTGGAATACTTCAAAATAATCCTCTTCAACAACTTAGATGATGGTGTAAGGCCCATATTAGCGTGGTCCAAGCTTCCTATGAGGTTCTCTCTCTGCAAGTGCAATGCTACCTTATCACTAGCTATAAAATTTGTGCCTATCCTAACATTGATTGTGTTGTCGCTTATGCTTGCTTGTTGTTGGATGTACTAGATTTGTTCAGAAAATTTGATCACTCTATCTATCTTGGTTGAAGCATTGGGAACACTCTCTCTATATATGTCATGCAATAAGGAAAAAAATGTCAATTGTGGTCGAGGGATGGGATTGTAAAAATGTTGGGGCCAATAAAGTGAATAAGGGTTCTATAGTAGCTATGTTAGACATAAGGGAGGCTCACATCCCATGTACATGGATGCTTGGAGGTTGTACATTCTAAGGATATGCATAATCTTACCAAAAATTCTAGATTGATAGTGCTTGGGAACTTATCCATCATAATGAAATTTCTTCTCCATAACCAAGTCTCACAATATCACTAGTTGACATCCATCTTTGAATGAATTAGATACGAGAAATAGAGTTTGGCCTCACTGTCTTGCTTCCAAATCTTTCAACATTAGAACTATGAAGTGAATCAACTAGCAAATTTAGAAACAAAAAAGAAAGTGGTGGCTTTTAATCAAATTTAAGGTTTAGGATCAACCAATCTTGTAAATATCCCATGAACCACATTGATGGAAACAACATGAGGAAAATAATGGATCAAGATGTGGATGCTCATCAGGATTTTGATTAGGGACAATTGATAAGGGCCCTCACACCACCCTCATATGTCCCACATTACTTCCATCCTAGGTCCCAACCCCCCCTCTATATCCTGGGATGATCCACTTGGGAACTATCCCGTGGCTCACAACTACTCGTTATTTAGTCTATTCTCTCAACATAGTTGAAATAATTTAGTGTAGACCTACTGCAGCTTAGAAATTCACTCCTCTGTGTTCACATCCATTTTATCATTTTTTCGTAACCTTTCCCTTGAATTTTATCCTTTTCTGCTCTTCCATATCCTTGTTTTACTCCGTTTTTATGCTTATGTGTGACATTAAGCTCAATATTTTCCAATGCATTTATGTTAGTATTTTAAATTATTTTATGATTAAGTATTATAAAAATAATATGTTTTCACTTATATTTGAAAGTTGGGTGAGTTTGGTAAAGGTTATAGGTATATTTGGTGATTCCTTCAATGAAAATTTTGACCACTAAGGTCAAAATTCGATTTTTCTCTTCAACCCTTGAAGATTTGATGATGATTTGAGAGGTTCACTCAAGTATCTTGGACGGAGAAGAATCATGAAAGTGTTTCTATCAAATTGTTTGGAGATATTCATGAGAAAATATTTAGAAATACTTAGAGATATTTACTTCTTAATTATTAGCAAATGGTTGTAACCACATGAAAGGTACGCTGATATGAATTCATTATTGCTTATCTTAGTTTCAAACCAAGTTTTAATATAAATAAGAGTGTCTTTTCCATTACAAGGGGAGGGATCTTAGAGCACATGTCCAACTCATGATGGAATAGAATAAAATTTCTTAATATTTCCTTTCACGTAGATTGGGATTCTCTAGTTTTAGATGTAGAATGTTTTGATTTAGTTTATGATCTTATAGAATAGTCTACTACTTTGTTCTTAGAATAATTGGACTCAATCCAAATAGATCACAACCACATTTTATTTCATTTTATATTATTTTATTTATTTTATGCAATCTCATTTCTTGTACATTATTTCTTGGTAAATACTTCTCTTTATTTCCATTAACCTTTGTTATATATGTGTATATCAATGTTTGCTTTTATATTGCAACAAGCATTTTTTTCCAATTAGAACAACTTTTTCTTTTGAAAGCAAGTTTAATATTGTTTGATTGAGTAAAATATTGATGAGTCTAACATAGTATTATTGCAAGTCATTGAGCCACCTAGGGGAGTGAGACAAAGACAATACCACCAAATATTTCTACAAGTAGAGACCAATCAGACTTGAATCAGTTATATTTTTCTTGCTTTAGAATAATTTTCATTTCAAGAATGTGTGGTTAGAATTTCTTCTTTAGTCAATAACCTATCTAAGTGAAAGGAGCATTGTTGTGTGGGCATTTTTTAAGGCATAGATTCCCACACCATGATTTTTCACCAGTGTAAGTTTTTATAATCTAGAAGAAAAAAGATTATTTCATTTCTTGTTGTCTGGTTATAATTTATTCTTTCATCAACAATATACATAAGTGAAAGGAGCATTGTTGTGTGGGCCTTTCTCAAAACAAAGATTCCCATGCCTTGTTTTTTTGTTGGTGTAAAATTATGAAGCTTAGATAGAGGAAGATTAGTTTCTTTCCATCCTAAAATGGCTTTTAATTGATGAAGTGTAGTGTATCTTATTTCATAAACTAGGATATACATTAAGTATTTAGCTAGATTTTACTACAAACAATCTAGTTTTGCACATACAATGTTTGCACGTCTGCATTTCAATAGTTTGCAAACTTCATATTGATAATAAAATGTTACTCAATCTATGCAAATAAATTACTTGACGCTCAAATCTCAACAATTATCTTCCCTCATGAATTTGACTCTTTCAACATTGATAGTCCCACGTTTTCTCAGCGCTGGGTTAGCATTCACGGGCTATCTAGATGGCTCTCTACCACAAGTTCTTTTGGTCCTCAATTCTTCTTCTACTCCATTTATTATTGCATTCTAGAAGTATCTTTCTCAATTTTGTGTGTTTTTGCAAAGGATTAAGCAAAGTGTTTCACTGATAGTACGGGTTTTTACCATCCTTTGGCTCTCAGGGAAACATAGAACCTTGGGGTGTAGCAACACCATAGCTTCTTTGCACCCTATGGAATGAGGCACGAGTAACATCCACAATTGGAAGGTTGTATTGGTTCTCATATGTTCAAGGGATCTACATTAGCATATCGACATCGACTATACAAAATTACGTAGAATAAGACAGATGCTGGAAAGTTGTGAAGCCAAGATTAAGGAATTGGAGAATCAATTGATGACTCAAGATGAACTCCAATCCAAGGATAATCAAATTTGATCTCAACTTTTTGAACTCATGATGAATGAAGTTGACATGAGTTCCCTAGTCTTCCAAACTTGTAGAATTTCCATCATGAAGAACATAATCCAAGCAATTATACCTCAACTAGTTCTCCTTTCCTTTGGGACTCCTGCTTTTCCTACTCCTTAGATGTTTTCACTTAAGTCGTTTCAATGTAAATATGGGTGATCCACGAGAGAACGATAATCAACACCAAAATCCTTCTCCATCATCACATTAAAAAAGATATGCTTATTAACACAATAAAAAAACAAAACATCAGATGAGTGACTCCTCTATTTTGAATATTCTTAAAATTTACATATTTAAACTATTTTATAAAATCTATATATTTAATTGTTTACAAAATTAATATATTGGAAATGTATAATTTTATTTTTTTAATTTTTTTTATGGTCAATTCTATCTCTTTTTTTTTTTTTTTTTTTTTTTTTTTTTTTTCTGTGTAAAGACTAATCTATTATATTAAAAAGAGAAAAAATATGTACAGAGAGGTTTGAACCTCTGAGGGTGCCATAGGCAACCCTCTATCAAAAAAACCTTACAGATATTGCTGTTCTCTTGGATTACAAAAAGATTGTTCATAAACTTAACATCTGCGTGCAGCTATAACGACCCAAAACTAGACAGGACATTACTGATAACTACTCGTGAACAACATTTCAAAAAGGAGATCCAACTTAAAATTCCAGCAACAGAGCACCTACTAGCCAGAGTTGGAAGGTGCCGAGCGCACTGAAAATTCGCCAGGAGCACTGGAAATCCAAAAACTGAATCATTGTGCTGAAACTGAAGGCACCAGAGATTAAGTCTGCTGTGACTCACCAATCGCATTATCCTTGGCCTTGTCCGGGGCTCGCTCCCAAGTAATCATTACCTCATCTTCGACTTCCATAAGATTGCCACCCGGTGGAGGCACAGGATACAAGACACTTTCATACCTGTTTGCTGGATCACAGGCAATGACATTCTCCTGAGGAGAGTCCCACTGACTGCCAGCTTCACCTTGACCTTCCTCTTCGTGCACCGCCGCTGAGACCTTGAGGGTATCTTCCGCCAAGCTGCTCTGAGAGGCACTGGTGTTCTGAGAAGGTAATTGATCCCCGGATTCTTCCTCTGAGCTGGACAGCTCATCTTCTTCCTCCGAGAAGATGACCGTAATTATAGCCGAAATAAGCGGCTTGGTGAGCCTGCTTTTGAATTTAAATCTGGATGTATGGAACGAACTATTTAGAGAAGGACTAGACTCATCTGAGGGCATGGAAGAAGGCGAGGCTATAGCCAGCGGGGATATACGACGAGGAGCAGGTCTTCCCCTTCCCCCCTGCCCTCCTCGGGATCCCGAGCTGCTCCCTCTCCTGGAAATACCGCGACGACGGGGGGCCATAGTCGGATAAAATAGCAGATTACAAAAACACAAAGGCTGTGGGTAAGAGATAAGCAATTCACAGATTAAACTAATACGAAAAGAGGACCCAGCTGTAACATAACAGACCCGGACTTTAGGCACACAAGTGAATGACCTGACAAGCAGACACTGCCCCGCCCCGACCAAGAGAACCCAGTTCCCAACCCAAGTTCCTATACCAAAGGCGGAGACTGACCTGAATTTTACAGAGGAAATGCCAAAGGGTGATCTGAATCGCCAGATACTCCAGGTAAAAACAGGCTTGGAACACCCAGCCCCGACGCAAAGAGACAGAGTATAATACCTCAGGCTGAGCAGCTGTGGAATGTTATAAGTCTCTGGCAGCTTCCTCTGAGACCAGTATCCCCATATGAAACCTCTGCTTGCCGAGAGCAGATGCACCGCGACGCTTCCAGAACAAGCCAGAACAATTAAGACCTCGAGAATTCGCGCCATACTAATCACCTCCAATAGCATACCTTGGGTTCATGCCGGCATTAATGAACCTTGAATGCCTTCCTTATGCCGTCTGCTCATTCTTGAGTACTTGCCAGCTGCCATCTGCGCATGCTTTGGCATTAACATCTCATATTGACACTCGCATCCGGGTGCAATTCTATCTCTTTAATGTGAAAAGTCATTTTATTATATTTTGCAATATTCCGTCAATATAATTTTTTCATTAACATAAATATTTCCCATTTTAATTAAAAAGGAAAGAAAGATAAACTAAGTTCCTAATTGGATGGAAGAGATGGAAGAGTTGTGTAAAGAAAGTCTATCTCAAGAATTTGTTTCAATATCATCATATTTGTGGGTTGGATATGTATTACATTGAATTTAGGGTTATGTCATAGATGCGTTTATTTGTGATCGTTGTGCGATTACAAAAATGTTCACACTTTGTTGTTTTATTAGACATGTATTTTCGTTTCGATATTGAACTTAACATCGATGCATTAAATTAAATAGACACAAACATGATTCAGTTGGGTTACTACATCTTTTTCGTCCAATTCCTTCCACATTATTGGCCTACGGGTTACACTCGCGCTAGATGGATGAAGGATGCCTTAATGCCTTCCTTCTAGCGGATCTTTCCCTATCGACTACAACTCATTGCTCTGGGGCAAAGATCTAGAGTCCATTTGGTAGTACCTTAGGGTTTGCAGTCATTAGTGGTAGATCCTTCGCTATCGACAGTGGGAAACAATTATTGTCTCCTGATTGATAGATTCTTACAGGTGTTCGACTCCAACTCATCTATTCACACTTGTTAGATTGTACTAGGTACCTTGACGCTCATTATCATTATCGGTGAGTGGTATTGCGTTTGTTAACGGTATACATCAATGACCAGTAATTAGATGATTTCTCACATGGTCGACTTCAGATCATTTATTCCCATGGTGTAGAAATGTACCACGACGGTCGGTGAAGACCGTCGATTGCATCAGCATTTTATTGGTTCACTTGATAGTTGCTCCTGTTGCTGCTAGTGGATACCACTCCACCTCATATGTTGCAGTCATTCATGGCGACATTTTATATGTTGGCACCTGAGTTTGCAGTGTAGTACCACCTTACTCCATAATGTTCATTTGGTACTTTTGGGATCAGTCTTTGATATCAGTGATCAGCTTCATCCTTCAGCATCATTGACATTCTTATATGTGATATCCAGACATGTACTTGTTCGATCATGATTAGATGATCCATTATATATTTTCCAGTCTTATATACTTGTATACTTAGTGGATCCTCTTGTACTTGATATGCAAACATGCTTTACTTTCTCTGAGCATGGATATGCCCGCCTCAGATAATGTTTCTTTCTGATCTCCTTTTGTGGCTTGGTAGGCTGAACTCTGGTCAAGTCCTTCTGAGTTATTTTATAAAATTCAAATAGATATTAGAGTAGATGCATACAATTTTTGTTAATAGTTATTTGATTATTTAAATTTTTTCAAAAAAAACATTTATCATAATTAATTTGTTTGTCAAGGAAGAAGACCATTTTATAAAATTCAAATAGATATTAAAGTAAATATATACAAATTTTATTAATAGTTATTTAATTATTTAAATTCTTTCGAAAAAACATTTATCATAATCAATTTGTTTGTCAAAGTTTTTTCACTTTGAATTTTATGATTGAACTTAATTAATTATGAACTATTCCTTAAAAAAAACTTAATAAAACATGCATTTTTAACCCATATTTAAAGGCATTAATAAAAGTCTCAATTTAGATAGAGATTGTTAAATGTCTTCTTAACATGCATTTTTATTAAAACATAGTGTCGTAGTTGCAACACATATTTAAAGTCATTGATACAAGTCTCAATTTGGATGGAGATTGTTAAATTTTTTCTTACATATATGAATATTAAATCTTTTATGACCATTGATAAAGATTCTAGTAAGTTTGCTGCTTCATATCTAAATATCCAAATAATGAGAAGGATTTTAAACATGTTTTTTTCATTACTTGTTATATATATATATATATATATATATATATATATATATATATATATATATATATATATATATAAGTTTGTTGCAACTACAATTTATATTAATGGTGATGAGTCAGCCTCCATTGTGGATAATTGTTAGAGATGATTGTCTCCACTGTTGGTTTGACAACTAAATTGTGATAAGTTTTCCCACCTATGAAAAAAACTACAATTTATATTTAAAAGCATTAACCAAAATCTCAATTTAGGTAGAAATTATTAAATACCTTCTTAAATATAAATACATTAAATCTTTTCTAGATATTAATAAAAAATTTGGTAAATTTTTACCCTATCCAAATAATGAAAAGGTACTTAAACACATCGCTTTCCATTACATGTTATGGTTTGAAAATAGACATATGACTACGCCATATCCAAATAATGGGAAGGTAATTAAACACATTACTTTTCATTACATTTTATTATTTGAACTTATAGATATATGATGATTTCTTGTTCGGATGTTTGGAAAATAAAGACTTAGTTACAACTACCGTTGGACAAATCCAACAACTACACAAATCATGGCCAAGTTGGCATATGCAATGATCATAGTAAACATCATTCCTCATCAGGTGAAATGGTGGAGTCAAAAAAAATAGAATTGGGACATTCCTCCAAAACTTAAATGTTTCACTTGGTTGGTGCTAGAAAATAAAATCCTAACGTGGGACAATATGTCTTGTCATGGGTTCAAGGGAATGTCTTTGCTATCAGCGAGCGGGGCCCCAAAACAACGAAGCACCTTTGCTTTCAATGTGAATTAGCATTTTCTCTCTGGTTAGAATTCCATTCGACTCTAAGAATTTGAATTTTAGGTCCGCTTAGTTATCTAGAAACATGCATCTTCCAGTGGGATCAAAGCATGTAGAATCACCAATCCCTTCCAATTTATGTGGCTTGGGGAATGTGGAAAATCTGAAACAAACTGATCTTTAAAGATCTCCTTATAAGCATCCAGTTGATTATGCCTTAGATTCTGGGTTTTTTCTATGATTATTTGAGACAAAGGAAATATAGGAAACATCACATTATTGCTACTCCTATGGCTTACTCTGTGGAAAACTTTGGATTCTTTGACGGAACTCAAGAAAATGGAATCTACAACATAGGTGTTGTTATAAATCTTTCAGGAAATGTTGCAACCAATATTTGTCTGAACATGAGGATGGGTTCCAATGCAAAAGTAGAGATTGTTGCTTGTTAGGCCTGTCTTCTTGTTGTTGCATCCATTAAGGTGGTTTCTTTGCAGGTTCATGGAGACTCTCAATGTGTACTTAGGTCGCTAAAAGGAAACAATAATCTCAAGGCTATCTACCTTCATTGATGGAAAGAGAGAATTAAATCCTAGAAAGAATACTTCCAATGTCTCTATTTCCAACATGTTCCTAGAGAGTTGAATTGTCGAGCAGATGAATTATCCAAAAGAGTTCTCCTGGAAGAGGAGGGTTTAATCATCATGGAAAAATACTAAGGCAATCAACTTCTGTGGAGAGGGAACCTACATTTCCCTTTTGATCACCAATTGTTTCCTCTCCAGTTTTCTTAGATATAGTCATGCTCATATGCTCATAATACAGTGATCTAGTTCCTTTTATGATCAAAATTTGTCAGTTCAAAATCATTGTCTTTATGTGTTGATGTTTTTTTTATGCACAATTTTTTGTCGGTTCATGGTATGCTCTAATTCTAAAGCTCTCAAAGCTTCTTGTACGATTTCGGTTTATTTTTTTGGGTTCATTCTCTGTCTTTTTCTGGGCTTGATAGTTGTTTTTATGTTCCATATTTCAAGAGGTAGCGCATGCAGTACCAGGAGCAGCAAATTATATATGGAGGAGCAGAGACCAGCAACAGTATAATCAGGTTGCAGCTAAAATTGAGCTGAACAAATATTCATGAATTTCATGGCAGAAATAAACTGCATAGAAAGGCCATAAAACAAATGGCTCAAATTAATTATGCAGGGCAAGAATACGCCTGCTCTGATACCATGTTAAACACACATGGGAGCAACAACAATATGAATGATAAATCATGAGAGTACAATTTTTATTAACAAGAGATATACATTTATAGTACATTATGTGACCGTTGGGTTTCACATCCCAAGGTCTCTTGGACTACTTAGTCTATTCAGCTTCCACACTAACCCATTGAGGATTAGGTGTCCAACACTCTTCAATCTAGTGATCATGTCATTGTTTCTGACATTGTTATGGTACATCGACACTAGAGGGGTTGATGCATTGATTGAACATGGTATTCATTTTCTTCCTAATTGTGTTTATCTCGATAGTCCAATGACTGTATGTGGTGTAGAAGCAAAATTTGCTTGGAAAATCAACTTCTTAGTGACTACATTCTTTTCATGCACTTTCAATCTCGTGATCGTGTTGTTCCCTGACCTGCGAATCAACATTAGAGGGCTTGATGGATTGGTTAAACATGGTGTTTATTTTATGCTTAATGGTTTTTCTTTTGATAGTACACTTGTACACCTACTACTTGTGGTGGAGAAGCCTATGTTTCATTTGCATCACTAGGCGCCCCAAACCAGTTGTGGCCATTTTTTTTTGTTTTTGAATTAACTAAAATTATAAAAGCAAAATTGTTGATGGTTTTCTATGGGAACCATAGCCAACTAGAATTGTCTTGTTGAGACATTTATCACATGATCATCCATATGTTAGTTCCTTTGGAATCCCTCTATTCATCCCCTACCAATCCAACCTTTCAAATCGAATTGCAAGAATTTTGAGCAGACAAACTTCTATATTTTCACTACATCACATGAACATTGCTTTAAGGAAATTCTAGGCATCTAAATTTTCTTGCTAGCGAGGGTACTAGGATGATTTTGTCACCTTTACCATTTCCACCATGTTTCGTTATTGATTACCTAGTTTTTAATTTTGTTTGAATGGATTGTATTTAACCTCAACTTAAAAATTGACAATCATTCTCAATTGTTCTCGTTGATGTTTACAACTAACCATTTATAAATACTATATCTTTAATGTGATGTTATAATTTTAACAAAATCGTTAAATTTATAAATTTGACCAAAAAACATACTTGAAAAATGACCAAAATGTATAATACTAAAACTACATTATCTTACCCACTTTGGTTGAAATCCATGCTAGTGACACGATGAGCTATAATGCCTTCTAGCATTGTGAACTCTCAAGTGATGAATATTGTTCTAATGGCTTAGAGCCTTGTGAACCCTTAAATGATTAGTACCAACAACCTAGCAATCTAGCCTTTGGCATAGAGGGAGGTGACTTTCTTTTATATATATATATATATACAAATTAATATCACTTAATTTTACGCATTGAAATATTTTATTTATGACTTATATTGAATTTGTTTATTAATAATAATAATTTTTCAATGCTATATATTAATTAATGAGTTGAGAGGCACTCTACAATCCAATATGGGAGAGATGCTAAGACATTTTATTAAAGAAATAAAATAATGCTTATAATAAAAAATTAAAAATTTTGATAACAATTTTTTTTTTCAATGTCACCTATTTATAAAACACTTCAATGTCCACTTCAAATAATATAATTTTACATCAACATTATCTATACAAAGATAAAGTGAGCCATAAAAATGTAATGCATTAATAAGTGCTGTTTAATTCAGGTTATGAAGGAGAATATAGAATTGAAATGTAGCATTTTACAAAAATATTAATAACAACATAAATTCAATGTATGTGTATAGAGATCAATCTATTAATAAGTGCTTTCAAATTCAGGGTATGGAGGGGACGTGCAATTCTTTCCATGCTTAATATAGAGTTGACATGTAGCATTTTAAAAAGAATATTAATAACAACATAAATTCAATGTGTTTGTATATATAGATATAAAAAGAGAGGGTGAGAAAAATTTTATTCCATGAATATATGCATTCTACTTGCTAATAGAGGGAAACATCTATTTAAAAATATACTAATAAAATTTTTTATTTTAATGTGGATAACATGAATAATATATTTTAATATCAACCTTGTATATATTATATAAAGCAATTAAAAAAAAAATCATGTGGTTAAAACATTTTATTGGTGTATTGTTCAAAATCAAAGAAGTGTGGAATTATTTTTATGTACACCAAAGAGTTGACAGATGGCAACATAATCCATCTTAAGCACAAAATAATCAAAAACTAAGGGGAACAATGCTCTCTATGCACAAACAATTTTTCAAGTTTTGCAGTCTAAAATACGTTTGCAACTTAAGAGATCTGATCCCCCTAAGCATTAGTTATATCCAAACTTAAAATGGATATGTGGTGGTATATTAAGAATTGAATGAGTTAAACATCTCCATCTTATTATTCTTATTAGAAAGTAATTTTTTATTTATTTTTACTTTTGCAACTTAAGAGATCTGATCCAAGTACTAGTTAGACCCAAACTTAAAATAGATATGTGGTGGTATATTAAGAATTGAATGAGTTAAACATCTCCATCTTATTATTCTTATTAGAAGGTAAATTTTTTCTTTTTTACTTTCAAGTTTTTATTCTCTTTGTGCTTCAAAATATTTTTTTTATGATCTAACATATGAAATTGATATAGTTAATATGGATATTTTAATAGTTTATTTACATTTGGTATTAAAATAGTTTTAAAAAGTATAAGAATTATAAATCTTAGTGATAATAGAAGGTGAAAATATAATACATTTTTACTTTTAATTATTTTATTTCTATTTAAAGTTATATAAAATTATGTTATTTCATATGGACATTCAAATGTTTCCGAAATATTTTATTTATAACTAAATGTAAAAATGAAATACTTTTATCACATCTCATTCATATTCAAGAATTATTTTTTTATTTAGAATATATTTTATTTTTATTTAAAGAAAACACATATAAAGAATTACAATTTTCCTGTAAAATATCCAAAATACAACATGGAAATTTTATAATATTAAATGTAAAAGTGAAATACTTTTATCACAAAAAAGGATAGTTGGAATTGAATATTTTTAATTGTTAGGGGTCTTAAACATTCATGAATTTAGAAGGGATCGACTGTGAGGAGAAAAAAAGTGTTGTACTAGGGTTTGTAGCAGGATTTCGATGTTGGGCACCATGGAGGGGCTTGAAGGGGGGAGTTCCACTCCCTCCTACAGTCATGTAGTCTCTAATCATTTCAAGAAGCCCATGGAAGTGGAAATAGGGTGTACAGAAAGAGGAAAACAGGAAAACAACAGAGCACAAAAGATCGCAGAAACGCAGGAGGAAGTCAGAAGAGAGAAATTTACAGAAGTAGATAGTCAGAAAGTTGACCCCAGAATTCGGACAGGACCTTGTAAACCAAGGGCTTCCATCACACCACAAGTGGTGTTAAGTGATCCAACGCTACAGGCACACAAGGAGCACATGGCAAACTATGTAGTGATATGCAAATTCATGGGGGTATGGCCAACGGAGAAGGCCCTACATGCATGGATAAAGAGCCATTGGAAACCTAAGGGAGATATAGATCTGCACCTTGGATCCAAGGGTTTCTTCACGATTGTCTTTGCAAACATAGGGGATAAGGACAGGATGCTTGAAGGAGGTCCTTACTTCTATGCGACTGAAGGTCGCTATATGCGACATTGGGTGATGAACTTCATCCCAGAGCGGGAGACATTTACTTCGGTGCCGGTATGGATAAGAATTTATTCCCTACCTCTAGATTACTAGCAGCCATAATCATTAAAGGCCATAGGTAATAAACTAGGACATTTCATAAAAATATCAGAGGCCACATTGCGTGGAAAATATACCTCCTTTGCCAGAATATGCGTGGAAATGGACCTCTCTGGGGCTTTTCCAGATGAAATAATTCTAGAAGTTTATGATGAAGATTGGCTGCAGGCGGTGGATTACGAACATATACCCTTTAGATGTCGCAAATGCCATGAACACGGGCACCTATTCAGAGACTGCCCAGTAAATAAAATGGAGAGCAGCATCAAGGCAACCTCAGTTAAAGAGACCGAAAGCTTTACTAAAGTGGGAGGCAAAGGAAAAGGGGGGAGAAAGAACCAAAAAAAATATATGAGGAAAAGCAACCTATTCATAATAGGTTCAAGATATTAGAAGAAGAAGAGGGGGTTGAAAGAGAGAAGCAAGTATTGAAGGACAATCCAGTAGTGAAGAAAAAGGATGACAGCATAAAGGATAGATCTGACAAAAACCAACAAAAGGAAGATCAGCCAACCACAATGGAACTTGATAGGGACCAAGAGATGACCTCAAGTGAAGTGGGAATGGAGGAGCATGAACTGTAGGACATACTGGAAAGGGAGCATCTAGATCTAGAAAAATTCCTGGAGGAAGGAACTACCAACGGAGTGGATTCGCTACCACAAGAGGAATTTAACATAGTACAGTAGCTCTTCCTCTTGGAACTTAGGCAAAGGGTTCGGGGGTCAAAAGGAACCATGATAGTCAGGATAACGGAGGGGTCAAACTATGGAGGCAATAGAGGGACATGCTCCCAAGAACCTAGGAAGGAAAAGAGGAAGTAAAAGACAAAATGAGTTGCTGGTAGAATGTGGAAAACTCATGATCAACTCAGTAAGATGAAAGACCTAACCAGTTACTCATTTACAAATCTTTCTTAATGAAACTTACAACATGGAATATTAGGGGTCTAGGAAGTAAAAGGAAACAATGAAATCTCAGCAATAGAATGAAGGAGGAAAAACCAGATTTGGTATTTATCCAGGAAACAAAATGTTATGTAGACAAAATAAGAGAAATTCATAGCAAGTGGCTTATTAAGTATGAATATCTAGAAGTTAAAGTAGACAATGTAGCAGGAGGAATTCTTACATTGTGGAACCCTTAGAAACTTGGAATCCTAGATGTTGAAGCATCCAGGAACTACCTATCAGTGGTCATCCAACCTTTGGGGGACAAGGAAGTTTATTTGATCACAAATGTCTATGGTCCACAAAAGCTTGAGGATAAATTCAGGCTTCTAACCTCTCTAGAGGAGCTAAGAGAAAGACATACGGGCATCCCATGGATTCTGGGAGGGGATTTTAATATGATCAAATCTCTCTCAGAAAAAAAAGGTGGGACTAGATCTCTAGGCAGAGATTCCATAGCTTTTCAGAACTTCATTACCAACATGAGGCTAGTAGATACAGAAACCTACAATGGTATCTTCACCTGGAACAATAAAAGGGGAGGGGCTGCTCAAGTGGCCTCTAAACTAGATAGATTCATTATCTCTGAGGACCTTATCCTCTCAAGCCTTGACTTGTCAGCTATGATTCTCCCTTTTGGAGGCTCGAACCACTGGCCCATTCAATTAGAAGCATCCTTTATAGGAATGCCAAGAAATAGACCTTTCAGATTCGAAAACATATGGCTTACCCATCCGAAATTCAACAGTAATATTAAAAAATGGTGGACAGAAGATTTGAATGTTCAGGGTACTAAAATGTTCCTTTTGCAGCAGAGGCTGAAACACATCAAACTCGGGCTTAAAGATTGGAATAAGAATGAGTTTGGCAATATCTTTGAAGCCAAAAAAGTAGTTGAGGGAAAGCTACAGGAAATTAACCAGGAGCTCATCACAAAGGGATTCACTGAGGAGGGTAAGAAGCAAGCTGATTCGCTTCAATAGGACTGGGAAGACTTATGTAAGCAAGAGGAAATATTCTGGAAACAGAAATTGAGAGTTCAATGGTTAAAGGAAGGAGACAAGAATACAAGGTTTTTTCACAAGTCCACTATGGATCATCGGTCTCATAACAGGATTCTAAAACTGAAAGATACGCAAGGAAAACAGCTCAATACCCACAAAGAAATAGAATCTGCTCTGGTTCAACATTTCCAAGGCATAGCAAAGGAGCCCCTCATAGACAGATCACATTTCATCAATGACTTCACTAAACACATTCCTAGGCTTGTGACAAGAGAAGATAATTATAATCTTAACAGGCCAATGAATGAACATGAGGTCAGCGAAGTCATCAAAGAAATGCAAAATGGGAAAGCTCCTCGCCCGGATGGTTTCAATGTTGACTTCTTCAAAGCATGTTGGAACATAGTCAAGCAAGATATTTTGGAGGTGGTAGATGACTCAAGGAAAAACAAATTTGTTTTCAAGGCACTCAACACCTCATTCATAGCCTTGATCCCAAAGTAGGAAAATGCTATGACACTAGATAGATTCAAACCCATAGCATTATGCAATGTGGTGTACAAAATTATTTCCAAAATAATTGCAAACATGCTTAAGCCCCTTCTTCCAACTCTAGTGTTTGAGGAGCAAACTGGATATGTGGAAGGTAGACAAATTCTAAACAATATCATTCAAGCTCACGAAGTGATCCACTCTTTGAAGAGCAATAAGCAGACAAGCATGATCATGCAACTTGATCTTGAAAAGGCTTATGACAAGCTTAGTTGGGCATATATCAGGGAAGTTCTAAAAGCATATGGCTTCGACCATAATTGGATAAGATGGGTGATGGCCCTCGTTACCACCTCAAGCTTTTCAATACTGTTGAATGGCTCACCATCCAAAACCTTCAAGCCTACAAGAGGTCTTAGACAAGGAGATCCACTCTCACCCTTCCTCTTCATTCTCATGATGGAAGGGCTGGGAAATGTGATCAAAGCTGCCAAAGTAGAAGGCAAAATTCAGGGGCTCAAACTCACCATGAATGGGGATGCTTTGACTCATCAACAATTTGTGGACAACACCATGCTGCAGGGTACACCTACGGTCAAAGAAGCTCTTGCCTTCAAACAAATTCTGAAAGACTTTGCTATGGCTGCAGGTACTGAGGTAAGCCTTACCAAATCAAAGATTTTATTTTTTAATACTGATATTGCTATACAGAGAAACCTCACCAGAATTCTAGGTTTTCAAAGAGAAATGCTACCCTCCAAATATTTGGGAGTTCCTCTAACAGACAAACCTCTAAGCAAGATAGTTTGGGAGCCTGTTATTAATAGACTTCAGGACAAAATCCAGAAATGGACAAACAGGTCTTTGAATTTGGCAGGAAGACTAGTGCTTACAAAATCCATCCTACAAACTGTTCCTATTTTCATGTTTTCAGCACTCCTAGCTCCTAAAGAAGTTATGCAACGCATTAGAAATATTCAAAGAGATTTTCTTTGGGGCAAAGGGGAAGAGAAAAAGAAATGGGCTCTGATAGCTAGGAAAAGATCTGTAAACCTAAGACACATGGAGGTTTGAGACTTGATGACCCTGAAATCCTAAACAAAGTTTTGGGGGAAAAACTTTGGTGGAGATGGCTAAAGGAATCAAATGCCCCTTGGGCCAAGGTTTGGAAACAGAAATATGCAAACAATTGGCAAGAAAGGGAGCACATCAAAATGTCTGGAATAATCAAAGGTTCCTGCATCTGGACTAAAGCTTGGGAGAACAGAGCTATTGTTCAAAAAAATAGTCTCTGGGAAATCAGAGATGGAAACCTTGCTTGGTTTTGGGAAGATAATTGGCAACAGGAACCAAAACTGCTGAGAGAATATTTTGACAATCTTAAGAAGGATACCGATGACAAAGGGTTACACAGGGTAAATGACTTCTGGGAGTAGGACAAAAATGAAGGAAAATGGAGAGTATGGAAGAATCTTATTTACAGTGAGGACTCTCCATTGAAGACCCAGGCAGAAGCTCTCACAGCTATCTTGGAACAGAGAAAGATTCTGATTTCAACATCTTCAGACCAACTGAGATGGGGCAAAAACAATGAAGGGAACTTTAACCTTAAAGAGGCCAAGCGAATAGCCCTTGGGCTTGACTTTCCAAACCCTGATACGGTATGGAAGGACCTATGGAAGAATCAAATTTGGATGAAAATCAAATTGTTCATGTGGTTGGTGCAACATAAAAAGATTCTAACTTGGGAAAACCTGCAAAAGAGAGGTGTAATTGGTCCATCAAGATGCCAGCTTTGCAAATTACAAGAAGAAACTATGGAACACCTTCTCAACCTATGCCCATTCACCTCCACCTTGTGGAATTGGGTAGCTTCAATCTTCAAACATTCTGACAGGGACATTGGCAGCATCAAAAGCACATTGAGGAATTGGAGGAGTAATTTCTCTGCAAATGAAATAATCAACAAAGCTTGGGAATTGGTTCTTGGCTTTCTAATTTGGGATGTATGGAAAGAACGCAACAATAGAATCTTCAAGAACAGGAGTGGTTCTGCACATAGCATTATGGATCAGATCATAGGATAGCTCAAAGAGACTGTAGGAAGCCTTATAAAAACCCCCCCTGAGAACCAACCTCATGAACAGGATAGGCAAATTCTGCTACAGTTGGGCCTTCAGGGGCTCTTCCCCCATGGAATAACCACGATTGTAAGTCATATATCAGCTGATAAGGATCTCTGGCAACCCCCCCTGGTTTTATGAAGTGTAATATAGATGGGGCCTCAAAAGGAAACCCTGGCATTGCTGGGTATGGAGGAGTAATAAGAGCTGACAAGGGGTTAATAAAAGCCATCTTTTACAATCATCTGGGTAAAGCCACTAATAATATGGCAGAGCTCATGGCCATGGTGCAATGCCTGGAAATCTTAAAGGACTCAAACTTGCATAATACCATAATTGAAGTTGATTATGAACTAATAATCAACTCAGTCAAGAAAATATGCAATGGCTCAGTGCCAGACAAAGTTTCGAAACACTAGAGATTACTGCAAGTCTATCATCTTATTCAATCCCACCTACGCACCATGAGAACCCTAAGTTTCACTCATGTGCGAAGAACAACCAATAGGTTAGCGGATATTTTGGCTAATGAAGGCCTTCTATGTGCCAAAAACAATAAAATATATGAATGGTCAAAGACTCCTCAAGTTCGATTGAGGGATGAATGCCACAAATAGGCATCAGTAGACAAGGAGTTTTTCCAGAACAGAGGAAATAAGCAAGATGATGTATAAGTAGGGTGCTCTTCATGTATAGAGGACTTTTAGTTGACATGAGGAAAAGTATGAGCAGGAGGTCAAGAGCGAAACTAGGGGTTTACTTTGGTTATCGAGCGGGAATTTGGTCACAGAAATCTACAGTTATCAGTTTCACGGGCGAGAAACTATTTACAGAACAAGTCTTCAAAGGTATAAGAAAAACATTAACTGTAGCATTTTAATGTTTGGTGCTGAGAACTTCACAATGCATTTCGAGCGGCAAATGGCTTGTTGGTTAACCTTCCATACGGACCCGAAATGTGTTTAAGATTTGACTCTATAAGGCTTCGTGTCCAAAGGCACAGTTAAGTTCCGCACTTGTTGGAGAGGCCTTTTGAGATCGCTTGCATCTGATGAATTTCGGGAGGTTAAACTGCCCGAAGGTTATCATCCCGTTCGGACCCGATATGGATTCTAATTATTATCTTTTCAGGTCTATTTTTGTCGTTAAAATGTGAGCGTGTTGCTCACCCGATATTTCACCTGGACCGTTAGATTTGCGGGGCTTGATCGAACGGCCTTGTTGTGCGGTAGGACTGCAATGGTAATGTGGAAAGTTGGTTTGGGCCCAAGGCTTGGTCTGTGGGCCTGAGACTTGCGCAACTGCGCCCTTTTTGTATATTATATAACTTTTCTTTTAAATGGAATAGAAAGACTTACACTTACTTGAACAAAAAGAAAAATACTTTTATCACATCTCATTCATGTTCAAGAATTATTTTTTCTATTTAAAATATATTTTATTTTTATTTAAAAAAAACACATATAAAAATTACAACTTTGTTGTAAAATATCCCCGTAAATTTTATAATATTAAAGCGCTATCAAAAAATTCAAAGTATTGGCTCAAACATAAACACATTTAGCAAAAAATAATTAATAGGCATGTTTAGGTAGCAGACCCATTGTTAAATATATATATATAGATGGGGGTTATATTGTTTATAATATTCAAAAGATACCATCATTAAGGATATGGTCGGAAAGCCTTGGACCTCATATCAATTTGACATTTTGGTCTTCACCTTATAGATGCCATATAAATATTCATCAAAATTTTCTTTTACCAAATGTTTACCTGTAGTTCGTTGATATCATGAAGACTAAGATTTGAATCAAATAAAAGAATGACTCTACATTATTAGAAGTCTTTAATAACATTTTAGTGTGGTAGCCCATTATAGCATTAAAATATATATATATATATATATATATATATATATATATATTCTTACTAAGTCTTTAATAACATTGTAGTGTGGTAGCCTCTTATAGCATTGAAAATAAAATAATATTCTTACATCTATGCTCTATTTTTGTCTTCGATGCAGAGGGACCGCTTTGTCTTCTTTTGAGAATTTGAAACCTTCTCATGGAAGCCCAATATTAATTAATTTTATTTTAAGAGTACATTAATATATATTTTTTATTAGGAAAATTTTTAAGTAATATTAATTTTGTGAATAATACAATTTCAAAAACAATCTCTTTCGACATTTTGTAAAAGTTCTCATCTTGTATTTATATATGGATACTTTCAACATTTAATTTTTATTTTGAAATTTAATTACATATTTATTAGTTGTTACTTTAATAATAAAGAAGTTTATTTTATAAAATTCAAATACATATTAGAGTAAATGTATACCATTTTTGTTAATAGTTATTTGATTATTTAAACTTTTTCGAAAAAACCATTTATCATAATTAATTTGTAAATTTGTTTGTTAAGGAAGAAGACTATTTTATAAAATTTAAATAGATATTAAAGTAAATATATACAAATTTTATTAATAGTTATTTAATTATTTAAATTCTTTGGAAAAAAACATTTATCATAATCAATTTGTTTGTCAAAGTTTTTTCACTTTGAATTTTATGATTGAACTTAATTAATTATGAACTATTCATTTAAAAAAAACTTAATAAAACATGCATTTTTAACCCATATTTAAAGGCATTAATAAAAGTCTCAATTTAGATAGAGATTGTTAAATGCCTTCTTAACATGCATTTTTATAGTGTCGTAGTTGCAACACATATTTAAAGTCATTGATACAAGTCTCAATTTGGATGGAGATTGTTAAATTTTTTCTTACATATAAGAATATTAAATCTTTTATGACCATTGATAAAGATCATATCTAAATATCCAAATAATGAGAAGGCTTTTAAACATGTTTTTTTTTTCATTACTTGTTATATATATATATATAGAGAGAGAGAGAGAGAGAGAGAAAGAGAGAGAGAGAGAGAGAGAGAGAGAGAGAGAGAGAGAGATAAGTTTGTCGTAACTACAATTTATATTAATGGTGATGAGTCAACTTGCATTGTGGATAATTGTTAGAGATGATTGTCTTCACTATTGGTTTGACAACTAAATTATGATAAGTTTTCCCACCTATGAAAAAAAACTACAATTTATATTTAAAAGCATTGACCAAAATCTCAATTTAGGTAGAAATTATTAAATACCTTCTTAAATATAAATACATTAAATCTTTTCTAAATATTAATAAAAAATTGAGTGAATTTTTACCCTATCCAAATAATGAAAAGGTACTTAAACACATCGCTTTCCATTACATGTTATGGTTTGAAAATAGACATATAACTACCCCATATCCAAATAATGGGAAGGTAATTAAACACATTACTTTTCATTACATTTCATTATTTGAACTTATAGATATATGATGATTTCTTGTCCGGATGTTTGGAAAATCAAGATTTAGTTACAACTACCGTTGGACAAATCCAACAACTACACAAATCATGGCCAAGCTGGCATATGCAACGATCATAGTAGACATCATTCCTCCTGAGGTCTGGTGGGGTCAAAAAAACTAGAATTGGGACATTCCTCCAAAACTTAAATGTTTCACTTGGTTGATGCTAGAAAATAAAATCCTAACATGGGACAATATGTCTTGTCGTGAGTTCAAGGGAATGTCTGTGTTCTCAGCGAGCGGGGCCCAAAAACAACGAAGCACCTTTGCTTTCAATGCGAATTTGCATTTTCTCTGTGGCGGGAATTCCATTCGACTCTAAGCATTTGAATTTTAGGTCTTCCTAGTTATCTAGAAACATGCATCTTCCAGTGGGATCAAAGCATGCAGAATCACCAATCCCTTCCAATTTATGTGGCTTGGGGAATGTGGAAAATATGAAACAAACTAATATTTGAAGATCTCCTTATAAGAATCCACTTGATTATGCCTTAGATTTTGGGTCTTTTCTATGATTATCTGAGACAAAGGAAATCTAGGAAACATCACATTATTGCTACTCCCATGGCTTACTCTGTGGACAACTCTAGATTCTTTGACGGAACTCAACAAAATGGAATCTACGACAGAGGTGTTGTTATAAATCTTTCAGGAAATGTGGCAACTGATATTTGTTTGAACATGAGGATGGGTTCCAATGCAAAAGTAGAGATTGTTGCTTGTTGGGCCTGTCTTCTTGTTGTTGCATCCGTTAAGGTGGTTTCTTTGCAGGTTCATGGAGACTCTCAATGTGTACTTAGGTGGCTAAAAGGAAACAATAATCTCAAGGCTATCGACCTTCATTGATGGAAGGAGAGAATTAAATCCTCGAAAGAATACTTCCAACGTCTCTATTTCCAGCATGTTCCTAGAGAGTTGAATTGTCGGGCAGATGCATTATCCAAAAGAGGTCTCCTGGAAAAGAAGGGTTTAATCATCATGGAAAAATACTAAGGCAATCAACTTATGTGGAGAGGGAACCTACATTTCCCTTCTGATCACCAACTCTTTCCTCTCTAGTTTTCTTAGATATAATCATGCTCATATGCTAATAGTATGGTGATCTGGTTCCTTTTATGATCAAAATTTTGTCAGTTCAAAATCATAGTCTTTATGTGTTGATGTTTTTATTATGCACAATTTTTTGTCGGTTCATGGTATGCTATGATTCTAAAGCTGTCGAAGCTTCTTGTATGATTTCGGTTTATTTTTTTGGGTTCATTCTCCATCTTTTTCTGGGCTTGATGGTTGTTTTTATGTTCCATATTTCCGAGCCCAAATAGATCTTGCAAATTTCTGTTATGATTGTAAATGATGACTTTACTTCTTTTCTCTAATAGAAAGGACGATCTCTCTCTTTTCCTGAAAAAAATACTACTATTGTTAGTGTTTGAAAAAAATGACAAAAGTAAATAAATAAACTAAGGACATTGAAATTATTATTTAGTTTGGATTTTTATAGGCATCGAAGGAGAGCGAAGGCGAACTTCTAGGGTTTTAGCGAGTTGTAGACAATGTTCCTCATGGAGGGTTGTAGAGGAGGGAGAGCCACTCCCTCCTACAAGGAGGCCGTTGCTAGTAGAGGTAAGAAACCTCTAGAAAATGCTAGAGGTACTTCGGAGGAAGGGAAAATAAATATGGAAGAGGAGACAGTAGGAGCCAATACTAAGGAAATCAATGGCACAAAGGACAAGGAGGTAGAAGACAAAAAACAGGGAACTAAAGACAAGAAACAAAAGGGACCCTGCAAACCCAAAGCTGAGATCACACCCAGAGTTATTTTAAATGACCCTGCTCTGCAGGCACACAGGGATCACATGCGGACATATGCTATTATCTGTAAGTTCATGGGACTATGGCCCACTGAAAAAGCATTACAGACATGGATCAAATATCACTGGAAACCTAAAGGGAGCATTGACCTTCATCTTGGGTCAAAGGGATTCTTCACTGTGGTGTTCACGAATATTGAAGACAAGGACAGAGTATTTGAAGGAGGACCCTACTTCTATGCAGCAGCTGGACTCTACATGAGGCCATGGATGATGAATTTTGTCCTGGAACGTGAGACTTTTACTTCGGTACCGGTCTGGGTAAGACTCTATTCTTTACCTCTTGATTACTGGCAAAATGAATCGTTAACAACCATAGGCAATAAATTAGGTCATTTTTCAAAGCTTCTGAAGCCACAAGAAGAGGGAAATACACTTCCTTTGCTAGGATATGTGTGGAAATGGATCTATTAGGAGCTCTACCAGATGAAGTGATCCTGGAAGTTTTTGATGAAGAATGGGTGCAAACAGTAGACTATGAGCATATTCCATTCAGATGTCGTAGATGTCATGAACATGGGCATCTATTTAGAGACTGTCCACTCAGTAAAGTGGTAAATAACAGCAAGGCTAACATAGCGAAGGAAATGGATAGCTTCTAGAAAGTGGTGAATCGAGGAAAAGGCGGCAAGAGAGGATCAAAGCAACATCAAGATGAAGGGCTAAAGGTCAGTCAAAATAAGTTCCAAGTTCTTGAGGAAGACGAAGAGATCACAAAGGAAGATCAAGCAATGGAAGGAAATCCTAGGGAAAAGAAAAAAGAAGAAGAACATGACCAAACTCAGGAAACTAATTATCAGAAAGAAACCATGATGAGTGAAACAGAACTTGAGATGGATCAGGAAATGACCCAGAGTGAAATGGACCTGGAGGACCATGAGCTACAGGAGATTCTTGATAAAGAAAACCTAGATCTGGAAGGGTTCTTGATTCAGGGAACTATGGGAGGAGTGGATTCGGTACCTCAAGAAGAGCTCAATAGAATACAACAATTGTTTTTATGGAAAACACAAGCTAATGCATTGGAGAAGGGAAAAAATATAGATAAGCAGGATAACAGAGGGGTGAAGACAATGAAAACAACTCCGGGACTAGCAACAAGAAACCCAGGTAAGAAAAGAGGCAGGAAAAAGCAGAATGAACTCTTGATGGAGTGTGGCAAGCTAATGATAGATTCAGGTAAGATGAAAGATCTAGCCAGCTACTCCTTTACAAATATTTAATTATGAAGTTTACATCTTGGAATATCAGAGGTCTAGGGAGTAAGAGAAAGCAGAGAATTATTAGTAATAGGATGAAACAAGAAATGCCGGACATAATCTTTATCCAAGAAACGAAATGTTCCATTCAAAAATTAAGACAAATCCATAGTAAATGGCTCAGTAGATTTGAGTTTCTAGAAGTTAAAGCAGAGGATACAACGGGGGGAATTCTCACTCTTTGGAACCCTCAAAAAATTAGCATAATAGATGCTAAGGCTACCGGGAACTATCTATTAGTTGTTATTCAACCTGTAGGAGACAGGTATACCTATCTGGTCACAAATGCTTATGGCCCTCAAAGAATAGATGACAAACTCAAGTTTCTAGACTCACAGGTTGATCTCAGAGACAGACATGTAGGAATACCTGGGAGGGGATTTCAACATGATCAAATCTCTTTCAAAGAAAAAAGGGGGAACCAGAATTCTAAGTAAAGACTCTTTAGAGTTTCAAACCTTTATAGATAATATGAACCTTGTGGATACTGAAACAAATACTGGCCTCTTTACTTGGAATAATAAAAGAGGAGGAGAGTGTCAGGTAGCCTCAAAGTTAGATAGATTCATGATCTCAGAGGATCTGATGCTAACAAATAAGAATGTAATAGTGGAAGTTCTCCCCTTTGGAGGCTTAGATCACTGGCCGGTTCAACTAGAGATCAAAGGTATGGGCATTCTAAGAAATAGACCTTTCAGATTTGAAAATATCTGGCTCTCCCACCCAGATTTCTTCAATAATATTAAAGAATGGTGGTTAGAAGATTTACAGGTTCAGGGAACAAGAATGTTTCTTCTTCATAAAAGATTAAACCATATCAAACTCAGACTAAAGGATTGGAACATAAATGATTTTGGCAATATTTTTGTGGAGAAAAAATATGTTGAAAACAAAATGAAGGTTCTCAACCAAGCTCTGATCAAGGATGGATTTCATAGAGTCAAAAGTAACCAAGTGGATAAATATCATCAAGAATGAGATAATCTATGTAAACAAGAGGATATTTTTTGGAGACAAAGTCTAGGGTTCAATGGCTAAAAGAAGGGGAGCGTAACACGAAATTTTTTCACAGGTCCACCATGGTGAATAGAACGCACAATAGAATATCATCAATTAAGAATGAAGAAGGGAATCTTCTCACCTCACATGAGAATATTGAAGCTGTGTTAGTTCAGCACTTACGAAGCATTACTCAGGAAAATAATTTAGACAGAGAACAATCCATCAGTGAGGTAACTAGAAACATATCAAATATGGTATCCAGAGAGGACAATTTCAATCTAAATAGGCCAGTTTCTGAAAAGGAGGTAGATGATGTCCTCAAAGAAATGCAGAATGGAAAAGCATCAGGCTCGGATGGTTTTAAAGTGGATTTTTTTAAAGCATGTTGGAATATTGTTAAATAAGATATTTTGAATGTAGTGGAGGATTCCAGGTTGAACAGAACTATTTTGAAAGCACTCAATACCTCCTTTATCTCCCTTATCCCTAAGCAGGACATTGCTCAAACTCCGGATAAGTTTAGACCCATAGCTCTATGCAATGTGGTTTACAAGATAATATCCAAAGTAGTGGCTAATAGACTTAAACCTCTACTTCCTACCCTAGTTTCAGGGGAACAATCTAGTTATGTGGAAGGCAAACAAATTTTGGGCAACATCATTCAAGCTCAAGAGGTGGTTCACTCATTAAATAGCAAAAGGTAGGCTGGAATGATCATGCAATTAGATATAGCCAAAGCTTATGATAAGGTAAAATGGACCTATATGAAGAGGGTACTTATTGCTTTTGGTTTTGATCATAATTGGGTCAGGTGGGTGATGGCCTTAGTTACTTCCTCCAGCTTCTCTATTTTGGTGAATGGCTCTCCCTCTGAGATTTTTAATCCTTCCAAAGGCCTCAAACAGGGAGACCCACTCTCTCCATTTCTTTTCATTCTCATGATGGAAGGACTTGGTAGGTCCATCAAGCATGCTAAAGTAACAGGTAAGATTAATGGCCTTCAACTAACTGAGAATGGTCAGGCTCTAACTCATCAACAATTTGTAGATGATACAATGCTACAAGGAGTCCCCACAGTCAAAGAAGCTACAGCATATAAACAAATCCTGAACATCTTTGCCATGGCCACAAGTATGGAAGTTAATCTCTCCAAATCAAAAATATTTTTCTTTAATACCAATATTGCGATTCAAAGGAATATTTCCAAAATTCTTGGCTTTCAAAGGGATTCCCTTCCCTCAAAATATTTGGGAGTCCCTCTAACTGCTAAACCAATGCTCAAAAGCATTTGGGAACCCTTGATTAATAAGTTGCAGGATAAAGTCAGTAAATGGACCTTCAGATCTTTAAATCTTGTAAGCAGGTTGGTTCTCACAAAAGCTGTTCTGCAAGCCATCCCTATTTTTATGTTATCTGCCCTCCCAACTCCAAAAGGAGTCCTATAGCAATTCAGAAATATACAAAGAAACTTCCTTTGGGGTAAGGAGGAGATGAAGAAGAAATGGGCCTTAGTGTCTTGGGAAAAAATTTGCAGACCCAAAAACCATGGAGGGCTTGGCTTGGACGATCAAGAAATACTCAGCAAGGTTTTAGGGGCCAAACTATGGTGGCGCTGGGTTCAGAATCCAGAGACTCAATGGGCAAATATCTGGAAAGAAAAATATGCAAGATCCTGGCAAACTAGTGATCTCATAAGAATGTCAGGTAATATTAAGGGCTCATACATCTAGAACAAAGCCTGGGAAAACAGAAGATTAGTTCAAGAAAATAGTTTTTGGGAAATCAAAGAAGGGAATCTAGCTCTTTTTTGGGAAGATAAGTGGCAACAAGAACCAATACTGTTAAAATAAGACTTCCTCAAACTTAAACATGAGATAGATTCACAAGGATTAATTAAAGTAAAGGACTTCTGGGATAATACTCAGCAGATGGAGAAATGGAGAATCTGGAGAAACATTGATTGCAGAAATAACAACCCCTTGAAAACAAAAGCAGAGGAGCTAAGGAAAATGGTGGAACAAAGGATGATCTTAGTTTCAGAGGGACAAGACCAACTAAGAAGGGGCAATAATAAAGAGGGTGATCCGGTTTTAGACAGGAACGCAATAAAATATAGAGATAACCATAAACACAAAGATGCAGCGGAAATAATACTTCATTTCATTACTGTAAAATACTGAAATATGCTTACAAACAGAAATGGAAAGAAACCAGCTAGGGCGATGGTAGCTTATCTCTGAGAAGAGATGTGGCGGCTACATGCCTTTGAACTGTTCTGAACTGAGTTACAATGAAGCTCGAAGGCCTATTTATTGTTGAGAAATAATGGAAAACCCTTAACATTCCAAAACCTAACCCTAGAAGATGAAACGCCACATTGTGGGCCCCGTTTTGGTAAATTGGTACATCAATTTCCCGGGGTCGTAACTTTGGCATACGATCTCCGTTTGACACGTACGATAGCTCGTTAGAAAGATCTATTCGAGTACTACCACTTTGGGAGGCAACATCGATCCATGGACCCATGTTGCTCTAGATTCCCAAAAAAACATCGTTTAGGGCCTCAAAACGGCTCCGGAAGTTCAGGACCCGAAAAACTGCTAAAAATAATAAACTGTGCTACAATTTAGGAAACTAAAAAAGTTGAAAGAGACAATTGTGGGGGTCCAAATGGGATAGGTGGGTGGCCACCAACATCCACCTGGATCATTCCTCCCCCCTTAGGAAGCAATGGTCCCCATTGCGTTGAGTTCCTCCATCTGCTGAACTTGTCCTGCAATCTTTGATGTGTCCAGTAATGGTGGGAAGCATGGTTGACGACGTCCACATTGAACACTCGATGCAAGCCAAGGAATGGAGGAAGGCTATGCTTCAAAGCATTGTTGCCCATAGACTTGGTACTGGTGTAAGGACCATGTCGGAGTCGCCTGAGTTTCTGATGGGTTCTGGTAAGGCGTTCTCTCTGCAGATGTAACCAAACTTTGTTGCCCACCTGAAACTTGTGTGGTACCCCAGTGGGTGAGGAGAAGTTGTTCCTGTGTTTTGTCATGACCATATCCCTTTGTTGCTGCTGCTGTGTGGAGGAACCCTTTGCAGGGGTCATGGATGTAGCAGTGATCTTCCCCTTACTTTGGGAGTGAACCAGACAGATGAATTTCCTAGTCTGTGATATGAGCTTGCTGCCTTTCTTGGTAGTGATCAAGGATGTGGCAGTAGGTGGGGCTACCTCTAGTATCCTGTATAATGAATTATTTAAAGAAATAATGACAGCACGAGGCCTTGACTCATACAGAGCATGTCGCCTCCACAAGTATGGCTGGCCTAATAGTACATCACAAACATCCAGAGGTGTAACATCACACCATACCTCGTCTGTGAAGGGTTTGATGCTGTAGGGAAGGCGGCACTGCTGGCGAACTTTAAGATCTCGTCCTTCGTGAAGCCACCCGATACTGTACGGCTGCGGGTGCGGTGTAGTCGGTAGGCCCAACCACTTCACGACCTCTGCTGAAACGAGGTTCTTTTGGCTGCCACTGTCGACAATGAATTGTAGCGGCGAACCCTTCACCCACATCTGTGAGTGGAAAAGACGCTCCCCTTCCTCTAGATTTTTGGGCTCATCTTTCTGGATCTTGGCGGTGGCAACAGTGGCGCTGGGATCCGCATCAATGATCTGCTTCCCTTTGCCATTCCCCTTGTCAGGTTCTGGCTCAGGGTCAGAACATGGATTTGATTCGGAAGCCTTCAATTCGGCCACCAGTGACTGCTTGGTCCGACACTCACTTGTGTTATGAGTGGGACTCTTGTGAAACTCACACCACTTTCCTGTGTCCTTCTTCGGCTTCGTGGTGTTGTTCTTTTCTTGCAGCTTTGACGGGTTGTCTTGGGTCACCCCGCCTTGGCTTTGTCCTTTGGGCTTCGGATTTGCAGATCCAAAGTCTCTTTTCTTCTGTTTGAACTTTTGCTCGATTTTGACAGCGTATCGGTATGTTGTGCCGAGTGAGGGGATGTTCAAGAACCCCATCTCTTCCTGGATGTATTTGTGTAGGCAGCCGCGGTATTTGAGTACCAGATGCAGCTCAGAATCTTTAATACCCAACTGTGTGCGAAGTGTATGAAAAATGTTTGTGAACTCTGGCACATCTTGGTCTCGTCCCTGCCGTAGTGTGGTCCATCTGATGTATTTGTCCTCATAGCTTCCGACAGGGTAGTACTGCTCCTTGATGGCATCCCAGAAGTCATTCCAAGTGGGTGTGGCTGAAAATAGTGAGCCTGTACTTTCATCCTTCTGATCACAGTAGGTTTCCCACCAGTCCTTGATGTGGGGGGCTGCTTTGAGAAGAGCGAAAACAATCTTTTCCCGATTTGAAAATTCATGAACAGAAAAATACCCATCTAGCAGATTTAACCATTTATCTACCGCATCTGCGTCTATTTGACCCTCGAAGATGGGGATTTCAAAATTAACTTGTACCTTAAACGGTGTGGCGTTTCCAGAGTCGCTGTTGGAAGCCGATGCGTCGCCTCTAGGTAGCCGCTGAAGGATCTGCACAAAGCTATCCATCATCGCGTTCCTTTGCCACTCGAGCGCTTCTTCGAGCAAGATTTTGATAGGATCTCCTGCCCCCTCGTCTTTCTTCTCATCCGCCATGTGAGGCCGTCGAGATTTGCGAGGCTGGTCTTGCAAAGGTTCGACTAGTTCAAGCCCTAACTCCTTATATCCCGACCTCGTTGGGGACATGCAAAGAAAAACAGAGAAAAAAAGCAGACCGCTCTGATACCACTGATCTGGTTTTAGACAGGAACGCAATAAAATATAGATATAACCATAAACACAAAGATGCAGCGGAAATAATACTTCATTTCGTTACTATAAAATACTGAAATATGCTTACAAACAGAAATGGAAAGAAACCAGCTAGGGCGATGGTAGCTTATCTCTGAGAAGAGATGTGGCGGCTACATGCCTCTGAACTGTTCCGAACTGAGTTACAATGAAGCTCAAAGGCCTATTTATTGTTGAGAAACAATGGAAAACCCTTAACATTCCAAAACCTAACCCTAGAAGATGAAACGCCACATTGTGAGCCCCGTTTGGGTAAATTGGTACATTAATTTCCCGGGGTCGTAATTTTGGCATACGATCTTCGTTTGACGCGTACGATAGCTCGTTAGAAAGATCTATCCGAGTACTACCACTTTGGGAGGCAACATCAATCCATGGACCCATGTTGCCCCAGATTCCCAAAAAAACGTCGTTTAGGGCCTCAAAACGGCTCCGGAAGTTCAGGACCCGAAAAACTGCTAAAAATAATAAACTGTGCTACAATTTAGGAAACTGAAAAAGCTGAAAGAGACAGTTGTGGGGGTCCAAATGGGATAGGTGGGTGGCCATCAACATCCACCTGGATCAGAGGGCACCTTTAATCTTAAAGAAGCAAAAGGCATTCTCCTTGAGCTAGATCCCCAGGTTCCGGACAAAATCTGGCAGAAACTTTGGAGGCACCGATGGTGGATGAAAATTAAACTCTTCATGTGGTTGGTATATCACAGGAAAATCTTGACTTGGGACAACATCAGAAAGAGGGGTGTTCTTGGGCCTTCTAGATGCCTACTCTGTGGGGAGCAAGAAGAAACAATGGAGCATCTTCTCAACAACTGCATTTTCACCTCCTGGTTATGGGACATATTTGCCAAAATCTTTCAACAATCTGACAGAGACAGAGGGAGCATCATCAATACCCTCATTAATTGGAGGGGAAATTTTTCGGACCATGAAATTCTCAACTCAGCCTGGGCCCTAACACCAAGCTTCATTATATGGAATGTTTGGAAGGAGAGGAACAAAATAATTTTCAAGGAGGAAAATAATCCCCCATATCGCCTATTTGAGACAATCCTGAAACAACTTAAGGAGACAGTGGGTACCACTGTTAGCAACCACCCTAATAATCCTCCCTCAGATATGGATGGGAAAATTCTCAGACAGCTGGGGCTGCAGGGACTAACTCCTCAAGGTCTTAATAGGAAGGTTACAGCAAGGGACACGGAGAAGGATTTCTAACATCCTCCCCCAGAAGGATATCTAAAATACAACATTGATGGAGCATCAAAAGGAAACCTGTGAACTGTTGGGTATGGAGGAGTCTTTAGGGATGCTAAGGGAAGTATTATCTTCATCTTCCATTGTCACCTAGGAACAGCTACCAATAACTTCGCTGAACTAATGGCTTTGGAGCAATGCCTGGATTTTCTAAGTCAGGATAATTGCTGCAATGTGAACTAGTAATTAACTCAGTGAAAAGAATAAATAATGGAACAGCACCGGAGAAAGTCTCCAAACACTGGAAATTAATCAGGGTTTTCCAGAGAATTCAGGATCACCTACAAAACCTGCGCACTGTCAGCTTCCACATGTTTGTAGGAAGGCTAACAAGCTGGAGGATCTTCCGGCCAATCAGGGGGTCATTAGTACAGAGGGCAAGGTTTCGATGGAGTGGCAGGAGTTGCGACAAAGCAGATAGAGAACTCTTTGCTGTGAGCAAGAGGAAGAAGACAGGAGAGTGTTCAAACATAAAGCCATGGAGGCAAGCTCTTAACCTTTTGGCCTTCGTATGTGTCATCAATTTCTAGCAAACAGGTCTTTGGTGGGGGGACGAATATGGATGGTTGCTAATTAACCTGGAGTCAGCGAGATATCCATCTCTATTCATCAGGGGGAGCGCAGAGGATACCATAGTTCCTTAATTAATGGTGAGCCTCTCTTCTTCTCTGGGATGCAGGTTTAGGCAAGAAAGTCGGGCAGACGTGGAAGGAATCATTGTTTTACCAGCAGCCGGAATCTTCACATTTTTGGGCCTCGGAGAGGAAAACCGCTTCCTTGGCAGTATTTGGATGATCGCACCGCTCTAAAGTGGGAAATGGTTTTAGTGATTTTGCAGCGATCCCATCCATTATCCTACACGTGGCAGAGTGAGGGTTCGGAAAACTGCCCTCCATCGCACACTAACGTCTGGTTAACTTGTGCGGTGCGATATGATTCTCTACCGTTGGATCTCTCTGTGTGGATCAACGGTCATGATTGTTCGTGCAGCTTGGAGGGGCGGCCCGTTAAACCTCGGTCGTCTTTGTTGTGCGATATCTTCCTTGACCATTGGTTTAGGCATCGGAATGAACGGCTCAGATCAAAGGGACTCTTCCGGGGTCTGATGGGCGGAAGATCTCGCGGGCTTCTGGGGGAGGGTTGCAATTTTGGGTTATTTGAATTTTGGGTCAAGATTCACTGTTATCTTCCGGGCACATTGAGTTGGGAGGTAGGAATTTGTGAATTTCGGGCGGATTACATGCGTGATGTTTATTCCACCATTCGGGCCCGAAATCTGTTTAGTATGGTTTCTATTTTTCATCGGGTCCGTTTTTGGATTCTAAGAATATGCCTTTTTCGGTCCCGATATGCGTCTAATCAGATAGATCTTTACAAACAGTTCGAGCAGTTTAGGCATTGGTATGTTTTTTGGAGGTCTCGCAGTTAAGTTTGTGGGCCCTTGGCTCGTTTGTCAAGCTTTTGGCTTGGTACCCAAGCCCTAAGTGGATTATTTTTTGTCCCTCAGGTCTCTTTGGGTAGTTGTATTTTATGTAACTTGTGTATTTGTTTATAATGAACAGAAGGTACGACTCTTGCTCTAGCAAAAAAAAGAAATTATTATTTAGTTCCTATCTCAATAGTTGTGTAAGCAATAAAATTTTGAGCAAAAGTTGAAGAGTGCCAATAATTATTTGTGATTGGAATTATATGAATGAAACCTTCAATTCCTATGAAACTCCTAACAATGTTTCCATATTAAAGTTTTCATTGTTTACAAGGACAAATATAAATTATTATAGATCACAAGTTGATAAAGATTAAGTGGAGAATGAAATAAATATATAAATATAGATAAAATCACACAAAATTATTGTAGAAAGTATAATAATATAGTGAAAACTAAATTCGACTAATGAATGAAATGAAAACAATACAATATACCAACCAATACAAAATCACCAAAGTGGTGGTAGCTTATCTCTAAATAAAGATGTGTTGCCTATGCTCGTTTGCAACAAGAACATTACAAGATGCTAAAATTCATTTTAACATAAAGTATAAAAGTATAAGAGGAAAAAACCCTAAATATCCAAAGCCTTAACCCTAGAAGATGACATGGCAAAAGAAATGTAGACCCTAACGATCCTATTTGATATGTCAACTTCCTAGGGCTACAAATTTCACATACAAACACCATTTGAAGTGTTTCTTGGACTATTACAAACCCTATCCCATGCTCCATGTATTTGATAAGCCTTGTACTAAGCCATGTCAACTATAAAAAATGCACAGGAAGTGTTCAAAAAAATGTATGAGAAGTACAAGGCTTGTAAGTCTATCGTAGAACTACCAAGATGTAGAACCATTCCAAGTTAATGGAAGAGGTTGAGGACCATCACTATGAAGTTGGATTAGCCATTTTCCCTTAGGAAGAAAGGGTCCCCATTGTATCAATCTCGTCAATCACATGGGGAAAGGTCTACTAAATCTTCCTCCCATTGAGCCACATGCCCTGATGAAGGCATTTCCTTACTTTAACAAACCAATAGAGTTATATGTTTTTCTAGTGGTCGCCCTTCACCTTCATGTCTATATTCTGGTTGACTATATCCCACTCAATGTAGTTTGGGTTGATTTCTACAAAGGCCAAGTCCACAGTCATGTTTGAGGTGTCTAATAGAGGCGAAAATATGGTTAAAGGAACTCCACATTAAATGTATAGAGTCAACCAAGGAAATGTGGAATACTTCAAAATAATTCTCTTCAACAACTTAGATGATGGTGTAAGGCCCATATTAGAGTGGTCCAAGCTTCCTGTGAGGTTCTCTCTTTGCAAGTGCAATGCTACCTTATCACTAGCTATAAATTTGTGCCTATCCTAACATTGATTGTGTTGTCGCTTATGCTTGCTTGTTGTTGGATGTACTAGATTTTTTCAGCAATTTTGATCACTCTATCTATCTTGGTTGAAGCATTGGGAACACTCTCCCTATGTATGTCATGCAATAAGGAAAAAAATGTCAATTGTGGTCAAGGGATGGGATTGAAAAAATGTTGGGGCCAATAAAGTGAATAAGGGTTCTATAGTAGCTATGTTAGACATAAGGGAGGCTCACATCCCATGTACATGGATGCTTGGAGTTTGTACATTCTAAGGATATGCATAATCATATCAAAACTTCTAGATTGATAGTGCTTGGGAACTCATCCATCATAATCAAATTTCTTCTCCATAACCAAGTCTCACAATATCACTAGTTGACATCCATCTTGGAATGAATTAGATACGAGAAATATTTGGCCTCACTGTCTTGCTTCCAAATATTTCAACATTAGAACTATGAAGTGAATCAACTAGCAAATTTAGAAACAAAAAAGAAAGTGGTGGCTTTTAATCAAACTTAAGGTTTAGGATCAATCAATCTTGTAAATATCCCATGAACCACATTGATGGAAACAACATGAGGAAAATAATGGATCAAGATGTGGATGCTCATCAGGATTTTGATTAGGGACAATCGATAAGGGCCCTCACACCACCCTCATTTGTCTCACATTACTTCCATCCGAGGTTCCGACCCCCCCTCTATATCCTAGGATGATCCATTTGGGAACTATCCCGTGGCTCACATCTACTCGTTATTTAACCTATTCTCTCAACGTAGTTGAAATACTTTAGTGTAGACCTACTGTAGCTTAGAAATTCCCTCCTCTGTGTTCACATCCATTTTATCATTTTTTCGTAACCTTTCCTTTGACTTTTATCCTTTTCCACTCTTCCATATCCTTGTCATACTCCATTTTTATGCTTATGTGTGACAGTAAGCTCAATATTTTCCGATGCATTTATGTTAGTATTTTAAATTATTTTATGATTAAATATTAGAAAAATAATATGTTTTCACTTATATTTGAAAGTTGGGTGAGTTTGGTAAAGGTTATGGGTATATTTGGTGATTCCTTCAATGCAAATTTTGACCACTAAGGTCAAAATTCGATTTTTCTTTTATAAGCCTTGAAGATTTGATGATGATTTGAGAGGTTCATTCAAGTATCTTGGACAAAGAAGAATCATGAAAGTTTTTCTATCAAATTTTTTGGAGATATTCATGATAAAATATTTAGAAATACTTAGAGATATTTACTTGTTAATTATTAGCAGATGGTTGTAACCACATGAAAGGTATGCGGATATGAATTTATTATTGCTTATCTTAGTTTCAAACCAAGTTTTAGTATAAATAAGAGTGTCTTCTCCATTACAAGGGGAGGGCTCTTAGAGCACATGTCCAACTCATGATGGAATAGAATAAAATTTCTTAATATTTCCTTTCACATAGATTGGGATTCTCTAGTTTTAGATGTAGAATGTTTTGATTTAGTTTATGATGTTATAGAATAGTCTACTACTTTGTTCTTAGAATAATTGGACTCAATCCAAATAGATCACAACCACATTTTATTTCATTTTATATTATTTTATTTATTTTATGCAATCTCATTTCTTGTACATTATATCTTGGTAAATACTTCTCTTTATTTCCATTAACCTTTGTTATATATGTGTATATCAATGTTTGTTTTTATATTGCAACAAGCATTTTTTTCCAATTAGAACAACTTTTTCTTTTGCAAGTTTAATATTGTTTGATTGAGTAAAATATTGATGAGTCTAACATAGTATTGTTGCAAGTCATTGAGCTACCTAGGGGAGTGAGACAAAGACAATACCACCAAATATTTCTACAAGTAGAGACCAATCAGACTTGAATCAATTATATTTTTCTTACTTTAGAATAATTTTCATTTCAAGAATGTGTGGTTAGCATTTCTTCTTTAGTTAATAACCTACCTAAGTGAAAGGAGAATTGTTGTGTGGGCATTTCTTAAGGCATAGGTTCCCACACCATGATTCTTCACCAGTGTAAGTTTTATAATCTAGAAGAAAAAAGATTAGTTCATTTCTTGTTGTGTGGTTATAATTTATTATTTCATCAAAAATCTACATAAGTGAAAGGAACATTGTTGTGTGGGCCTTTCTCAAAACAAAGATTCCCATGCCCTGTTTTTTTGTTGGTGTAAAATTGTGAAGCTTATATAGAGGAAGATTAGTTGCTTTCTGTCCTAAAATGGCTTTTGATTGATGAAGTGTAGTGTATCTTATTTCATAAACTAGGATATACATTAAGTATTTAGATAGATTTTACTACAAACAATCTAATTTTGCACATACAATGTTTACATTTCAATAGTTTGCAAACTTCATATTGATAATAAAATGTTACTCAATCTATGCAAATAAATTACTTGACACTCAAATCTCAACAATTATATTCCCTCGTGAATTTGACTCTTTCAACATTGATAGTCCCACGTTTTCTCAATGCTGGGTTGGCATTCACGGGCTATCCAGACAAGCTTCTACCACAATTTCTTTTGGTCCTCAATTCTTCTTCTACTCCATTTATTGTTGCATTCTAGAAGTATCTTTCTCAATTTTGTGTGTTTTTGCAAAGGAACGGATTTTTACCATCCTTTGGCTCTTAAGGAAACATAGAACCATGGGGTGTAGCAACACCATAGCTTCTTTGCACCCTATGGAATGAGGCACGAGTGACATCCACAATTGGAAGGTTGTATTGGTTCTCATATGTTCAAGGGATCTACATTAGCATATCGACATTGACTATACAAAATTACGTAGAATAAGACAGACGCTGGAAAGTAGTGAAGCCAAGATTAAGGAATTGGAGAATCAATTGATGACTCAAGATGAACTCCAATCCAAGGATAATCAAATTTGATCTCAACATTCCGAACTCATGATGAATGAAGTTGACATGAGTTCCCTAGTCTTCCAAACTTGTAGAATTTCCATCATGAAGAACATAATCCAAGCAATTATACCTCAACTAGTTCTCCTTTCCTCTGGGGCTCCTGCTTTTCCTACTCCTTAGATGTTTTCACTTAAGTCATTTCAATGTAAATATGGGTGATCCACGAGAGAACGATAATCAACACCAAAATCCTTCTCCATCATCACATTGAAAAATATATGTTTATTAACACAATAAAAAAAACAAAACATCAGATAAGTGACTCCTCTATTTTGAGTATTCTTAAAATTTACATATTTAAACTATTTTATAAGATCTATATATTTAATTGTTTAGAAAATTAATATATTGAAAATGTATATATATATATATTTTGTTCAATTATATCTCTTTAATGTGAAAATTCATTTTATTATATTTTGCAATATTCCATTAATATAATTTTTCCATTAATATAAATATTTCCATTTTAATTAAAAAGGAAAGAAAGATAAACTAAGTTCCTAATTGGATGGAAGAGATGGAAGAGTTGTGTCAAGAAAGTCTATCTCAAGAATTTGTTTCAATATCATCATATTGGTGGGTTGGATATGTATTAAATTGAATTTAGGGTTATTTCATAGATGCGTTTATTTGTGATCGTTGTGCGATTACAAAAATGTTCACACTTTGTTGTTTTATTTCGACATGTATTTTTGTTTCGATATTGAACTTAACATCGATGCATTAAAGTAAATAGACACAAAAACCTAACAATCAATAATGAATTGAGTGACACGGAAACCTAATAGTCATAATGAATCTCCTTCTTATCTGTTTATTTTTTTAGAAGTTATATACTAGGAAAAAGAACTCATTTGTATTTAATTTGAAAATATGTTATTGTATTTATTTGGAAATGTGTGGTTTAACGAGAAGTCAAATTTGTTTGGAAAATAATAGAAACTTCAATATTATTTTGATAAAATCTGACAAAAAATTCAGAAAATTCAGGTTACAGTTATCAAATTTCAAGATTTTGGGTGCTTAGGTGTTTTTTACGGTGTTGAATCTATTTCCAAAATAAAAAACAATATTCAAGCACTCCCCATTTTTTATGGTATTAAATCCATTTCCACCATAAAAAACAAGATTCAAGTGTTGGATTTTTACACTCACCTCATTGGGAATCAATCATGTTGAATAATCGCCACCCTAGGACCTCTCAAAAGGTAATGATAATGGTTTTGAGGTTTACTAAAGCCTACGGGTTTTTGCGTAATGGAAAAACCTAACATGGTATTAGAGCCTTGACCTAGGTTCGATTCCCTGATTTGCGTTTGAGGGGGGTGTTGGATTTTCACACTCACCTCATTGAGAATCGATCATGTGGACTAACTGCCATTTTGGATCCACCCTGAGACCTCTCAAAAGGTAATGATAATGGTTTGGAAGTTTACTAAAGCCTAAAGGTTTTGGTGTAATGGAAAACTTAACATCAAGCACTCTCGTTATTTGATTTTTTGAGAAAAAATGGTCGGATTTCGACGATTTTTTGTCATTTGGGAAAAATTAACACCTCAATAGACGATGCCATATGGAAATATATCTATAACACAAGAGACACAAATCATATGTATTTACTTAATAGTATATTTATAAATCAACATAATTTTAATTGACTTTCGAAGTAAATTTTTAGTTGATCATATGTATTTCATTAACAAGATAACAAAGTTGAGTTAAATGATTTATGAATTTTATTTTATTTTTATTTTATAAGTTTTATTATATGTGATCTCATAATTTAGTGGTTTTGTATATTAATACGTAGTTGATTAGATACTTCGGAAAAAATGTATTTGATTATATTAATACTAGTATAGATATAAATTAAATAATTAGTAAATGTTGATAAGCATCAATTTATAATAAAAATCAAAATACTTATTTTATGATACATTTTACGTCGTCAAAATTTAAAAAGCCTTAAGATTTAATTAAATTTTAACTTTATTTAAATTATTATTATTATTATTATATTTCTTGAGGGGCAGCTCAATTGGTGATTAAAATAATATGAAATTGTGTAAACTAAAAGATCCACAGTCCAATCCCCCTATTGTAACTCGGTCTACAGAGTGGAGGGCAAGTCGTAGGCCTTAGAGGTATAGTGATAATGGCCGAAATTGACCCGTGTCACATGAGTATGAGACTGACCCAATTATTAATTCCTTTGGTTACGAAAAAAATGTTATTATTATTGATAAACATAGTTAGGAGATAAGTTAAACAAATATACATTTAAAAAAACATGAAACAGGATTCTTAACCATGGAGATTCACCCTCTCTTTATTATGGAAATTCTAGGCTTTGTTGCAATCCATGACTTATCAATACCACATGTCCAATAAACCATAACTCATTTCATATGACACTTGTTTATATGTTATTTTTTTAGCTAATCAATTTAGTTAGAAGGGAAAAAACACATAACTACTTTAAAGGTAAATCTCAACCTTTAATTTATGAATACTACTAAGAATATTCTAAAATATTTCATAAAAAAAATTTCTATTATTTATTTAATAATTATCAATAATTAAATTAAAATTTTTAAAACTCTCTTTCAAAATAAACATGCTTATATATAATCATAAAATTTAAAAATATAATTTAATTTATAATCATAGAATTGAAAAATATAATTTATTATTTACAAAAATACAATAAACTAAGCTAACAAGTATTGAATTTAATAACAAAGTTGATTCTATATATGAACAATCGACGAATGTTATTTCGTTTGGTGTATATGTTAACATTTCTATCATACAATTGCCCATTGTCATGCAATAAATCCTCTCAAAAACAAAATTGAATATTAATGGAAGAAATTAGGTGTTAAATATGAGTTTTTTCACCATTGTGGCTGGTAACACGCTAAGCTAACTAAACCCCTCTCTCGGAATTATTGATATTATATTAAAATTATAAAACCATATTAATAACATCAATGCTATTTTGCAAATAAGGCCCAATAAATATTAAAAAAATATCACGACTGATGTGTCGTTGCACTGAGACTCTGGATTCCTTAATTGTTTTTTGCTAATGCCATTTTAGTATGTGACATGGTGTTATTTATAAGATGTATTGATCAGATTTGATATATGCAATGAGGTACTATATATTATTATGGTCAAAGAAAATGTTACAAATTTTCATTTATATTTATTTAAAGAAGTGAAATGAGCCACATTAATTGCGGCCAACACAAGGGCTAAACAATGGTGGAATGATTTGTTATCAATAACGTGATTAAGAGATCTATAGGAGTTATAGCCGGGCAGTTTCCCACTGTCATATGTCAATGTATTGAGATCTTTATATTATCTTAATATAAATCTATGATGATTTTTCCGTCTGAAAAAAAAGGATATGCACATTTATTATGTTGATTATTTCTCTTTGTTTCTTTATTTGTGATGGAAGGAAATTGATTTGGTTAGCTTGGTGTCTATTATTGATTATAAGTTGGACGAAAAAGTGCTTAGGAACTTATTGTTGCTATATAAATAATGGTCTATTGTAACCAAAAATGAATTGAAATAGGCTTTGAAGGTTAGCTTAACAATCACTTCTATTGTGATAGTCTTTCTGTAGGGTGCCCAAAATATCATCTTAGGGAGTCAATGAAAAGCCACAAATACACAATTTTAAACTTGTCTCGTTAATGATGGGCCTAACATATAATCCATGGAGATTGAATTTTGGTTTTTGTCTGTGAAAATTTCACTACTAAAATTCTTTTGCAACAATTGGAATTGATTCTTCTAACTGATAAATTAATTATGCAAATTATTGCTATGACAACAACGAATTAATCACACTGCAATCATCACAAATAAAAATGTTGTGGAAGACAAACTCGAAAATAAGAAAATACTGACAAAAAAAAATATAACTCCATTATTTTTGGACAAAAATCCCTCGAGAAACCCAATGTGGGAAAACCAGTGTAGCAGCTGAGGGTTTTTATTATTAAGCAACAGTGAGACGATTGTGAGTACAATAAATGTCACTAAACTGGTGAATCTATCCAAGAAAAATACTTGCAAAAATTTACCGAGGGATTTTACCTTGACCCTGAGCAATCCCGACACTATTTGACATTTCAAAAGTTAGTCGTCCAAGTGGTATGTGCAAGCTCTGCCACACTCTAGCACTGCCTTCCACACACACTACCTGAAATAACGGCTAATCTAGTTGTCTTTCCTGCTGCTGACTGGGAAAATGCTTCTTAGGCCCTTTTGAAAAATATTCCTCGCCTCTGGAACTGAAAATGTATTCTTCTTCAGCTAACTTGAAATACCCACTTGAGGCTCTACATTGCCTCTGTGCAAGCTCCTTGAGTAATTTTCGTCCTCCTCTTTCTGACTCTCTAGAATTAGAAAACTTCCTTCGAACTCACCGTCTCTGCCCCTCTCTATCTCTATGTCCCCTCTCTGTCTCGAACTCTTCCGACAAAATGTTCCCGCCCTCTGGAAAATCAAACTTCCTAAGGAAATTAATCTCAAGTATGTTCCTCCATCTACCCATCGACTTCTTCTTAAAAAATCACTATGGGAATCCAACGACCAAGATTAAAACTTAATTAATGGCTGAGATTATTTCCTAGTCGATCTATGTGAGTTTCTAGAGAAATCACACCTTCCTTAATTAATTATTGTTAATTAATCATTTTCCGTAAGTTAGACTTAGGAAAAAATTAATTACTGATTAATTAACTTAATTAAATCATCTCTAGATGGATTTTACTGAAACCTTTTCAGGGTTATGGAGTCCTAGTGTTTCTTAGCCTCTCTGACAATTATCGAGACTAGAACACCATCCTATGCTACAAAAACTAACACTCCCTCTTAGTGAGGAAAATATTCTAGTGTTGAACTACTACAACACTCTATCTTTGCATCATCCTATATACACGCTGCTAATGTCTGGCCACTCTGATTGCCTACCACTCCCCACCACCCACTGCGTAACTTTGATGCTACATTTGTGCAACTGCTGACACTGATATATTGTTGTCAACTCTGCATCTGCACTGCAACTCCATCTCAACTGTTGTTGTTGCTACTACAACTACTGCATCTGAGAAGCATCCTAAATGCTGAACAAACTCTGTCTCCTGAGCACCTGATTGCTACATGCCTTTACACTATCCACTAGGGAATATGTGCTATTGTTGACTCTGTTACTGAGCCTCCTGCTATGTTGTTAACACTACTTTGCGCTCCTCAACACCTGATTGCAACTAGTTTGCAATTGTTCTCTTGAATATGACTGCATCAATTAACATTGATCCATCTTGCTACTGACTACTGTGGGCCCATGTAGAAAGGTAATGATCCATAAGGAAGACACCTCAATGGACCTTGCCCAGATCTGCGCAACTTTGGGACTATAGCTCCATATCTCCCCACCTCACCCCTAGAGGTATAGCTGTAAACATGGAAAATTCTTCTTCCAACATGGAGGACAAATTTTCTATCTCTGCGGTTGTTGCGCCTGGTCCTGCTTGCCTGTCCTTCTTCCTTTTAGGATATTGAGTAATGTAGTGGCCAAACTCACCACACTTGAAGAAATTTACCTTAGATAGGTCCTTTTTATTCTTCTTCTCCCCCTGTCCTTGGTTGGTACCCTTTTATGCAAGGGCCACATTATTTTCCTCCTCCTCACATTTCGAACGCTTACTGCTGCTTCTGCTAATGGAGGTCTTCACAAGTTCTTTCCTCATCTCCTCTTACTGCAGGTATGACCACATCTTGTCCCACCTAGGTAGAGTATCTTGTCCTAAAATTCCTTCGACAATGATTTCTCAATCCTTTGAGACATTGTTAAATGCCAAACACACAAGCTATGTGTCTTAAGGTGCCTCCCCAACTGCTGCAAGTCCCAAATTTCCTTAACTCTCGTGAGAAAGGAATCAATGCCTTAACCCTTATACGTCTTGATGTTTCTCGGCTTCTCTTTTAGGAACATCTTTCGCTGCTCAAAAGGATTCTGATATAACTGAGTGAGAGCATCCAACATCTCCATGGCATTATTCTTGCCAGATATATGAGAAACTATATGGTCCCGTAGTCCATCTAGGATCATCTGCTTCGCCTTGGCCATATCTTTCCTGTACTTATTTAGTTGATCTGCATCGGTTGGTGCTTTCACAACACTCTTTGCAAAGGTCTTCAGGCCATGTTCATTTAACATGAAGGACATCCTAGCTTTCTGGATGACATAGTTGGAGGCTCCCTCCAACCTATGCTTATCTCTAAGCCCAGTTGTGGCCATCTCTGAAACTTGAATGGTAAGCTCCCTCTTTCTCCTCCACAACTGTTGATTTTTCTATTCTCACTCCCTTATGGAGTGAGAAAATTTGCTTGCAACTACTTCCAACTACAACTAGAAACTTGGATTTCTAAACTAGAACCCTCTGAGGGAAATTCCCTCTGTGTTTATGCTTTCTCTTCCACCCAACATGGATTCTGTTGTTGCAAAACCCTTTGTGCCCAGACGAGAAATCGACTCTATGAAAATATAAGCTACTAGTGCTCCCTTTGCCTGCTAGAATCACTTACTTTGGCAAGCCAAATTTTTCTGCCAACCCTACACTGAAAAATAAATTTTCCCATTAATTTGTATTACCTAGTTAGGCATTGCGCAACCCCAGAAGATTGTTCCTACTGCTCCCTCTAAACAACGAATTTTCTTCTTTTGCTTTTGAGCTTCCCTGTCCGTCAAACTTACTTTGATACCATGTGACAATTTCACTACTGAAATTCGATTGCAACAATTGGAATTGATTCTTCTAACTGATAAATTAATTACGCAGTTTATTGTTACGACAACAACAAATAAATCACATTGCAATCTTCAAAAATAAAACTATCACGGAAGATAAACTGGAAACTGAAAAAATACTAGCACACACACAAAAATATAACATCATTATTTTTATACAGAAGTCCCCAGAAAAACCCAATGTGGGAAAACTAGTGCAGCAGATGAGGGTTTTTATTATTAAGTAGCAGAAAGAAAATTATGAGTACAATAAATGTCGAAAAAAATGGTAAATCTATCCAAAAGAAATACCGGCAAAAATTTACTGAAGGATTTTACCCTCACTCCGAGAAAACCTGACACTGCATGACCTCTGAAAACTAGTCGTCCAAGTGGTCTGCGCAAGTTCTGCGTCACTCTAGCGTTGCTTGCCACACGCATTGCCTGAAACAACGACTAATCTAGCCATCATGCCTAATTTTGAGTGGGAAAATGTTTCTCCGACCCTCTAGAAGATCTTCCCATCCACTGGAACTAAAAATGTCCTCCTCTTCATCTACCTCGAACTGCCCACTTGAGGCTCTGCACTGCCTCTGCACAACGTCCTAAAGAAAATTTCAGCCTCCTCCTTCAAACTCTCTGGAACTTGAAAACTTTGTCTGGACTCACTGTCTATGCCCCTCTCTGCCTCTGCATCCACTCTCTGGCTCTAACTCTTTCAGTAGAATGCTCCTACTCTTTGGAAAATAGAACTACCCAAGGAAATATATCTCAAGTATGTTCCTCCATCTACCCATCGACTTCTTCTTATAAGCTCAGTGTAGGACTCCAACGACCAAGATTAAAACTTAATCAATGGCTGGGGTTATTTCCTAGTCGACCCGTGTGAGTTTCTAGAGAAATATCACCTTCATTAATTAATTAATGTTAATTAATAATTTTCCCTAAGTTGGACTTAGGAAAAATGTAAATACTGATTAATTAACTTAATTAAGGCACCTCTCACTGGATTTTCCTAAAAAATTTCTGGTTTATCGAGCCCTAGTGTTTCTTAGCCTCTTTGACAGATGTCGAGATTAGAACACCATTCAATGCTACAAAAAATAACATTGTATAGAAAAGGTAGAGGAGTGTACAACCCTATCTTCTAAATGACATTCTTGGAAATGAGTTACAATAGCTTGTGATCAATGTGGATGATCCTTTCCTTTCCTAGAATATAATGCTTCCAATATTAAAATGTATGCATAATCAAGTGCAATTCCTTGTTAGAAGTGGGGCATATATAATTTGTGTCAAAGAGTGTCTCATTATAACATGCCATCAGATGTACATGATGAATAAGCAATACATAACGAAAATAAACTAAAGCATGTTTTGTCAACCTTAAAGTGTTGTTGCAACTCTTATATATTGAGGACCAATGTCAAATAGAGGTGATGCTTTAGATCCTCAAGTTCTTTATATTGTGACTCATCCCACACAAAATTGGCTTTTCATCCACCCTTGGTCACTTAGCATAGATTCCAAGCAACATGAGTGAACCCTAGAATGAATCTATGGTAGAAGTTAGCAAGGCCCAAGAAATTGTGGAGCTATATTACTGTATTCAAGGCTAATCAATTGTGAGTGACTTGGATCTGAGTTGGGTCCACATGTCCACCATGCTCATGAATGATGTATTCTAGACAATTAATTATTTCCATGTCAAATGAGCACTTTTCCAAATTGGCATATACTGATTTTTCTAGAAGGTGCTTAGAACTTGTTAAACATGTTGCAAATGCTGAACACAAGTTTTATTAAAGATAGAGATATCTTGAATCAAAGACCACAAAGAAATTCATGGTAAAAAGTTTGGAATTTTTTTTATCTTCCCCATGATTTTATTTGAACATTCCAACATCATGTATTAACACATGAAGAATCAAGATCCAAACTCCATGCCTTATTTTTAGCTTTGAAAGAAAGACTAAGCATGTGATGCAGGAGCATCTGGTCGACAGGGCGCAGACCGAGAAAAGGCAGACAAGGTTTCTGAAGAAGATTGGGAGAAGTGAATATTTCAACAAATGGACAGCAAGACTGTCAGAGTTTTTATTTATTTATTTTGTTCTTCAAGGATTAACTACAGTATTTAGTTTATTAGCTTAAGTGTTTTTGTTTTTAACTTGTTCTGTTTCAATTGTAATAACAGGTCCTAACTAGAGTTGTTAAGGGCCTGTAGTATAGGCTTTAAACTTAGATTATTAAAGAATTAGACAAAAAGACCATAAATCAATGTAAAGCATCAAACCCTTATGGGACAGAAGGAACAGACAAACTAACAATAGCCAAGTCACGTAACTGGAAGTAACTGTCAAGTAAACTGTAATCTGGAACTAACAAACAGTTGTCTAACTGCTGAGCTATTGTATAAGAAGACAGAAAAGATAAACAAGAAAGGTTCTGGAGTGTGACATTGAAAAAAGAGAAATAGCAGAATACAATTCATTCCTTCATATATTGTTCAGTGCATTCTTAAATTTCCAGATTATGACTTTATGTCCTCGAAGATAAAACATGCATGTACAGTAAATTCTTTTCATTCCATCTAATACAACCAAGAACCGTGACAGAGTTTCACAAATCCACGCACATTCATCAATACTCATTGCTGTTTACATTCATATATTGCAAAGTAGCTATTATAACCAAATCTCATTACTCTGAGAGGCAAACACGCATATATACAAAATTTTGTCCATGTAAATACATTGCAGGTCGACACAGTAACAGAGCAATCCAACCACAAGCGCTTCACGACCAGCCGAAGCCGAGGTCAAGTGGAAAGCGAAAGGAGTCGGGCTAACAAAGCAAGAAACAACGGTCCTCAAACCACTGGTAAGCAACAGCACCGAAGTCCCAAAAATTATTACATTCATTGTGTAAAAAAATATTGCCGGTTATAAAACTACCAACGGACAAGCAAACGAGAACCCAGAAAAAAACTTCATAATCTCTACTACAGATTGACCGAGCAACGAAAGAGTAAAGGACCGAGTCATTAACCGAAAGCAACCATAGAAACCCTCTGAATTACAGAAGTGGGTTGAAACCTCACGCAGACCTGACTCATTATCAAACACCGACAACCATAACAAGCGATTACAGTGCAGACTAAGAGCCACAGAAAAGGGTAGATTAGAAACAGAGCTACCCGGAGGATAGACGGTCGAATCTCCTGCAAGGCCACAGGACCAGTTACCTGCAACCACCATAACAAAACATTGTTAGGGTCGCGGACGTATTCAAGTTCATGCAACAGTAAATAGTTCAGTGAAAACAAATATAAAGAGCAGAGGGAAAAAAGACCCGTGTATGGCCAATGGGGTGGATCCATACCTGCTGTAACCAGGCCCATAAGTCGCAGAAGCTCAGTGATAACCTGACCACAGAGGAGCTGTGAAGGGTTAGCCGGAGTTCGAATCGAGAACCAAAGCTTATAGCATGAAACCAAACCCTCACCTGAACAAACGAAGCTGCATGGTAGGTTGGAACCAGAGATGGGTTTGAAACCCTGAGCTTATCGCCGAGACGGAGCCGAACACCTGAACCAAAATCCATATACAGAGCTGAATACCAGAGCAGAGCCACAGAGAGCGAAACCTTACAGTGAGAAATGACCAAATGAGCGCGAACTAGCCGAGGAAAAGGGCAAAGGAGGAATTAGGGTTTGCCAAATCCCGAGACGGACAGGTGGAGCGTGGAGAGGCGGAGAAGTACAGAAGGGTGATTAAATATCACCTAACTCATAAAAGCACAATCAAACAATATCCATTAACGAAATAATCACGCAGGTCCACATAGGATTTGGAAGTGTGGGACACGTGGGCTGGGTCCCCATCAATTGGTATCAGAGCAGTTTCCTTTAGTTAAGGGAAGATGGCAGAAGGACAAGTGCCAAGACGAGGACGTGGAAGAGGTGCACGTAGGGGAGCAGATGAAGGATTGCGGGAACAAATTAGAGTTCTTACAGCTCGCTTGGAAGCAGTAGAAGCGGGCAGACGAAGAGACCCAGAACTGGGAGACACCAGTGAAGAGGAGGGGATGACTGCTGCAGAAGGGTCTGATGAGGAAGCTCCAGAATTGAGGTTGCTGCGACAGGTTTTAATGGCCAGCAGCAAACCAAAAACAGAAATCTCAAATTATGATGGCAGTCTGTCTGCGGAAGTCCTGTTGGACTGGATAAGCGAACTAGATAAATATTTTGAAAATGAAGAAGTCAGTGAGGATAAGAGGGTTAAGTTCGTTGCCACTAAGTTGAAGGGACACGCACTATTATGGTGGGACAGTGTCCAAGCAGACAGAAAGAAAATGAACAAGTCGCCGATACGACTATGGTCCAGAATGATAGCGAAGTTGAAAGGCAGATTTCTGCCGAAAGATTACCAGGTGGAATTATATCGGCGAGTGCAGAGCTTAAGACAAAAAGGAATGACAGTTAGGGAGTATACAGAAGAATTTTACAGGGTAAATTTACGTGCTGGTTATACTGATGATAACCCAGAAAAGACAGCAAGGTACGTAAATGGATTGAGGATGGAGATACTAGATGAAATTAGTATTCTTTCTCCCCGGAATATTGAAGAAGCCTTTCAGAGCGCTGTAAAGGCTGAGGAAAAGATTAACAGAAAACAGAACAGCAGAAGAGGGAGAGGAAGTAGCAGAGGACGAGGACAGTCCTACGGAAGAGGCAAGAGTGCTGCAAACAACGAAGAAGGCAGAAGTTCAAAAACTTCAGGGACAGCCGAAAAAGGGGATAGCACCAGAGGAGGTCGGTCATACCAGAGAGGACGAGGGAATGGCCGCGGAAGAGGGGCGAATGTCCAGTGCTACAGGTGCCACAAATGGGGGCACAGAGCCTTTGAGTGTCCAGAAGTTGAACAGGCTGGTCAAAGGGGAACGCTGATGGCACAGCCTGAAGAAGCTGAAGCACAACCCCGGGAAGTGGAGGACATGGCAGAAACGGGGGAAGCTTTAATTTTGAATAAAGTATTGATAAAGCCAACCAAGGAAGTGGCCGAAACAACCCAGCGGAAAGCACTATTCCGGACAGTCTGTAAATCGCATGGAAAGTGCTGTAAGGTCATTATAGACAGCGGGAGTACCGATAACTTGGTTGCCACAGAGATGGTGGAAAAGCTGGGGTTGAAGCGGCTGAAGCACCCCACACCTTACAAGGTGTCGTGGCTACAGAAAGGCCACCAGTTGTTGGTCGATGAACAATGTGAGGTGGAGTTCCGCATTGGCAAGTACCACGATACAGTGGTCTGTGATGTCATGCCAATGGACGTGTGCCACATACTGCTCGGGAGGCCATGGCAGTATGACAGGAAGGTGACACACGATGGCAAAACAAATTGTTATAAATTTACGAAGGATGGGGTCAAACATACACTTGTACCCATCAAGGAGGAAGATACAGCTGAATCAAGCGGGACAAAAGCATTATTACTTGGAGGAAAGCAGTATATAAAACAGATTGAAGAAGATGAGCTTAATTTTGCAGTGGTAAGGAGGATGAAGCCAGTATTACTGAGCGTGGAAAGGTCAGAATTGCCCAAGGAGATCCAAGAGCTGTTAGAAGAATTTCAGGATATTGCGGCTGAGGAGTTACCTGATAAGTTACCTCCCAAGAGGAGCATCAGCCACCATATTGACTTTATACCAGGATCAAGTTTACCGAACAAGGCAGCATACAGAATGAGCCCCAAGGACAATGAGGAGGTACGCAAACAAGTGCAGGAATTGTTAGATAAGGGACTGATCAGAGAGAGTTTAAGCCCCTGTGCGGTACCTACAGTCCTTGCACCCAAGAAAGGTGGAGAATGGCGAATGTGCACAGATTCGCGGGCCATAAACAAGATCACCATTCGATACAGGTTTCCCTTGCCTAGAATGGATGATATGATGGACTGTCTTAGTGGGGCAGCATATTTTACTAAGATAGATCTGAAAAGTGGGTACCATCAGATCAGGATAAGAGAGGGAGATGAGTGGAAGACAGCCTTCAAGACCAACGAAGGACTGTATGAATGGCTGGTCATGCCATTTGGATTGAGTAATGCTCCAAGCACTTTTATGAGATTAATGAACGAGATGTTAAAGGAGTTTATAGGAAAATTTGTAATAGTCTATCTGGATGATATTTTGATTTTCAGCAGGACGAAAAGAGAACACCTTCAGCATATCCGAAGGGTATTCGAAAAGCTGCAGCAGAACAAACTGCTGGTAAATTTAAAAAAATGCACTTTCTTGCAGAAGGAGTTGATTTATCTGGGATTTGTAGTAGCAGAGAATGAGTTGAAGATGGACCCAGAGAAGATAGAAGCGATCATGAGTTGGCCGTCACCCAAGAGTTTATTCGAGGTACGTAGTTTTCACGGTTTAGCAAGTTTTTATCGGAAGTTTATCAGGAACTTTAGTGAAATCTGCGCACCCATGTTAGAAACCATCAAGAAGGCCAGCCAACCTTTTTGCTGGACTAAGGCGGCAGAAAACAGTTTCCAACTCCTGAAGCGTAAAATAACAGAGAGGCCAATCTTGAGACTGCCCGATTTCAGCAAACCTTTTCAGGTTCGATGTGATGCCAGCGGGACAGCTATTGGCGCTGTACTCAATCAAGAGGACAGACCAGTGGCATTCTTTAGTGAGAAGCTGAATGAAAGTCGGCAGAAATATTCGTCATATGATAAGGAATTTTATGCAGTGGTTCAAACCTTGAAACATTGGAGGCACTACTTACTGGGAAATGAGTTCGTTTTGTTCTCTGATAATTCTGCTTTGCAGTACATAACTCAGCAGCACAAACTGAACCATAAACATGCCAAGTGGGTGGAGTACCTACAAAGTTTCACTTTTGTGTTGAAACACATAAGTGGGCAAGCCAACAAAGTGGCGGACGCTTTGAGTAGAAGAGCCCTGCTCTTACAGGAAAGTGGCATACAGGTGATGGGATTTGAGTATTTGAAAGATTTATACCAGATGGATGCGGATTTCAAAGAAGCTTTTGAAGCATGCCAGAATCCCGTATTGAGGAATACAAGCCCATGGCTAGATTACAATCTACAGGAAGGATTGTTGTTTTGAGGGGGACAACTGTGTGTTCCAGATTGTTCGATGAGGGAAAATCTGGTGAGAGAGAAACACAGTGGCGGACTAGCGGGACATTTTGGCGTCAATAAGACAGTGGAGCAGCTCGCGCATTTCTATTACTGGCCAAGGATGAATCGAGACGTGCAGAGGTATATAACCAGGTGTAAAATCTGCCAACTAGCGAAGGGACACAGCCAGAACACGGGGCTGTACACACCCCTACCTGTTCCAAGCAGGCCGTGGGATTCAGTCAGCATTGATTTTGTCCTAGGATTGCCTAGAACGCAAAGGGGGTATGATTCAGTGATGGTGGTGGTGGATAGGTTTTCAAAGATGGCTCATTTCATTCCTTGCCGGAAGACAAGCGACGCCACGAACGTGGCACATCTTTTTTTTACGGAAGTAGTTCGACTACATGGCTTACCAAAAACTATTGTCTCAGACAGGGATGTGAAATTTACAGGACATTTTTGGCGCACCCTGTGGAAAAAGCTGGGCACACAATTAAATTTCAGCTCTGCGTATCACCCGCAGACTGATGGACAGACAGAGGTGGTAAACAGGAGTTTGGGCAACTTATTACGCAGCTTGACGGGGGAGAACTCGCGATTGTGGGACCGAGCTCTTGCCCAGGCAGAATTCGCTTATAACGATTCGCTAAATAGGAGCACCGGTCTTAGCCCATTTCAAATCTTGTATGGTATGCATCCGCGAGGAGTACATGAATTACGAGATTTGGGACAGCTAGAAAGAAGAAGTGCAGACGGAGAAGATTTTGCAGAAGCAATGAGTGAGCTGCATGAAAAGGTCAAGACGAGATTACAGGACAGCACGCAGAAATATAAGCAACATGCAGACACAAGGCGGCGAGAGGTAAACTTTGAAATTGGGGACGAAGTCCTTGCACATTTGCGCCGAGAACGGTTTCCTAAGGGTACGTATAACAAACTGAAGTTCAAAAAAATCGGCCCATGCAAAATTCTGCGAAAATTCTCAGCAAATGCATATGAAATTCAGCTGCCACCTGATATAGGCATATCACCCATATTTAACGTGGCAGACCTGTTTCCATATCATGCCCAGGCAGAGGATGAACGAGTGGTACAGCCACAACGGGACACCCAGTTCGAGGACAATCTTTGGAAGAAACAGTTACCATCGGTCAAGACCCATGAGATAGAAGGAATCATCAGCACACAAGTGGCCAAGAAGACACGCAGAAAGGAGTATCTGCGTTATCTCGTTAAATGGAAGGACCGTCCAATGGAGGACAGTTCCTGGCTTGACGAGATGCAGATCCGAAAGGCAGGTTACTCGGTGGAAGAACTCATGGAACGGAGCCATGAGAACTCTCTTTTACCCCGGCAGCCTGATGCAGGAGCATCTGGTCGACAGGGCGCAGACCGAGAAAAGGCAGACAAGGTTTCTGAAGAAGATTGGGAGAAGTGAATATTTCAACAAATGGACAGCAAGACTGTCAGAGTTTTTTTTTATTTATTTTGTTCTTCAAGGATTAACTACAGTATTTAGTTTATTAGCTTAAGTGTTTTTGTTTTTAACTTGTTCTGTTTCAATTGTAATAACAGGTCCTAACTAGAGTTGTTAAGGGCCTGTAGTTATAGGCTTTAAACTTAGATTATTAAAGAATTAGACAAAAAGACCATAAATCAATGTAAAGCATCAAACCCTTACGGGACAGAAGGAACAGACAAACTAACAATAGCCAAGTCACGTAACTGGAAGTAACTGTCAAGTAAACTGTAATCTGGAACTAACAAACAGTTGTCTAACTGCTGAGCTATTGTATAAGAAGACAGAAAAGATAAACAAGAAAGGTTCTGGAGTGTGACATTGAAAAAGAGAAATAACAGAATACAATTCATTCTTTCATATATTGTTCAGTGCATTCTTAAATTTCCAGATTATGACTTTATGTCCTCGAAGATAAAACATGCATGTACAGTAAATTCTTTTCATTCCATCTAATACAACCAAGAACCGTGACAGAGTTTCACAAATCCACGCACATTCATCAATACTCATTGCTGTTTACATTCATATATTGCAAAGTAGCTATTATAACCAAATCTCATTACTCCGAGAGGCAAACACGCATATATACAAAATTCTGTCCATGTAAATACATTGCAGGTCGACACAGTAACAGAGCAATCCAACCACAAGCGCTTCACGACCAGCCGAAGCCGAGGTCAAGTGGAAAGCGAAAGGAGTCGGGCTAACAAAGCAAGAAACAACGGTCCTCAAACCACTGGTAAGCAACAGCACCGAAGTCCCAAAAATTATTACATTCATTGTGTAAAAAAATATTGCCGGTTATAAAACTACCAACGGACAAGCAAACGAGAACCCAGAAAAAAACTTCCTAATCTCTACTACAGATTGACCGAGCAACGAAAGAGTAAAGGACCGAGTCATTAACCGAAAGCAACCATAGAAACCCTCTGAATTACAGAAGTGGGTTGAAACCTCACGCAGACCTGACTCATTATCAAACACCGACAACCATAACAAGCAATTACAGTGCAGACTAAGAGCCACAGAAAAGGGTAGATTAGAAACAGAGCTACCCGGAGGATAGACGGTCGAATCTCCTGCAAGGCCACAGGACCAGTTACCTGCAACCACCATAACACAACATTGTTAGGGTCGCGGACGTATTCAAGTTCATGCAACAGTAAATAGTTCAGTGAAAACAAATATAAAGAGCAGAGGGAAAAAAGACCCGTGTATGGCCAACGGGGTGGAGCCATACCTGCTGTAACCAGGCCCATAAGTCGCAGAAGCTCAGTGATAACCTGACCACAGAGGAGCTGTGAAGGGTTAGCCGGAGTTCGAATCGAGAACCAAAGCTTATAGCATGAAACCAAACCCTCACCTGAACAAACGGAGCTGCATGGTAGGTTGGAACCAGAGATGGGTTTGAAACCCTGAGCTTATCGCCGAGACGGAGCCGAACACCTGAACCAAAATCCATATACAGAGCCGAATACCAGAGCAGAGCCACAGAGAGCGAAACCTTACAGTGAAAATGACCAAATGAGCGCGAACTAGCCGAGGAAAAGGGCAAAGGAGGAATTAGGGTTTGCCAAATCCCGAGACGGACAGGTGGAGCGTGGAGAGGCGGAGAAGTACAGAAGGGTGATTAAATATCACCTAACTCATAAAAGCACAATCAAACAATATCCATTAACGAAATAATCACGCAGGTCCACATAGGATTTGGAAGTGTGGGACACGTGGGCTGGGTCCCCATTAGCATGAAACACCATACATGAGCACATTGTTGGGCTTTTTGGTGGTGTACCCATAGTTGACTTTAATGTTTGCAAATTCTTTAATAATAGAAGCATACACCTCTACTTGAATATAAATCTAAGTTCACTCGAGGAAACTTGATTAATATGTGAGGAAATCAACTAGGAATTGGTACGATATCACTTTCCAAAGGAAATGAAATCAACATTGAGTGGTTGTGAGTCATGTGCATCTGCTAATTGTTGCTTTCCTATATATGTTAATGCTCTCTCAATCAACCCTTGACTCACTAGTTTGTAGGGCTTTCAAAAGGCCCAAGAGAGATATGATGGCGCCTGCTAGCTCAAATGTTGGAGGACTATTTGGAACAATGACTTCTCTGTCATCGAATCCTTTTCATAAACTCTTGAAGTTAGTGATTGTGTCATTTTTTCTTGCATTGTCATAGTGCATGGCCTACAAATTGGTGTTGAAGGGCTTGATGGATCAATTGAAAATAGGGTTCTTTTTTTTCCTAGTGGTGTTGCTCTTGAGAATCCACTAACTATATGTGGTGGAGAATCCAACATTGCTTAGAACATTGACTTCATTGTCGTGGCTTCTTTTTATGTACTCTTCAGTCTAGTAGTCATATTGTTGCATGACCTACAAATCAATGCTAAAGTGCTTAATGGATCGACTAAACATGTTTTTATTTTGCATCCAAAAGTGTTGCTCTTGATAATCCACTTGCTACCTCTGATGGAGAACCAATGTTGTCTTTGCCTCTAGGAGCCCAAAACTAATTGTTGATAATTTTTTGTTTTTCACTTAATTGTAAAATTTTAAAACATGGTTGTTGATAGTTTTCTATTGGAATCATAACCAAGTAAAATTACTTTTTTAAAACATTTATTATTTAATCATCCATTTATTAGGTTACTTGTAATCCATATATTCATCTCTTACCAATCCAACCTTTGATTTCAAATATATAAGCATTATAGGATATTTTAGTAGACAAACTCATATATTATCAGTGGATGTAGCTTGTTACAATCACACATGCATTGCTTAAAGAAAATTTTAAACATTTATAATTTTCAAGCTAGCAAAGGTATTGGAATGATGTTACCATCATCCTTCCTTCCTTACTAACTAATAGGTTATCAATTATGTTAAAATAGACTAGATTTAACCCCAACTTATAAGTTAGCACTCGCTAAATAGTTCTCGCTAATATTTATGGTGAATCATTTATTAACACTGTATCTTTAATATCTACTACATCTTTAATGCCTATTACAAAATTCAGCAACATAAAGAAGTCATGTAATCTTTATTATGTACATTTTTTACTTCTAATTTTTTAAGTTAGAATATTGATATTGCTTTCTCTTTTGTGAGTATATATAATTTTGCTTATGATTTAAAATTGTTTGTGATGGGATCTTCCCTGCAAATGTAAGTCTTTCTTTACTTCTAATTACATAGGGTCTTTCATTGTAAAAAGTAAAATAGATAAACTTTTTCTTCTCTTCGTTATATGTATGATTTTAATCCATTTAAGTTTTTTTATGGATCATATTGTTATTTGTTAGGATAAATGTTGTTTTTATGATTTCCACTTAATTATTCTTGTAGACTTTCTCGTGTGTTTGATAATTTGTTTATATTATGAATATATTATTTTATAATTTAAATTAATTTAATGATAATTAAGAAGATGTGTTTTTTTAAATCTAAAAAAATAAAGTATATACATTTCTATATTTATTTAACAAAGACAAGTCTTGTCTCTCATATGATAATTATTACTAACAATTGCATCAGATGTTGTAAAGGAAATGACGTACGACAATAACGTATAATACTAATTAACAGCTTCTTTGACAATTGTTGAAAGACAAAAAAATATTAACAAAAGGAAATGACCATGCTACAATGAAATCTTACTATAGTGCTTCCTTGAGCCTTACAAATCATGAGGCCTGTGTTGAAGTTAAAGACCTTGTTTGATTATGCCAACATGAATGCCTCACAAATAATGAAATAGATCATGATTTTCTACCTTTGAAATCAAAGGTCGTCTTGGTATAAAACCTCCATATTTCTTCTTGATCACTTTCTCTTTCTATAGACAAGCTTAATGAGTACAAAGCTAATTTTTTATAGTTTGAAACATGTGTCTACAAAGGACTATAAAAATATTTTAAATAATTTTTGAATTTCTATGGGAATTAAGATCTACCCTTAAATAAAACTGCACATATCTCCAATCTGGAAATTGAACCCAAGAATAACATCAACTACAACTCTTCTAGACAAAATTTTATGTGTTTCTCTTTTGAATGTTGACTCAACTATGTATTATTTCATTCATGATCCTTGAAACTATTCAAAAGATAACATTTCTCCTTATCACTAATCTCCATGGTGTTTGCCATGTTCTTGTTTTCATCCAACAAATTCTGCTTTAGAAAATCTAACCCATGTCATGTAGTTGAAAATAATGTAGAGATCATTCAACAACATTTAAACCATTTTACCTTGAAAATCAAGAAAGTGTGGTCCATAAGCACTGCAATGAAAATACTATTTTTTTACATCAAAAGACCACACCTCACCTTGGTTTTAAAACAATGGCCCCAAAATCTATCAAGACCTGAAGAAAGATTAAGATCTAACCATTTTCTATTTTGAATTCATGTTTAACTTACAATCATGCTTTTTTTTTAGATAGCAATAGCTTGAATATATTTTATGTTACAATGATGCATGTTGTTAAATAATTGTTTTTTTCTGGAATCCAAAAAAAATGATTTGCTTCATTCGCTCCCTCCCTCTCGTTGTAGCATAAAAGAGGTGGTTAAGATTCCACATAAATTCTTCCCAGTAAATATTAGTAACAATACCTTAATAATATTTTCTACACTAATCTACTTGTCTGCATCAAATGGACCCTTGACTGATTAAGGATTGTTTAATATACTAAGTTTTCGTTGTATTTCTAAGTGCCTTAAAAGGGGCTAATTTATATTTCAATAGCTGGTATGATGTTGGTCTATTTTGTTGTTTGTGTAGATAGTGAAAACACATTTGGCACTAAGAGAGATTTGGTAGCAGTTGTGCAATTGGCGAACATGTCTTGCTCTATGGTGTTGGCTACTGGGCATAACTTTCTTGATCTTGTATAGAAAAAAGTAAATTTTCATTTAGCTTATACTACATTAACCATGAAATTGCCAAAATTCAGGGCACACTTGCCATCACATTTATAGAGAAAACTATAAATGAGTACCACATTTTTCTTATCAGATCTAAATGCTCCTATATGCAACAACAGTGGCTTTCATTACTTCAAGAGCAGTAAAAACAAGTCTATTGAGAAAACAACTCCAACACTTAGAGAGATTTGGTAGCAACTATGGAATTGGTGAACATGTCTTGCTCCATGGTGTTGGCTATTGGCCATAGCTTTCTTGATCTTGTACAGAAGATTGTAAATTTGCATTTAGCTTATACTACATTAACCATGAAATTGCCAACATTTAGGGCACACTTGCCATCACATTTATAGAGAAAATTATAACAAAGTATCACACTTTTTTTATTAGATCTAAATTCTCCTATATGCAACAACTACCTTATGCCTCATAGTTTAAACTTGTGCAAGGAGGAGGAGTGTCAAGGTGCAAGCTAGAATAAGAAGAGGGGAAGTCGAGATTGAGTGGTGTATGAGGAATCAATGGTGAGAATTTGATTTGTTTAATGAAGGACACGGACCAAAGGCCTGCTAGATGTGTAGTGGAAATAAACGTAGATTTTGGGGAAGGAATAGCCATATTGGCTCTAGCAATTGGTCGAGTAGATACGAGAAACAAAGAGGCAAAGAAGTGGAGTTGGTTTCTCTCATTCCTCCTCGAATTCCTTACTATCAAAGTTTCCCTGCAAAAAAAATAGCAATACAACTTCAGGAATAGGAAAAGTCGTAAAAGAAAGAAATCCCATAACCCAAAGTGGCATTTAAATAAATGGTTAAACAAAAAAGTAATGACAGTTCTCTACGTTGCAGCCTAACACCATGGACTAAAATCTATTCCAGTTGCTTCAACATTTCTATGGACTTCAATAGCCATTCTGTCCTGGAACTCTTAACCTTCACACCTATAACAACTTCCTCTCCAAGGACATTACTTATCAGAACCTCATTCCCCCTTCCTTTGCACATCAATCTCTGCAAAAAGGAGAAAATCAACAAATAAAGCCCTAGCGTTGAAGTCTACAAAAATAAGAAAATCAACAAATAAATTCCTCCTCGAATTCCTTACTAGCAAAGTTTCTCTGCAAAACAGTAGCAATACAACTTCAAGAATAGGAAAAGTCGTAAAAGAAATAAATATCATAACCCAAAGTGGCATTTAAATAAATCATTAAACAAAAAAGTAATGGTGGTTCTCTACGTCACAACCTAGCGCCATGGACTACAATCTGTTCCAGTTGCTTCAACGTTTCTGTGGACTTCAATAGCCATTTCATCCTAGAACCCTTAACCTTCACACCTCTAACAACTTTGTCTCCGAGGACATTACATATTAGAACCTCATTCCCCCTTCCTTTGCACATCAAACTCTGCAAAACAAAGAAAATCAACAAATAAAACCCTAGCGTTGAACTCTACAAAGATAAGAAAATCAACAAATAAAATCCTAACATAAGTCTCACGTTCAATTCTCGGGTTAAACGTGATTTCCATGAGATTAAAGTTTTTCCCTACCTCATGTACTAGATATTGATGGTGCTGATTCTCCACATGGAAATCTTATCAGAGGAGGTGAAAAGCACTATGAAATGTTAGTGAGGGGGATTGAACCACCGATGTGGGGAAAATGTAAGTGCAATTAATTCAAAGGAAACTCTAAAGAGTGTGGATTCAAGTTCAGGGGGAGACCTCTGCTCTATCTATAAAGAGTCGCATGTAACAATTTATTTTGGTAGCACCCCCATGCACCTTACCCGAAAAACATTAGTGGAAACCCACCAACCCCCCAATCCTAGTTTGGGAGATCCTAGGAAGATAGACATCATTTCATAAAGACAAGTTCATTTCTTCTATCTCTTGAATATGAAGGTGCAGAGTGGCGCAAGGTGGCACCAATGGAGTCTTTCTCAAAGGGAACGTCATATGGCGTAATTAAATAGAAAACAAGGGTTTTATTAAATGATTAACAACAATCCATATTGTTTATTTAAGTGCAACTAATCGCAAGATCATGTAAGTACTTGAAGAAAGGCTAACATAGATGAAGATTACAATACCATTTAATATGTAAGGATTACATTCATTTTTTATACCATCTTTATTTTATCCATGTCATTATAATAATATTTAATTATGACTAAAAATTTCATATGTTAAATTGACTGACATGTTTATTTAATATTAAAAATCTCAAATTCTATCTTAAAAATAAATAATAATAAAAAATTCACTTATTTTCATATATCGATCTTATTAAACATTTTACAAAAATGTTAAACAATTAAATAGAAAATAAAAGTTCTATTTAAATGATTAGCTTGTTTTGTAGGACATTTTTTTAATTAATAAATTTAGTTAAAAACAAACAAACATAACTACTTCGCAGCGAAATTTCAGTATTTGGTTTGTGAATACTGTTAACAATTAATATCAATTTATTTAAATATAATATTAATATTTAACAATTATTACTACATTCCATAACACATTATATATAAAAATTTAAAAGAACAAAATAATAATAATAATACAACCTCATAACTAAGCACAACCACAAAACACATATAGGTATCTTGAGGATTTAGGAACATAGCCCAATTCCCTAAAAATAATTATTACTTTTACTATTATATCTATCTACAAAATAATATTATATTTTACAAACTAATATTATAATATACAACTAAATTTAAAAATTTACCTTTATTTCTAAATTTTTTGTCATAACACATTAATGTGTAACTAATCATCATTTGTATATTTCTCTTGTTTATAATTTATCATAAAAGATTTTTGATATATTTTTTAAATGTATATTAAATCATTGTACTCACAAAAAATTCAATGATCATAGTTATTTATGTTGAACTCATGATTGTTTGTATAGTTATAATTATTTGTGATATATTTTGAAAATGTTATGATCGTGTGATATTTATTTATATTTTTGAAATATATATTAACACATAATATTTGTTAAAAAATAATTTATAATAATTTATAATTTTGAAATATATATTAACTAATAATGTTTGTGAAAAAAAATTGTATAATGAATGATTACACTTCCAAAAAAAAATCATGATCATAGTTACTATATTATTTGCACTATTAAAATATATATTATTTAAAGGAAAAATTTATTTATAATTTTGAAATATATATTAACACATAATATTTGTTAAAAAATAATTTATAATTATTTATATTTTTGAAATATATATTAACTAATAATGTTTGTTAAAAAAAAATGTTATAATGAATGATTGCGCTTCCAAAAAAAATTCATGATCATAGTTACTTGTGATATTATTATTATTATTGTTGTTGTTGTTGTTGTTTGCACTACTGAAATATATATTATTTAAAGGAAAATTACAAAAAATAATGATATATATATATTATTTAAAGGAAATTACTAAATGTAAGTGAGAGAAAATATAATTGGTTTTAATTAAAAATTCATAGAACAAGCATTCACCAATTATCTTATTTAATTTTAATAAATAAATAAATAAAATACCCTATATATTCTTGACTTTCATACATAAATAACAAATTTGTACAATTTGATAACCATTGTCTTTCAGTTACCCTATGTAGCTTTCAAGGGCTTCTGACCATTGTATCTCACTAATATTCCTTTTGTAATTACCCTATTTTGGTTTCAAGCATCAATGCAAAAATGCAAGCCTTTTGTCAATATTCCTTTAAGTTTGTGTTATGCTAAGAAATAAATGTATCTTTCCCCTGTTATATTAAAAACCAGAAAATATTTTTTATATTGGAGAATGTTAATAAATTCACTATTTTAAAGATTTTTTTGTTCTATATAAATATTTCAATTTTATTTTATACATATCTAAAAATAAAATAAATTAAAATACTAAGATATAAATGTATCTTTCCCTTGTCATATTAAATTATTTTTTCCCTTGTCATATTAAATTATTTTTTATATTAAGGAATGTTAATAAATTCAATATTTTTTATTTTTTTATATTAAATACTTCAATTTTATTTTACACATCTAAAAATAAATTGAAGAAAATTGATATGTCACAACATATGTACACTATTTTCAAATATATACATATATATTAATTATTTCAAACACTGAGTTTTAACACTGAAATTCCAGTAATTTTAAGTAAATAAATATTAAGTATACGGATTTAGAAAAGTCCAAATTTCTGGATTAAATAATTAGAATCTTTAGCTAACTTGAAACGAGCCATGGAAATATGCGGAAAATCTCTTCAGCATCAATATGCGCTAAGAAATGTTAAATTACAAACTTCTTACCTCTGAATTCAGAACTTATATGCACATTCTAACTTTGATTGATTTTTAGACTTCTAATCTAAAAAAACCCTAGGAAATTCCTCTCCTGTATGAACTTCAATTTTTCAACTCCTGTTAAAGTGAAAATCGTCAAACTGCACGCTATCATTCAACAGAAAATGCTTAAATTATAGTCCAGACAACTAATAGAAGAACACAAAAAAGTGATTTATAGTATTATTCTTCATTGTCAGCTGCCCAGCCTGGTGCGACACACAATATTTAACTGTATTCCAGCTCTTCTCTGCGCTCTTAAAGCTTTTAAAGAACCAAATCTTTATAGAAAAAATAATAACGAAGATTTTTTTGGACGAATATAGTCGTTTCTGCCTTTAAAAAAGGCTAAGGTTATGTTTAAAATTCCAACAGAGGGTCAGCGAACAATTGAGAAGGCGTCTCCAGATTACTTCGAAATTATGTGTAACTCTGCAGGCTATCATTCAACAGAAAATGCTTAAATTCTAGTCCAGACAACCAATAGAACAACACAATAAATTGATTTATGGTATTATTCTTCACTGTCAGCAGGTCGGCTTATTGCAGGACAATATTTAACTGTATTCTAAGTCGTATCTGTGCACTTAAAGCTGTTAAGAACCAAATCTTTACAGAAGAAATAATAAAGAAGAATTTTTTGGACGAATATAGTCGATTCGGCTTTAAAAAAACAGAAGGCCAAGGTTATGTTCAAAATTCCAATAGAGAGGGACAACGAACAATTGAGAAGAAGGCTTCTCCAGATTACATCCAAATTATGCTCAAAAATACACCCCGATGGAGCTTAAAATGACTAAAGCAAAGTACATGAATGCTCGTCAAAAAGCTAAATCCCAAATAGGTTATTGGTGTCATTTTAGTTACGATTCATTGAACCACTCAAGGAGCAGTACGATTTGGTGGTCGGCGATCTGATGGGCGATCTTTTAAGTGGTGTATATCAAGGAGCAGTACGATTTAGTGGTGGGCGATCTGATGGCTTAAAACTTTATAATCGTCTAGGTAACAAGCAATCGAATGGTACCAAAAAATCCCTAGACCTCCTTTTACGTCATGGAGACAACGTCACTCATGCACGGCAGCCAGTCGTTGCGCAAATAATTGCGAAACGCATTTACCTAATGAAAAAGGCAATTCCTATTTCCAACCCCATTGAAACATAAATGCAGCCTGAGATGCAAGGGATATAGCAGTTCTCTTGTATTTATGTTTCAATGGGGTTGACTTTGGCATTTTAGCAACAAAGCAACTGCTATATCCCTTGCATGTCAGGCTGCATTTATGTTTCAATGGGGTTGGAAATAGGAATTGCCAAAAATAAAAAAATCCACCCACCCACGTGACATAATGAACTTTTGGGTGGACCAATGAATTGGATTTGGAGGTGGCAAAGAAAGGAACGTAACCACTTTATTCACGTCATCCATCTATTCGCCAAACGTCTTATCTTCACTACTTTGTTGGTTACTTTTTAAGAACCATGATTAGCACCACATAGAAGTCTCATAGAAGTCACGGTCATTATCATACAATTAGGACCACATAGAAGTCTCATGTAACCATGATTAGCACCACAATGGAAGGTTGATTGAGACAACTTACAATGTGGATTGTGTTGTCCTTAAATGAACTTAACATTCAAGTTGCATTACTTCAAATATGTGGACCACTTATGATGACAATCATTATATAAGTTTCTTTATGTCTACATGAATTACAATAACTTGTGATCAATGTGAATACTCCTTTCCTTTCTCAAAATTTAATACTTCCATTGTCCACACGCTTGTATAATGGAGTACACCTCCTTATAAAAATTAGGGTAATGAAAATCCTTGTCAAAAAGTGTCCCATTATAATAAGACATTGAATGTACATGTGAATTAACACTACATTGGTAGAATAATCTAAAGAACTTGAGTCTCAACCTAAAGGGTTATTGCAATTCTCACAAAATAAGGACCAATGTCATACATATGCAAAATTTTGGATCCTTGAATGATTTTTGTTGTGACTCAGCTCACGTAAACTTGGCTTTGGCTCCACCCTAGGTCACGTAACCTAAAGGCCAAGCAATATGAGATAATTTTAGTAAGAAACTACAATAGAAGTTAGCGAGGCCCAAAAAACTATGGAGCTCTATTAGTGTCTTAGATGCCAGTAAATCATGAATGATTTGAATCTTGGTTAGATCAACATGCACATCATGGTCATTCCTAATATATCCTAGATACAAAATTCTCTGCATGTGGAATGAGTACTTCTCAGAATTGGCATATAACTAGTGTTTTTGTAGGGTGAGCCAAAACTTGTTGAATGTGGTGCAAATACTTAATCCGAGTTTTAATGAAGATTATGATATCTTACATAGATGACCACTAAGGTATTTGTCAAAATAGAGAGAGATCAATGAGCGATTACACGTCACAACACAAAATACACACTATGATATCTTTATTGATCACAATAGTTACACATATATAGGACATAAATTTCTAACTTCCACACATCTAGATCATAACTACAACTCATACATAGTAGACAACTTCTAGATTGACGCTTGGGAACTCTCAATGACAACTCATGACAACACATGGAAGCATTACTTCCAACAAGATTCGATCTCTCTAGATGCTTGATAGATATGTCATTAATATGGATTTATATTCGTGTTATTGTTAAACACATATTATATGTAATTTTTGATTGTTTAAATTGCATTTTTGAATACATAAATGGACTTAAGGGCATAAAAATCTCCTTGGACACTTTGATTTTGTAGAGTACACATCTTAAAGTTATAATTTTAACAAAATCGTTAAATTTATAAATTTGACCAAAAAACATACTTGAAAAATGACCAAACCATATGATACTAAAACTACATTACCTTACCCACTTTGGTTGGAATCCTCACTAGTGACATGATGAGCTATAATGCTTTTTATCATTGTGAACTCTCAAGTGATGAATATTGTTGTAATGGCTTAGAGTGAACTCTTAAATGAGTGGTACCAACAACCTAGCAATCTAGCCCTTGGCATAGAGCGAGGTGACTTTCTTTTACACACACATATAGATATGTGGGGGCTTATTATCAGAATCTAAACCCCATTTAAACTATATATTATATATGCTTAGAATATTTAGTTTATAAATCATACTATTCATATTTTTTGGTTTGGTATTAATATATTTTTAAATACACATTAATATCACTTAATTTTACATATTGAAATATTTTATTTATGACTTATATTGAAATTTATTATTATTAATAATATTTTTTCAATGCTACATATTAATTGATGAGTTGAGAGACACTCTACAATCCAGTATGGGAAAAATGGTAAGGCATTTTATTAAAAGAAATAAAATAATGCTTATAATAAAAAAATTAAAAATGTTGATAACAATTTTTTTTTCAATGTCACCCATTTATCAAACACTTCAATTTCCACCTCAAATAATATAATTTTACATCAACATTATCTATACAAAGATGAAGTGAGCCATAAAAATGCAATGTATTAATAAGTGCTTTTTAATTCAGTTTATGAAGGAGAATATAGAATTGAAATGTAGCATTTTATAAAAATATTAATAACAACATAAATTCGATGTATGTATATAGAGATCAATCTATTAATAAGCGCTTTCAAATTCAGAGTATGGAGGGGACTTGCAATTCTTTCCATGCTTAATATAGAGTTGACATGTAGCATTTTAAAAAGAATATTAATAACAACATAAATTTAATGTGTGTGTATATATAGATATAAAAAGAGAGGGTGGGAGAAATTTTATTGCATGAATATATGCATTCTACTTGCTAATAGAGGGAAACATCTATTTAAAAATATACTAATAAAAAAAATTATTTTAATGTGGATAATATGAATAAAATATTTTAATATCAACTTTGTATATATTATATAAAGCAATTAAAAATAAAAATAAAAATTCACGCGGTTAAAACATTTCATTGGTGTATTTCTCAAAATCAAAGAAATGTGGAATTATTTTTATGCACATCAAAGAGTTGACACATGGCAACATAATCCATCTTAAGCCCAAATCAATCAAAAACTAAGGGGAACAATGCTCTCTACCTGCAAATATTTTTTCAAGTTTTGCACTCTAAAATAGGTTTGCAACTTAAGAGATTTGATCCCTCTAAGCACTAGTTAGATCCAAACTTAAAATAGATCTGTCGTGGTATATTAAGAACTGAATGAGTTAAACATCCCCATCTTATTATTCTTATTAGAAAGTAATTTTTTTTTTTACTTCCAAGTTTTTATTCTCTTTGTGCTTCAAAATATTTTTTTATGATCTAACATATGAAATTGATATAGTTAATATGGATATTTAAATAGTTTATTTGAATTTGGTATTGAAATAGTTTTAAAAAGTATAAGAACCTTAGATTTTAGGGATAATAGAAAACGAAAATATAATACATTTTTATTTTTAATTATTTTATTTCTGTTTAAAGTGATATAAAATTATGTTATTTCATATGTACAATTAAATGTTTCTGAAATATTTTTTTATAACTGAATGTGAAAATGAAATATTTTTACTGTATCTCATTCATATTTAAAAATTATTTTTTTTTATTTAAAATATATTTTATTTTTATTTAAAAAAAACATATTAAAAATTACAACTTTCATGTTAGATGGCATATAAATATTCATCAAAATTTTCTTTTACCAAATGTTTACCTTCAGCTTCGTTGATATCATGAAGACTAAGATTTGAATCCGATAAAAGAATGGCTCTACATTAGTAGAAGTCTTTAATAATATTGTAGTGCGGTAGCACATTATAGCATTAAAGAAAAAAATATTCTTAAACGTACTGCTCTATTTTTGTCGGGTCTCTCAAAGTAGAGGGACCGCTTTGTCTTCTTTTGAGAATTTGAAACTTTATAATAGAAGCCCAATATGATATGATGATTTCTTGTCCGGATGTTTGGAAAATCCAGGAAAAAAAACGCTTAAAAATCTCTTTTGGGCGGGTTTCCAAAAAGAAGGCTCGAAACACCCTTAGTATATAGGGTTTATTAATAATGTGGCATTCTAAGTTTGACTGCAATTATGATTTAGGAGACAAAACTTTCAATATTAATCTCCATGTTAGATATCTCTATTTGAAAAACAAAAATGATGTTGAAATTATGATTATTTTAATTTAGAAATGATGTTGAAATTATTATTATTTTAATTTAGAAATGATGTTAAAATTATTAATATTTTAATTTATAAAATAAGAATGATGATGAAAAATTATTATTTTAATTTAGAAATGATGTTGAAATTATTATTATTATTCCTTGCATCGGAGTAATAACATATTAAAAAACAATTGATGTTGACATTAAATCTAAGTTGTTCAAAAATTGATGAAATTTTACTAAAGTTTAATATTATAAATTAAAATTTATTATTTTTAAACCATATTTAAATTCATTTATCTAAAATATTATCGGTTCAATTCTTTCACCTCTTATTATGTAATGATCGCAGATGTACTTCACTATTAATTAATATTGTACAATTTAATGTACAACTTCCACTATAAAATGACAGATGTACTCCATACTAAAAAAATAAAATAAAATGTTAATTCATTCAAATGTACACATAATGAATTCATTTAGTAAAGTCGTTTACCCCGTTGGATTACTCATGAAGTACAACACTACATACCAACTTTTCGGGTCCAGTCTTTCACAATCCTCAAGCTCCATGTGTATGTGCTTCATTCTCAGCCACATAAATATCTAAAAACTATATATATTAAATAATTAACCTAGAGCAATCACCATCATTATTGTGAGCCCCTTTTTTGGAAATTCAAGCTAACAAAATACCTCCCACATACCATCATTATTAATTTATTTGGCCTCTTTCTCCAAGCATAGCGTGGAGCTTTTGTTGATAAAATAAAAAATTCCTTGTGGAAAAGGTCAGCACAATTAGAAATCTATATCATTAGGATGCCTTGGACACTGTTGAATTTTTCTTTAAAAGTTATATTTTAATGTTTAAAATTTCAAAAAAATGAAAAGGTTATAATCTTTTTATTATTTGATATTATAACGTTATTTATGAACACTTTCACATTAACCTATGGAGATAATAATATTATCACTATCTAATGATATTATTATGTTTATTTACAAATCAACCAAAGTACATATTATCCTAAACCATGTATAACTAATGGTTAATTTACTAAAATTCATAATATCTATTATTCGATATTATAACATTATTTATAAACACTTTCACGTTATTATGGCCAGACGTATAAACAAACTAATTTAATATTTAAAATTAGGTTGGCCCTAGTCAACGCTTATAACATGTGTTTATGTATGTTTATTATAATAATACATTTGATAACATTTGTGACATGAGCCTCTAATTTAAGGATACTTAAAATAAGCAAGAATATCTACAAAGTAGCCCTTGTTGGAATACAATAGTTAGTTCATACATTTCAAAATTCAATATTTGAACTAAGCTGCAAGGAAACGCTAGCTATGTGGCCTTGTTTTAATTTAGAAATGATGTTGAAATTATTATTATTTTAATTTAAAAATGATGTTGAAATTATTACTATTTTAATTTAAAAGATAAGATAGATTTATAATTTATATTTTATATTTTATATTTTTATATCTAAAAATATTTTTATTTTTAACATTATTTAAATCTTTATAAAAAGTGTGTGAGAGATTTTTATTTGATATACACACACAAAAGAAAAAATTTAGGCATTGAAAACCAATTGGGGAAAGAAATTAGCTCAACACAAGCTTTTCCTCGTCTCAACCCATTGCTTTTGAGACATTATGGAAAAATATATTTTATGCTTCATAAAGACTTAGATACAACTATCGTTGGACAAATCCAACAACTAGACAAATCATGGCCAAGTTGGCATATCTAACGATCATAGTAGACATCATTCCTCTTGAGGTGAAATGGCAAAGTAAAAAAATCTAGAATTAGGACATTCCTTCAAAACTTAAATGTTTCACTTGGTTGGTACTAGAAAATAAAATCCTAACATGTGACAATTAGTCTTGTCATGGCTTCAAGGGTCTAAATGTATCTGTTCTCTACAAGCAGGGCCCCAAAACAACGAAGCACCTTTTCTTTCAATGTGAATTTGCATTCGCTCTATGGAAGGAAGTCCTTTCGAATATAAGCATTCGAGTTTGAGGTCCGCTTAGTTATCTAGAAAAATGGATCTTTTGGTAGGATCAAAACACAGGGAATCACAAATCCCTTCCAATTTATGTGGCTTAGGGAATCTGGAAAATCAGAAACAAACTGATCTTTGAAGATCTCCCTATAAGCATCCACTGAATTATGCCTCAGATTCTAGGTTTTTTCTATGATTATCTGAGACAAAGGAAATCTAGTAAACATCACATTATTTCCCCTCCTATGGTGTACTTTATGGAAAACTCTGGCTTCTTTGATGGAACTCAACAAAATGTAATCTACAACGGAGGTGTTCTTATAAATATTTCAGGAAATGTTGTAGTGCATATTTGTCTAAACATGGGGATGGGCTCCAGCACAAAATTAGAGATCGTTGCCAGTTTGGCCGCCCTTCTTGTTGCTACATCCATTAAGGTGGTTTCTTTGCAGGCTCATGGAGACTCTCAATGTGTAGTTGGGTGCCTAAAAGGAAACAATCATCTCAAGGCTATAGACCTTCATTGATGGAAGGAGAAAATTAAATCTTTGAAATAAAACTTCCAACATCTCTCTTTCCAGTATGTTCCTACGGAGATGAATTGTCGGGCATATGCATTATTCAAAAGAGGTCTCTTGGAAGAGGAAGGTTCAATGATCGGGGAAAAATACTAAGGCAATCAACTTCTCTGGAGATGGCGCTTACATTTCCCTTCCAATCACCAACTCTTTACTTTCCAGTTTTCTTAGATATAATCATGCTCATATGCTCATAATACAATGATTTGGTTCCTTTTATGATCTAAATTTTGTCAGTCCAAAATCATAGTCTTTATGTGTGGATGTTTTTGTTATGCACACAATTTTTATCAGTTCATGGTATGCTCTGATTCTAAAGTTCCTGAAGCTTCTTGTGAAACTTCAATTTAATTTTTTTGGGTTCATTCTTGTCTTTTTATGGGCTAGGTGACTATGTTTATGTTCCATATTTCAAAGCCCAAATAGGGCTTGCAAATTTCTGCTAAGATTGTAAACAATAACTTTACTTCTTTTCTCTAATAGAAAGGATGATCTCTCTCTTTTCCTGAAAAAAGACAACTGTTGATAGTGTTTGAAAAAAATAACAAACATAAATAAATAAACTAAGGACATTAAAATTGCTATTTAATTTCTATCTCAATAGTTGTGTAAGCCATAAAATTTTGAGTAAAAGTTGAAGTGTGCCAACAATTAAGTTTGATTGGAACAATATGAATGAAATCTTCAATTCCTCTGAAACTCATAACAATGTTTCCATAAGAAAGTTTTCATTATTTACAGGGACAAATATAAATTATTATAGATCACAAGTTGATCAAGATTAAGTGGAGCATGAAATAAATATATAAATATAAATAAAATCACACAAATTTATTGTAAAAAGCATAATAATATAGTGAAAACTAAATTCGACTAATGAATGAAATGAAAAACACTACAATATACCAACCGATACAAAATCACCAAAGTGGTGGTAGGTTATATCTAAATAGAGGCGTGTTGACTATGCTCGTTTGCAACAAGAACATTACAAGAGGCTAAAATTCCTTTTAACATAAAATTTAAAAGTATAAGAGGAAAAAACCCTAAATATCCAAATCCTTAACCCTAGAAGATGAGGTGGTGAAAGAAATGTAGACCCTAAGGATCCTAGTTGATATGTCAACTTCCAAGTGCTACGAATTTCACACACAAATGCCATTTGGAGTGTTTCTTGGACTATTACAAACCCTATCCCATGCCCCATGTATTTGACAAGCCTTGTAGTGAGCCATGTCAACTATAAAAAATGCACAAGAAGTGTTCAAAAAAATACACCAGAAGTACAAGGCTTGTATGAATATTGTAGAACTACCAAGATGTAGAACCATTCCAAGTTAATGGAAGAGGTTGGGGACCATCGATATGAAGTTGGATTAGTCATTCCCCTTAGGAAGAAATGGTCACCATTGTATCAAGCTCCTCAATCACATGGGGAAATGTCTACTAAATCTTCCTCCAATTGAGCCACATGCCCTGATGAGTTATTGCCTTACTTTGACAAACTGATAGAGTTATATGTTTTTCTAGTGGTTTCCCTTCATCTTGGTGTCTATGATCTAGTTGACTATATCCCACTCAATGTAGTTGGGGTTTATTTCCATAAAGGCCAAGTCCATGGGCATGTTTGAGGTGTCCAATAGTGGTGGAAATATGGTTAAAGGAACTCCACATAAATATATAGAGTAAACTAAGGAAATGTGGAATACTTACTCTAAAATCTAATCTTCAACAACTTAGATGATGGTGTAAGGCCCATATTAGAGTGGTCCAAACTTCTTATGAGGTGTTCTCTCTTCAAGTGCAATGATACCTTATCACCAACTAGAAACTTGTGCCTAACCTAACATTGATTGTGTTTTCGCTTATGCTTGCTTGTTCTTGGATGTACTAGATTTGTTCAACAAATTACTCTATCTACCTTGTTTGAAGCATGGGAGCACTCTTCCTATGTACATGCAATAAGGAAAAAGATGTCAATTGTGGTCAAGGGATGGGATTACAAGAATGTTGGGGCCAATAAAGTGAATGCAGGCTCTATAGTAGCTATTTTAGACATAAGGAAGGCTCTCATCCCACGTACATGGATGCTTGGAGGTTGTACATTCTAAGGATATGCACAATCATACCAAAACCTTTAGATTGATAGTGCTTGGGAACTCATACATCATAATCAAATTTCTTCTCCATAACCAAGTCTCACAAGATATCCAGTTGACATCCATCTTGGAATGAATTAGATATAAGAAATAAAGTTTGGCCTCACTCTCTTGCTTCCAAGTCTTTCGACATTAGAACTATGAAGCAAATCAACTAGAAAATTTAGAAACAAAAAATAAAATGGTGGCTTTTAATTAACTCTAAGGTTTAGGATCAACCCATCCTGTAAATCTCCCATGAACCACATTGATGGCAACAACATGATGCAAATAATGGATCAAGGTGTGGATGATTATCATGCTTTTGATTTGGGATAGTTGATAAGGGCCCTCACACCACCCGCATATGTCTCGCATTACTTCCACCCTAGGTTATGATCCCCCGTCTATATCCTGGGATGATCCATTTGGGAACTATCCCATGGCTCACATCTACTCATTATTTGGTCTATTCTCTCAATGTAGTTGAAATTATGGTGTATATCTATTGTAGCTTATAAATTCCCTCCTCTATGCTCACATCCTTTTAATCGTTTTTCCACAACCTTTCCCTAGACTTTCATCCTTTTTTGCTCTTCCATATCCTTGGTTTACTTCATTTTTATGTTTATGTGTGAGATTAAGCTCAATATTTTCCAATACATTTATGTTAGTATTTTAAGTGAGTTTATGATTAAATATTAGAAAAATAATATGTTTTCACTTATATCTGAAAATATTTTTTCAATAATATAAATATTTCCCCATTTTAATTATAAAAAAAAGAAATAAACTAAGTTCCTAATTGGATGGAAGAGATGGAAGAGTTGTGTTAAGAAAGTCTATCTCAAGAATTTGTTTCGATTTGAAAGATGAGTCATACTAAATAAATCATTAATATAGGATGCGCATCATGTCATGGATCCGTTTATTTGTGTTCGTTGTGCGATTACAAAAATGTTGACACTTTGTTGTTAGTCCCTGCCTGGGACTATTAGCGATCGATCGATCGCTGACCGAGTAGTTTGATCGTTATATTTTTGATATATTGGCATTTTAACCTAAGTTTATGCAAAGTTTTGGTGCGGAAAATAATTGGGGTCTTATTATCGGCTTCGAGTTGTTCGATGCAAAGGACGGTTGATATGCCGCGCAAGTTGGTTTGTCGTAGGACTCGCCACACACACTCTGGTCTACTCCATAGTCCACCCGCTTAGCAGTCCTGAATATGGCAGTATCCCCCCACTCAGCCCCAAAATCATAAGCTTGTGGATGAAGCTGAAGAATCTCGATGCTCATTACCGAAGGATCACCGTGGCCGGTGCTGTGAAAGCAGACAGTGGCAGCAGTGTCCAAGACAAAAACTGAAGCTTCGACATATGCCTGGTCATCGTTCATGCTCCAGCCCAGCTTTAAAGAATAAACATGTGTTCCTTCAATGGAGACGTCAAAGAGTGGCTCGCGGTCGGCCAAAACGTCCTCATTGAGGCCAAAGAACATTCTAACGGAATAATGGCCATTCGGTAGACGAGTGACGTTGTAGCAGTTCTCGGGACCGTCCGAGAGCTTAAAGAAACGAAGTTTCTTGAGCTGAGGAGCGATGTAGCTCGTGGTGGTGGCATTTGCGGACGAGTCGCCTGTGTAACCGTAGTCTTTTACCCAGAGCATATTCGTCTGGGGGGTATGTGTGTTCTCCCATGAACCGCAGCTGATCCGGATGGCCAACGGCTCTGCAAAACCAAAAATGTTGTTATACTCTTCTTTCGACTACTTTGAGAAGTAGAATTTAATCAAAATATGATTTGAATTGTCGAATCTTGAAGCTATCGGCTTCTGAAGTTGAAATTTGAAAACCTTCAAAATATTCTGGAATTTTAACTTAACTGAGATCATGTGGCTTTGAGCTTACCTGCATTCTGTGAAAATGTTGTGTAAATGCTCGTCCACACACAAATACACGCCACTGCGGTCAATCTAAAGCCAACCTTGACTGTTTCCTTCGCCATTTTTCAGTAACGGAACTCGATCGCGAAGCCTCTTACGCATGATTAGGATATGGTTCCTTAACAGAGAGCCTAAACTTCATCAGAAATGGAGACATAACGTCAATGAGAACTGCAAAACTCCAAGACGATATCCATGATCTCCACAGGCTAGAATCATGAGGTGTCTTCAGGGGCTCCACAGTAGTCCAAGAACCGCAAGATATTGCAATGATGGCGTTTCCCTGCCTTTTTACAGTCATACAGCGGTAATGTTTGTTGGTTCCCGTGGATCTGTGTTCCCACGCCGATCACGTGTTCGAATCTCATCGCTCGATGTAGTCAACGCCCAAACATATATGAGAGCTGAAGTGATCGATCTTTAAATGCGAACAATTCGGACGAGAAAATTATTTAGTAGTCCAAAAAGCCCAAAGAAATCTTCAACTCGATAAATTAAGGGTGAAATCATGGCGGGATGTAAGGGAATTAGATTTAATCGTTGCAAGCATGTCTCCATTTCTGTCAACACTTGCGTTAGTCGGCCTGTTCTATTCATGTTTATATAATATATTGTTAAATTTATTTATTTATTTAATAACAATATCTTTTTATTTTCTAAGAGATTTATATTGGTACAGGCATATGGATTACTCTTTTGGGATTTTAATCTTAAAAGAGAGAACTTAAATCTAGTTTTTAGTTCTGAATCCAAAGAAGAGCTCTTTGCCTCTGACTAAATCTTTAGATCCAGTTCAAGTGCAGATCAAGCAAATGTCAGAGACTACATGCAGCAAAGTCAAAAGTAAATGGTCCTCATGTTGAATAGGGCATCTAAGCAAGCAACCAAGTCAACGGTAAATGGTCCTTCCCCTTCTCGGCAGGGACTTCTGCCACTGTTGTGGCTCTTGTTTTATTTCGACATGTATTTTTGTTCACATATCCACGCAATTGAATCTAACAATCCATAATGAATGGAGTGATACGGAAACCTAACAATCATAATGAATCTTCTTCTTATCTATTTATTTCTTTAGAAGTTATATACTAACGTAATTTAAATAGAAGTATAGGAAAATTAACTCCAAATTTGAAAATATATTTATCTTATTGTATTTATTTGAAAAGGCGTAGTTTAACGAGACATTAAATTTGCCTAGAAAATAATGGAAATTCTAACATAATTTTGATAAAATCAGGTAAAATTTTGAGAAATCCAGGTTATAGTTGTCAAACTTTAAGATTTTTGTGCCCTAAAGATTTTTGACGGTGTTGAATCTATTTCCACAATAAAAAACAAGATTCAAGCACTCTTAGTTTTTGACAGTGTTGAATCCATTTCCACCATAAAAACAAGATTCAAATGTTAGATTTTCACACTCACCTCATTGGGAATCGATCATGTGGACTAACCGCCACACTGGGACCTCTCAAAAGGTAATGATAATGGTTTGGAAGTTTACTAAAGCTTGCGGGTTTTTGTGTAATGGAAAACCTAACATGGTATCAGAGCCTTGGCCTAGGTTCGATTCCCCAATTTGTGTTTGAAGGGGGTGTTGGATTTTCACACTCACCTCATTGGGAATTGATCATGTGGACTAACCACCACTTTGGGATCCACCCTGAGACCTCTCAGAAGGTAATGATAATGGTTTGGAATTTTACTAAAGTTTGCAGGTTTTGGTGTAATGGAAAACCTAACACTGTCAGATTTTTTGAAAAAAAATGGTTGGATTCCAACGATTTTTTGCTATCTAGACAAATTTGGTGCCTCAATAAACAACATCATATGGAAATATATTCATAACATAAGAGAAACAAATAATATTTATTTACTTGATAGTATATTTATAAACCAACATAATTTTAATTGACTTTCGGTGTAAATTTCTAGTTATTCAGATTATGTTAATCATATGTATTTCTTTAACAAGATAACAAAGTTAAGTCGAATGATTATGAATTTTATTTTATTTTTATTTTATAAGTTTTATTATATGTGGTGTCATAATTTAGTGGTTTTGTATATTAATATGTTTTTTATTATATTAATATAGTATAGATATAAATTAAATAATTGGTAAATGTTGATAAGCATCCATTTGTAAAAAAAATCAAAATACTTATTTTATGATACATTTTACATGGCTAAAATTTAACCAAATTATAACTTTATTTTAAATTATTATTATTGGTCCTGAGGGGCAACTCAATTGATGATCAAAGTAATATTTGTGTAAACTAAGAGATCCATGGTTGAATCCCCCTATTGTAACTCGGTCTACAAAGAGGAGGGCAAGTTGTAGGCCCCAAAGGTATAGAGATAGTTTCCAAAATCGACCCATTTCACATGAGTATGAGACTGACCGAGTTATTGATTCCTTTGGTTACGAAAAAAATGTTATTATTATTATGATTAATAAACAAAATTAGGATATAAGTTAAACATATATACATTTCAAAAAACATGGAACAAGGTTCTTAACAATGGAGATTCACCCTCTCTTTATCATGGAAATTCTAGGCTTTGTTACAATCCATGGCTTATCAATACCACAAGCCCAAAAAATCATTACTCATTTCATATAACACTTGTTTATATGCTAACTTTTTTAGTTAATCAATTTAATTAGAAAGAAATATGGCATAACTACTTTGAAGATAAATCTTAACCTTTAATTTATGAATACTATTAAAAATATTCTAGAATATTTAATAGAGATTAATTTCTATTATTAACCTAATAATTATCAATAATTAAATTAAAATTCTTGAAATCTAATTTCAAAATAAATATACTTATATATAATCATGAAATCAAAAAATTAATGATAGAATTGAGAAATCTATTCTATTATTTACAAAAATACAATAAACCAAGCTCAAGTATTAATTTTAATAGCAAAGTAGATTTCTATATGAACAATCGACGAAAGTCATTTCGTTTGGTGTAGATATTAACATTTTTATCATATCATTGCAAATTGTTATGCAATAAATCCTCTCCAATGGAAGAAATTAGTCATTAAATATGAGTTTTTTTTAAGGTGTAAACCTAACATTGATATTTCACCATTGTGGCTAGTAACACGCTAAGCTAATAAACCCCTCTATATGAAGTAACATAATCAACTAATAAAACCGTATTAATAACATCAATGCTATTTTTGCAAATAAGGGCACATTAAAAAAAAATACACCATCATTGGAAATATTTTCATATCCGATCATAGGCCGATATATCTCAGCTGGAGGGAGAAGGGGTTTAGGAAAGGGTACCCCTTTAAATTTAACAGATGTTGGTTAGAAGAACCAGATTTTAATGATATTGTAACAAGAACCTGGAAGGACTTATCAGCAAGAGACAAGATCCCCCCCTTCTTGACCTTCAGAGACAAGATGTCCACGATGAGAAAGGTGGTAAAAGATTGGCAAATTAAGAAAAGATATATGGACAAAAAGGATCTGAGGGAGATACAACAGGAATTGGACAGTATCTCCGGATCCCTGGATGCTAATTCTCTCCCTTTTGATATCAGATGCCGCCTCAACGAGCTTGAAAGGAGAAAGCAGAAAATTCTGAAACAGGAGGAAGCCTCATGGAGACTCAAGAGCAGGGCGACTTGGCTCAAGGAAGGTGACAAAAACACAAAATTTTTTCATAGGTATGCAAATTCCAGGCGGGAGAAAAATTCCATATGGAAAATTAGCGATGGTCAGGGGGGCTTCCTTTTCTCCCAACAAGACATCCAAAAGGAAGTTGTGAAATACTTTGAAAGACAATATAAAAGAATGGAAGCCTGCAGGTTTCAGGATATTTTATGGGGCATAGATCCTTTCCCCCAAATGTTTGATGAGGAAAAAAATGAAGACCTCTTCCAGCCCATAACTGAGGACGAACTTCTTGGTGTAATGATGTCCTTCAAGAAAGACAAATGCCCAGGTCCGGACGGCTGGACAATAGATTTCTTTATCCACTTTTTTGATCTCATCAAACATGACCTGCTAAGGATGGTTGAGGCAGCAAGAATTTCAGGCAGCATTCACCAGATTATGTCCTCCACTCAAATAGCACTCATCCCAAAGAAATCGGAGGCTGAATCCTTTCAAGACTTTAGGCCGATTTCCCTTTGCAATATCACTTTCAAAATTATTACAAAAATTATTGCTGAAAGGATCAAATCTACCTTAGCTTGTTTTTTAACGAAGGATCAACATGCTTTTTTAAAAGGTAGGAACATATTGGATGTTGTTGCTAACACACAAGAAAGTTTATATTCCATGCTTTCAAGCAAATCTGATGCTGCCATTCTGAAAATTGATCTTCAAAGAGCATATGATTGCTTAGATTGGGGGTTTATCAGATGTTTATTAGCTAAGATTGGTCTGAGATCCAATATTATTAATTGGATCATGGCTTGTGTGGAGAATGTAAGCTATGTTGTCATTATAAATGGGATCCCCTCCCCTTTTTTTCATGCAGAAAGAGGTCTTCGTCAAGGCTACCCCCTATCTCCTCTGCTGTTTATTTTGACAATGAACTCTTTAAGCCTTCATATTAACATTGCAGTCAGTGAAAACAGATGCAGACCATTGAAGATTTGCAGGAACAACTTCATTTCGCATAACCTTTTTGTTGATGATGTGCTCATCTTCGCAATGCTGTGCAGAGTCACTTGGTCACATCTATATGTCATTTTGAAAAGATTCCAAGATGCTACTGGTCTTCATATTAATAAGTCAAAATCCATTCTGTTCCACAATGATGTCAACATGGAAACAGCTGAATGGGTCTCAACGCTGTTTGGGATAGATATGAAATCCATAAAAAATGGATTTAAATATTTAGGTTTCCATCTCAAAGCAAAGGGATATTCAAAAGCAGATTGGCTATGGATAATTGACAGGTACCACAAAAAGATATCTGCTTGGGAATATAGGAGCCTATCACTGGCAGGAAGGATTATCCTATCGCAAGCAGTTTTAACTCAACTGGCTGTATACTGGGCACATTTATTCTTTCTCCCTGCGAGTATCATCCAGAATATGAATAAGATTACTGCAAATTTTATTTGGGGTGGCAAATCAGAGCAGAGGAAATACCATCTTGTTAAAATGGATAAGATCTCTAAGCCGAAGAATTCAGGTGGTTGGGGACTGTTGGACCTGAGATCGTTTGGGAAGGCACTACTGTGCAAATCATTATGGAGGGGGATCTATGGAGAGGGCCCCTGGAGCAGCATAATTAAAAAGAAATACATGGGCGGCAAAGACATGGCACATTGGTACAGATTAGGGAGGATTGGTTCCAAGTATGGGTCTGCTATCTGGCTCAGCTTTCGAAAGATTGAATACTATTTTCTGAAGAACTTGATATGGAGCTTCCAATCCGGCAGCAGGATTATCATTGGAATTGACCCTTTTATAAGCGGGCGTGAGAAAATTTCTATTCCTGTAAATCTTCTAAGCTTCTTCCATAGGAAGGGGTTCTTCACCTGGGATAAACTCATTGCATCATGGCAGGGCCCAGTCCCACTGTGGAGAGAGGCTGACAGTTTGGGGATGTGTGACTCTTTAGCAAGATAGTGGAACATAATCAGAGACGGCCTGAGAAGTAGTGGCATACATCGTTCTTTACCTGAAGATGTTTTGGTATGGAAAGTGCCAAATGCAAGGTCCCAGGTTTGCGTAAAAGATATCTACATTAACTTGATTGGGTTAAAAATAGCACATGCCGGCCCTTCTTTTCCTTCCATTTTCTGGAAAGCCGGATGTCCTCTCAAATTAACTTTCTTTGCGTGGTTGGTGTTCCACAATAAAAATTTGTCTTGGGATAATCTGAAAAAAAGAAATTGGCATGGGCCGGGCTTTTGTTTAATGTGTGAAGCAGCAGAGGAAAGCAACTTCCATATGTTCTTCCAGTGCCAGAAATCACGATTACTGTGGTATGAATTGGCTGTCATACTTGGATTCCCTGTTGTGTCTCATGCTTCTATACAGGAAGCTTTCATCTGGTGGAGTGGGTAGCGTGAATCTTGGAGACCAATTATCATCATAGTCCTGTGGTTTGCCTGGAAGTGGAGGAACAATATTATCTTTAGAGCCAGGAAAGAGCCTTTCATGGCTATTTTACAAAATGTTGTATCCTTCTATGAATCACTTCCGGCTAAGAATCAAAAAAGAAAAAATGTCAATGGGAACAGGCAAGGAGATGTTATCTCTGGGGCCCCAAGGGCTTTCTTTGATGGTGCTGCTCAGCACGATTCCTGTGGGTGCGGGGTTCATATTATCATGGACGAGGACCTTCATTATCTCATCTCATGGAATGGAGGAAAGGGCTCTAACTGTATGGCTGAGGCAATGGCTTTGGCGGGTCTTCTTACTTTTTGCATCTTTTTTGATATTCACTTTGTGTCAATCTACGGAGATTCTAAAATTATGGTTGATCATGTTATGGGAAAATGTTGTATCAGCTGCCCTCACCTAGCGGGCTGGATGGACAGAATTATGTATTTGTGGGGTAAGGTGCAAGGATGCTCCATTCAACACATCTATAGGTCAAAGAATCAGCAAGCTGACTGCTTATCTAAGGAAGGATTGCTATCTCAAACAGGTAACTGGTCTATGAAGGTAATATCTGTCGGGGAATCCTTCCCCATATAGGATTTCTCCCTCCCTGGGTTCTAATGCTCTGAAAATTTACTGGTATGTTCTGTTTTTGTGATCATTTTGATATATATCCCTGTATATATTCCTGTATAGGTATGGTGTATAAATCGGTGACCTTTCCATGGCAATCAGTTTATATTCCAGGAATTACATGTTGTTTCTAGAAGTCCTGTATTTGGCATTTTGGTTTACCAGTCCCTTAGCTTCCCAGGGTGCACAGGGCATCCAATTTGGTCATGTTCAAGATTATGCTACAACTTTCAAAAGCTTTTGATGTACTATCTGTTTTATATTGCCTCAATATAATACAATTATGCTTTTTCGATCTGGAAAAATTTGCAAGGAAAATAAATAAAATCACGAGTGATGTGTCATTGCACGGAGAAACTCGATTCCTTAATTGTTTTTTGCCAAGGTCATTTTAGTATATGACATGGTGTTATTTTTAAGATGTGTTGATTAGATTTGATATATGGAATGAGGTGCTATAGAAAATGCTAAAAATTTCCATTTATATTTAATTAAAGAAGTAAGTTGAGCCACATTAATTGAGGCCCAACACAGGGGCTAAATAATAGTGGAATGAATTGTTATCAATAACGTGATTAAGAGATCTATAGGAGTTATGTTGAACAATAGGAAGTTTTTTTTGACCTTATGTACATAGATGTGGTATATTTCAAGGATATGCACAATTAGTATGTTGATTATTTCTTTTTGTCTATCAATTTGTGATGGAAAGAAATTGATTTGGTTAGTTTGGTGTCTATTATTGATTACAAGTTGGACCAAAATGTATTTAAAAACGTATTGTTTTTATATGAAATAATGGTTTATTGTAATTGAAAATGAATTGAAATAGGCTTGAAGGAGAGCTTAACAATCACTTCTATTATGATAATCTTCCCGTAGGGTGCCAAAAATATCATTTTAGGGAGTCAATAAAAAAACCACAAATACACAATTTTAAACTTGTCTCGTTAATGATGGGCCTAACATATCATCCATGGAGATTGAATTTTGGTTTTTGTCTGTGAAAATTTCACTACTAAAATTCTTTTGCCGCAATTGGAATTAATTCTTCTAACTGATAAATTAATTATGCAGTTTATTGTTATGACAACAACAAATTAATCACACTGTAATATTCACAAATAAATATACTGTGGAAGATAAACTGGAAACTAAGAAAATACCAACACACACACAAAAATATAACTCCATTATTTATGGACAAAAGTCCCTGGAAAACCCCAATGTAGGAAAACTGGTGTAGCAGTTGAGGGTTTTCATTATTAACCAACAATGAGAAGATTTTGAGTACAATAAATGTCGCCAAACTGGCAAATCTATCCAAGAGAAATATTTATAAAAATTTATTGAGGGATTTTACCCTCACTCCGAGCAATCCCGACATTGTTTGACCTTTAAAAAGCTAGTCGTCCAAGTGGTCTGCGTAGGCTCTGTGACACTCTAGCACTGCCTGCCACACACACTGTCTAAAACAACTGCTAATCTAGTCGTCCTTCCTGCTGCTGACTGGGAAATGCTTCTTCAGCCCTTTGGAAAATCTTCCCGACCTCTGGAACTGAAAATGTATTCCTCTTTAGCTAACTTGAACTACCCACTTGAGGCTCTGCATTTCCTTTGTTCAAGCTCCTAGGGAAAATTTCGTCCTCCTCTTTCTGACTCTCTAGAATTGGAAAACTTCCTTCGAACTCACTGTCTCTGCCCCTCTCTATCTCTACGTCCCCTCTCTGGCTCGAACTCTTCCAAAAAAATGTTTCTGCTCTCTAGAAAATCGAACTTCCTAAGGAAATTGATCTCAGGAATGTTTCTCCATCTACCCATCGACTTCTTCTTATAATATCACTATGGGACTCCAACAACCAAGATTAAAAATTGATCAATGGTTCAAATTATTTCCTAGTTGATCTATGTGAGTTTCTAGAGAAATCTCACCTTCCTTAATTAATTATTGTTAATTAATCATTTTCCCTAAGTTAGAATTACGAAAAAATCAATTACTAATTAATTAACTTAATTAAAGCATCTTTAGATGGATTTTCCTAAAGCCTTTTCAGGTTTATGGAGTCCTAGTGTTTCTTAGCCTCTCTGACAACTATCAAGACTAGAACACTATCTGATGCTACAAAAACTAACACTCCCTCTTCCCGATGAAGGTGTTCTAGTGTTGAACTGATACAACACTTTGTCTCTGCATCATCCTATATACACATTGCTAATGTCTGGCCACTCTGACTGTTTGCCACTTCCCACCCCCCACTGTGTAAATTTGATGCTGCATTTGTGCTACTGCTGACACTGATATATTGTTGCCAACTCTGCATCTGCACTGCAACTCCCTCTCAAGTGTTGTTGTTGCTACTACAACTACAACAACTAAGAAGCATTCAAAATACTGAAGCAACTTTGTCTCTTGATCACCTGACTGCTACTAGCCTTTGCACTATCCACTAGGGAATATGCACTATTGTTGACTCTGTTACTAAGCCTCCTACTCTATTGTTAACATTGCTTTGCACTCCTCAACACCTAATTGCAACTAGTTTGCAATTTTTCTCTTTAATATGACTACATCAATTGACATTGATCCATCTTGCTTCTGAATATTGAAGGCCCCTGTAGCAAGGTAATGATCCATAAGGAAGACACCTCCATGGGCCCTGCTCAAATCTGCACAACCCTGGGACTATAGCTCCATATCTCCCCATCTCACTCCTGGAGTTATAGTTACAAACATGGCAAAGTCTTCCTCCAACACGGAGGACAACTTTTATATCTATGTGGTTGATGCTGCCTGGTCCTACTTCTCTTGCTTTTCCTTCTTCCTTTGAGGACATTGAGTAATTTAGTGGCCAAACTTGCCACACCTGAAGCACTTTACCTTAGATAGGTCGTTTTTTTCTTCTTCTCCCCCTGTCCTTACTTGGGACCCTTATTGCAAGGGCCACATTCTTTTCCTCCTCCTCACCTTTCGAGCCCATACTGTTGCTTCCGCTAATGGAGGTATTCACAAGTGCTTTTCTCATCTCCTCCTGTTGCAGGTATGACCACGTCCTGTCCCACCTAGGTAGAGTATCTTGTCCTAAAATGCCTTGGATGACAATCTCTCAGTCCTCTCAGACATTGTTAAGTGCCAACACACAAACTATGTGTCTTGAGGTGCCTCCCCAACTGCTGCAAGTTGATCCTAGATTTCCCGAATTTTGGTGAGAAAGGGATCAATGCCTTCACCCTTATACATCTTGATGTTTCTCGGCTTCTCTTTCAGGAACATCTTTCACTGCTCGGAAGGATTTTGATATAGTTGAGTGAGAGCATCCCACATCTCCTTGGAATTGTTCTTGCCAGATATATGAGAAACTATATGGTCCTGTAGTCCATCCAGGATCATCTGCTTCGCCTTGGCCATCTCTTTCCTGTACTCATTCAATTGATTTGCATCAGTAGGTACTACCATAAAACTCTTTGCAAAGGTATTCAGGCCATGTTCATCTAACATGAAGGACACCTGGCTTTCTGGATGACATAGTTCGAGGCTCCCTCCAACCTATGTTTATCTCTAAGACCAGTTGTGGCCATCTTTGAAACTTGAATGGTAAACTCCCTCTTTCTCCTGCACGAGTGTTGATTTTTCTATTCACACTCCCTTATGGAGTGAGAAAATTTGCTTGCAGCTACTGCCAACTACTAGAAACTTGGATTTTTGGACTAGAAACCTAGATTTCTTGACTAGAAACCCTTTGAGAGAAATTCCCTCTGTGTGTGTGCTTTCTCTTCCACCCGACATGGATTCTGTTGTTGCAAAACCCTTTGTGCCCAGACAATAAACTTTCTCTATGAAAATATGAGTTACTAGTGCTCACTTTGCCTGCTAGAATCACTTACTTTGACAAGCCAAATTTTTCTACCAACCCTACACTGAAAAATAAATTTTCCCATCAATTTGCACTACCTGGTTAGGCAGTGCGCAACCCCAGAAAATTCTTCCTATTACTCCCTCTAAACAACAAATTTTTCTCTTCTGCTTTTGAGCTTCCCTGTCCGTCAAACTTACTTTAATACCATGTGAAAATTTCACTACTGAAATTCTGTTGCAATAATTGGAATTAATTCTTCTAACTGATAAATTAATTATGCAGTTTATTGCTACAAAAACAATGAATTAATCACATTGCAATCTTCATAAATAAAAATATCACAGAAGATATGCTAGAAACTGAGAAAATAATGGCACACACACAAAAATATAACATCATTATGTTTAGACAAAAGTCCCATGGAAAAACCCAATGTGGGAAAATTGGTGCAATAACTGAGGGCTTTTATTGTTAAGTAGCAGAAAGAAAATTCTGAGTACAATAAATGTTGCCAAACTGGAAATTTATCCAAAAGAAATACTAGCAAAAATTTACTAAATGATTTTACCCTCACTCTGAGCAAACTTGGCACTACTTGACCCCTAAAAATCTAGTCGTCCAAATGGTTTGTGCAGGTTCTTCGTCACTCTACCACTGCTTGCCACACGCATTGCCTGAAACAACGAATAATCTAGCCGTCATGCCTATTGTTGACTGGGAAAATGTTTCTCCAACCCTCTGAAAAATATTCCTAGCCTCTGGAACTGAAAACGTCCTCCTATTCATACCTCAAACTACCCACTTGAGGCTTTGCATTGCCTCTGCACAACCTCCTGGAGAAAATTCGGCCTCCTCCTTTAAACTCTCTGGAACTATAAAACTTCCTCTGGACTCAATTTCTCTTCCCCTCTCTGGCTCTACGTCCACTCTTTGGCTCTAACTCTTTCAGCAGAATCCTTATACTCTCTGGAAAATCGAACTACCCAAGGAAATATATCTCAAGTATGTTCCTCCATCTACCCATCAGCTTCTTCTTATAATCTCACGACGGGACTCCAACGACCAAGATTAAAATTTAATCAATTGTTGGGATTATTTCCTAGTTGACCCGTGTGAGTTTCTAGAGAAATCTCACCTTCATTAATTAATTATTGTTAATTAATCATTTTCTCTAAGTTAGACTTAGGAAAAATTTAAATATTGATTAATTAACTTAATTAAGGCACCTCTCGATGGATTTTCCTGAAACCTTTTCTAGGTTATCGAGTCCTAGTGTTTCTTAGCCTCTCTGACAGCTGTCGAGACTAGAACACCATTCGCTGCTACAAAAACTAACATTGTTTAGGATAGGTAGAGGAGTGTACAACCCTACCTTGTAAATGGCATTCTTGGAAATGGCATAGGTAATGCATGATCATATATACCTGTTGACATCTTGTAGAATCTTTGGCTAATAGAAGTACCTATGCAACATTGCCATTGTCTTCTACACATTACCGTGCCTTGCCACCCAATTGTAATGTCACTCCCAAATTAGATTCTCATAGTCATTTGAAGGAGCACAAATATGGGATGGACGACATATAATTGTAATGTCAAAGTGAAATTTGAATATTTCTTATCTATATGTTATGTAAAGGTAATGGTGAAGCCATTGTCATTGTCATTTAATTAGGGCCACTAAAAATCTTGTGACCACAACAATCAAGCATTATATTTAGTGCCACAATTGAAGGTCAACTAAGGTCATCCACGACTTGGTTTGTTTTTCCCTCTAATGTACTTAAGGTTCAAATGCAATTGTTGCATGTATGCAAACCACATTTTGTGGTAGTCATTCTATAAGTTTCCTTGTGTCTAGATGAATTACAATAACTTGTGATCAGTGTGGATGATCTTTTCCTTTCCTAAAATATAATGCTTCCACTATCAACATGTATGCATAATGAAGTGCATCTCCTTGATAGAAGAGGGGCATATATAATTTGTGTCAAAGAGTGTCTCATTATAACATGCCATCAGATGTACATGATGAATAAGCACTACATAAATAAAATAAACTAAAGCATGTTTCGTCAACCTTAAAGGGTTGTTGCAACTCTTATAGACTGAGGACCAATGCCAAATATAGGTGATGCTTTAGATCCTCAAATTCTTTCTATTGTGACTCATCCCAAACAAAATTGGCTTTTTGTCCACCCTTGGTCACTTAGCATAGATTCCAAGCAACATGAGTGAACCCTAGAATGAACCTATGGTAGAAGTTAGCAAGGCCCAGGAAATTGTGGAGTTATATTACTGTATTCAAGGCTAACCAATTGTGAGTGACTTTTATCTGGGTTGGACCCACATCTGCACCATGCTCATCAATGATGTATTCTATACAATTAATTATTTCCATGTCAAATGAGCACTTCTCCAAATTGGCATATACTGATTTTTCCACAAGGTGCTTAGAACTTGTTAAGCACGTTGCAAATGCTCAACAAAAGTTTTATTAAATATGGGGATATCTTGAATAAAAGACCACAAAGGAATTTATGGTAAAAAAAAAAATTGGATTTTTTTATCTTCCCCGTGATTTTATTTGAACATTCCAACATTATGTGTTAAGACATGAAGAATCAAGATCCAAACTCCCTACCTTGTTTCAAGTTTGAAAGAAAGACTAAGCATCAAATACCATACATGAGCACATTGTTGGGCTTTCTAGTGGTGTACCCATAGTTGACTTTAATGTTTGCAAATTCTGTAATAATAGAAGCATACACCTCTACTTGAATATAAATCTAAGTTCACTCAAGCAAACTTGATTAATATGTGAGGAAATCAACTAGGAAGTGGTACAAGATCACTTTCCAAAGGCAACAACATCAACATCCAGTAGTTGTGATTCATGTGCATTTGTTAGTTGTTGCTTTCCTATATATGATAATCCTCTCTCAGTCAACCCTTGACTCACTAGTTTGTAGGGCTTTCCAAAGGCCCAAGAGAGATATGGTGGCACCTGCTAGCTCAAATGTTGGAGCACTGTTTGGAACAATGACTTCTCTGTCACCGCCTCCTTTTCATAAACTCTTGAAGCTAGTGATTTCATCATTTTTTCTTGCATTGTCATAGTGCATGGCCTACAAATTGGTGTTAAAGGGCTTGATGGATTAACTGAAAATAGGGCTCTTTTTGTTCCTAGTGGTGTTGCTCTTGATAGTCCACTAACTATATGTGGTGGAGAATCCAACATTGCTTGGAACATTAACTTCATTGTTGTGGCTTCTTTTTATGTACTCTTCAGCCTAGTAATCATATTGTTGCATGACCTACAAATCAATGCTAAAGTGCTTAATGAATTGACTAGACATGTTTTTATTTTGTATCTAAAAGTGTTGCTCTTGATAATCCACTTTCTACCTATGATGGAGAACCCAATGTTGTATTTTCCTCTAGAAGCCCATAACTAGTTGTTTATAATTTTTTGTTTTTCACTTAATTGTAAAATGTTAAAACATGGTTGTTGATAGTTTTCTATTGGAATCATAACCAAGTAAAATTACTTTTTTAAAACATTTATTATTTAATCATCCATTTATTAGTTTATTTGTAATCGGTCTATTCATCTCTTACCAATCCAACCTTTTCATCTCTTACCAATCCAACCTTTGATTTCAAATATATAAACATTATAGGATATTTTAGTAGACAAACTCACATATTATCAGTACATGTAGTTTGTTACAATCACACATACATTTTTTCAAGACGAAAAAGCTAGATATTGTATTATATGAGAAATATAAACATTTTACATCTGAAGATGACCCATAGCTCAGGATCAATATAGATAAAGCATGGAAGCATATTCCAGAAAACAAAAAGATTCCTGCCAGGACTGACAGATCAAAGATGATACCCATCTATACAGAGAACATAGAACATAGAGGTCGCAGATCATATTCGACCAACTGCAGAAAACCAAAAAACATGAACCCACATAGGAGAGGAATCTGCTGAAAATAGATCATGAAGCAACATCATAAGAACATAATGAGACAAGGAGAAGCCTGTGAGACAAGCATTCACAACTAGAAATCAGGGAGAGAAAATTCTTGGATAAAAAAGATTTCCCCTTCAGAAAAGACCTGCAAAAACCAAAAACCTGGAGCTGATTGAAGACCCATTTTTGACAGAGAGTCAGCCTGAAAATTTTTATCCCTACTGATATGGTGAATTGAGCCTCCAGCCAAACATCCCCAGAAGAAACTGATCCTATCCATCCAGCCAACAAGGTGAGGCATTATGATATAATTTTTTCTTGAGACAAAATCCACCATAATTTTTGAATCTCCAAATACTGTGACATCCTGAATATCAAGGAAGAGACAAAACTTTAGCAGGCCAGCGAGAGCCATCGCCTCCGCTTTGCTGTTGGAGCCTTTCCCCCCATTCCAGTGGATGGAAAAGTGTATATTTTCGTTTACCATAATGAGAATTCCACAGCCACAAGAGCCTTTCTGTTCGGCTCCGTCGAAAAACGCCCTTGGGAAAGATGAGAGTTCCTTTGATAGATCTGAACAGGCATCCTTTTTTTGCTTGAGAGGCTTCTGCGGAAGGGCTTCAAAGGTAGCGACAATATTAAAGAAGATTTCCAAGAAAGGAGATTTGTTGCCGTTGAAAATAGTGTTGTTTCGCCACTTCCAAATGATCCACAGAGTAATAATAAAGATCCTTCTCCATGATTCCTTCTGCTCGCTGCACCAGAGTAACGCTTCAATGCTTGAAGTGTGAGACTTATGCTGGATTCCATAACAGATCTCCAAAGCCTGCCATAATTGTTGCGATTTTTTGCATTCAAAAAATAAGTGATCGTTATTTTCCCCCTCAGACCTACATATAGAACATAGACCGAGCCCATGCCATCCTCTCTTCATTAAATTCTCCCAGGTTAAAATCTTGTTGTGGAAAGTTAGCCAAGCGAAAAAAATCATTTTTGAAGGGCAACCATCCTTCCAGAAAATACGGGGGAAAACAAGATTGCGGGTGGGTAGCTTTGAGCCAATTAAATCCTGATATACATCTTTTACACGGACTATATTCATCTCTTTCGAAAGATTCCAGATAAGATAATCAGATTCCACTTGACGAAATTCATTATTTAAAGCAAATTCTAAACATTTATAATTTTAATGCTTACAAAGATATTGGAATGATGTTACCACCATCCTTCATTCCTTACTAACAAAGAGGTTATCAATTATATTAAAATAGACTAGATTTAACCTCAACTTATAAATTAGCACTCACTCAACGATTCTCCCTAATATTTATAGTGAATCATTTATTAACACCATGTTTTTAATATCTACTACATCTTTAATGTCTACTACAAAATTCAGCAATATAAAGAAGTCATATAATCTTTATTGTGTACATTTTTTACTTCTAATTTTTAAAATTGGAATATGGATATTGTTTTCTCTTTTGTGAATATATATATATGATTTTGCTTATGATTTAAAATTATTTGTGATGGGATCTTCCATACAAACATAAGTCTTTCTTTACCTCCAATTACATAGGGCCTTTCATCGTAAAAACTGAAATAGATAGTCTTTTTCTTCTCTTAATTATATGTATGATTTTAATCCATTTATGTTTTTTTAGTGTTATTGGTTATGATAAATGTTGTTTTTAGGATTTCCACTTAACTTCTCGTGTGTTTGATATTTTGTTTATAATACCAAGATATTATTTTAAAATTTAAATTAATTTAATGATAATTAAAACTATGTATTTTTTAAATATAAAAAAATAATATATATATATATATATATATATATATATATATTTTTAAATTTATTAAATAAAAACCAATCTCGCCTCTCATATTATTATTATTATAAAATAAATTTTAATTATGTATTTAAGAAATTACACTTTTTCTCAATGAAAAACATGAAAATAATAATAAATAAAATAAGTGTAAAGAAAACTAAAATATTTTGTAAAAATGGTAGCAATATATACCATCTAATATTATTATTATTATTAAAAAATAAATTTTAATTATGTATTTAAGAAATTACACTTTTTCTCAATGAAAAACATGAAAATAATAATAAATAAAATAAGTGTAAAGAAAACTAAAATATTTTGTAAAAATGGTAGCAATATATACACTCTACTATGTTACTGAGGATAAGCCAATTTTATTTGTTAAAAATATTTAACTATTTGTGAATTAAATATATATTTTAAAAATTCCGTAGCGTACATAGAGTCTAGACCTCTGTTTACGTCATGGAGACAACGTCACTCATGCACGGCGGCCAGTGATTGAGCATCCACCCACCCACGTGAAGTAATGAACTTTGGCAACTCCTATTTCCAACCCCATAGCCTCATTAATGTGGGGCTACATGCACAGGAGATAGGAGTTTATAACACGCGAGGTGGGTACTACGCCGTTTTTTTTTTATTATCTAAACGCGAGGTGGCTATCTCGTGCACATGTAGCCCCGCATTAATGAGGCTATGGGGTTGGAAATAGCATTTTCCATGAACTTTTGCGTGGTACACCTAAGGGAATATGAGGAGGACCAATGAATTGAATTTGGAGGTGGCAAAGAAAGGAACGTAACCACTTTATTCACATCATCTATCTATTCGCCAAACGTCTTATCTTCACTACTTTGTTGGTTACTTTTTCTTATTTTTTATTTATTAGGATGATTATTATTGTCCACTCAAATGAGAGAGCACTTCAATTTTGAATTGGTGTCCTTTTTTCGGTAATTGAATAAATATTGTAATAAAAAAAATGTGAATAGGAGAAGTTGGGAAAGTAATTTCATTGAAGTTAAAATTATCTTAACACAATTTTATTATTAATCTAAATTTTGTATCAAATTTGATGTTAATAGTGTTATTGTTTATGATTTTTTTTTTAGAATATTATACCTTTGTTGGATTGTTTAACAAATTTTATTGTTTTATTTGGTTAAAATATTGGAAGACTCTTCTTCTTGTGTAGATGTAATGAGTAGAGCAATATCAACTAGGGTCAATAACACTACAAACGATTGTGGCCAATAGAGTGGTGAAGGGCTTTGTAGTAACTATGTTGAATATAAAAAAAGATTATCTTGACATGTACATGGATGGTTGAAAGTCGTACATTCTAAGGATATGCACAATCACCTTGTATACTACCTCTATTTATCCATCAATTTAAGATGGAAGACAATTGATTTGGCCATCTTGGTGCACGTTATTGATCACAAACTAGACCAAAAAGTAATCAAAACCTGTTATCCCTATTTGAAATAATGGTTTGTGGTAGCTCAAAATGAACCTAAACATGCTTGAAGAAGATCTTAACAATTGATTCACTTATAATGTGATACTCTTCTTATAGGTTATCAAATGGCCATAGTAGAAAATCAATCAACAACCATAAATGCATAGTTGTTCACATGCTTGGTTAATGATAGGTCTAACATATCATCCATGGAGATTAACTCCTAGGGTTTATTTGAGGTAGTAGAGGAGTGTATAACCTTGACTTCTTAATGGCAGGTTTGGCAATGCACTATCTAATATACTTGTTAACATCTTCTTAGAGCTTTGGATTATATAAGTACTTTTGTAGCACTAACATTGCCCTCTCCAAATTGAAGTGCCCTATCACTTAATTATAAGGTGCCTCTCAAATTAGTGTCTGGCACCCACATGAAGGAACACAAACATGACTTAGATGGCATATAATTGCATCATCAAGGTGAAATTTCGAAACATGTTTAACTAGAACCACCGTACAACAGGTAGCAACGAAGTCATGGTCATTATCATACAATTAGGACCACATAGAAGTATCATGTATATAAGAGTTAAAAACCATGATTAGCACCACAATGGAAGGTTGATTGAGACAACTTACAATGTGGATTGTGTTGTCCTTCAATGAACTTAACATTCAAGTGGCATTACTGCAAATATGTGGACCACTTATGATGACAATCATTATATAAGTTTCCTTATGTCAACATGAATTACAATAACTTGTGATTAATGTGGATGCTCCTTTCCTTTCCCAAAATGTAATACTTCCATTGTCAACGTGCTTGTATAATGGAGTACACCTCCTTATAAAAATGGGAGTAATGAAAACCCTTGTCAAAAGAGTGTCCCATTGTAATAGGCCATTGAATGTACATGTGAATTAACACTACATTGATAGAATAATCTAAAGAACTTGAGTCTCAACCTAAAGGGTTATTGAAATTCTCATAAAATAAGGACCACTGTCATACATATGCAAAATTTTAGATCCTTAAATAATTTTTGTGTGACTCATCCCACATAAACTTGGCTTTGGCTCCACCCTAGGTCACGTAACCTAAAGGCCAAGCAATATGAGATAATTTTAGTAAGAAACTACAATAGAAGTTAGCGAGGTCCAAAAAACTATGGAGCTTTATTAGTGTCTTAGAGGCCAGTAAATCATGAATGATTTGAATCTTGGGTGGATCTACATGCACACCATGGTCATTCCTAATGTATCCTAGATACAAAATTCTCTGCATGTGGAATGAGTACTTCTCAAAATTGGTATATAACTAGTGTTTTCGTAGGTTGAGCCAAAACTTGTTGAATGTGGTGCAAATGTGATGTAGGGTTACCCCTGCCATACCCACTGTATGCATATAAATGCTTTCACTCAATAGTCCCAGGTATTTAACTCCCTAAGGAGTCAAATCTTTAACTGTCAATGGTTAAGGCCCCTTTATCAGTTCCTTTATATCGGAACACAATCACCCTACTTTAAACCCTCTATCGGACTATTCCACCTTTCGTAACCTTCATATAAGACTTTATTGAAGGCTTCCTTCTAAATCCTTCTATCGAGACTTAAAGCCCTCTTCAATCCTTTATAAGACCATAAGCCGCATATATATTAACCTTTCCCCCTTATAACATTGGTTAATATATATAAAACACACAAAACCACATATCGGCGCTAAATCCCTTAAAATCCATTTACAAAGGAAAGCCCCGCATTTCATACCTTTTCCGCCTTTCGTTCAGTCTTGGCACGCTTCTCGAGGTTGTACTTTTATCGCTGATCGCAATCAGCTCTTCTATGGGTATTTAACACATATATATATACCTCATCACTCCTCGACTCCGATCTCTGCATTTACACGCAATTACAAAGAAATCCGCCCACAAACACATAGGCCGGATCTCAAATGTTATTCACTCGCATATATAAAAATGTCGTCTACACTTAAGTTGCTCCACCCCTCCGAAGAACCGAACTCTGATTTCCCCGATCACCGATCTTCGATTATTGGCGATCACTATATCGGCGTTCCGTTACACTGTCCATTGGCCCTCCTATCCTGCGATATGTGATCGATTCTCCACCGTCGATCTCCTTTTCGATCCAACGACCCTCGTTTCATTGGCGATGTCGAACTCGAAGATTACAAACGATGAGGGCCAATCCATCCATAAAGACTTCCGCCGATGCGATAAATCTCGACCTTTGATCTTTTACATCTAACGGTTGTTGTGCATGGACACTATACTCCTCCGCTCTGTCTTTTTACTCGGTTTTGCGTTGTTTTCAGTGTTGACTATGCTCGTGGGTTCCCTTTAAAGGTTCTGGCCCCTTGGCTTTTTCAATACATACTTCCTCTTGAGCTTTCTCTTTGCTCCCTTTAATGGATTATAGGATCCATCACGCTCTTCTGTCTCTGCTCCTTCTCTGTGGATTTCACAGAACTCGACCTACACACATATGTATATGGAATGCTGGTTCACACAATAATTATCCTTTAACATTCGAATAATACATGTATACA